>OY728133.1:70223694-71473694 GCA_963277665.1 Viscum album | reverse complement strand
ATATGTATTTCATCTGTTTTCACCATTTTTATTCATCACAGTTGATATTTCTAAACCACTAATTGATGGGGTTCAAATTTCAATTGGTGAATAATTTCAGTGCACGCAGAAGGATTTCATTGAATCATGGACATGCGTTTCTTCTTCATGAAATACATTGGGTCATGTAACATAATCCTATTATCGTGGGTATGGGGATACTCAAGGGGTGGATTATACCTCCCAAAAAATATAAACAATGGTCTTTAATCCTCATTATTATTTTATTTCATCTAAGTATACTCTTAGTTTGGATACTACCCTAGTTAAAAAGAGGGACTATAATTAGGAACCATTATTTGAGGACATTATTGAAGTGTTGATACATGATCTGGGAGCTCCAATGTTGAATGATCTAGCCTCCAGAGGGCGTCATTCAATGCATTTTTTCTCTTTTACTGATGCAGTTAAGGATAGAGGGGTAGTTCAAGGCTAGTAGTTCGGCCAAGACACTGCTAATAGTAGCATTGGAAATCAAAGTGTTTCAAAAGTGATAGGACTAATACAAAATAATATTTAAATGAATGTTTTAGTGACTCTGAGCCATAGGGATCATGATTAGTGTAATTCCTCAAATCTAATTTGGATCTAAAAATTATTCTCAACACTCAATGTAGTAGGAATGAAAAATGAGGACCATGATGGATATAATACCATTATCAAAATATGGTGATGAAAAGCAGTGGGTTTGAGAAATTTGGAAGAGGAAGAGATAAGTAATAAAGAATGTGACTCCAAATCGAATGTGTTTCTTGAGTTGGATTATTTGGTAGGATGTGTTCAGAGAAAGGTAAACAATGGAATATCAGATGTTGTGATTTTATGGTCCACAAATGGGGAAAATCAATACATGGTACAGATTACTAGAAAAACCCAAAGGCGATAGAAATCAGAACATTATTCAAAGAAATGTGTAATGGGATATTAGTTATATCAAATGAATTGAAATTAATTTAATTTGTGGAATCAATTTCAAGAGAAATAGGAATCTATACTCGTGGAGAAGATAGGAAAGAGATTGAGGGTGAAGCAATGGTACATGAGATTACAGTGGTTTATGAAGGCACTAACATGGTAGGAGGTAAAACATGATTTATGATTTAGTGTAAATCATATACATAAAATTAGTGGAAATTTCATCCATGAATCATATACATAAAATTAGTGGAAATTTCATTTTTCTATTTTATACAATTGTAAAACATGATTTATGATTTAGTGTACATATATACTTTAATAGATATGTAAAACATAACATGGAAATGTCATGTAACTACAGGATCAAGGTGAATTGTATTTTTGTCTTCAAAATAAATGATATTGAAATGTCATTTTGACTCAGCAATCTCAACCATTTAGACTATCTTAAAACCCAAATTAAATGTATCATTTACTATTATTTTGAATTAAAATATTATTTTAAATTGGGATGAAATTATATATATTATTAACATCAATGTTTGTAACAAAATTAACAATAGAAAAACAAATTAGTAATAAAAATATACACTATAATGAATGGTATACTTATTATACTCTTCTTAAATTTCTATCCCATTGTGATTTATGAATATAAAAGAAAAAATGAATAATAATAGAAATTTATGTAGTAATAATAGATCTGAAAGATAAAAATAAAAAAATAAAACTAAAAGAATAATTGTTAGAAAAATTCTATAATATCAATAATTATTAATCAATATTAAGATATTCAAGGAATATGTGAGAGTAATTTCCAATCCCTCAGACATTCTTTTCACTACTCTAAGTAGAGTATTGAACTTATCCCAACTAACGTCAAAATTCTCCCCAATAATGTTAAAGTAATTCTTTTCTAAACTATGGAGATTATCAAATTTTATTCGTGAGTAATGTAACAGTATATGAATAAATTAGATAATGATAAAAAAATAACACTTATAGAAGTAAAAATAAAATGCATACCTAGAGTATTCATTTTATGAAAAATGTTCTAGAACATTTTCTAATGATATTCTCTTAACATCTATGGAAACAATCAAATATATTATAGGATCATGTGAAATGGTAAAGAAACAACCCCCCCCATTAATGATTTATTCATATTAATGAAATTATCCCCACCGAGTAAGAAATTATATGATAGATAATAACTAATGATAATTAAAATTATGTTCATTAAAAAATAATAGGATATTCTAGGAATATTTAAAATTAATATTCATAAATAACTTCAAAAGTTATGTATCAAGAATAAAAAGTACCTTTTTGAATATAATAATTTTTAATCACTTTATATAGTATACTAAATATATGGTTTGGTACTAAAAATTATTCAATATTAATCTATGTAATTATTTTTAATTGTATTTTATAAAATATAAAGTTAATTGACAGTGAGTTAAAAAATTATATAAAAAATATGAATTTAATCCACCTTTCTTTATGTGTTTCTTATTTTAGAATATAGTAAAAAAATTGAATAAAATTTGAAACCCTCACTATAATAATACACACATTGAACTCAATATATTCAAATCATTCCGAATTTGAATGGTTGTAAATAATTTCAATAGACTAAATTTAATTATGATGTAATAAATAATAATATATCCACATTTAGTATGATCATACAAATTTTTTTTCATACATATATATTTAATTTCAATGAGATTAGTGTGTTGTTTTCTTATAAAAAAACACATGTTATATCTCAAGGAATCAGAGATTGATTAAGAATCATTAAAATTCATGGATTTTTTTATGCAACCCCAAAAATTGACCATTAAAAATATAATTACAAGATATTTTGATTCATTATTGGAAAGATTCAATTAATTATTATTCTTACTATAATAAGATACTATTTCTTCAAATAATATGTAGAAACGTTAATGTAACTTCCCCAAGCTTTCACGGTATGCTTCTCGTTGAATAATACAGTAGCGTGTGTTTTATGCAACTTCGAGTTCTAACACACACCACAACCAATCAAACTAGACGTTATGAATAGTAATACCAACATTTTAAAATTTTATAAATTTTATCTTTCAAAATGGACTTCATTTTTGTATTCGTAATATTGAAATTATCCTAGGGTAAACTTTTGGTACTTTTTGGATTACTTTTATATTTTGAAGATTAGTGAAAATTACTAAATTTAAATTAAAAACAACTTTTTTAATAGAAATAATTAACAGTGATAAATTATGAATTTGAGTGGTTTCAGAGTATATTTAGAATTTATTTTTACCATTTAATATAATTTTGGTAATTGGACATAATTTCATAATTAAAACAGACATAAACAAGTGTCAATCTTTTGATAGTTATTATCTCTTAAAAAACATGCTTTTTGTTTTAACAACGGGAATTAATTTTAAATTAATTACATCCACTTCTGTGTTTATAATTTCGAAAAATGGATTCCATAGTTGGAATCAGGATGTCAAAATTATGTAAATAGGTAACTTTTATTTCTAAACATTTTGAATAATGACTTCGGTAAATATTTTATTTACCATGGTTAAAGTGTAAATCCGGTAAATAAGGGTAAAAAATAATAATATAATAACAATAAATTATACTAAAACGTGTAATAACCTTATTGTTTGATACATGTCCTACCATTACCATCTTTGGGTCGATTTTGGGACCCCAGGGAGCCAGTTGTAGGTGATAAGGACACTTTATATTAATTAAGTTTAAATAAATACAAAAATGCCACAAGCATGTGTCTTTTAGAAATACAATTTTTACATAGGGATATATATGTTATATTTTTTACTATAAATATTAATTAGAAATATAAATATATTTCCTACATAATGGTATGATATTTATAATTTTTATACAATTAATAATTAATATTATTTATGACACAATAATGATGCAGTATTTTCATTATTAATGAAAGAATCAAATAATTGGTATTATAAATGTTAAAATAAATATAATTTGAATGTTTTAATAACATACATGAATTTTATTAGGTAATTGGACATTATATTATTGCTTCAATGAATTTGGTTCGAATTAATAATGTTGTTAAGAATTTATCAAAAATAAATTTTTGAATAATTTCAAAAATGACATAAATGAGTTTTTAAAACAAATATTATATTATTAATTGATATTCTATTCCTAAAAATCTAAGGATCATCCAAACGAAATATATCATGATAGGTATATCATTAATGGACCTTTTCGAGGTCTCTTGGATGTATATAGTAAGTTTATTAACTATATAATAAAAAAATACAAAGTGGCATGGTAAATGTCAAACTAATTAACGAAGAGTTAAAACTAAAAGATATGGTTAAATTAATAACCCAAAACTGTATAAAATCTATTTTTTTAAATTATTTCGACCCATACCAACCTTATAATTTTAATAATCCACTTTGTAGACACTATAAACCGAATATGAATTTATTATAAAATAATATTTCTAGCTTTTCCAAAGGTGCCCCTCACCCCTCTTATAAAAGGGAACTCCGAATTCTCAGTAATTCAAACATTGAAAGCCTTTTGTCTCGGCCAAACCCTGCCCAAAAATACTCTCAACATCCCTAAATTCATCCTAGATGCCATAGTTTGATCATAAATCCAACCTAACATGTCCTTTTGGTAAAATCAAAAGGAAGAACCCGAAGAAGAGGTAATGTTTTCACCACCCTCTTTCAAACACCTTTCTTCTTCAACATCTTCTTTCTGTTATATTCCTATTCTAAAATAATAACTCCATTATACTCTATATACATTGATGTTATTATAAAAATGGTACAACCATATTCAGTATTCTATCCATCCTTTGAATGACATGTCACTATACGTGCGTACGTATGGCTTACCGTCTCCACGTCATGGTGTAATTGTTATTCAAAACAATATTATATGGATGGTTATAATAATGATGTTTAATTCATGTAAATAATAAATATAACATGATAATTATTCTATATATATGATATACTATCCAATTATATATTATTTTAATATAAAAAGAGTGATATTGTCGCTCGTGCGTACGTACGGACTACCATCTCCACGAACGCGATGAGATTCATCACCCATCTTATCCCTTCAAGTATAATTATCATTTGATGATTAAAAATAATGTGTAAGGATTTGATATCATTATAGATATGAATAATATTCAGCCTATCCTTAAGAATCATGGCTTATGTAACAAAACATATAAAAAAACGAGTAAATTAACACCCGAAATGACAATAATACTAAGATATTATTAACAAAGAAATCTTAAAAGATCATATATGATATCATATTAATGTATATGATTCTTTTATAATTTAATAACAATTAATTCACCACTATACATGAGGTTAGCCTACCCTCAACCAAGGAAATGTACAAGGTAAGGGGTTTCTTATCTCACTTTTAATTTCGTGAGATTTCCATTGTTCACCACTTATTTATTGCATGTGGTGTATTGTGTACTACCATTCGATATGTATTATCATGATCCTCTTTATATTCATGATATTATATGATTTATTTGGTGATTATTGACTATTTTTCATATGAATCGATTGATTACAACTAGGTAAGGATTTATTTCACAATCTCTTCATTATCTGAGGTTGTTTATACGTAATAATGTACTGGGACTTCTTTATCATCCACATCCATGTTTCATAAAAATGTATTTCAAAACATTGTTTACTATGTACTAGAATATTTGTTAATGTCATTTATACCCTTTTATAACTTTTTATAAGAGGTTTATAGAGTAATAATTCCATCATTTTCCAAACAAGGTCCTTTTTAACCTTTTCCACAGAATTAAGGTAAGAATGTCTTTTTTTAACTTATACGGTGGGTGCAGCTATTATCCGCCGTTATAAAATCTTCGAAGCTTCCATTACAAGATTATAAAGATATTTTCAAAGTAAATGTTTTATTTTATAATTATGTTACTTTTATATTATTTAAAAAAAGAGATATTTCTCTCAAATAGTTTTTATTTCATCTATGTCAACATCCTTTGATAGATTTTAAGCTTATTTGAAGCTGATTTATTATGATACAAAACTTCCATATTGTATTAAAGGTTTTTTGATATCTTTTACTACGGATGAGTTATTTGTATTTCATTCAAGGTTTATGGTTAATGTATTGACATTTATTATGTTAGTTTTAATACAAAAGATTATGTTATATATCAACCTCTTCTTAAGATGAATGTGTTGGACTAGTATGTTCCGGGTTGGGGACAGGTAAAAGTAAGCCCTCCGGGTTGGTGTCCGGTTATTAGAGGCACTCCGGGTTGGTATCCGATTATTAGAGGCACTCCGGGTTCGTGTCCGGTTATTAGAGGCACTCCGGGTTGGAGTCTGGTTACAGAGGCTCTCTGGGATGGAGTTCGGTTACAGAGGCTCTCCGGGTTGGGTTCCGATTATAGATATCCCTTAGTTCTTGGCATGAGGCCTCGACACATAAATTAATGTTCGGAATTATGCATTTCTATCATTATGAAAGTGGTCAGTGATATTTCATGTGATTATTCTACTAGTAGAATATCCATGTGAATAAGTAAGTGGAATTATTTCATTTTATTTTTTCCATATTATTAGGAAGTTCAAGTTTTAATGGATTTTGTTTTATTTATACATTTCCTTAAATGATTATTCTTATTTATGAAAGCTTCTGCTAGATTTTTATCCTTACTCAGCATCTGAGCTCACCCCATTCTATGTTTTATTTTTCCCAGGATGTGAAGAAATATTTTATGACTGACCGGTAGGGATAGTCTGAAGGGGATATGAGTGTGGAATATAGAGACTATATTATTGTAGTTTTTCACTTTTTGATTTAATGTAAACATTATGAATGTATCTAGTTATTCCATGCTACTAAACTAATCGGTCTTTCGAGACCTGATCTTTTGTGATAATTCCAATGTTACGTAATAATGCATCGACTCTAGGTAACTGGGGTCGGGGCATTATATATGGAATAAGTGAAAGTTTAGTACAATCCTTGGAAGGTATATTTAGATAAACTCTGATTAAAGAACATATATCTAAGATGGACATTGAGGATTAGTACAGAATAACTTCCTAGAATTTTGATATTGTAGAAATTTTTTGAGTTTTCCGAAAAATACATCCATGTCTGGATACGAGTAGGTAGAGGAGGCTCTGGCACAGATTTACCTAGGGGTAAAACCCGAAAACACCGCATTGAGCTAGACTCGAATAGGAACTGGTGCACGACAACAGGCCTTGCTGAACTCTTGGTTACGACACTCCCGGGTGATATGCTTAGGATAATTCTAAATTTCATTACAAACCATTATGAAGGGTTTATGATTATATACATCCTCAAAGATTCCATTTTTATGATTATGGATTATATCTGTAAATAGTTCAATTTATGTTATGTGTTTTACAAGTATGGATTATTATTTATTTTGATTCATAAACTGATCAAGTTTATGCCATTGTCTAGAAATGGTTTCTAGTGGAAGAAATGGAAATTGTATCAATGCATGCACTCCATGTAGAGATTTCCCTCCTACTCAAGAAAATTATAGTGGAGCTGGTGATGCAACAGCTGCAGATCAACTAATCACCATACTGGGACAACTCACTCTGGATATGAATAATAAACTTACCCATATGCAGCACCCTGATCCACAGCGTGGAGGATCAATGTTAGATCTCTTCATGAGGCGGAAACCACCAAAATGCAATGGGAGTACAAATCCATTAGTAGCTGAGCAATGGATAAGTTCCATAGAAAAAATATTTCAGGCTTTGAGGAGTAGTGAAAGGGAGAAAGTTATCATGACAGTTTATCGCCTCACTAGATATGATGATCAATGGTGGTCATTGATACAAAAAACAAAGGAAGATGATGAAGTATCAAATATGGAATGGATAAAGTTCAAAGAGATTTTCTTTGGAAGATACTTTCCTCATGACCATCGAGCAGATATGGAAAGGGAATTTCTGAGTCTGAGGAAAATAGAGGATGAGAATGTTGAAAAGTATGAGTCTAACTTTACAAGGTTAACGAGGCAGGCTTCAGATTATATACATAACCCAAGATGTAATATTGATCGTTTCATTGAGGGGTTAAAACCATTTCTCTTTCGAGCTTTAGTATCACAATCTTTCTCATTGTACGAAGATATTGTCTCATGTGCTATCATGACAGAAAAGGAATTCTCTAAGTCTTATAACTACAAAGTAAAGAAAGAGAAGAAGATAACGGTGGAGAAAGATACAGATAAAGGGAAAAAGGGAAACAAGGATTTTAAATTATGTGATAATTGTGGTAAGAAACACCCCGGTACTTGCATAAAAGGAATGAGAGTTTATTACAAATGTGGAGAAAAAGGTCACCAGACTAGTGATTGCAACGGAAAGAAAGAGGATGTCAATATTTAATGCTACAATTATAGAGAAATGGGGCATTATGGAAATGAATTACCTAAGCGTCAAGGAAACTTACCTCAGAAAAGGACAAGGGAGAAAGGTCAAGCTTAATTTCTTACTATAGATGGAGTTTAATAATTAATGTATTTATGTTTTTGGACTCAAGGATTATATTCTGGTTATAAGAATAATGTGATATATATATATATATATATATATAAGGATTGTACAGAAGTACATGTTGTTTTCATTGAGGTTTTAATATGATGAAGGTAATCATATTTTTAGTATGTGAAAATAGGAATCATTACTTTGTTTGGGGAATCTGATGTTACAACTGATTTGGAAATTAAAAACCATTAAGAGAGAGAATTTAGACAGATGTATTTTGGATAACTATAAAGGTTGGAAAGGATTATGTTGAACTTTGGATAGTATGTATTAATGTTAAATCATTTCTTAAGATTATTTTTGGGATATTATAATACTATAGTTTTAGGAAAAGGACAACCTGCATGTCTAGGGATAACCTGTCGTGTCGGAAAAAGATGCCGGAATCGAACCCACAACCATAGTGCGACATGCCTTTATTACCTACCACTAGCCTACAGGAAGTCCCTAGTAATTAAAAAATAGTTTTCCCAATCTAAATGTTATGTGTTAATATTTGGAACTGTATACTATTAGGATAAATATAATAATTTTGAATTCAATTATCTTTTTGAGTGAAATATGAGTTTGTGGGAGAAATTAGTTGAAGGTTGAAACACTACTTGTCACGTATATATATATATACCTCTATCTTATAAATTAATTCTTAAACTTTAGGAATGATATATAAAAAAAAATTATTTTAATAACTTATGTTTTGTTGAACTGATGATATTTTAAATCACCATAGATTGAAGGATTTGATGCCCACAATTTTACACGTGTTTGGGATTGATGACCACAATTACTCCATACAAATATTTACTTTTTCCTCCAATTATGTGTCTCTAATATCCACCAATTTTCTCCTAATTGAGATCATAATTTGGTGGTGACTTTTTCGTTTCCATTTCCCTCTTATTAAGGCTAGATTTTATGAACCTTATTTCCGATGTGGGTTTTCCCCGAAGGTATTTTCTACTTTCAACATTTAATTTTCAATGAAAAATTTCAAATTGCGAGGACTCAATTTATTGATGGAGGGGAGAATGTAACACCCAAATATTCCATAGTATGCTTCTATTTGAATAATACAGTAGCATGTGTTGTACGCAACTTCGATTTCTAACACACACAACAACCAATCAATCTAGCCATTATGAATAGTAATAACCACATTTTGAAATTTTATAAATTTTATCTTTTAAAATGGATTTCATTTTTAAATTCATAATATCTAAATTATCCTAGGGTTAAATTTTGGTTCTTTTTGGATAACTTTTATATTTTGATGAATAGTTAAAATTACTAAATTTTAATTAAAAACATCTTTTTTAATCGAAATAATTAACAGTGATAAATTATGAATTTTAGTGGTTTTAAAGTATATTTACAAAATAGTTTTACCATTTAATAAAATTTTGGTCATTGGACAAAATTTCACAGTTAATCCGGACATAAACAACTGTCAATCTTTTGATAGTTACTATCTCTTAAAAACACACTTTTTGTTTTAACAACAGGAATTGATTTTAAATTAATTTCTGCCACTTCAGTGTTTTGAATTTGGAAAAATGGATTCCATATTTGGAATAAGGATGTCCAAATTGTGTAAATATGTAACTTTTATTTTTAGATATTTTGAATAATTATTTCGGTAAATATTTTATTTACCATGGTTAAAGGGTAAATCATGTAAATAAGGGTAACAAAATAATATTATAATAATAATAAATTATTTTAAAACGTGTCCTCGACTTATTGGTTGATACATGTCCGACCATGGGCATCTTTGGGTCGTTTTTGGGACCCTATGGAGCAACTTTTAGGTGGTAAGGACTCTTTATATTAATTAAGTTAAAATAAATACAAAAATGACACACAAATATATCTTTTAGAAAACGAATTTTTATATAGATTTATCTATGTTGTATTTTCGACTATAAATATTAATTAGAAAACTAAAAATATTTCCAACATAATGGTATTTTATTTATAATTTTTAGAAATTAATAATTAATATTATTAATGACACAATAATGATGCAGTATTTTCCTTATTAATGAAAGAATCAAATAATTGGGATTATAAATGTTAAAATAAACTTAATTTGAATGTTTTGATGCCATCAATGAATTTTGTTGGTTAATATGAAGTTATATTATTGCTTAAATTAATTTTTTTAGAATTAATAATGTTGTTAAGACTTTAACAAAAATAAATTATTGAATAGTTTCAAAATTGACATAAATGAGTTTTTTTAAAAAAACTATTTTATTATTAATTGATATTCTATTCCTAAAAATATATGTTTCGGACAAAGGAATTATATCATGATATATGTATCACTAATGGACCACATTGTGGTCTCTTGGATGTATATAGTTTGTTTATTAACAATATAATATCAAAATACAATGTGACATGGTAAATGTCAAACTAATTAACTAAGAGTTAAAACTAAAAGATATGCTTAATATAATGACCCAAACCTATCTAAGATCTACTGGTTGAAAGTATTTCAACCCATACCCACCTTATACGTTAAATAATATACATTGGAGCGATTAGAAACTGAATATTAATTTTTTATAAAATAATATTTCTAGATTTTCCAAAGGTGCCCCTCACCCCTCTTATAAAATGGCACTCCTCCTTCTCACTAATTCACAAATTCAAATCCTTTTGGATCGTCCAACCCCTGCACAAATATCCTCTCAACTTACCTCACTTAATCCTAGAGGCCTTATTTTGATCAAAAATCAAACCTAAGGATCCCTTTTGATCAAATCAATTGGAAGAACCCAAAGAAGAGGTAATGTTTTCACCACCCTCTTTCAAGTTCCTTTCTTCTTCAACATCTTCTTTATTTGTTATTACCATTATAAAATAATAAATAAATTATCTTATATATACTGTGATGCTATTATAAATATTTTACAACAACATTCATTATTCTATCCATCATTTGAATGACATGTCGCCATACGTGCCTACGTATGGCTTACCGTTTCCACGTCGTGGTGTAATTGTTATTCAAAACATTATTATTTGGATAGGTATAATAATGATGTGTAATTCATCTAAATAATAAATATAAAATGATAATAATTCTTTATATATGATATACTATCCAATTATATATTATTTTAATATCAAAAGAGTGATATTTTCGCTCGTGCGTACGTACGGACTACCGTCTCCACGAACGCGATGAGATTCATTCCCCATCATATCCATTCAAGTATAATTATCATTTGATGATTAAAAATAATTATTAAGGACTTGATATAATTCTGGATATGAATAAGATACAACCTACCCATAACAAACATGGCTTATGTAACAAAACATATAAAATAAAACGAGTATGTTAACACCGGAAATGATAATAATACTAAGATATTATTAACAAAGTAATGTTAAAAGATCATATATGATATCATATTAATGTATATGATTCTTGTATAATTTGACAAAAATTATTTCACCATTTTACTGGAGGTTATCCTACCCTCAACCAAGGAAAAGTACAAGGTAAGGGGTGTCTTATCTCACTTTTAATTCCATGATATTTCCATTGTTCACCACATATTTATTGCTTGTGGTGTATTGTGTACTACCATTTGATATGTATTATCATGATCCTATTTATATTCATGATATTATATGATTCATTTGGTTTTTATTGACTATTGTTCATATGACTCGATTTATTACAACGAGGTAAGGATTTATTTCACAATATCTTCATTATCTGAGGTTGTTTATACGTAATAATATACTGGGACTTCATTATCATCCACATCCATGTTTCTTAAAAATGTATTTGCAAACATTTTTTACTATTTACTAGAATATGTTTTAAAGTCATGTATACCCTTGTTTGAATTTTTATAAGATTTTTATAAAGGGATCTTTCCGTCATTCTCCAAACAAGGCCCTTTTTAACATTTTCGAACGAATTAAGGTAAGAATGTATTTTTTTTAACTTATACGGTGGGTGTGACTATTTTCCGCGATTATAAAATCTTTGAAGCTTCCTTTAAAAGCTTATAATGATATTATCAAAGTAAATTTTTTATTTTATAATTATAGGACTTTTATATGATTTAAAAAAATGAGATATTTCTCTTCAGTATTTTTTATTTCATCTACATCAACATCATTTGATGGATTCTAAACTTATTTGAAGTCTATTTATTAAGATACAAAACATCCATATTGTATTTATAGTTTTGTGATATGTTTGATTGTGGATGAGTTATTTTTATATCATTCATGGTTTATGTTTAAATTATTGACATTTAGTAAGTATGTTTTAATATGAATGTGTATGTTATATATCATCCTTTTCTTAAGATGAATGTGTTGGACTAGTATATTCCAGGTTGGGGACTAGTAAAAGTAAGCCCTCCGGGTTGGTGTCCGATTAATAGAGTCACTCTGGGTTGGTGTCCGGTTTTTAGAGGCACTCCTGGTTGGTGTTCAGTTATTAGTGGCACTTCGGGGTGGAGTCCGGTTATAGAGGCTCTCCAGGATGGAGTCTGGTTACAGAGACTTTCCAGGTTGGGTTCCGGTTACAGTTATCCCTTAGGTCTTGGCATGAGGCCTTGACATAGAAATTAATGTTCAGAATTATGCATTGCTATCATTATGAATGTGGTCAGTGATATTGCATGAGATTATTCGACTAATAGAATATCCATGTAAATAAGTAAATGACATTATTTCATTTTATCTTTGCAATATTATTCTGAATTTCATGTTTTAAATGAATTTGTTTTAATTATAAACTGCCTCAAATGTTTATTCTTTTTTATGAATGCTTCCACTATATTGTTATCCTTACTGAGAATCTGAGCTCACCCCTTTCTATGTTTTATTATTCCCATGATTTGAAGAAATATTTTATGACTAACCTGCAGGGATAGTCTGAAGGGGATATGAGTGATGACTATGGAGACTATATTACTGTTGTTTTTTCATTTTATGATGTAATGTAAACCATATGAATATATCTAGTGACTCCAAGGATGCTAAACTAATTGGTATTTCGAGACTTGATCTTTTGTGATCATGCCAATGTTATATAATAATGCACCGACTCTGGGTAACTGGGGTCGGGGCGTTACAATTAATAAGTAATATTCTTATTCATTATACAGCCTTTAATGTCTCTTTCTTAAAATATAATAAGTGTGAAATTGGATCAATATCGATACAGGTGTCTACATTGTGAAGTTAAATTATGGTAAATTAAGATACATTTACTTCCTTAAGATATGTTTCATTTATATAATCATGGAATATTTTTCATTACCATAAATAGTACATAATTTTTATTTTTATTTCATTCTAAAAAATAAAATAGTAAATATTAACTATAAATAATTTTCGCTCAATTATTTTTAATGATTAATCATGATATTGTTTAATTGATGTTCATAGTGGACTACATATAGTAGATTAATAATATGAAAAAAACACTTCAATATTTAAATGATATTCTTGTAATGAATTAAAATAGTTCCTTTCATTCTATAAGTTATCCAGAATCCATAAAAAAGTAGTTAACTTTAGACATCACAGTAATCTAAAATATACATTTTATATGTTCAGATAATTTTTCCCCAACTATTTTTGTCATTGATCCTAAATTGAAGTCATTAGTAAATATTTGGGTGATCATGGTTTTATTGAAAACATTATTAATAAAAATAATTATATATGTCATTCAATCAAAAAATAAATAAAAATTCAAAATAATCTTGAAAAATAGGATCTGTTGTATTTTTCAAGTCTTGAATGTCCCTTTGTAGGTGTCAATAAATATTCCTAAGAATTAACATCATTAAAAATAATATTGTTTTTAATTTAACGATCGTTGTAAATATATCTACAATGGAATAAACTTTTTACATTTATATTAAATATACTTAACTTTAAATGATATATGAATAATAATAAAATCTATATTGCTTAATTTATATATAATGGTGAAATATTTTCTATATATTGTATGACTTCTACATGATTGTAATCCATAGAAACAATCATCTCATTATTCCATTCAATGGGTCTATTTTCATCACAATTATTTTGAATGACCTATATTACTCCAATAAATTAAATCTCAATAGAGCTTTTAACCAAAATGTAATCATGTTTTATATATGAACTATTTAATGTTTATTTCATAGAAATTATCAATCATTCATCACTAAAGGAATAATATTCTATTTTAGGTTCAATTTGATATTAGAAAACAAGATCAACACATTAATTTCATTAAGAACTTTTAGTTCTAACTAATTGAGCTACATCGCTAATGATATTATCAATGGGATGATTCCTTTAAATAGTATGATTTCAAGATAAAAAATGAATATTGTCACTAATCTATTCCATGAGTATCATTTAGCGGATTGTGTACTAGTAAGATAACAACCAATAAAATGTGGATCAACATCAGGATGTAAAACATCTATTGTTTAAAAAAATGTTTTCTACGTTAATAATTTATATTTTTTTAACTTTTTCAAATGATCTTTCTCATAAAACACAAAATTTACCATCTCAATAAAAGTATATGTTAGTCTATTGAAAACATGAAAATACATAAATTTTTAGATTAATCAGGACAAGTACACTCTTTCTATTTTAGATAATGTTTCTAAAGATTAAATTTATTATTCAGTATGAATTTCAAAAAAATCTAAAACTAAAAAAAATAACAAGATTTTTTGTTACTTTAATTCGATATCTCATAATGTGTTTTAAATAAACTCAAATGATATATGTATTGATTTTTAATATTTAAATTTTCATAGATTTATTTCTTGTAAATCTTCATAGAAATACAATATTTATATACATATACTAGGTAATTTTTTGATTTTTTTATCCCTTAATTTAATTATATTATTACAGTTCCTTTTTATTGGTGGGAAAAATTTAGGAGTAATTCCTTTTTCATAGCCAATGGTTTTACATTTTGTATTTATAAACATTCAGACATGATGATTCGAGATATTGATAATCAATAAAAATTTTAATTAAAAATCATAAAACCTTTTAAAAAAATTTCATCAGATATAAGTGTAATAAAATAAACATATTTAAATATTTTATAATCATTCTACAAGGTATACACATAGTGTTTTCATTGGAAAATCCTTGATTTTATATGTCCAAAAAGTTATATGTGCACTATTTCTGAGGTTTTGTATGTTGATACATATCTAGTAGATTTATATATTGACTAATATTTCATACCATATTTTTATGGGTCACAAACTCTAAAAGAATAAAATTTTGATACATGTGATCCTTAATAGGAACATTCCTTGAATGTTTATCTGAGGTTAAAACATTACACTATTGTAAAAATATATTATAAATAAAAGACTTATCATAAACTACACTAAGATAAATAATTTCTTTGAATATAATTTCCTCTATGTTAATAGGGTAAACTTTATCATTTCTATTTATAGATAAATTGTGAGTTACTTTCATACCTGTGAAATAATATTTCTTATAACAAAAGTTCTTTGAGTAACTTTCTCCATGTAATTTACATATAATAAAAAGGTATGAAATAAATCATATAATTTTATAAATAAAAAAATTAACAAATCACTGAGAAAACAAATATCTCTAACACGGACAATTTTACCTCATGCATTGAGATGAAAAGTAAAATATTTTCTCTTTTCATTTTCTACGATCCATATGTTAGGAATAAATCTAGTCATGTTTTGAGAGAATAAATCTCCATGTTCTACATATTTCAATTTCTCAGTGTCATCTGTTTTTCAAAAATATACAAGGATAAAAAAATTGGTATCCAAATTTCATTAGGATCTGAAATATTTGTAAATATGTCTTTTGGAACCCACATATATCTAACATTTTAGTTTTTAACCTAGAAATTTATAAAAATATAATCACTTAATGTTCCTAAGGTTTGAATTTTATTCATAGAAAATATATTCTTCTAATAACCTCCCCTTTTTAACATAGTGAAAAGGTGTACACTTTATAGAACAAAATAATTAGCCTCAAAATGTGACATTCAAAAAAAATTAATGTTATTTTTAAATGGTTTCTACTACTATAGAATCTTGTAAAAATTATAACTATTGGAAGTAAAATTTTAAAAAACATTCTTTAATAACCTACTATGAAATTATATCACCATAATTTGAAATATTACTTTGAAATATTACTCTTGGTATAACTATGTTTTTAAATTATATCACTATACTTTGAAATATTACTCTTGGTATAGTAACTAAATTTCATCATCCATTTATATATATTCACCATGATTGTAATATATTATTCAATAAACTCAATTGATGGAATAACATCCTTATCATTAAAATTAAAAGTGTAACTATAACTGAGATATAAATTGATATGAAATTTGGTTGATACCTTTATAATGAACCACTTTTAATTCAAATAAGTTTTTTTCATAAAAATTAGTCATCATCTAGTTTTGTACACTATTCAGGCCATAGTTTTATTTGGAATATGGATTATCACTATAACAACATGTATTTTATATATAAATTAATACAATACATCCTTTATATTGTTAAGGACATTTAGATACACTTTACATATTATTAAATTGTCAATATTTGGGACTAATATGAACTAATTCTTTCAAATCATAATAAATAACCTACATTATCTCCATATTCTAGTGTTTTTCTTTCATATCTCTCTAATAATATTTATTCATGTAAATAATTTTGATTTCTCAATTAAAAAATCATAAATTTACCAAACTGTAACATCACAGATAAATAAGAAATAAGAATCTTTTCATATTTATTAATATTTGTGAACTAAATATTAATTTTACTTTAAAGGGGACTCTATGTTCGTTGTTGTAATAGATATGCAACAACGTGTTTATTTGAAATCATATGTTGCACACTAATAATATAATATTAATATTTTAAATGGTAGTTAACACCTAACAATTGTATTTGAGGTAATGAATAGAACTAACTATAATATGATTATATATGTTTGTTAAATTTTTTTATAATTATCTAATAAATATTAGAGGCTTAAAATGTGAATGAATCTAATTTTAAGCATAATTTTCTTTAAAAGGTTGATTTACCACCTTCTAATGGAGAACCCTCATTAAATTTAGTTTTTGTCACTCTTATATTTTCTATTTGAAAAAATAAATTCATTCATTCTAATCATGACATCAAAATTTACTTTGGATAAAATTTTGTTATTTTTCTGGTAAAATTCATTTTTTAAGGAATAGTGAAAAATAATGTATTTTAATTCAAATCTGGCTTTTTATCTAAATTATTTATATGGTTAAATAATCTTTTTAATTGGATTTAAAGTGTAATTAGAATATATTTTTACCATTTAATCTAATTTTGGTCATTTTATGTAATTTTATTTTGAAATTGGACATAAAAAATTGTCAATATTTTGATAGTTATTTTTTCATAATAACAAGCTCTTTATATTGACAACGGGTATTAATTTTAAATTAATTTCATCCAAATCTATGTTTTTAATTTAGTAAAATGGATTCCATATTGTAAATCAGTAGTCCAAATTGTTTAAATAGGTAATCTTAATTTATAGACATTTTAAATATTTACATCAGTAAATATTTTATTTACCATGTTTAAAAGGTAAATATTGTAAATAAGGGTAAAATATATTATTATTATAATATTAAATTACCCTAACATGTGTCTGAATCCTATAGGTTGATATATATTCATCCATTGTCATCTTTGGGATGAATTTGTGACCCCATGGAGCCACATGGGAGTAATAATGACATTTTATATTAATTGATATAAAGTAAAGAATAAAATGACACAAACAAATATCTTTTTTGTAAATAATTTTTTACATGTGGTTATATAAGTTATCATTTCGACTATAAATATTATTTGGAAAGACAAAAATATTTCCTACATCATGGTGTCTTTTTATAATTTTTGAACATCAAATAAATTAAGTTATTTATTACATAATAATTATGTAGTATTTACATCATTAATAAATGATTTAAATAAATGAGATTATAAATATTAAAAATATATCTAAAACTAGTAAAATTCTTATTGGATAATTTTATATCGACCATTATTCATCTTAACAATGATTTTGACGATTATTTGACCTTTTGAAACTGATTATGAGGTTATAATAAAATAATTGTTTCAAACAGTCCTAAAGAGTCCCTCCTCTCCCTTATAAAATGCCCTCACTTCTAACCCATTTATCACACTTCTCAAGCATTTTGATCATGCAACCTCTACTCCAATAAGCTTCCAAGATCCATCTCTTCATCCTAGAATCCTTACCTAAGGCAGAAAGCACTTCAATAAAACATTGTGGTTCCAACTAAAGGGATTTACACGATTTAATGGAGATTAAGGAACTATCGGGTCCAGTCGAACACAAGTTACGGGATATCTTATCTCACATTTAATTCCGTAATATTTCTATTTTTCACAAATTATTTATTACATGTGGTGTATTTTTTACAACCATTTGATATATTTTATCATGATTCTATTTATATTCATGGTATTTTGTGATTCATTTTCTTGTTGTTAACTTTTTCTCATACGACTCAATTGATTACATTGTGGTAGGGGTTTTTCATCTCACTTTTTATTCTTGTGAGATTCAAGCTATATTAGCAACTACATCCATTTTTGGAGTATGTACTACCTATGATTGTATTCTTTGTGTAATATACTTTAATTTATGGGTATTTAATTATTAATTTTGTGATCATTCTTTCATGGGGTGTATGTCTCGTATGTTACCAAATCGGTAAGGGAACTTCTTAACCCAAATTCCCTTCATTGGGTTGATCTTTTACATATTATTTATTTCATGATATGATTATGTGAGTAATTAATTTTGATATGTTTTCATTTATTTATACATTTTTTGTGTGTTCTTTTAGAGAATACACATAATCAATCTATTTTATTTATAAAATGATATTTGTAAGGGACTTCGTCTCAATCTCCATTCATTGAGGAATATTTTGATTTATTCTGAACTTTCTTTTATACTATGTATAAATACCGTTTACATTTCATTTAATTCAATGGGATTATTTTCCTATGATATGTTTTACTAAATGAAAAATAAATATTTCTTTTTAACATAAATGGTAACAACCACATATTCTGCCACAGTGAGTATTATTTGATCTTGGGCTTCCACAACAAGCCAAAATGTTTTTAAAAGGAAAATAAATACCATATACTCTTTTATCAATTTTTATATTGAGTATAGTTTCGATAATGTATTTGTTATGACAATATAATTAAATGATATATTGTGATTAGTATGTGGAAATGTTATCTTTCCTTTATTATATTTTTTGTGTTATGAATATGTTATGGTTATTTGGTTTTGTTTAAATTTATTGGTGGTTACTTTATAAACCTAGGGCAGGTAAGCCAGAGATAGCTCTCCAATGCATTGGGTAATGTGACGGTGGTAAATGTAAATGTTTCTCCTAAGATATATAGGGAATATACTATGATGGGTATTCCAAATATAACTCTCTACGTGGCTGTGATAGCTACAATGTAAGTATATTATGGATGCCACAAGTTACGTTTATGAATTATTGTTTCTATGTGTTATTCATAAATCTTTTTATTTTATGAGGTATGATAAAGAGATTATATTATGTATGTAATGATGAACTAATGTTTTCATTATTTTTTTTATAACCCTTTCTGAGCTTTTTACGCTCATCACATGTTTTGAAATGTTTTTCAAAGGACATAAAGATGAATCGGGTCAAGGATGGGATCTAGGAAATTTCATTCTATCTAAAATAATGAAATAGACATAACTCTTCTTTTCAAGAGTTTTTATTGTGTGAAAAAATGGATACTGAGTAGTATTGTCTACATGTAATATTCAAGTTGATATGTAATAGATATTCCCTAATTCTCGAAGAATATAATCCTGAAAAGATACTCAATTTGAATTATGCATTTAATTCAATATTATGTGATTTTTTCATGTCAGGTTGTTACAGTTCGTAACAGAGGTCGGTTTAGACAACTTTAGGGATTAAGAGCCTTTTCTAAACACATGGTTAGTCCCTAGGTATGTAATTTCAGTAAATTATTTATTTTATAACTTTTTGCAAAGCAATGAAAGTCAGTTACAGATGGAAGAAGTAGGATCTCAAATGACATTATTATCTCTTCCTGATGACTTGTTTGTAATAATTATTGCAAAGTCTTTTTCGAATGATTGTGAAACTCTCTGGAATACGAATCACTTTCCAGTAGTTTTTTGAGATATCAACAACCTCCACTATACCTCGTTATCATCGCGGATCTTGGGTTGTATTTAAAAAATTTACTATTTTCACTATATACTCATATTTTCAATAAAGGTAAATATAATCAAGGAATTTACAAATATTTTTCCTTATCACATGATTTTGAATAATATAATGA
The DNA here is from genome assembly GCA_963277665.1 of Viscum album. Taxonomy (NCBI): domain Eukaryota; kingdom Viridiplantae; phylum Streptophyta; class Magnoliopsida; order Santalales; family Viscaceae; genus Viscum; species Viscum album. Next base: position 71,452,603 of record OY728133.1, on the reverse strand, counting down.
TTTTGAAAAAGGTGATGAAGAAATACACCCTTGCACAACTTATTAATTTTTTCTTTTATAATAATCTGTCATCACATACCTATGGTATATTAAAAGGACCATTAATTGAATGTTTAAACTCAAATTCGGTCTGACTATTTATAGAAATCATGTTTTATCAGATGTTTTGAAATTATATGTCATGCATCATTATTTTCCAAAACTTTTTTTTGTGAACACCCATGTGACCCATGTTGTACAAGGTGTTTTTGGATGAAGGAATCAAATGATTTGGTAGGATCTTTAATTCATTGTTGTAATGTAGGGACCCTCAACCTACATGGACAAGATGACAATGAATCCAAATGAACACTTTGATCAATGTATGATGTTCTTCATTTTGGGTATTGTTTTATTTTATCATATGGTGGTGAAATAATACATCAAGAATTAAGATGTTTAGATCATAATAAATTTAGAGGAAAATGATAGGTATAAAGAAACCATTATGTTTAAAACATGTTAGGGTTATTTTTTAGTTTTATAAAAATGACAACCCGTAGGATGGGTGACAACCCATCGCATCCCGAAAGTTCACATGAATCAAAACCACAACCGAGGGGAGACATGGGAGAATCTCCTACCACTATCCTACATGAATTCCCTGGTTAGTATGACTTATTATTTTAGTAAAATGATTTTATGGAATAAGAATAATTTGAATTTGGAAACTTATGCATTATCAAATCGATATACTTAATGTAGAAACATGATTTAGTGATTATGTGATAAAGTTTGTGGTGGAAGATGTTCCCTCATTTTAGGAAACACTATATGCATAAGGATGATAGAATACTGTTGGATTTCAATTTAAAAATAATGGTTGAAAATTTTAGTTTGGAATAATCTATGTTTTTATTGTCGATATATGATGATTTGATTTATTTTTGAAATGATTAACTTGTCCTGGAAAATATGTGATTTGGTTAATTACTTTTCAATATGTGACTTTTTGAGTAACTGGTGTTATTTGTTCATAAATTTTAAGATTTATCTTGTAAGACTATGTAATTAAATCCTTATGAGATTTGGGTTACAATCGTAGTTTGGATTACTTTTGAATAATTATATGGACAATTTTTTATTGAATGGTCTTTGTTGAACTTTGGGTTTTGTTTGAAAAATTTTGGAGATTAAGAGTTGTTTTTCCTCTTGTAAAAGATTTCTCTTTTCGGAATTATATGATCTCTCACTAAAAATTTTCGTTTTAGTTGATATCTAAAGACAAGTGGAATATATAGATCTTTTTTTTGGAATGTGTTATTCTCTAGAAGATGACTCTTTTGATTTTGATGTGACCAAGTATTTTTGAATTCCAGATGCTTGGAGAAATGATTAGTTTTTGGTAGAAACATATTAAAGGATGAAACTCTAAATAATGGTAAGAATATTTCATTATGTTCTTCTTCTATGTAGTAAATTAATTCCTCATAAATTATGAAAAGGAACATAAAAAACGTGGTCAGTTTACATTTCCAACTTGGTAATCAAAGACTGTTTAACACATCATAAGTTTGTGATTATCTTGGTGTTAACTTTATCCAAATCATGTTTTCTATCACTCTCCATCAGAACATGAAAACTTTTTCTCTCTCCCCTATACATGTTTTACTATATGGGATACTAGTATGGGTTATCTTGGGTTACCTTTTTAGTTCTATTTCATTGTTTTAAAGTGATAGTTATACTGACACTTTCCTGATGTGGGACTTTTAGAGAAATTTCCACGCCCAATTTTAATATTGTGAGGACGCAATTCCAAAAAGGGGGGAAGGATGTAAGATCCCAAATAAATAAGAAATAATAAACTTTTCATATTTATTAATATTTGTGAACTAAATATTAATTTTACTTTAAATTGGACGATACGTTCATTGGTGTACTCTAAAAGTAACAACGGGTTTTTTTGAAATCTTACGTTGCACACTAATAATATAATATTATTATTTTAAATGGTATTTAACACTTAACCATTGTATTGGTGGGAATGTATATAAATAACTAAAATATGATTATATATGTTGTAAAATGTTTTTACAATTAACCAATAATTTTTAGAGGCTTAAAATGTGAAGGAATTTAATTTTTTGCATAATTTTGTTTAGACGGTTGATTTACCACCTTTTAATGGAGAACCCTCTTTAAATATAGTTTTTTTCACTCTTATATGTTCTATTTGAAAAAACAGAATCATTATTTAGAATATGGACATCAAAATTTACATTGGATAAAATGGTGGTGTTTTTCTGAGAAAATTCATTTCTTAATAAATAGTAAAAAATACTGTATTTTAATTCAAATCTGCCTTTTTATATAATTTATTTATATGGTTATATTATCTTTATAATTTTTTTATAGTTTAATTAGAGTATATTATTTTCATTTTATCTAATTTTGGTCATTTTAAGTAATTTCATTTTGAAATTGGACTTAAACAAGTGTTAATATTTTGATAGTTATTATTTCATAAAAACAAGCTATTTGTTTTGACAATGGGAATTAATTTTAAATTAATTTCCGCCACTTATGTGTTTTGAATTTAGAAAAATGGTTTCTATATTTTGAATCAGTGGTCCAAATTGTGCAAATAGGTAACTTTTAGTTTTTGACATTTTAAATATTTACTTCAGTAAATATTTGATTTACCATGTTTAAAAGGTAAATATAGTAAATAAGAGTAAAATAAAACATTATGATAATATTAAATTACCCTAACATGTGTCCTAATCCTATTTTTTGATAAATATCTGTCCATAGGCCTCATTGGTTCGAATTGGGGACCCCGTGGAGCCACAGGGGAGTAATAATGACATTTAATAATAATTAATTTAAATTAAAGACAAAAATGACATAAACAAATATCTTTTAGTAAATAAATTTTCACATCAGGTTATATAAGTTATGTTTTATACTATAAATATTCTTTAAAAATATAAAATGATCTCCTACATCATGGTATTTTTTTTATAGTTTTTTGACATCAAATAAATAAAATTATTTATGACACAATAATAATGGAATATTTACCTCATTAATATATGATTTAAATTAATAAGATTATAAATATTTAAACAATTTCCAAAACCTGTCCATTTCATATTGATTTATTTTATTTCGACCATGATCCATCTTAAAATTTATTTTAACAAATATTTGACCTTTTTAAACTAATGATGAGGATATAATAAAGTAATAGCTTCAAACATTCTTAAAGAGCCCCTCCTCTCCCTTATAAAAATCACTCAATTTTAACCTATTTCTCACAATTCTCAATCATTTGGCTCATGAAACCTCTACATCAATAAGCTCCCAACATCCCTATCATCATCCTAGAATCCTTACCTTAGGAATAAATCACTTCAAGAATCCCTTTTGGTTTAAAATAAAGGGAGTTACCTGATTTAAAGAAGATTAAAGAACTATCGTGCCAAGTAACACACGAGGTAAGGGATTTCTTATATCACTTTTAATTCCATATAATTTCCATGATTCAAAACTTATTTATTGAATTTGGTGTAATTTTTACTTCCATTTCATATATATTATCATAATTCTATTTATATTCAAGGTTTTCTATGATTCATTTGGTGGTAATTAACTTTTTGTCAAACAACTCGATTGATTACAACGTGGTAAGAGTTTTTAATCTCACATTTTATTCCCATGAGATTCATTATATATTATACACTATTACCTTTTGTGGTTAATTTACTTCCCATGATTGTATTATTTGTTTAATATACTTTAAATTATGGGTATTTACATATTCATTGTGTGATCTTTCTTTCATGGGGTGTATGTCTCATAAGTCACCAAATCGGTAAGGGAAATTATTAACCAAAAATCCTTTATTTGGGTTAATATTCTACATATTTTTTATGTCCTTCAATGATTATGTGAGAAATTAATTTTGATATCTTATCTTTTATTTAGACAATATTTATTTGTTCTTTTAGTGAATACAAATAATCAATATATTTTTTTTACAAATTGATATTTGTAAGGGACATCCTCTAAATCCCCTTTCATTGAGGGGTATTTTGTTTTATTCTCAACTTTATTTTATACAATATATAAAAACCTTTTACATTTTATTTCATTTAAAGGGAATATTTTCTTTAGAGGTATTTTACTAAATGACAAAAAAAGTTTCCTTTTAACATAAGCAATAACAATGACCTATTCCGCTACAATGAGTATTATTTAATGTTTGGCTTCCTTAGTAGGACCAAATGTTTTTAAAAGGAAAATAAATACCATATACTCTTTTGTGTAATTTTTTATTGAATATGGTTTCGATTATGGATTTGTTATGTCAATATATTTGTTTGATATATTGTGATTAGAAAGTGGAAATTTTGTCTTTCAATTATTTTATTTTATTGTTATGAATATGTTATGGTTCATGGGTGTTTTTTATGTAAACAGGTGGTTCCGTGATAAACCTATTGCGGATGAGCTCAATGTAGATCTCCAATGCATTGGGTAACGTGACAAAGGTAAATAAGAATGTTTCTCCTAAGAGATTTAGTGAATATATTGTGATGGCTATTCCAAATGTAACTCCCTGCGTAGCTGTGATAGCTACAATGTAAGTATAATACGGATGACACATGTTACCTTTATGAATTTTGTTTTCTATGTGTTATTCATAAATCTTTTGATTATATGAGGTATGTTACAGAGCTTATGTAATGTATGTAATGATGAAATATGTTTTCATTATTTGTTTGATAAACCTTAATGGTCTTTTTATGCTCTTCCCATTTTTTGAAATGTTTTTCACGGGACATAAATATTTATAGGGTCATGGATGGGATCAAGGAAATGTCATGCTGTCTAAAATAAGGAACTAGACATGCCTCTTTTTTTCAAAAGTTTTTATTTTGTGAAAAAAATTGGATATGGAGTAATAGTGTCTACATGTAATTTTAAAGTTGATTTATAATAGATATGGCCTAATTCTCTAAAACTCTAAACCTAAAAAAGATCCTCAATGTGAATTATTCATTTAATTCAATATAATGTAATGTTTTGAGGTCGGATACTTACAAAAACATCCATTCAATAATTTATAAATAACTAATATCATTACGTTAATTTTACTTCCACTTTCATATAGTCTTCATCAGATTATAATCTTAAAAGGATAAATATATATAGGATATTTTAAATAGAACCCTATTTTTTATAATATTATTCAATTTAAATTTTCTACACACTCTTGTACTATGTTATGGAATCTATTAATTCATTTAAGTTCATATTCGTAAGATGTTTCCTATCTTATGTCAATTTCAACTAGTAGTCTCATTACATCATAAAAATATCAATAATATTTTCCATAAGCTGGTCACCATTAATTTGTATCTAAACAATTTATCTAATGATTCTCAAGATCGTCATAAATATCTAATCTATTTGTGAAAATATTTCCAAAAGTATAAAACTAGATTCTTGATCAAAAAATCTTAACATTACTCCAATATTATCCAATAATTTAAAATAACAGAAGTCATAAATTTATATTTTTCTAAATATTCAATTAGTCATATCACATGAAGATATTTGACTATATATTGTGTATGTCACCAATCTAATAATTGTTTTATAGATTTTAAAACCTAGCTGATATTATAACATTTCTTCCTAAGTAAAATTTGAAATTTCAATTTTAGAAATTATATATTTTCTAAAATTTATTTTATAACGATCTACAATAATATTAATTACTATAAAATTCATCTAATCTTATAAATTTTATAATTCCATTTTATAAAAGATATAGGGTTATATTAAACTCAAGTTCTATAATTTTTGATTCCTTCACCTTTAATAGAAAAAATATCATTCCACAATAGTGAAATTAGTGTTAGAAAACATTATATTAAAAATATATTAAATTAACATAGTATATTTAAAAATTAATAGCAAATATTTTTTGAAAAAAAATATTATGGAAGATACATGATTGTTGTAACTGAATCTACAAGAAAGAATGTAATTTTTCCATCAATTAAATATTTAACTTGTTCATAATTTAAAACTAGAAATATATAACAGTTAAATTGTGAAAATTTCATATGCATCAAAAATTAAACAATCAGATATTAAACTTGTTTATTAATAAATGAAATTTTAACAAAGCATAAGAATATGTAACTAATGGAAATATGTATTAGATAATAATCCATAAACTCGTTAAAATTTAATATAATGTATATTTATAGAGATATTACCAAAATCATAATATATAAATGATATATAAGTTCCATTTTGTATCACATGAAAATTATTATTTTCATTACGGTATGTGAATATTATTTTATGAAATATGATATTTCAATAAAAATGATAAAATATTATCATTATTTGTTTCTCTCATATATGATATCATTCAATGAGGTGTTATATGATACTAAATGGATTGAGTATATATATATATAACTGTGTGTGTGTGTTGTGTGATTTTTTCAAGGGAATTACATCATGACTTAAATACTTTTGTTAATGATAAAACCTTATCAGAGTTCCCTCGAGTTCTATATAAACCCTAATACATTTATATGGTATTTTTGATGGATATTCCTACATTAACTACATGGAATATAAAACATATCTTCATTATTATTGTTTTTAGAAAAGTATTTTTCAACCCATGGAGTATGGATGGATCACATCCAAACAATGGATGATTCTAGGTAACATATGTATACACTATAGAGAGTGGATTTCCTTTTACAACCCATTAATATTTTGTTAAAATAAATTATCTGGAGATTGATGATATAGTATATGTTATTTGGTGTATTGTATGTTTATTTACAAAAGTTCTTCATTTCATTATTTTTATAATGGTTTTATATATCATGCATGGAAGATCATTGAAAAATAGGTTCAAATTGTTTATTATTCTTATTAGAATTTTTAATAGTCTCAATAATATCCTTACATTTGAATTAGAGGGAAAATATTATTTGTATCTATGAAATATTGTGGTTAAATTAACAAGATATAAAAAAAATAGAGCCGATTTGTTGGTTTATCGAAAATCTTAAAAAGGGTTTACCCTTACATACGTGGGATGTGTAATGGTATGCAGGGACTTACGCATTTGAAATTGAGATGTGTAAGGGTAACCAAGAAATTGAACATACCTGATCAAGGATAATTGAATATTACCTTCACATGAATTATTCTCATAAAGATATTATGTATTAAAACCATTAATCAAATTGTTTCGGTAAAGGATTTACCTAATGGTATCATAATGAATTTAGTTTCTCATATACCTTGATATTGGGTTATAATTGATTTTTTTAGTAGGATTTCATGTATTTTTTATAGTTTTAATGTATTAATTGTTATATTTATGATGAATTTTATTACACTATGATTAATATTTCCCAATGTAGATGTATATGGGGTAAAAATAGCTACCGACATGAAGTATTATACCATGTCAAGGCTCTTGAATGGGATTGGATATTCATCACCATGGGATTAATCATGATTTAAAATATATATCTTAAAAATAAGAGTCTATATGAATTATTCATGTTATTAGTTTAGATATATTTAAATATACATGACTTCTAATTTTAGTGTTGTAACATAAACATGTTGGTTGTGTAAAGAGTTATACATCACTATGGTTTGAACATGTTGGTTTTGTGGTGGTAATATGATCCCAATAAAAATTTCTTTATTTGATATTACAAAAATTGAATAACATGGGATAATATTGTGAGATGAAATCCCCTTAAAAAACAAGGTATTTCATTCCATCAAAACTAGTACTTTTCAAGGCATTAATCATTTAACCTGGTAATTTCTTTTTTCCCTGGTTCCCCATGATTATCTTGTGTATGGAAATATTGAAATGGGTTACATTGTATCATCCCTAGGTAGGCTCTACAATGGAAGGGTTCCCGTCAGAATCACTATGATAATATTGTTTTCAAAAAAAATCGGGGTACACATTGCTGGGTACACATTGGAATGAATCCAGATGAATAATGTTGACTTTATCCATATGGTTGATTAGACCAAGGATTGGTCTCTCAAAATACAAGAATCATATATAATATGTTTGGGATGATTCTATACATAACTTATTATGTAATGATATAAACAAAATAGTTGTCACGACCCGTCCTCGGGGCCCATGCCGTGACTACCCCAAGCCCGCCTTCCATAGGCCAGGGGCTGGTGACTAGCATCAAGGCATAAATCCCAGTAAAAGGGAAGGCATTGCCTTTGTAATGAAAACAAGGACAACAGAGTAAGCAAGCGGAAGAAGTAAACACTATGTAAATGCTGGTACAACAGTAAGTGCAGAAACGTAAAGGGGGCCAGAAATACAAGCCCAACTCTAAAGTACAACTAAAAGGGGAAAAACAGCAACTGAAAGGAAAAGTCGTCGCGTCAAGCCGTCCTCTTGAAGTCCCACCTGACGGTTGTGTACAGATAGTCTCCACAGCTCCTCGGTCCAGCTGTCAGCTCCGAGTACACCCCGCCCAGTGGTCCACCTCTAGGTACCGTCCTGCTCCGCAAGCCCCCACCATGATCAGCGTTGTCAGTCGTCTGCAACCAACACAACGTAGTGCAGGCATAGCTCATGCAGGGGTGAGTATAAGCTACTCAGTAGGGACCCTGAGACCCCCGAGGGTCTCCTAGAATCCACAAAGTATAAACCACAAAGGAAAGATACAATCACGAAGTAACATCCGACACGGCTTAGGTATATGCCCATACATATACCTAAGTTATCAATTCTCGCTCGGCTCCAACATCCGAGCTCAAGTACAACCCAGTCCACATAGGAAAGAAAAACGTAAATCCACACAGGATAGCACAACACAATCCACATAGGAAAGAAAAACGTAAATCCACACAGGATAGCACAACACAATCCACATAAGAAAGCAAAACGCAAATCCACACAGGATAACACAACACAATCCACATAGGAAAGAAAACCGGGATTCAGCTCACACATGATATACTTCTTCGTAAGACGATAGAGATGATAAGATGTATCCACTGATTCATCTAAGTCGTCGGACCCACAAAGGATCGGTAGGTACTAACCCCCACAATGACCAACATAGGATCGATCATGAAGTGGAAACCCTAGATATTGGGAAAATCCTTCTCCATCAAGTACAATGGTTATGCCGCTATAACCAAGTGATTCCCTCTTACCTTGGACTGTTGTAGTACTCCACCTATCAGGTACTGTGGGCCTGCGGCAACAGCCAAGCGCTCCCTCGTGCCGCTACAACCAAGCGCTCCTCCGTCGTGGGTCTGCGGCTTCAACCAAGCACTCCCCTGTGCCGCTACAACCAATCGCTCCTCCGTCGTGGGTCTGCCGCTACAACCAAGCACTCCCCTGTGCCGCTAAAACCATGTGCACCTCTGTCGTGGGTCTGCCGCTACAACCAACTGCTCCCCCTCATAGCCTCCAGAGGTACTCCTTCTTTTGAGTACTGCGGGTCTGCCGATACAACCGAGCGCTCCTCCGCCGAGGGTCTGCAGCTACAACAAAGCACTCCCCACTGGGCTATCCGTAACACACTGAGTCGTTCGATCAGCAGTCGTCAAGTCTCAACCGGCTCTAGGGTTTCCGCACACAGCATGCTCGTTCTGGGAGGGTCCACTCCACGAGCTAAGAGGTCGATGCATCAACTGACATGTTTTCCGGAGTTGATGTATCCCAATATATACCGTAGTGTTCACTGCCAAAAACACGGAGGATTCCTGTACAGTTTTCATCATCGCCGTAGTCGAATCCACCGAGGATCTCTGTATAGTCGTCGTCGTCGAAGTCGCAGCCAGCACTAGGGTCCCCGCACACAGCAAGCTCGTTCGGGAGGGTCCACTCCACGAGCCGAGAGGCTGATACATCAACTGACACAAAGTCCAGAGTTGATGTATCCAAAAGATCTGTATCGTCAATAGGAACCCAACGCCGCAGACGGCGCGTCAATCGGACGCCCGGTCTGAGAGTTATTAGCTTTTTCGTCCCAGGGGCCCGGTTGGTTTTTAAGGAAAAACGAACCCGACCGTACTCCACCTACGTCCAAACCACGGGCGGAGTATGCCAAAAGATCCGTCTCACTTAGAGGAATCCAACAAAGTCGACGGCACGTCAATTGGACGTCCGAAGCTCAAGATAAGAGTGTTTTCGCTCCGAGGGCCTGGTTGGTTTTGTGGACGAACCAACCCGGCCGAACCCAAAGTATTCCGAAACCATGAGTGAAGTATACTGGAACAACTGTCTCGATCCATGGATCGTGTTGCCGTTGACGGCGCGTCAATCGGAGGCCCGTAACTCAAGTTGCGGGCAAAAGACCGAAAAGGTCCGAGAACGGGGGTTCTGGCCCCGGGCCGACCCGGCTCGACCCCCCCTAGGTCGGCCGCACCAGGTCGACCCGACCCGGGTCCGACCCAGATGGACCTGGTCCGGCCCGCCCAGGGCGCGGCCCCGCCCGGCTTGGCTCGGCCTAGCGGCCGAGCAACGCGGGGGGCGCGCTGCCCCCGCGTGACAATACCGCGGCCCCCGCGGGGGGCCGCCCTAGTCAACGGACGCGGAAAAGCCACGTCCTGTGTGCGCCCGACCCGCGCGGCCGCGGGTCCGCTGGCGCCGCCGCACCGGCGCCCCCCACTACCGGTGGCTTCCGCGGGCCACCGGAATCGCTCCGGTGGTCCGATTCCGTTCCTGTCTGCACCGCTGCTCCTTCTGGGACCCGTTCTTCACTACGGAATCATCAAATCCCCTTTGCGGTACGGTTTGTCATCGCACGCCAAATCCGCACAACAACGAAGAACTGCGGAGGGTTGTCAGGCCTTGTTTTTTTGGCCCGCACCCTCCGCGTTAGATGATACTAACGGGAAGATAAATAACACAAGACAAACGTATCAAAAACAATTTTAATATTTTAAAATTGCACTTGATCCAGGTTCCTTTGTTTTAGAAGAAAACAACTACGGGAATAAAAAGTTATTTCCAAACAAAATCCCTACCTCGCCAAGTTGTCCCACGCACGTTCTTCGCGGAATTGATCGTCGCGGAACAAGTGGAGCGTTGCGTCACGGAAGGGCGGCGCGTCGTCGCAGAAGGGTGTCGCGTCGATGATCTCCGAGGATCAAGAAACAACAGATTTAATTATATCGATTAAATCCTTGTGTTTGATATAATCCCCAAAGAAAATTTAAAGAACTGCATCCTCTCACCTCAATGGATGATCGAAAATTTTGTTGCGGATGAAGGAACGTCGCAGAAGAACGTCGCGGGAGAGGAAATGTCGGCGTCGTGGCACACGGCGTCGCGTCGTCGATTTCTGCGGTTTCAGCGTTCTTCGTCGGAGGTCGGCGTTCTTCGCGTTCTTCGCGAAGGAGGATGAAGGCACAAGATTTATTTCAAGAGCCTCTCAATGAGCAATCCTCAAGATGTCGTGCGTTGGTCTTATTTTATTATTACGCCAATAGATTTCAAACAGGTTAAGAAACGATTAAATTAATTCATAGATTTAATTCAATGAAGAAAACCACCCAATTAATTGGTGCGTTAAGAATTTAAGAAAACACTTCAGTTGACTTTTATAATGACGGGATTTCACGGGTGCGTTACTTAGCAGAAACGAAATGGTGGGGCTCGTGCGGGGCCCACCTCACAAATATCCTACCAAAGGGGGTAGGATATTTTTGGATAGCATCCTATCTGTTTCAACTGATCTTAGACAGATTAAAGTGGTCTTTAAGCGGCTTTAAGTGAAATAAAAATAAAATTGTCGCACAACTTTATTTTATTTCATAACTTAAAACCCAAAAATTAAAAACCACAACCGATCAAACGCTACTCCGGAAGAGGTGTTTCTAAGAAAAAACCGGCACTGCGATTCCATCGGCGCCCTCGGAATTTGATTCCGGGCACCGGTTCAAAAGTTACAAAAACCGGCTCGTCCGTTCACTGAACGTACCAGAGCCAAACTTCGGAAAGTGATTCCGGGCACACCGGGCCTCAGAATCAGGTGCCGTCAAAAGCTGCGTCCTTGTAAAATTCCAAGGAAAATTATGAAAAAAATTTCCTTGAAATTTACGAGACTTTACATTACTCCCACCATAAGGTTTTACGTCCCTGTAAAGCTTCACCACAAACATAGGGATACAAAGGCGGTACTAAGCACGCATCTGAGCCTCCCGCTCCCAAGTTCTCTCCTGGAGGTTCCCGTGCTTCCATCTGATGCGCACAAGAGGAATCAAATGTCCACGTAGGACCCGCTCCTGTTGATCCTCGATCTCCACCGGGACTTCCGCAAAGGTCACCCCATCATCAACGTCCAGCTCCCCATGGTCAATGAAGTGTGACGGGTCGTGCACGTATCTCCTCAGCTGAGATACGTGGAAGACGGCGTGCACCTGGTGCAACTGAAGAGGTAGAGCCAAGAGATAAGCCACCTCACCAATCCTGCTGAGGACCTGGAAAGGTCCGATGAAGCATGGAGACAACTTGCCGCCTCGGCCAATTCTCAGTAATCCACATCGAGGTCAGACATGCAAGAAGACGTGGTCGCCATCCTCTAACTCTAGTGGCCTCTGCCTCCTATCAGCACAATACTTTTGCCGGTTCTGAGCTGTCCTCATCCGCTCATGGATGACTTGGACCTTTCTGGTCCTACAAGAGTTGTTGAGATTTCTTCTTTGCCGATAAAAGAAAATCCGGTCTCATCCCCTGGAGGAACCATGTTCTTCGCCTAATACAGTCAATACCGACATGGATGATACTAATCCATGCCAAGGATGACCTCGTAAGGCCATGACGCTACTACCAAGAAATCCAACCGTTACTCTCGCCTCCAAGGTTTGAGTCACACTATCGGCATCAGTTTGTGGTAACTGGGTCTCCTCCAATAGATGTCTCACAAGTGAGGGTCAAGTCAATAGTCTAAACTGGAACCTCTTAGTAACAACACAAAATAGGATGGGAATGAAAACATCACAAAGTTATGTGTCTTTTATTATTGCAGCTCATAATACAAAGACGCTACACAACAGAAACAATGAACAAGAAGTACAAAAGATGTATCCACTAGTTCCTCTCCTGTCTATCTGCTCCCAGAGCTCCATGATCAAAGCCTTCAGCTGCCTGAAGCTGAGCTCTCCCATGTCCAGCAACTCCCTGCGGTCGGGGTGGACCTCCTGGTGGTGGTGGTGGCAACACCTCGAAGCGTCGTCCACTACCTGCTGCTTGGACAACTCCTCTGCCACGGTCTCCTGCTCCATGTGATCCGCCTCGATCGAACCTCTTCCTATGCCTAAGAGGTCCTTCATTCATCTGATGGTCATTCGTATGGCGGGTCGGACAGTCATGAGCCGTGTGACCAACCCCGCCGCAGGAGTAACATTGTCCACTCATAGCAAGTCTTTGTCCATCCCGGGTGCCTCGCACAATCGACCATGTGTCACGCGGCCGACCACCGATAGGTCTAGTCCTCTTGGACCCCTATGTCATCTGTCTACTGCCCGCTGCAGAAGACTTTGCTGCATGCCGACTAGTGGTGGGTCCTGCTATTGGAGACTGCTCAGCAAGGAAACTCTCCACTACGAGGGCTCCCTCCAACACTCCTGTCTGTGTCGGAATGCTGCGAGAAACAACTGAAGCTCTGATCTCTCGCCTGAGCCCCTGCTCAAAGGTTCGGGCCCTGAAGAATGGGTCATGTACCATATTCGTGGAATAGCACGAGAGATCGGTAAACCTCGCCGCGAACTGGGCTACTGTCATGCTGCCCTGCTGCAGCTGTAGTAGCTCCTGAATGTACACCGCTCGGAGGGTGGCTGGGAAAAACTCTAAGCGAAAAAGGCTCTCAAAGTCCGTCTAAAGGAGTGATGCCTCGTAGTGCACCTGGAGCATCAAGCTCCACCATCTGCCTATTGCCGCATGCAGGAGGCTCGCTGCAAGGACCACCATAAGGTCGGCTGGTGTCCTCACTAGCCCGAAAACTCGAACAACTGCCTCCTGCCAGTCCTCGGCTGCTTGGGGGTCCGTCTCCCCGCGGAACCTGGGCGGTCGCTGGCGCTGGAACTCAAGCAGTGCACTAAGGCATCGTGCATCGTCAGCGGCTGGGGTTGGAAGCATCGGTGGCTCAGCGGGTAGAGGTACCGCTGGTGCCTCTGCTATCAAAGGGCCCTGTATCGAGGCCTCGTCGCTGGACGAGTTGTTGTCACGTACAACACTTGGAACCCTAGCTGGATGCCGTCGTGGGGCTATCATGAAAGGAAACAGGTGCGCCATGGTCAGAACAGTATACCTGGTGAGCTGATACAAGTAATCACAAAGAAAACATGAAACACACATGCAATCAATGTTTTCATGAATTAGGTCGGAAATCAGACGTCAGGGTCCTGGTGTACGGATACGTTGGCCGCCGCACCAACACTGGGCTCCCGGGACTGATAACCACACTCAATACACTTAACACTATTGCTTCACATAGAAGAAAGATCAGAGTCTGCGGTAGAACCAAATTCATCTGATACCAATTTGTCACGACCCGTCCTCGGGGCCCGTGCCGTGACTACCCCAAACCCGCCTTCCATAGGCCAGGGGATGGCGACTAAAACCAAGGTGTAAATCCCAGTAAAAGGGAAGGCATTGCCTTTGTAAAGTAAAGAAGCACCACAGAGTAAGCAAGCGGAAGAAGTAAACACTAAGTAAAAGCTGGTACAACAGTATGTGCAGAAAAGTAAAGGGGGCCGGAAATGCAAGCCCAACTTTAAAGTACAACTGAAAGGGGAAAAATAGCAACTGAAAGGAAAAGCGACCACGTCGAGCCATCTTTTGGATGTCCCACCTGAATGGTGAGTACAGATAGCCTCCACAGCTCCTCGGTCTAGCCGTCCGCTGTGAGTACACCCCGCCCAGTGGTCCACCTCCAGGTACCGTCCTGCTCCGCAAGCCTCCACCACGATCAGCGTTGTCCGTCGTCTGCAACCAACACAACGTAGAGTGGGCATAGCCCGTGTAGGGGTGAGTATAAGCTACTCAGTAGGGACCCCGAGACCCCAGAGGGTCTCCCAGAATCCACAAAGGATAAACCACAAAGGAAAGATACAATCACGAAGTAACATCTGACACAGCTTAGGTATATTCCCATACATATACCTAAGTTATCAATTCTCGCTCTGCTCCAACATCCGAGCTCAAGTACATCCCATTCCACACAGGAAACCAAAATGCAAATCCACACAGGATAGCACAACACAATCCACATAGGAGAGAAAAACGAAAATCCACACAGGATAGCACAACACAATCCACACAGGAAAGAAAAACGGGATTCAGCTCACACAAGATATACTTCTTCGTAAGACGATAGAGATGATCAGATGTAACCACTGATTCATCTAAGTCGTCGGACCCACAAAGGACCAGTAGGTACTAACCCCCGCAATGACCCACATAGGATCGAGCATGAAGTGGAAACCATCGCTATTGGGAAACTCCTTCTCTATAAAGTATAGTGTTTATGCCACTATAACCAAGCACTTCCCTCTTACCTTGGACTGCTGTAGTACTCCACCTATCGGGTACTGTGGGCCTGCTGCTACAACCAAGTGCTCCCCCGTGCCGCTACAACCAAACGCTCCTCCGTTGTGGGTTTGCCGCTACAACCAAGCGCTCCCCTATGCCGCTACAACCAAGCGCTCCTCCGCCGTGGGTCTGCCACTAACACCAAGCGCTCCCCTGTGCCACTACAACCAAGCGCACCTCTGTCGTGGTTCTACCGCTACAACCAAGCGCTCCCCCTCATAGCCTCCAGAGGTAATCCTTCGGTTGAGTACCGCGGGTCTACCGCTACAACCAAGCGCTCCTCCGCCGTGGGTCTGCCGCTACAACCAAGCGATCTCCACTGGGCTATCCATAACACACTGAGTCGTTCGATCAGTAGTCGTCAAGTCTCAACCATCTCTAGGGTTTCCGCACACATCATGCTCGTTCTGGGAGGGTCCACTCAACGAGCTAAGAGGTCGATGCCTCAACCGACATGTAGTCCGGAGTTGATGTATCCCAAGATGTACCGTTGTGGTAACTGCCGAAAAAATGGAGGATTCTCGTACTATTTTCATCATCGTCGCAGTCTAATCCACCAAGGACCTCTGTATAGTCGTCGTCGTCGAAGTCGCAGCCAGCACTAGGGTCCCCGCACACAGTAAGCTCGTTCGGGAGGGTCCGCTCCACGAGCCGACAGGCTGATACATCAACTAACACAAAGTCCAGAGTTGATGTATCCAAAAGTTCTGTATCATCAACAGGAACTCAACTCCGTAGACGGCGCGTCAATAGGACGCCCGGTCGGAGAGTTATTAGCTTTTTCGTCCCAGGGGCCCGTTTGGTTTTTAAGGCAAAACCAACCCGACCGTACTCCACCTGCATCCAAACCTCGGGCAGAGTATGCCAAAAGAACCGTCTCACTTAGAGGAATCCAACAAAGTCTATGGAACGTCAATCGAACGTCTGAAGCTCAAGATATGAGCGTTTCTGCTCCGAGGACCTGGTTGGTTTCATGGACGAACCAACCCGGCCGAACCCAACGTATTCTGAAATCTTGAGTGCAGTATACTGAAATGACCTTCTCGATCCAAGGATCGCGTTTCCGCTGACGTTGCGTCAATCGGATGCTCGTAGCTCATGTTACGGGCAAAAGAACAAAAAGGTCCGGAAACGGGGGGTCTGGGCACGGGCCGACCCCCCTGGGTCGGCCGGACCGGGTCGACCTGAACCGGGTCGACCCGACCCGGGTCCGTCCCGACTGGACCCGGTCCAGCCTGGCCAGGGCACGGCCCGGCCTGGCTCGGCTCGGCCAAGTGGCCGAGCAACGCGGGGGGCGCTCTTGCCCCCCGTGACAACACCGCGGCCCCCGCGGGGGGCCGCCCTGTTCAACGGACGCGGCAAAGCTACGTCCTGTGTGTGCCGGACCCGCACGCCTGCGGGTCCACTACCGCCGCGGCTGAAGTCGCGGCGCCCCTGTCCGGCGGCGCGCCGGGGCGCCGCCGCCTCCGGCTGCCGGTGCCACCGTGCCGCCGGTGGCTTCCGAGGGCCACCGGAGTCGCTCCGGTGGTCCGATTCTGTTCACGTCTGCGCCGCTGCTCCTTCTGGGACCCGTTCTTCACTGCGGAATCATCAAATCTCCTTTGCGGCACGTTTTGTCGTTTACCGCCAAATCCGAACAACAACGAAGAACTGCGGAGGGTTGTCGGGCCGTGTTTGTTTGGCCCGCACCCTCCGCGTTAAATGATACTAACGGGAAGATAAATAACACAAGTCAAACGTATCAAAAACAATTTTAATAATTTAAAATTCCACATGATTCAGGTTCCTTTGTTTTATAAGAAAACAACTACGTGAATAAAAAGTTATTTCCAATCAAAATCGCTACCTCGTCAAGTTGTCACACGCGCGTTCTTCACGGAATTGACCATCACAGAACAAGTGGAGCGTCGCGTCGCGGAAGGGCGTCGCGTCGTCGCGGAAGGGCGTCGTGTCGACGATCTCCAAGGATCAAGAAACAACTGATTTAATTATATCGATTAAATCCTTGTGTTTGATATAATCTGCAAAGAAAATTTAAAGAACTGCATCCTCTCACCTAAAAGGATGATCGATAATTTTGTTGCGGATGAAGGAACGTCGCAGAAGAATGTCGTGGGAGGGGAAACGTCAGCATCGTGGCACACGGCACCGCGTCGTTGATTTCCGTGGGTTTGGCGTTCTTCGTCGGAGGTCGGCGTTCTTCATGTTCTTTGTGTTCTTCGCGAAGGAGGATGAAGGCACAAGATTTCTCTCAAAAGCCTCTCAACGAGCAATCCTCAAGATGTCGTGCGTTGGTCTTATTTTATTATTACGCCAACAGATTTCAAACAGGTTACGAAACGATTAAATTAATTCATAGAATTAATTCAACAAAGAAAACCGCCCAATTAATTGGTGCGTTACGAATTTAAGAAAATGCGTCAGTTGACTTTCATAATGACGGGTTTTCGCGGGTGCGTTACTTAGCGGAAAAGAAACGCTGGGGCTCGTGCGGGCCCCACCTCACAAATATCATACCAAAGGGGGTAGGATATTTTTGGATAGCATCCTATCTCTTTCAACTGAGCTTAGACAGCTTAAAGTGGTCTTTAAGCGGCTTTAAGTGAAATAAAAATAAAATTGTCGCACAACTTTATTTTATTTCCTAACTTAAAACCCAAAAATTAAAAACCACAACCGAGCAAACGCAACTCCGGAAGAGTCGTTTAAAAGAAAAAATTGGTGCTGTGATTCCATCGGTGCCCTCGGAATTTGATTCCGGGCACCAGTTCAAAAGATAGAAAAACTCGCTCGTCCGTTCACTGAACGTACCCGATCAAAACATCGGAATGTGATTCTGGGCACACCGGGCCTCGGAATCAGGTTCCGTCAAAAGCTGCGTCCTTGTAAAATTCCAAGGAAAATTAAGAAAAACATTTCCTTGAAATTTACGGGTCTTTACAATAGTGGACATATATAACAGTGAAATATGGATCTTTTCCCACTAATTGATATGATTTGTTTTTAAAGGTGTCACCATATTAGTGGTTTCCCATTTGATTAACTTTACTATTAAATATATTATATAACATGATACTTATTTGATAAAATAATAATTTTTATATAATATATTCATTATCAATATACACATTATTTTCAATCCATGAAAGGATAATATTGATGAATGATACTTTAAGAATTGTAACTTAGGATATGACCTTAAGAAATATTAGAGCTTTTTTAAAATATATTATGAAAACATCCATGTGTCTTAAAAATATATTCCTCAGTAAAAAAATTTGCAATTTTTTCAACATGTTAATCCATATTATTATTGATTTATACGGTGTTATATTGATTTTTTCATCGGAATTGAATTCTAAATGGTCAACGGAATCATTGTATCCACTATTGTACACAAAATGATTTTGTATGTCAATGATTTAAGGAATTTTTTGTTTATATAATCTTTATTATTGGTTTTGTGAAAAGATATTCAATATGATTTTATATTTTGACACCTCGATGAGACTAATGGATTCCATAAATCATTATTAACTTTAGAAATAAAATATATTATTCTAAAATATATATTATATCAAATGTAAGAATTAGAATGGATTTTAAATAATCATAACGTCAAACGTTATGAATGATTTAAATATTAATGGTTTCTTTCAATTGATGGATGAATGAAATATATACCCTTACAACATAGATAAAAAATTCATGGATAAAATAATAAGAATATTTGTATTGTATCTATTTTTTCCCTAATGAAGAGAATGAATACCATTTTTGTTTAACAAAATGAGATAACATGTTTCAAATACCCATGATTTATGGTTTCATTAATTATATAACACATTTTAAGCAGATACTATAAATTTATTGTTTTTATTAGGGAATTAAGCTTAAATTATCCTTTTTAAATGTTTCAAAAATATGAATGAATTTTAAAAAATATTACCAAGTATTCTCTAAATTAAGGAAATATATTTGAACTAGGAATATAATTACTAGTTTCTAGTGTAATGTATATATTGTAGAGGTTGGTAAAATTTAAAATATGATGATGAAAATTTGTTTGAAAAGCTACATATCGTTTTGTTGGTAATCAAATCATAGTAATTAAAACATATGGTCTCATTAAGAAATAGTAATAATTCAATGTGATTGGATTATTATATATATACCTGAAGGAGGTTATATAAATCTAGGGAATATCCTTGAATTTTTTGTTTTCATGGAAATCAATTCATCAATTTTTAATAGTGTGTGACAATTAAAACATATTTTGTAATGTAATTTAAATATATAGGATTTAAAAATTAAATGAATAATTGATTGATATTATAGTTTATAAACCGGATTTAATGTAAATTTTTACCCCGTAAATAATTGTATTGTAAAATATTTTACCAAACACAAATTAATGTATGAAATACATGTGTATAATCTTATAACATTCCATATGTGATAAGATATGTTATTCTATTACCTAGAGTTATTGTGAACACGTATGAGATTATTAATTATATAAATTGGGTTTATGAGTCCTTAATTTCTATAAGATGGTTAGACAAAATGATATGGATAAAAATATTATATCAAAGATAAGAAATTTATCTATATATTTTTTAATTTATGTGGGAATAACTCCCCCACCCATCTATGATGTATATATATAAAGTATTATTCTCAAGGAAAATTATTTCCATATTTATAGAATAACATATATGATATAGTTAATTTTTTTTAATAATACTACTTAACTGAATGATATTATATTTCATAGTAATTCAATGTCACTTATCATAGGAATATATTTTGAAGACAATATAATGTCTAATAGGATAGTGATAATGTATTCATGCATAGAGATATTAAATGATAAAAAATAAAAAACATTAATAGTGTATGTTTAATGTTTATTTTAAATAATATCTTAGTAGAGTTACGATGTTTTAGAAAAAAATTATGTTAGTAGTTTCTTATTTTAAATGGAATTTTTAACAAAAAATTGTTCCAATGATGATGATTATACACCAAGAATGTTTTATAAGTAGGAAAAACAAGGTAAGATCATAATATTTCATATATCGATGTTTATATATGAATGTATTTAAGAATGTGAATATTTTGGCATATAGATCTTAAGTATCATCATTTTTTAAGATTTATTACTTCATATATGTTTCTCAATAATGTTTTTAGGGTTATAGTTTTATTATATTATCAAGTAGTGATGTGATAAGAAATATAAATGATCAAATGTGTTAATGAGCTCTAAAACATATAGCAGAAATAAGTCTTCTCTATGATTTTATCATATATTATATGATAAACATATGATTATACTGGTTTTGTTAATTATTATTAAATATTTTAATAATATAAGCATGTATCATAAAAAAGAAAACATGTTTTATAACATATGTTCACAATTTTAACTTAAATATATATTAGATACAAATTAGTTAATGATCAATTATAATTGACCTATCAATGTATGACATGGAGTTATCCCTAACTGATGTTCGACAGTTGTATTTTATGTTTTATTGAAATTTTATGGTTAAAATGTCTGAGATTCATGTATCATGATAAATATTATACACATGTGGTAAAAACCCATGAATATGATTATTTTTGTGCACTTGAGGACCTAAAATGTATACTCCGTGGAGTGTCATAGAGACATGTATTTTTTATACTAGGTTTTCATGGATTATATTTGATTTCCCTATACATGATATATGATATATACTAAAAATGAGACCCTTTACACTTTGATATCATAATTATGAAATTTAATATACTTACTTATCTAATATGATGGTGGTTGGGTATGTTGCGGAATATTTTATTTGTTAGAGATTACCTGTGATCATATTTTTCATCTCAAATGATCAGTATGAAATTTTCACACATGATTTAGATATAACATCATATTGTGTGGTAACACATAGATATTATTTATATTTATCTCGATATGGGTCGTTTAACGTCCTCAAACATAACATGAATGACATCTGATGTATTCATCAATCATATAAATCTACACTGAGAGAATTAGTAACAGATGGGATAACAATAAATGATGAAAATGTTATGTGTACCATTCTCACTCCATCTCTTCGTCTCAAGGAAAATATGAGATTTTTAATTTTTATAGGGTGTAGAATATTAGACACAAATATAGAGATATTTTTGTTTAATAAATATTATTCAAGGTAAATTTATATCATGAGTAGCATTTATTATTTTCTAGAGACCTCTCTTTCCATAATTCTCTAGATCCAAAGATTCTTATTTTTTGTCAATGTTAGAAAGGAATGTTGGTTATGAATTATAGTTTGATTGGATAAGTATTGAATATGGCTAAGAGACATACTCTAATATTATTTTAGAGTTCTTCAAAATGTTTTTTGGATGGGATCCCCCAAGGTATTTCACATTACGTGATACCAGGTGAAATTAATGATGGAATTTTAAAAAATTAATGATATCCAAAAGAATCATTTATATTATTTCACAAGATATTTTATATGATATTATATATGTTGAGTTGGTGAAAATAATTTTAGGCCTCGGTGAAAGGGGTAGATTCATGGAGACATTACAAAAATCTTTTTGTATATATATTTGATATATAAAGGTCATTTCATATGTATCACTTGAAAATTATGACCTTCATGCACAAAAGGGTATATTATATTATCAATTTTGTGAAACATTAAAAAACTATTAATTATTAAACTTTTCAATTTCTCCCATGTATTATATCATTTAATGAGCTATTACATGGGACTAAAATTTGAGATATTTTAAATTAATGATTATATTATATAAAATAGACAAGGGAATCAACTAATTAGTTATAATGCATGTATTAATTAACACATAATCAATGAGTGTCCAAGGGTTCAATATAAACCAAAATTCATATGATTGTAAAATTGATTTTTTTCGATCCAATGATTCCTATTAATCCAAATATACATTCATTCTTATATTTTTCACATTAGGAATTGTATTGTCATGGAGGAAATATGTATATCATTTAAATATAGGATTATTTTTTTCAACCATTGGATACACTATCGGGAGGGGATATCATTTTTCATCCCTTATAAACAGGATAAAACCCTTGGAATGGAGTTTTATGATGTAATAGATGATCATTGGTGAAAAATATTCTTATTTATATTAGTAAATCATTTATATATTTTTATGTAAGTATCAAATATTTTTCCATTACAGAACCTTCGAAACGAGGGATAATTTCTTCTACTTCTTCTAAAAATTATTAAATAATTAATTTAAAAACCATTAGATATAAAATTTCCTATTTATGGAACACATTGAATTTAGCACAATGTGACTAGATTATCAGCACATATAATTAAGGGATAAATGTTCCACGCAAGGAAATTATTCATTTGACCTATTTAAATATAATAGTTTCACCCCTGGTATATATATAATGAACCCAATGAAAGAAATAAGCTCTAAAATGGGAACATCATTGAAAACCCCATTAATTTTAGAAAACTTTATATTCAATATCCCATTCAATTAGTATAATATATGATATGTGAACATCAAAATATATTCAAATAACTAGTTAATAAGATAGAGATTCCAATTTTGGAGTCTCTTTGGTCTCCATTATCTGAATAAAAAATTACAATAGTAAAAAATCAATTATTTTATAATAATATTTAATTTTTTGAATATATAAGAAAATAAAATAAATAATTTTATAATAAAAACCCTCAAAGGGAATGTGGTAATGAAACTTTTGAATGTAATATATGTTTATCTAGACTCTTTTTATTTTTGGTAACATCTATTACTTAAATGTAAATATGAAGTTATATAAATAACTATAACAAAAATTGAGGGGAACATTCTGGTTTTGTTATTTGGTTATAATAATATATATATAATCTCTATATTTTTTATGGTACTTCAACAAGGAAAAAAATCTCAAGAACATATGGGTATCAGAATCATCTCCATGGAGCTTTTGAATTGGATGTTAAAAACTATATGAATGTAAATATTAAAAAAGATAAAATATAATTTTTAAGAGAAGTGTATATTTAATTTTAATGAAATGGATAAAATGTACTTGTTTTGTGTCAACCTACCTCTTTTGAACCATCATTCATTGAAAATTTCATCTAGGTGGTGACTAGTTCAATCAAAAACATTGATTCATCTATTTAAAAACATATAATAACAATATTGAAATATTTTTCCATATGAATAAATGTCCAATTCCGATCATGAACTTCCTTTAACCCAAATAAACAAAGGCATGACCTCTAATCATTATCATTTTGTACACATACCTCATGAATTATGAAGTTGACATACATTTTTCTATGTGGTATCTCCCAAAAATTATATCATTAATTATATGATAAACTTCATTATATGATAATACAATTTATAAATGTAGATGTAGTGATAAAATACTTTTTTTAGGTTCTAATATTAATAAAATATTTATCATGCTTAAAATATTATGCACTTAGTTCATACATCATCCCTTACAGAACCTTCTTCATCCAACAAACATTATGTATATCCTCATTAATAAGAAAAATATATATTGTCTTGATGTATAAATCCTCCTCAATTATTCCATTAGGTAATTTTGATTTGATACCTACAATTAATAGTATGAATCTAATATTTTCTACTATATAAATGAATTATATACCAATATCTAATATATTTATAAGTGAAAATGTCGCATTCACATTGATTCACTCATTAAAGTACTATACAATACACACTAGTCATGTATTCTTCCTAATTACCGTTATGTATTCATAAATTTTTCATTAAAACTACATTATGTTTTGATAACATTTGTGTCCTCCAACATTTAAAAATTTTAATTTATTTTATATTCATTGATTTTTTCAAGCTATTCATGTATTTTCTTGACCAAATTTCTATCTGTGTTAGCCTCCTCAAAAATATTTAGTTATATTTTTTGTAGAGATTCCATCATACTTGTTTAAATTGGATCTACTCTTTCATTGATGATTTTTTGTTCAATTATTTTTTCTATAAAAATTTTCATCCTTATATTGAATAAGTTACTAAGACCTATGCATCATCAGTTTTATCCATCAAATCATTTGAAACTGCTTATTCTTTTGAGATATTCTCACTGTAGAATCATATTCCTCAAAACCATGATCACTATTTTTAAAATAATTATTTTTTTATTCCGCATTAGTTTCATCTAGGATTTAAATAAAAAAATCAATATTGTTTTTGAAAAATTCCTTAAACCATACTTTTATGTGAGTTTTGAGAAAAAAAACCATGTTATATCAATGAGATTTGAACATTTGGTAACCCTTCCCATATTGATGATAAATTTAATCACCACTAATATTAAATATTATTTCAATTTTGGATTCTACCATATACTAAATATCATAGGGTTTCATAACATTTTATGGATGTAGACAGTTCAATTTGGTTTTATAAATTGATATTTGGACTTCTTCCTTTAAAAAAATATTTAATAGGTCTTTATCAATAAATATCATTTAGAACATGTTTTAATAATCATGATTATCTTGTTGATGAAATCATTTTTAATGATTACTTTTTCATGACCCGTCCTCAGGACACGTCCCGTGACTACCCCAAGCCTACCTCCCATAGGCCAGGGGCTGGCGACTAGAACCAAGGCATAAATCCCGACAAAGGGGAAGGCATTGCCTTTATAAAGTAAACAAACACCACAGAGTAAGCCAGCAAAAGTAAACACTAAGTAAAACTGGGTACAAAATTAAGCGTGGAAAGTAAATGGGACTAAATACAAACCCAAACTGAAAGTAAAGTACAACTGGAAAGAATGTACAATAACTGAAAGTAATGAAGCAACATCGAGCTATCCACTGGAAGTCCCACCTGAAGTGTGGGTACAGATAGCCACCTCAGCTCCATGAGTACAGCCGTCTTCTCCGTGTACATCATGTCCAGTGGTCCACCTCTAGGTACCGACCTGCTCCACAAGCCTCAACCACGATCAGCACTATCCGTCGTCTGCATCCAACGCAATGTAGTGCGGGCATAGCCCGTGCAGGGGTGAGTATATGCTACTTAGTAGGGACCCTGAGACCCCTGAAGATCTCCCATAATCCACAAAGGATAACTCACAAAGGAAAGATACAATCATGAAGTAACAACCAACACTACTTAGGTATATGCCCATACATATACCTAAGTCATCAATTCCCATTAGGATCCAACATCCGAGCCCATGTTCGATCACGTCCACATAGGATATTACAACCCAATCCACACATGAAAACACAACACAATCTACATAGGAAAAGAAAGTCAATCATATTAGAGATAATGATTGAAAGTAAAGACTCATATCACACAGAAATGTTCTTCATAAGGTGATAGAGATGATCAGATATAGCCACTGATTCATCTATACTGGGACCCACGTAGGATACTTAACCAGCTAAGCTGTCGGACCCACATAGGATACAGACTAGCTACTATGCCAGACCCACGTAGGATAGCAAGAATATAGTCAAACACTTCCAGACCCACGTAGGATACAAGAACAGTACTCATCGCCGTGGAACCCACGGATGATTTTAGTAAGGTCTTCATCGCTGCCGAACCCACGGATGATTTCAGTGCAGTCTTATTCGTCGTCGAACCCACGGAGGATTTCAGTACGGTCTTCATCGTTGTCGAACCTAGGGAGGATTTCGGTGCAGTCTTCATCGCCGTTGAACCCACGGAGGATTTCAGTATGTTCTTCATCGCTGCCGAACCCATGGAGGATTTCAGTGCAGTCTTCATTGCTGTCGAACCCAATGAGGATTTCAATACCGTTTTCATCGCTGCCGAACCCACGAAGGATTTTAGTGAAGTCGTCGTCACAGTCGCAGCCAGCTCTAGGATTCTTGCACACATCATGCTCGATTCTGGGAGGGTCCGCTGCACGAGCCAAGGGGTCGATACATCAACTGACACATATTCTTGATTAGATGTATCTCAAAGTTTGGCCTCGACAAGAGGAACTCAACGTGACAGACGGCACGTCAATCAGACGTCCGGTCTGAGAGTTATTGGTCGTTTCGTTCTAGGGGCTTGGTTGATTTTTAAGATAAAACCAACCCTACGGCACTCCAACTACGTTGAAACCTTCATAAGAGTAAGCCAAAAGGTCCTTCTCACTAAGAGGAATCCAACAATGTCGACGGCATGTCAATCGGACATCCGGAACTCAAGTTATAAGTGTTTCCGCTCCGAGGGCCCAGTTGGTTTCATGTTCGAACCAACCCAGCCATACACAAAGTTCTCTGAAACATTGAGTGTAATATACCGAAACGACCGCGTCGATCCAAGGATCTCATTGCAACTGATGGTGCGTCGATCGGAGGTCCGTAGCCCAATATGTTGGCAAAAGAACGAACATGTCCGGTTTTAGGGGGTTTTGGGCCCGGACCGACCCTGCCCCAAACCCCCCTGGGTCGGCCCGAACCAGGTCGACCCAAACTGGGTCCGGGTCCAGCCCATTAGGGTGTGGCCTAGCCCGGTGGGCGCAACCCAGCCCAGCCGGCGTGGCCCGACCCGACCTTGCGCGATGCGGCCCGCACGGCCAGCACGGTGTTGGTCGAGCCGTTGCGGGAAGGGTGGGTGGCTTCCCCCCTTGATTGAATCTGTGGACCCCATGTTGGGGCCAGACCTTGCCAGGCGGGGGTTACAACCCATTGTCTTTCCTCCAAAATGGTCGGCCCGGTCTGGCCTGCCGGTGCTGCCGCCACGGGACCGTCGTGGTCCCGCCCCTCCGAGGTGTCGGCTGCCGGTAGTTCAGGCCGCGCCACCTTGCTCCGTTGTGGCCTCGCTCCGGCCGCGGCCTCTTCGTGGTTCTCCATCACGGCATGATGGCGCTGTGGCATTATTCGTCCTAAATGGCGCGGTGCGACGGCGCCGCACTTCTTCACCCGTTCTTCAATTTTTTTGCGCGGTGTCGTTGGACCACGCGGCCTTTGCTCGTACCGCAACAAATAAAATCATCAAAGGGGGGGAGAGGGTCGGCCGTGTTTATGTGGTCCGACATCCTCCCGTTATTACGATAACAGGAGGCCCAAATAGAAGTCGATGAATGAAAAAGAAATAAATCACGAGAAAAAAAATTAACCCCCTACCTCAAAGTGTTTATGAATGAAGGTTCGTCGTGGAAAAGGACATCGTGGAAGAAGGCTTCGTAAGAGTCATCGGCGTCATGGAGAAGAGGATCATCAGCATCGCGGTACACGGCGTCGCGTCGTTGATCTCCGGGGAACTAGCATTCTTCGTCGTCTACCGTTGGAGGCTGGTGTTCTCCAACGAAGATGATGAAGATTCGAAGGCCTTGAGCAAATCCTCTCCCAATCCTTCTCACACAACCAAAATCACCCTTAATGAAATAATACTTGTCTTATTTAATTAACACACACAAGCCAATGTTCAATTAGAAATTTGAAATGAATTACCGAATTAATTACATTGAATATCTTAATCAATTAATTAATTAATAGGGTTTACATTTTATTAAAGGGGTGTGCGGGTGTGTTACACAATTAATGGGAGTTTGAGGAAGTTGAAAGTGTGGGGCTCATGTGGGACCCACTTCACTAATATCCTACCTAGTGGATTTAGGATATTAGTGGGTCTCACTCCAACCACCAAGCGTAGGTTTAAACTAACTAGAATAGAAATAAAATTTGTAGCACAACATTTTATTTTATTCTTTAGTTAACCCATTTAATTAAAAACCTCACCTGAGCAAACGCAACTCTGGAAAAGGTGTTCATAAAAAATTACTGGGGCCGCCGTTTCATCGATGCCCTCAGATTTCGATTCCGAGCACCGGTTCAATAGTTAGGAAAACCTGCTTGTTCCATTACTGAACGTACCCGAGCTAAACTTCGGAAATTGATTCCGGGCACAACGGGCCTCCAAATCAGGTGCCGTCCGAAACTGCGTTCTTGTAAAATCCCAAAGAAAATTTAGAAAAAAAAATTCCCTTAAATTTTATGGGTCTTTACATTACTCCCACCTCAGGACTTTAGGTCCCCATAAAAATACATCATAAACTAGAGGAAAATGTGGGTACTATGCACACATCTGGGCCTCCAACTCCCAAGTGCTCTTCTTCAGGTTTCTGTGCTTCCAACTGATGTCCACTAGAGGTATCGAACATCCACGTAGGACCCGCTCTGGTCAATCATCGATCTCCACCAAGACCTCCTCAAAAGTCGCCCCATCATCAATTTCCAACTCCCCATGGTCGATGATATGCGTCGGGTCATGCACGAATCTCCTCAGCTGAGATACATGGAAGTCGTCGTGCACCCGGTGTAACTGAGGTGGTAGAGCCAGGCGGTAAGCCACCTCGCCTACCCTGCTGAGGACCTAGAATGGTCCGATGAAGCATGGTGATAACTTTCCGCCTCGACAAAATCTCTGTAATCCACATCGAGGTGAGACCCGCAAGAAAACGTGGTCTCCATACTCAAACTCTAGTGGCCTCCGCCTTCTGTTAGCAAAAGACTTCTGCCAGCTCTGAGCAGTCCTCATCCACACCTAGAAGACTTGGACCTTATCTGTCATGGCCTGGACCATCTTTGGTCCCACAAGTGCTAACTCCCCAGGGTCTGTCCAACACATAGGTTACCTGCATGGCCTGCCGTACAATGCCTCTTATGGTGCCATCCCGATGGTGGTGTGGTAGCTGTTGTTTTAAGAGAACTCCACCAAGGGTAGGTGGTCCTCCCAGGTGCAACCAAAGTCGAGGACACATGTCGGGAGCATTTCCCCGAGAGTCTGAATGGTCCTCTCCATCTGACCATCTGTCTGAGGGTGAAAGGTGGTGCTCGGACATAGCTGTGTCCCGAATGCCTCCTACAACCCCTTCCAAAGCTGGGAAGTAATGCGAGAATCTCGATAGGAGACGATAGATGATGGAACACCGTGAAGCCATACGATCTCCTGAAGGTAGAGGCGTCCCAAGCTCTCCACTAAGCCCTGCTCTCTGATGGGTAAGAAGTGAGCCGACTTGGTGAGTTGGTCGACAATCACCCAAATGGAGTCGTGACCTCTGGAAGTACATGGAAGTCCAGTCACAAAATCCATAGATATTTCGTCCCACATCAACTCTGGGACCTCCAAGGGCGATACCAAGCCTTCTGGTACCTAGTGCCTCACCTTCACCTACTGACTGGTGAGGCATCGAGAAAAGAACTCAGCTACAACCTTCTTCATACCCGGCAACCAGTGTGGTCATCGGAGATCATGGTACAGCTTCGCCACTCCTGGATGTACCACTAAAGGGGAAGTGTGAAACTCCATCAACACCTCCTCTTGTAAAGCAGCCGGTACCATGGTACGTCCTCTAAAAAGGACGACGTGCTCTCCCCCCATAGAGAATCTGTCAGGTGCTTGTCTAGAGGATATCTGTGCACATCACGTCTCACAGTCAACATCCCCACGTTGTGCCTCTCTGACACGCTGCAGTAGTGGAGGAGTGACTGTGAGTGACTGAAGAAAGGCTGCTCCATCTCTATCCATGAAGGATATCTGCAAAGCGGATAGCTGCTACGTCGCCTCCCCGAGTAGCCAAATGCCTGTCCTCCTGCTGAGAGCATCGGCTACAACGTTCCCCTTTCCAAGAGTATAGACTATCTCAAATTAATAGTCTCGGAGGAACTCAATCCCTCGTCGCTGTCTCAGATTCAGGTCCTTCTATGAGAAGATGTACCTAAGACTCTAGTGGTCAGAGTAGACTATAATGTGCTCTCCCATCAGATAGTGTCACCACATCTTTAGAGCGAATACCACTACTGCTAACCCCAGGTCATGGGTAGCGTAGTTCTTCTCATTCTACCACAACTGACGTGATACATAGATGATCACTGCCCGCTCCTGCATCATGACACATCCGAGCCCGGTCCTTGATGCATCGCAGTGGACTATGTAACCTACTCCCTCCTTTGGTATCCTCAAGATAGTTGCGCTGGTCAATATCTATCTCAGCTCTTGGAAGCTCTACTGACATCTGTCTGACCACATGATAGGTTTCCCCTTCTTCTTCAATGCTGAGAGTGGTGTCGCAACTCTGGAAAAGTCTGGCACAAATCTCTGGTAGTACCCAGCTAGTCCCAAGAAACTCCGCACCTCCGTCACGCTCCTGGGTGGCTCCCAAGCTAGCACTGCCTCGATCTTCGCAGGATCCACCACAACTCCTGCCTCAATGATGACGTGTCCTAATAAGTGGACCTCACGTAACCAGAACTGCCACTTCGAGATCTTTCCATAAAGCTGGTGCTCTCGGAGTGTGTCTAGTACAACCCGCGAGTGGTAGGTGTGCTCCTCCTCAGTGGTCAAGTATATCAATATGTCGTTGATGAAGACCATGAAAAATCGATCGAGGTATGGATGAAATATCCCATTCATGAGACCCATGAACACTACTGGAGAATTGGTTACGCCAAAAGTCATAACCAAGAACTCATAGTGGTCATACCGATATCCGAAGGTCCTCTTCTGCACGTCCTCGTCTCGAACTCTAATACGATGATAGCATGATCTAAGGGCTATCTTTGAGAACCACCATTCTCCCTTGATCTGATCGAAGATGTCATCAATCCTCAGTAGAGGATACATGTTCCTCACTGTCACATAGTTCAGGAGATGATAGTGGACAAACATTCGCAAGATCCCATCCGCCTTCTTTGCAATCAATATCGGGGAAGCCCAGGGTGAAACACTGGGCCAGATGAATCACTTTTCCTGCAAGTCCTCTAGCTATACTTGTAGCTCTCAAATCATAGCAGGAGACATCCGATATGCTGGAGTGGATATCGGGGCTATCCCGGGGTACAGGTCAATATAAAATTATATCTCTCTGTGAGGAGGTAGTCCTGGAACGGCATCAGGGAAAACGTCTGCATACTGATCCACCACTGCAGGAAAACTGGGACTTCGCACGTCAACTACTCCTAGGATGAGGCTAGCCAACTGATAAGTGATGGGTTTTCCTCTCCTCTGCGTGATTCCATACTACGCTGCAAAGGCTCCCTTCTCACCGATGAAGGTGAACCTGTTCCCGTCGGTGCGTATACACCGCACCTTGCGCCTAATAGAGTCGATTTGAGCATTGACTATAGATAACCAATTCATGCCAAAGATGAAGTCGTAAGGCCTCGACGCCGCTACAAGAAGATCCCAGTCGATGCTCTCACCTCCTAGAGTAAGATCAAACTACCAGAACCAGTGAGTAATCATCGAGTCTGCTCCCGTAGGAGTCTCTAGTCGTAAGGATCGAGCCAACGACTCTGTTGGAATCTCCGAGCTCCGAACAAGGGCAGTGGAAATAAAATAATTATTTTCTCATGTGTCTATAATAATTGCTGAAAGGGTGGAGTAGACACAGATAGTACCTTGAATCATCTCTGGCACGTTGTGGTCGTAGGCCTCTGCTGCCTAAAGCTGAGCATGTCTCTGCCCGCTAGCTCCCTGTGGTCGGGGTGGACCTCCTGGTGATGGTGGTGGTAAAACCTCAAAGCGTCGCCCACCACGTGCTGCTCGGCCAGCTCCCCTGCCTCATCTGCCTGCTCTTGGAGGATTTCCACGGTCGACCCTCTGCCTCCTCCTGGGTGGCCCCTCAACCGTCTGATGCTCCTCTGCATGGCGGTTCGTGTAGACACGATCAATGTGGACCTGCCCAACACATGTGTAGCACTGCCTACTCCTCGGAAGGCTTGCTCTACACTGTGTGCCCTGCACTTCTGAGCCAGTGTCCTGATGTCGTATTCCTGATGGTCCGGTCCACCTGGACCCCTGTGACATCTGTTGACTGCCATCTACAGACGACTCTGATATGTGCCGCCCTACGGTAAGTCTCGCTGCTGGCGTAGGCTCAGCAAGAAAGCTCTCTATGAGAAGGGCCCGCTCCAGTACTCCTGCCTATGTCAGAATGATGAGGGAGATCCCTGATGCTCTGATCTCATGCCTCAGTCCCTGCTTGATGGTCCGGTCCCGGAAGAATGGGTCTCGTAACATGTCCGTCGAATAGCGTGAGATATTAGTAAATCTCGCAGAGTACTGGGTGATCGTCATGCTGCCCTGCCGCAGCTCTAGAAGCTTCTGGATGTGCATCGCACAGAGGGTTACTGGGACATACTTCGAGCGAAAGAGGCTCTAAAAGTCCATCTAGAGGAGTGATGCCTCGTCGTGCACCTGGAGCATCAAGCTCCACCATATGCATGCTCCCACGCGCAGGAGGCTCGCTGCAAGGATCACCATGAGGTCAGCTAGTGTCCCCACTAACATGAAAACTCAAACCACAGCCTCCAGCCAATCCTCGGCTGCCTGAGGGTCCGTCTCCCGGCGGAACCTAGGCTGTCTCTGATGCTGAAACTCGTGTAGTGCACTAAGGAAACGTGCACTATTAGCGGCTTTGGTTGGTAGAATCGGTGGCTCGGTGGGTAGAGGTACCGCCGGTGCCTCCGCAGTAAAATGGCCCTGCACCGAGGCCTCGTCGCTCGGTTGGATGTCGTCTCGCACAAAGCTCAGAACCCTAGATGGCTGCCATCATGGGGCCATCCTGAAAAGAAACAGGTGCGCCACGGTCAAACAGTATACCTGGTGAGATGACACAAAGTAATCACAAAGAAAAATTTTGAAACACACCTGCAATCAATGTTTTCGTACATTGAGTTAGAAATCAAAAGTCAGTGATCTAGTGTATGGATACGTCGGTTTCCGCACCAACCCTAGACTCCCTGGACTATTAACCACACTAAATAACCTTAACACTATTGCTTCACATAGATGAAAGATCAGGGTCCTGAGTTCTACAGTAGAACTGAACTCCTCTAATACCATTTTGTCACGACCCGTCCTCGGGACCCATGCAATGACTGCCCCAATCCCACCTCCCATAGGCCAGGGGCTGGCGACTAGCACCAAGGTGTAAATCTCAAAAAATGGGAAGGCATTTTCTTTTATAAATTAAACAAACACCATAGAGTAAGACAGCATAAGTAAAAACTAAGTAAAACTGGGTACAAAAGTAAGTACGGAAAGTAAATGGGCCAGAATACAAACCCAAACTGAAAGTAAAGTACAACTGGAATGAAAGTACAGTAATTGAATGTAAAGCAGCAATGTCGAGCCATCCACTGTAAATCCCACCTGAATGGTGGGTACATATAGCCACCTCAGCTCCACGGGTCCAGTCGTCCGCTCCGTGTACGTCCCGCCCAGCGGTCCACCTCCATGTACCGACCTGCTCCACAAGCCTCACCCACTATCATCGTTTTCTGTCGTCTGCATCCAACACAACATAGTGCGGGCATAGCCCGTGTAGGGGTGAGTATACGTTACTCAGTAGGGACCCCGAGACCCCTGAAGGTCTCCCAGAATCCACAATGGATAATCCACAAATGAAAGATACAATCACGAAGTAACAACCAACACTACTTAGGTATATTCACATATATATACATAAGTCATAAATTCCCATTCGGCTCCAACATCCGAGCCCAAGTTCGATCACGTCCACACATGATAGTACAACCCAATCCACACAGGAAAGCACAACATAATACACATTGGAAAGCAGGTCAATCATATCGAAGATAATGATTGAAATTCAAGACTCATCTCACATAAGTATACTTCTTCGTAAGGTGATAGAGATGATCAGATATAGCCACTGATTCATCTAAGCTGGGACCCACGTTGGATACTAAACCAGCTAAGCTGTCGGACCCACATAGGATATAGACCAGCTACTCTGCCAGACCCACGTAGGATACAAGAACAGATTCAAACACTGCCAGACCCACGTAGGATACAAGAACATTAGTCATCGTCGTCGAACCCACGGAGGATTTCAGTATGTTATTCATTGCTGTCGAACCCATGGAAGATTTCAGTGCAGTTTTCTTCTCCGTCGAACCCACGGAGTATTTCAGTATGGTCTTCACCGCTGCCGAACCCTCAGAGGATTTCAGTGCAGTCTTAATCGCCGTCAAACCCAAGGAGGATTTCAGTATGGTCTTCATTGATGCTGAACCCATGGAGGATTTCAGTGCAGTCTTCATCGCCGTCGAACCCACGACGGATTTCAGTATGGTCTTCATCACTGCCGAACCCACAGAGGATTTCAGTGCAGTTGTCGATGCAGTCGCAGCCAGCTCTAGGGTTCCCGCAGATAGCATGCTCAATTCTGGGAGGGTCTGCTCCACGAGCCAAGGGGTCGATACATCAACTGACATGTAATCTGGAGTAAATGTGTCTCAAAGCTCCTTATCGGCAAGAGGAACTCAACGTGACAGACGACGCGTCAATCGGACGCCCGGTCTGAGAGTTATTGGCCTTTTCATTCCAGGGACTTGGTTGGTTTTTAAGTTAAAATCAACCCAACTGCAATCCATATACATCCAATACTTGAGAGAAGTAAGCCAAAAGGTCCTTCTCACTATGAGGAATCCAAAAATGTCGACAGCACGTTAATCGGACGTCCGAAGCTTAAGTTATTAGTGTTTCCACTCCGAGGGTCCTGTTGGTTTTGTGTTCAAACCAACCCGACCATACCCAAAGTTCTCTAAAACCATGAGTATAATTTACCAAAATGACCATCTTGATCCAAGGAGCGCATCACAACTGACGGCGTGTCGATCAACGGTCCTTAGGCCAAGATATGGGCAAAAGAACAAACATGTCCGTTTTAGGGGGTTTTGGGCCCGGACCGACCCGGCCCGAAACCCCCCTGGGTCGGCCCAAATCGGATCGACCCGAACTGGGTACGGGTCCATCCCTTAAGGGCGCGGCCCGACCCAGTGGGTGCTGCCCAACCCAACCAGCGCGGACTGGACCAGCTGGCGCGGCGTGCCCCGCACGGCCTGCTCGGTGCTGGTCGAGCCGTTGCGGGAAGGGGGGGGTGGCTGCCCCCTTGATTGAAACTGCGGACCCCACGTGGGGGCTGTTCCTTGACAGCCGGGGGTTATGACCCCCAGTCATTCCTCCGAAATAGTCGGCCGGTGCTGCCGCTGTGGGACCGCAACGGTCCCGCCCCTCCGAGGTGCCGGCGGCCGGCGGTTCTAGCCGCCCCGCCTTACTCCGTCGTGGCATTGAGTCGTGGCATTGTCCGACTGGCACGATGCGACTGCGTCGCGCTTCTTCGCCCGTTCTTCATTTTTTCCGCGGGGGGTTGTTGCACAGGGCTACCTTTTCTCATACCGTAATAAGTACAATAATCAAAGGAGGATGAGGGTCGGCCGTGTCTGTGCCATCTGATATCCTCTCGTTATTACGATAACAGCAGCCCAAATAGAAGTCGATGAACGACAAAGAAATAATTCACGAGCAAAAACCATTAACCCTTATCTCGAAGTGTTGATGAACGAATGTTTGACGCGAAAAAAGGACATCACTGAAGAAGGCTCCATAAGCGTCGTCGGTGTCACAGAGAAGAGGATCATCAGCGTCGCGGTACACGGCGCCGCATCGTTGATCTCCAGGGAACTAGCTTTCTTCGTCGTCTTCCGTCGGATGTCGGCGTTCTTCATCGTTCTTCACGTTCTCCAATGAAGAAGACGAAGATTTGAAGGCTTTGAGAAAATCCTCTCCCAATCCTTCTCGGACAACCAAACTAACCCTTAATGAAATAATACTTGTCTTATTTAATTAACACAGACAAGCCAACATTCAATTTCAAATTCGAAATGAATTCCCGAATAAATTACATTGAATAGCTTAATCAATTAATTAATTAAGAGGGTTGACTATTCATTAAAGGGGGTGCATATGTGTTACACAATTAATGGGGGTTTGAGGAAGTTGAAAGGGTGGGGCTCGTGTGATCCCCACTTCACTAATATAATACCTAGTGGAGTTAGGATATTAGTGGGTCCCACTCCTACCACCAAGAATTGGTTTAAAGTACCTATAATTGAAATAATATTTGTAGCACAACATTTTATTTTATTCTTTAGTTAACCTATTTAATTAAAAACCTCACCCGAGAAAATGCAACTCCAGAAAAAGAGTTCATAATAAATTACTAGTGTTGTGGTTTCATCAGTGCCCTCATATTTCGATTCCGAGCACTAGTTCAAAATTTAGGAAATCACACTCGTTCATTTATTGAACATACCGGAGCTAAACTTCGGAAGTTGATTTTGGGCACACCGGGCCTCAGAATCTGGTGCCGTCAGAAACCGCGTTCTTGTAAAATCCCAAAGGAAATTAAGAAAAAAAATTTCCCTTGAATTATTAGGGTCTTTACATACTTAAAAAACTTCTTTCATTATCACATGCCTCTCCATATAATCTCCAACTTGAATATTATTAAACATCATGTAATTTTCATTTTTTATTTTTTAAATTATCACTCTAAGTATATTCTCCCCATTTATCTATTAATTATTATTTCAATTTATTACATCATATTTATGAGTTAAAAAGATGATATATGAAATCATATAAAATTTAAATCTTAAAAAAAACATATTACATCTTTCCATTGATGGGATTTTGTGGTTTTAGGTAATAAAAATATACAAGAACAAACTCAATAATAATTTTTTGATAATTATACTTCTAAATTATAATTATTATGAATGAATCTTCATGTTTGAAAATCATTTCAAAAACTTTATGGTCCCATGAATTTCTATGGATATCATGAGATCCTTTATTCTTCACTATCTCATAAAATAATAGTTGGCTCAATAAGGAAATAATTTTGTTCCACAATAAATTTTTACCTTTCAAGTTTAGACTGATAAAATAGTCTCATCTAGTAATGGGATATATATTGGGATTAATTTATATCACTTCCATCATAATCGCACCATATCATCCAATTAAAATGAGTGTCTTCTTGGTGAAACTGATCATATTCCCTACGTAACCCAATTGGAATACAAATATAATACTCTAAAAAAATTCTTTCAACTAAATTTACTTATTTTTGAAACATGTATTTTTCACTAATTTTTAATTTCCCAAATATGATGGTATTCAATAATTTAATATTTTTATCTATAATGATTCTTTCATTATCATACTTGATTCGCATTATAATATTCTTATTTCCCATCACAGGGTAAGTGCACACCCTATCAATGATCTATACTCTTTCACACTATCATTCCATAAAATAAATATCATTCATTATCACCTTATCATACATTTAATTTTTATCATGTATTTACTCTATGTTATTTAGTGTACAATAAAAATTTTCCATATATTTTTCATTAATTTCATGTCTTTTGGAAACAAATTGATTTTGTGTTTTCATCTTACTTTATATAAGCTTATCCTATTGAACACTTCATTTCCATGTTTCCTTCAGCACACATTACTTAATCCTAATAAATCAATTTATGGAATTTATTTGTATCATTATCTACAAAAATTGTTTCCATTAAAAACATATTGACTATATGAAGTTGAACTTATCTATCCTTATTTCTCTATTTCATGGAACAATCATCATACAATGGATCACGTGTATTGATCATTCTCTTTTATTCAATTGTAATATAACTTTTTTGGTATATTTTTTTGTATCTTCACTACTCCATAAGTGTATTTTTGTGTCTTTGGAGTGTCTCCATGATCAATCATTACCCTCAAATTTTGGGGTTCTAGCTTAGGTTAATCCATGATCATACTTTTCTTGTGATTAATCCCCACACGCATTTTCCCATTTAGATGAAATAACTATTACTAATTAAATAGTCAATCATATTCAATGGATCAATATAATTTTCCTTCATCATTTATATAACAAACAATATAAAATATATCAATATAATACCTAGAGTTATGGGCCTCTAATGATTTTAAATTATACAAAAAAATAAACAATTTCACATTCAACCTCCTTGATCAATATGAATTATCCTTTCCTGAGAACTGTAAATATTTTGATAGAATGTGATTGATTTATAATTTAAATTTCTTATTCAGTTACCTTAAAAAATATTTTTGGATTCTAAACATTAATCCTTTTAATATCCACCTTAAAGTCATATTTCTCTTCTTATTGTTGATACATATATATAATGTTATCATCAATAACAATATTATTTTTCTTATTTTTGAAAATAAAAACATTGATTTTTTTAAATGAATGCTCTTAAATGATTTTACTCGGATCTATTCTATCAACATATACTTCTTCCATAATTTTCTTCTATATATATGGTATATCTTTAAAATATACATGTAATTCTCTATCTTTTTCATTTCAATAATATATTTATTCTAATTATGTTTCTTATGAGTTATTTTCTCCTTCTAAAATATTTTTATTCTTTTTGAGTAATAACTACTATGAACACCATTTTACTTTCATATATTTAGTTGATTTATTCATGGGATACATGTCATTATAATCATATCAGAACATATTTCGACACTTATAAAAATTGTGGTCAAAATTTCAACATAGATAACTTTTGAGTTCATTCATGCCCTTTAATTTTAATTTTCCACTTTTATTTTTCATGTAATGAAAGTAAACAAGTCATCTACCTTCTTTTCTTTGAGTTCATCTTTCATGGAATTAATTTTTATTTTTTCTAAATACCAAATATTGTGATTTATCCATAATGATAGTATATCAATAGTTTTCTACAAATATATATGTAATGATAGTGTTGTAAATAATATAATATCCCATCACAGACTGCTCTATAGTATTTGGATCAGAGCATTGAATGATATTATCCACACCTCTCAATCTTCAATAGATTTTTAACAAGAATAAACGGTCTAAAGTGATATTTTAAGGAAAATATATTTGCATATCAAAGTATAAAATAATGAAAATGACATAAAATCATACATCCCAACATCTAACAGAATAAATGAAACATTGAAACTAATCTAAGTAATGTAAAAAACACATTATATTGTACAATTGATTGAACTATACAAAATGTCACTAGGGATATTTAGACACTAATACGATCTATCAAGGGAAGATCATATACATCGTAAAATATAATATAAAGAATATTAAATAACCAAAACTTTTTACCATTTCCCAACAAAGTCCTAACTTTCCATGCTTCCCATTCTATCGTTCATAACCATCCAATAATCGACATGTGTTGTAAATTTACCTGTGATCCTAAGGTCTATTTGGGTAAAAATGTTTTAGGACTTCCGGAATAGGGTGTGAGTATACCATAATAGGACACCACTAAGATATTCCCTAACATAAAAAACAATGAACATTAATCTACACTATGATATTAATAGGATAAAATACAACATAAAAAACTAAAATCATAACAATTCACATGACCATATATACTATCTATGTTATATGGGAGTGATCATGCATTTTTTCTTATATTTGGTTTTATATGGTCCTTTCGTATGACTATTCTAATTGTATGAATATAGAAAACCCAAATATCATCAAATTCATTCATGATTCCTTATGTGTACAAGGACCAACCATAGATACAATCACCCTTCTCTTCAAATCAGTGATGTAAAAACTAACCACCAAT
This sequence comes from Viscum album, assembly GCA_963277665.1. Classification (NCBI taxonomy): domain Eukaryota; kingdom Viridiplantae; phylum Streptophyta; class Magnoliopsida; order Santalales; family Viscaceae; genus Viscum; species Viscum album. The sequence goes on along the minus strand of OY728133.1, from coordinate 71,412,391 downwards.
AAAACAATACATGTAATTATCAATAACATCTCATTTGGTGGATAAGATACCACCATGTACACCACCTCATTTAGGTGATGAAATAACACCTTGTATGAGCATTTAAATCCCAATTTATGAGTGGATAATAATTTACCCTAGATATCACACCATCTTGAGGAATATAACCCACCCATAAAACATCATCTATAATAATGTCCAAATATAACTCACTATATATATATATCAATATATATCATCAAGGGGAATAAATCACAATATATATATCATTGGGGTATATATTTCACCATATATCATGGTATATATTCACTCAATATGGGTATAATCACCCATCCAGATATCGGAATATCTCATAGTCATGTATCACAAGGATTTGTAACTCACTCAAACCAAATACCAATTTCCATGGCCAGTATCTTAAGTAGACAACCTATTCCCATTACTTCATTCATTCTAGGATCCAAATGTACTATCCCAAATTGTTCTAATCATATCTATGATAAACACAATACTAGGACAGCCACACCGGTTTTAATATCCCCCTTCATGGTCCACTAAACCCTACAGGTTTTAGACCACTATTGGGACATCAAAAATTCTTCACCATGTGCTCTTGGATTTGGAATATTAGAGATTCTCTAGGGTTCTAATTTTGAGATATTGTACACAAATTATAGAGTTAAAGTAACATAAAAAATATAATATAATGCCAGTAAAAAAATTAAATAATCAATGTATAAAAGATATATATATCCAATGTAATACAAAAGAAAGTAGTAATTCAAACCCATGATCATTCTATTCTAAAAAATATGTTTCTCACATGGTATATTTCAATAATCATTGATAAAATTATGAAATTTACAAAGGCCCTACCAAATTTCCATTGTCATACATCGTCTATATCTTAACTATATCCATGCTATCCTGTAAAATAATAATATCACATGCCTCTTGCAAACTAGAACCAGTGAACAAGTGAGGTATTGTTTGGTACCAAAGAGTAACGACCTCTCGATTCTGGTGTTAGTATAGTTCAAAACAGAACCAAAATTCTAGCCTCTAATATAACCAACAATTTCATTCAATATCAAGTAAAAATATCATAATATACATGATATTAATAGATGAAAAATATATTAATTAATAATACTCAGGTTTTAATGAGACACCAATGATCTTCCCTACCTGCTTCAGCCAGTTCCAATGATGCTCTAATAATAGTTCATCAACTTAGGGGGGACAAAAGTCCTACATCATGATCCAAAAATCATGCGTCTACTATACATAATCAGTGGATCTAAGGGACATCCATGAATAGAAAATAATTGTAGACATAAGATGGATTGCAAGGTGAATCTTAGGCATCCCTTCACATCATGAGTATTCACTGAATCTAAGACTATCTTTGGAATCCTATAATATTTCTAAAGTCAACAGTCATATCCAAGTAATAATGAAATAACATTGTATTATAAATTTATTTAGGGTGGTATCTTATGTATTACTAGTCATTCCGACTATATAATAGGAATCCCTAGAAATATCAAAATATTTCACTTGGTATCCAACCAAATCCTAGAAATTACATGGAATATATCTTGGTAACGTGATTTATGATAATTAGATACTAATTATATGATTCGGAAAAAACTTTTATCCCCATGCATTATTGAATCCTACATAAGTAATACCTATCATCCCACATTCATAAAAAAAATATTTTTAACACATGGAGTTAATCCCTATAATATTTCATTATAAATCATTATTTGACCTTTGGTAATTAATCCTTTGAATCCTTTGTCATCGATTAATATCAGATACATAGAGGGTAATCTTTATCATCCTTTATCATATATTAGGATCCATAATGTCCTCGATAGCATCTCATTTAATAACAACAATAACCATGGTTCACCACTTTTCCAACCCATCTCATACAACCATGGTTGTTATCTCAAGTGCATAACTTATACCTTTAACTATAGTTATATGAGGCTCATGACATTGATTTAGGTTTTTAATTGACACGTGAAATCATCACTACACATACCCACATGGAACCTTTCTAGTGTCACATATAATGGGGCACCCACCAGGTTCACCTAGCTCACCCAAAAGGAAACTCAACTTCTTTGTATTCATCATGATCATCATCAATGTCAGGGCCAACACCCATATATTTAGTGTTCTTAGAATCAGTCAACATAACGATAATTATCACAAGTCTCCAGAGGCCTCATATGAAAACCCATATGTTCATCACTCTAGATAAAAATAATAAATCATATCTGTCTTACAATGTTATATGAGGTTGGTCCCCTCACCCAACCTATATATAAATCTCAAAAAGTTGTTCATTTATGGTTCCCAATTCTAAAAACATTGGAGTAACAACATCTACTTATCTATGCTCATATAACCCAGTTACATTAAAGCGTTTTTTAAATCATAACATCATCTATTTTAGAGAATAAATCATCTTCAACAATCATCCATACTCAATGATATTTAATAACAAATAAAATCTATTGTGTTCACAGAATTTATTTAATTATCAACCCACCCAGGTATAAATATATAAAGGAATACATTTATAATCAATACCTCAACCATCGGTATTTGGGGAATCAACCCAATCCCTAAGGGTCCATCATAAACTTAAGACCCTTATTCATCAAAATTATAATATGTATAGTTTAATAAGAAAAAATACTTTAAACACTTCATTTAATTTAATGAGGTCAACACCCCAAATGGAAAGACAACATATTATATTTTATATAAATAAAATGAATAAATTAGGGTTTTTTCTTTATGTAACACCTATCTAATATTATTTACTTCGTTTATAACTGATACCTGGCCACCATAATCGAATCTAATCCATTCTCGCACAATCATTATCCATCAATACAAGGGTGAAAATCCATTTATATTATTTAAATTAATTATTTTTTAATTATTTTTAATATTAATATCTTAATAATCACAATCAACTTATAATGATTATGGAAATCGATTCCACAATTAATTTAACAATTATTTCAAATAAAAGAAACAATTAATTATTAAGCCTTAATTAAATAACAATTTTATTTTCATGCTGCAAATCATTTTTTCATTATCAAAAGTCAGTTAATAGGAACTGGTGCCCAAACATACAACCACAATCCCAAACAAGGAAAACACAAACTCGGCCACCTTGCCAACACAAAATTACACATCATAAAAACCATAATAATCTCCACATCCCTTTCCGGATTCATATTCAACAGTAGCCATAGATGATTCCCATTTTGGAGACCTCTAGTAGCTTGCACTTTGTACCTGACACCGGATATGTTTCAGTGATGACTGATCTAAAGAAGTCCCCTTGATCACGCTACCCTTCCTAATAGCCATGGTCACCTGACTATTCCCCTTAAAGGCGGACCTAGTCCGCATCGGTCATGGGAGACAAGAATAATCACTCCTTGGTCGTCTTATTGGTTTAGCCGAAACATGCCCTTCAACTGAATCCTGAGGCTACTTTCCTCCTTGAACAACTTCACTGAATGAGCGACCAACTGGACCATTCACATTTTTTTACCTCCTCCAGGGATCCCCTTACCATTATAGATTTGATCCCTTAAACCCGAGACAAGACTCCCAAAATTTTCCTACCTCCGTTGATCTGGAGTATTAAACTCCATCAAAAGAAAGTAATCCCCTTATGTAGACACATTTTTCATAGCCACTGCATCAGCCTCCTTCTCACTACCACCACCCTGAAGGTCCAAACTCTTATCTATTGAAACCCTATTGGAACTCATGACCACAGTGGGATTGTCTTCCACTGACCAACCAATGACATCATGCCCCCTGCCTCCAGCTAGAGTGACCTCCACTGCCTTACTCTCTAGAGCCGCCTCACCTGCAGTTTCTCTACACACTTCAACCTCCTGACCAACTCGGAGACCCATGCCACCATCAGGTTCATCTTCCAAGCATTCCATTGTCTGTCTCGCTAGAGCCTCCTCACCATCAATCCCTCCAGCAAGACCAGCCTCCAGACCCTCAGCCATCATGCCATCAGCCAAACCATCATTCCTATTGCTCAAAGAAAGAATGGGTGGAGCCAAAGGATCCATACCTCTAGAGTCCTTAGCGCCAACCGAGAAAACCACATCTGCCAAGATCAAAATCCCCCCATCCGGATCCTTCCATGCACTCTCACTGTCCAAAGAGCTAGTGGAAACTCCATCCTTTTGTCTTCACTTTTGCAAGCTTCCAGTATCCTTCAGGATATTTCTCCAACCCCCTGATGCTCTAAGATCATGCCCGTTGTTCTCAAAAGGCACCATACAAGACCCATCAGGCTTATCATTCAAAGAAGAACTAGACACATCCTCACACCTTCCTCTATCAATAGTCCTAAATGATCTCAGCAAAGGACCCATCTCAACCTCCAATTGAGTATCTTTAGCTGTGTCCACCAGAAGAGATTTCCCCTTACAGCGATTCTCCTTCAACCATGGAAGGTGGAAACATAAATATAATTTCACTATTTATATATAGTGAATAATTATTTAATCTTTCCAAAACCCCATTTTTATTTTATAATAATCTTCCCCCAAAATTTGAAAAAAACAATTTCTTAATTTCTTCCAAAAAAATTCAATACCCCTACAGAAGGTAGGGGTACATACATAACGTTAATACGGGTTACTCATTTATATGGGGAGTAGTGTAAGTGTAACATTGTGGTTTAATTTCAATAAATCTTATTAGAATCCCTTACCCTTATGAAGGTCCTAATTTATAACTATTAGACGGTCCATTCCCTTATGTATCCATATACTAGTCCCTTCATGTAATGGTGTGTAGGGCCCTACCCCTAACATTATGGTTTCACTAGTGTCAAAAAATTACCTTTATATAGATCATTGTGTGAAGAAATCGTATGAGCCATAAACAAAAAAATTCATATATATTTCATTTTTATTAATATTTTAATTTATTTTTCTTCTTATTATCATTACACAAAAACACAAAAACAAGTCTCATTTACGGATATCTTCTAAAACTCTGACGAGACTATGAAAATCCAGGAGAAATTATATTCAACCTACAACATCCCTCCAACATACCCATTGTAGTATATAATAATTAGTGTGTTTAGAAATGAGAAACAAAATTGGAAATGGTTGAAAAATAATAATAATATTCCCACGCCTTGGGGAACCTTTGATTATTTTGTGTCAAAATATACCACGATGGTTCTTTCAAGAAAATCAAAATCAGATAAACATCCTCGACAGTTTTTCTGTAACCTTCTTCAATTATCCTTTATTATCTCAATCAAGCATTCATTGAGTGAAGGGTGGCTATGTTTGAATGTAAAAATTCCACCAAATAGAAAATATAATATTAAATTCTCATTTAAATGCATATCATGGGATATTAACCCTGAGATAAGTTTCTACCTTAGCAATGTAAACCGACTCATTCAATACTGAGCCTTTGAGTCTGAATTCTTATATGAGAATATATATAAAATTTTATCAGTGTCTCCATAAATAGAATAATTAATATTTATTTAATAATTATTAATATGTTATTATAACTTCCACTGTATCATAATTTTACCAACCAAAAAATATATTGGTAAAAACCTTATTACGAGATAGATAGAACAATCTGAAAATATTTCAAGGATTATCTAATGTGAAAAATTAAAATTTTACTCCTCATACACTCTCAAAACCCACAATAATGACTTCCCATCATTTTGAAAACTTATAAGAACAAGATAAGTTATTGTCTCCCCAATTTAAAAATTATCATAATTAAGAAGTCCAAATGCATTGAAGATATAATTAGTGACCTACACTAGTCAAAAATTCACCAAACTCATTATGTTAAACTAAGAAACAACAATAATGCTTCCAATAAATAACTCTAAACAAAAAGAGAATTATTTATCAAAAATATTTCCATTAATTTCTATTTCCATTGAACTTTTGGGAGTATTATTAACCAAACCCATCTATACTGAGAAACGAATTTATAATATATATATTTATCATCTAAATTATGGTTCCCCCTACAAAAAGACTAAATGAATATAGTTCAATTCTATGTCATGATTATCCCAACCATCAGAATCGCTTTTTAAATCACATAACTCATGACTCAATAACTTTCTTGATGTATTTTGCAACACAAGGAACCCAATCATTAAAGTAAAAATTTGACAGACCCCCTCTATATGACCATCCTTTAAAATTAATTTCCACAACATCCAAAGTGTTATCTCTTCACATGATTACAATTACATTACTCCAATAATTATTTTGAGTTCATCTAAATAAGAAAACCAAATTATAAAATTGAATTCTGGCGTAATTTTTTTATTATATCACCAACCAACATAATACTATACAATGACCCTAGCTGAGCACAGGAACATCATCAATATGTCTCATCTATGGATGGAAATGAAATCATTTTGGGCGTGGTGACAACACCAAGGATCCAATTATCATTCCATGTGAATTCCATATATGGTGTTCTTTAAGGGATAAGATAAATCTATACTAAATAGTTACCCTATAAAAAAAATTCATAGCATCCATATAATGATAAAAAAAAATCGTAGACACAACCCTGCGAACATAGGGTCTTAATTCATGGCTAATTGTCGATCTATTACCACAAATAATGGCTTGAAATTATCATCCCACTATTAAGAATGAACGAAAATAAAACCACAATATGAATCAATTACAATATCACTAGAAATGATATCCTCACCACCCACTAAATTTCCATCACTATTGAGGGTCACACCCTAAAAAACCAATGGTGTACTCCCCATGAAATGGATTTACATAAACTGCTCCTTGAGAATAACCTTATAATTTTCTCACCTCACACATGTCTCACTCCCTCCCCCCCCAAGACTTACTAATATCATCCTATAAAATATATAATAAGGATAAACCTATATAAATAATGTCCTGGTCATTTGATTCATTTTTTATTAACCTTTAACCATATAGGTTTGTTTAAAATTCCATAAAAATTTCCATTCCAACAATCCCATGGGGTTACCATTAATCTCATAAATCATCACCCCATCTATAATCACTTACTAATCCATAATTAAAATGAGATATTCATATAACCAGAACTCTCATTTTAAATTTAATCACAATCAATAATGTGTACAATAACATATTTCCCAAATGTATAAATATACTCATGATACCTTGAGTTATGTCTCATAAAACCAAATCTTACATACCCAACAATTATCAAACCATACATCACATGCATTTCATTCTCATATAACCTGGATAAACCTTAGTTCTCCTATTAAAAATCAATGAATTAGAAATATTCCAAGGTATAACATATAATAAACCACAAAAATTAGTCATTAGAAACTAGAATTTTATTGCCACACTCTCATTGTACACATTGAATAACCTCTAGAATCAATAGTTTCAATCACTAAAATATTACATTCCTATGAACTCAATATTTGATACTAAATCAATGATAATCATGATTCTCATCATCATGAAATCTCAATTCACCATCATGACTATAAAAAATAATTTTATCACCTCACATGAACTATTCTCATTACATGATGAGTCTACATGTAATTAGGCTATGATTAATAAAGTAAAACCTACATGAGGTAACTTATGTTATCCCACATAAAAAATTGGCAAGGTACCTCCCATCTCACATAGGTATCAACTGGGTGATGTCAAATCCATCAAACCCTTGAATCACATTTGAAAATCCATCTCGCACTCAATGAGGTGTCACTAATGGGAAGGACCTAATGATCCATCTTTAATATCATAACTAATAAGGTTCCCACTCACTATATTCCCCATATAAGGGGGGCCAATCCATGACCTCATACAAATCCTAAAAACATGTTTAACTATATAATAGGAGACACTAATTGTTTTTCCTGTTCAAACATTCTCATAGTATAAAAGATCCCAATGTTAAAGAACCAACATCATAAGATCTTAAAAATGATCATGATACTAAATTCCTATGGTAATAAGGAAAAAAATTAATGATGGTGATGGTTGGATTAATTTTCTATGTGGTGACAAATATTGATTGAAAAGATAAGTGAATTAGACAAAAACCACTCATTTTTATCCATATCCCTTCTATCATCCACTTCTCATCCTATAGAAATGGTATTAAATTGGGAATATATCCAAGGGAAATCCCATATTCTTTATGATTGTGTAAATTACCCATTACATACTCTAACCCTCATCAACTTGGGGATGAAAAATATTTTTTAGAGTGATATAACTTCTTCTTCCTCTTGCTTTTCACACCATGCATTACTCATTTGGGCATACTGGCCAGTGGTGATCATATCACTAACATGATCAAATAAATAAAAATGGTCCTCTTACTTGGTATGACTCTATAATATGTTACCATTATCTTGAACGACCATCATACCTATTAGACAATCCTTTGGATGACCATATTCCAAATGATGTAAACCTCTTCCTCCTACATAAGTGTAATATCAAATATTTCAAAACTACATAGAATTTGATTACTTTAGACAAGGGATGAATCCTTGAGATTCAAAACAAACACCATTAATTTATAAATTTCAATATTATGAAACATTATAGGTAAGATAAATCCCCCCTCAAAACATATTATATTTAATCTAGGTCTTTTTCACCACATCCTTATGAGACCAAATCCAAGTGTGGGTTATGTTGTTATAGGGCCATATTTCCTTCCAAAAATCTCAAAAAGGTTCATCCTAGGGAAATTACATATATTACATAACTGGTAAACTATTTACTAGACTTCCCCAAAACAAGATGTTAAACTGCATGGTCTAGTCCATGTCACATAAATTTAAAAGGTATGACATGTAATATTAGGTGGAACCTAACTACACAGGTTCAAATTTCCCTCATATGGATACATAGGAAGCCCATATAATGGGCCCAGTACCAAAATAAAAACAACTCTATTCACCCTATAAGATAATAAATTTGAGAGTTCCCCACTATGAGTCTTAAAATCAATTTAATAATGTGTTAAATGAGAAAGATACAATTGATATGTATGGATGGTATCATTTATGGGGAACCTGAGACACATACAAATGTTTCCATTAATAGATATCCTCGAATATATATATATGGATTCAAACAAACATATGTCAATAAATTATGATTAATATAATAGAGACTTATATTGTATATTGGATTTAAAATGAATTAGTGAATATGTCCTAAATCCATTTAGAGTCCCATGGAATGAAATAATCCCCCCCCCCCGGGGTGAGATGGTCCCAACCTCACATCCTCTAAACCAATGTGTAAGTCAAATATTTTTTTTAAATCCTTTCACATACTACCTGGATTCGGAATATAAGTATATAGATTATCATGGATATGGAAACAATTGGGTGTTTCTAGTTCCATGAATTAACCATGTTCAAGATCTTCTAAAAGGGTGAAAACATATGAATTTGGTCAATTCAAAATGAATTGATTTTGAAACCATATTTCACCCCCAAATCAAAATATCAAGCTCTATTCAAACACAAAATTCTATCTTCATCAAATTAAATAGTAAACCCCACATGAATCCTTTTATTAACAAGGATGAATATATTACCAAAATAACTATACATTTCATATATCCAAAAAATAAAAGTGGCCAAACATAGATCTTATAAAAATAATCAATTTCACATGTGTTCTTTTATTATGTTTCTACATTGACTGCAACGAACTTGAGTCCAATAACATAGTGTAGATGTTTTCTTTTGTACATTAGAATATAATAAAAATTATATCTCAAAGACAAAATAGATTAGTAGTATTGGTAATAATAATACATATATTATTCCCATATTAAATTGCAAATAATACAACATAATTTTCAAGAGTAATATTATTCCCTATACAATATCATTTCAAATCAAGAATGCCAATATTTATGGTTTCTTGAGAAAGGAATCAAAATAAGTGTGATATCAAATTCTCAATAACAGTTTAATAAAATAAATGGTATCATGATTAAATAAAAACCATCAACATGGAAAGTTCAATTACTAAAAAACATTCAATTAAATGAAAAAATTTAGTTTAAAATTCATCGAAATATAATATCATGGAAAAATCACTTGTATTATAAGATAAGATGTAATCATTATGTAAAGGTAAATAATTGAAAATACATGTAATTTAGTCAACAACATTAATATTATAAATGCATAATGCATAATCAGTATGGGATGTTAAATATGTGAAAACCCAATCCATTTAATCAAAAATATTATAAATAAATACATATAAGGATTACATTATTGTGAAAAAATCAGGTATATTAAAATCTAGATTCATAATAATGGAAATTATTAAATATTAGACAACCGATTTTATGATGGATTATTGATTCACCTCGAGAGACTATTGTTGCATTGAGTGGCTATCTATAACTAGGTGCCTCTCACTTCTTCATGTCCTAATAATAACTCATATATCTAATTATAGATTTAATTAATGAGCAATGTTCCTTATCATAAAATATATATATTGAGTAAGGAATAAAGATTTATCAATATATTTCTAGATAAAAAAACGATACTCAATGTAAAAAAATCTGTAGAAATAACATCTGTTTTAAGAAATAAACATATCCCTAACAAATAATATGGATTTTTAAGTTGAATTTAATTTCTATATAAAAGTGAAGAATTCAAGGGAACAGTAATTAATATAAGAAAGATTCAATGAAGTATATTTCAATACATTCATTGGTCAACATTATCATAAAATATCTAAATGAATAATAACAATTTTTTCAATCGAAAATATACCCATTTGAGTAATAATAAACGGTTATTTTATATTATCAATAGAAATATCATAAAAATATATTTAATGTAATTATTGTGGAAAATATCCTTTTCATTTTGAAAAACCAATTTTAAAAATAATGTATCACCAAATTTTTTTGAAACTAATTTTATATAAATCAATATTTAAAAATAATAAAGTATTTTTAAAAAATTTCTTAGTGGTCATGAAATTTTTTAATACCCATTTATTTTATAAATTAAAAATGAAATATTCCTTTCACCTTTTGGTAAAATGCATGTTTTCAATGTTTTGAAAATGAAATGAAAATTCCTTTCAAAAAAAAATAATTAAGGTATGTAAAAAATTATATAATAATTTATTTAAATGGTTAAAAACATTTTTGGACATTGTTTTTTAAAAAAAAAATTCAGTGAAAACATATTTTTATCTAAAGAGAGAAATGATGTCATATATTCATAAAAGTATTTTCTCCAATATATTATGTACAAAATAGTATAAAAATAGTTTATTTTAATTGAAAACATAATTAATACTCAATTTACAATAAAATTAAATATTTATTGTATATTATTTATAAATAATTTTCTTCAATGGAAATTCAAGTATAAACGATAATAATTAAAATGAGATTATGAAATAAACCAATACAGAGATCATAACATTGAAGTGAGATTTAATGAATAATAAAATATGTGTGTAAGATGTAAATTCATAAAAAATTATATAAAATATTTCATAATATAATAAAAAATAATTACACCAACAATGTTTTAATATCAATGAAAACATACATGTAATATAACATAATGAAAAGAAATTGAGTTATGTAATTCCTTACCAATTGGTAATTTTCATGTAAAATAACCTTGGATGAAATAATTAAAATTTAATAACAAAATAACATGATGTATAAAGTATCAATGATATTAAATTTTAAATGTCCCATGCATACACCATATAATATAAATTGTTACATAACATATAGATGGTCCTCCGTGAATGAAAATTGAGACAAAATCCCTTACGACTTGGTAACATTCATTTAAAACCCCATATGAAGAAATAAAAAAATTTGAAACATAAAATTCTATGAATTATAAATTATTAGAAATATTAAATATAAAATTATTTTTAATTACTTAATATATAATAAATTAAATCCAGAACAAGAAAATATAATTCAATGGATTGAAATTTATCTGAGGTCTATTACCTAACACTTCTTTGTGGTTTGACAAGCATTAAGCTATTTTATAGAATTTTTCAACATTTTATTTACTTATAAAATTACCATATTAAAATTTAATATATCATATATGATCCATTAATGACATATTATCACCCATTCATTAATAAGACATCATTATTCTCACTATTTTGGGTGTTTATTGCCTTGTTATATCATTCTTACTATGTTAAGAAATTTTTAGTTATTCTTCATATTATATTCTTCCAAAATATATATAATAATAATAATTAAATATTATAATATTTATAAATCCATTATATGTTTAATTTCAATCATTAATGAAGGTTTTGAAATGTGATGTATGTTATTTTGATTGAGATGGTAAGCCATTCAAAAGAATTGGTAAAGATTACATTAATCATTGATCATTTTGGAAAAGATAAATGTAATATTTTATCATTAAATAATAAATTTAATATCTTAATAACAATATTAATTCTTTAATTATACTTATATATATCTTCAATGATATGTGTTGACTATTGTAAAGTCACATTTCTTCATAAAGGAGGTAGTCCACTAAAACGTGAATAATGTTGTCATATTTTAGTGATTGAAAAGGTAATAACGAAAATTATATTTTCATAATGACATATATTACTTGAATATCATAATTATGTCATGAATATCATATATATTTTTTAACTTTTCCCTTATTACCTTTCATATAACGGGTTAGTGATAAAATGAATCACATCACTTTTTTATGTAATGTTCTGTAGTACATAAGAGTGACATTTTCATTTCCACTATTGAATTGAATGGAATAAATTATATATAACATAAAAATTATAGGGGTATATTTTTATATTTATCATTAATATATATTAAATCCATCATCATACCCATCAAGGAGTGTTTTTATTTAAAAAATGATTGACATTGGTTCGTGAGGTAGTAGTCTTCCATATGTATAAATGATTATTCCATAACATATTTGATATAATTTGGGATAGTAACATATAATTAAATTTTAATAAAACATATGATTATATTTTATATAATTATTTTAATATATTATAATGTTTTAATATGAATTTATTTATATGGAGGAAGAAATAAATTAAAACTTATTGATGAATAACATTACATATTCTTCAGTTACCCTCCTTAAGATTCTACCAAAATACTTACTATATAGGATTTATTCCAAAAACAATTATTCTAGGATGAGTATATAGAATTTGGAATGTGATATGGGAAGGTATTGGTTTAACTAAATGGGTTTCAATGTGTGGAGATAATATGATAAGAGGTGTCCTTTTATAAATCAGTTGAGTGTCACACATTTAATTTTTGTAATGAAAAATGTGTAACCATTTTTTTCAAACTAAAAAAGGTTTCAAAATGAGTTATTATATATAATAGTTTATTATAGGGTCTAAATATTTCTATAAAATTAAATTTACATATGTTTTTATGTCATTTTAATCCATATCTATTTATTTTAACCCCTTGTAAATATATGTTAACCTTAACAAAGGTAAATAATTATTATTAATTTTACATAAAATTTTGGAAAATCATTAAGTTAAAATTATTATAAAATATAAATTATGTTTATTTAAAATAGAAATTTTATATTTCCAAATTCTATTCATTGAAATAGAAAATTTTAAATCAAAATAAATCTCAAATATGTGAGAGAAAAGCATGCTTTTAAATAGAAAATGATAAAAAGATTATAATATTATTATATTCAAATTTAATATAAAATGTTTCAAATGTACTAATCTAGGTTAATATATATAGTTGAAATAAATAAATTCAAAAATAAATTAAAATATACTTAAAATTTATAAATAATATAAATGAAATTGTAGTTTATAATTAAAATTTAGAACTATTCATTATTCATCAAAACTAGAGCCTTAAAAAAATTGAAAAAAAATTATCCAAATATAATTTTGATATCATGATACAAAAAATAAATTTTATTTTTTAAAATAAATTTTTAAAAATTGGAAAATTTGAATTTTAAATTATGTGTGGGATGGGAGACTAGAATATATTTTGAAAAAATAAATTTTCAGAAAAGAATTCTTTTTCTATAAAATAATTCTTATTTAATTACTAATATATTTATTTCCTTAATATTCATAATTTTAATATTACTATTATTAAAATCATATTTATGAGATATTATATAATTATATAATATTTTATGGTTCATTTATACTCAGGGTTACATGCTCAACAAACTATCGATGAGATTAAATATAAAGAAATTTATTTCAAGGGGTATTTAATATTAATATTTTATGTTTCATATGATAATGAATAAAATGTTTTATAATTTAATAGTGTAATGTTCTAAAAAACAAAAATAAATGGTTTCATTTCAATTTACAGTGATCTCGGTAATCCATTTTCTGAAATTTGCAAATACCATTGTTAAAAATCCATATTTTAACAATGGTTACAGTGTGTCCTCTTAATAACTGAGAACGAGAAGTGAAAAATTTATATAGAATAATAAATGATAAATTAAAAAATAGTAGATAATATATATAAATTGAAAACATTTAACTAAAAGAGAAAACTAACACCAAATTACCATTGGATAGTGTTATAAAACAAGTTCATGTGAAAGATAATGACCAAAATGACATAAACCTAAGATGTTTGAAAAGGTAATTGATATCATGAAAATGATAATAATGTGAAATAAACATGTTTCAAGATAATTTTTCTATAGTGGTGTTATTTTTTACTCACAATTAATATAAGAAAAAAATTATAATTGATATTTTTTTATTTTATAAGCATAATGTCATCCTTTGGTTATTGTTCAATCAATTTCACGTTCATCTCTTTCTCCAAGAAATGAAAAAAAAATTGATTTTATATATTTATAAAGAAATAAAATTAATTTTTAATGCATCATAATAACCATAATATATTTATTATTCATGCCATAAATCAATACATATTTTTATAAAAAAAATATTAGAATAGGTTATCTAATATTCATAAATATCACTCTTGTGATGTAATTATTTAATCTACAAACAATTGAAAATTTAAACTTAATACATTCCGTAAATTGTCTTCCTTAATCTCCTCATAAATGATTAAGATGCAAAAATTATTAATAAGTTCACAATATTTCCAAAATTAACTTATCATTATTCCATCAAACAATATAAATTAGAAATTAATCTTCACATACCAAATATGTGACTATCTTCATCATATATTCCTTTGAAACAAGGTAGTAACCTGAAATACCACAAAATGTTGTTTAAATAATGAATGATTCCTTGTTCGCTATATTAAAAAAGGATTATTGGATATATTCCATAAAAATTATACTAACTCTATCAATAATTTCATAAACCACTTTTCCAAACAAATCATTAATTAATTCCAAGTTTGTCTATATTCTTCAATTTACATTATATGTATATATCAACTCTTTATACCAAAAAAAATTATCTCATCATATGGAATATATTATTTTTTATATTTCCCCCAATCATTTGTTTTCCATGAAAATACAACTTTCAATTGTATCATTTTTCTTTTTCATTAACCCTTTTCAACACACACTTTAAAATCATTAATGAAATTACTATAATATAATCCTTATAAATATAATGAATCTTGTAACTAGTATATCACTTGAAAAATAATAAATTGTCATTATTCATTAATCCAAAAATAGACATGTTAATAATAACACTTTGTATCTATTAATAGTATAAGATTAACTATGATCCATTATTTACTTTTGTGGTATATTTCTTTAAAACGTGAGGAATTATGTTTCATGATTAACCATCTCCTTAAAGTGAAATAATTTTACATTTGATGTCTTTTCATTCCATTAAAATAATGAAAATAGTGGAATTTCTCTATAAACGTGTAAAAACACTAATTCCATTTAATGAAGTACAAGGGGTTTTATTTTCACAAATATTACATGTGGGAAAATCATTCGTTCTCTTATTTTAATTATCCATATTTTCCCATCCATCCTATTCTTCTATTAATTATATGAAAAGAAATAATTTTTATATAATTCCTTATATTTCATGTTGGAAAATTATATTAGGTCCTCATATGATGACAATTTTTTGGATACTACTTCCCTTAGTAGGATTTGGTTAATCACACCAATGAAATTATTTTTATTACTCTTTGGATTATGTTCATTGGTGTGGATCCCAATAATTCAATTAGGAACTATTTTTCAATAATGAAATACAAAAAAATATATCATATTATTTATTTTAAAAATGAATAATACCAAAACTATTGAATTCCATAACCTAAATTAAAATATTTATGCATAACTAGTCTCTTTATCATAAACAAGGCTTATTTGTGGATATCCCTATTTACCAATACTTCATAATGACATAAAATTAAAATATAAATTCCCCAAATAATATACAATTGTGGTGTCAAAATCGGTGCACATTAAAGACTATTTTCATTCACTGGGAATGATCGATTCATTAAAAAGTTTTCCCTTTTCGGAGTAATTTCCCCTATGTACAATTGTTCTCATTCCAAATCCAGTTGTAGTATCCAAATAGGGACATATTAATTGGTAGAACCATATAATATGTTACATATAAAAAGATTAGGATGTTATTCTATTGTTATACTCTTAAATCTATGTTTTTTATTCCCTACTCTAGCTTTTCCTAAAATTAGTTTCTAATATTTCTACAAAACTTATTCTAAGACCAACTCTAGTGACCCAAACCCCTGTAAAAAAGTTGGTGTGGGATTTATTACATTTTCATAATATACAATAACCACATTCCAAAGAATATAATAGTTAGTAGTATTTTTAAACGAGATACATACATGAATTAGAAAATTACATTTCAAAGAAAAAATTACATAATAAAATTTAGATAATAACTTTATTCCCTCTATAATATGCGTTATTATAGGAAAAAAATTTCATTGATTCTGGGAATGTGAAAAGAAATTGTGGAGATCTCAAATTCCAAGTAAGTGTGAAGTATTGAAAAATCAATCAAGAATCAGTATTGATAATGAATATGGAAAGGTAAATATCTGAACACACAAGTCATTAAATCAGTAATATGAAAATGAAATTAATTGATAGATAATATCATGGTAAAAATATCTTGGATAATAAGAAAATTAATAATCTAAATTTAATGGAAAACAACTAAAAATACATTCCATTTAATTAATAACATGAATACCATAACTAGATAAGTAATAATATATATGGAAATATAAATCAATGAAAACTCATTTATATAATCTATCAACTGATAATAAAATATATCAATAGATAATGTCATTATAAAATTCTCATGGATAATAATATCTAAATTTTTATTAATGGAAAATCATAATGATTAGACATCATGTCACAGGTACATGATACATATACCATTAAAACCATTCACAAGATTATTCAACACTTCTTGTTATAAACCCATCATTTTTGGACAAGTGATTTTATAGTAGCTTACTAATATGAATAATGAGACAACTTATGAATCAAGGGCTATCTATAATCACCCCCACCCATTTTAATAAATAAAAATAATTCCTCAAATAAATAATAATCATTTTAATTCATGAATATTGTGATCTAACATCAAATATATGTATTGAGTTTGGAATACAAATTTGTTAATATTTACCCATATAAATATATAGATTTCTATGTAGAAAAATGTATATAGAGATGATATAATATTTAAAAAATAATGATTTATATGTAAAAAATGGATATCTCGTGTAAATTTAAGGTTTTCAAGAATGTTATTAATTTAAGGGAATTTTAATTACTACATAAAAACAAATAAGGATGTGAATACTTTACAATTTAAAAATTGTTATAAACTAAATAGTGCAATAATAAGGATGGTTACCATAAAATATATACCCATTAGAGTATGGGATAATTTTTTATTTCATTGAAGAATAAAAATATCAGTAAAATAACTTTAAACCATTTTTAATGTAAATATCCATTTCATTTTTAAATTTTCTTTGAGTTCTAAAAACATTCTGAAAATAATTGTAATAACCCCAAACCTTATAGCTTGGATCCAGTGGTATACATTATTATATTGGTATTGTGAACAAGTGTTTGTATCTGGGGATTGGACTAGTTATGAGAACCCTATAATCCTATAATAATGGTTTCAATATTAAATCCTATATATCACAGTTACTGTTGTTTCACTATAGTAGAATTGTATCAAGGGGTATTGTAGTAGTGTTGTAGCAGGGGAGGGAAACACTATAGAAGCTTCTGGTATTGTATAAAGCACTGTAGTGATGGTGGTACTATAGATGAGTAAATTTTAATGTAATATTCATAGAATTATCCTTCATCCAAATATATATAATGTAATAAAGTAGATTTATGTGTGGGTTAACCCTTGGAGGGGCTAAGAGCTACATTTTTTGCCTATGAGTGTGTAGTTTGTGTCTATTTATTGTAATTATGCCCATAGATATCTAATATAATACAATGTAGATGTGTATTCATCTCAAAGGATCAAATAGTTTAATATTAGTGAAAAAAATATACAAGCATAAGTTTAACATTAAAACATGAATGGAAAAAAACAACATTGATACTTCTTTATTAACATCTTTTAATTTGACATTATCTCTTCAATTCATTCATAACATACAAAACTATATCCCAAGATAATATAAAACAAAACAGTTGGGTGAAATTACATCCTTAGTAAGGGTAAAAAATATAGTGTAATCAATCATAAATATAAATAGTAATGAATGGTGAATAACTTAAACCCATGACATTAAAACATAATCATCAAAATTATACGGCATGAATAAAAGATTAATACATAATTCCGTATATATAATCTCATGAAACATAACCATGTATATTCTATAGGTATAATAAACACATGTTATATAAATTACTAACCTAAAATTGAGGGAATTCATGATTTCATTCATCTAAAACATACCGTTGCGGCCTCGGCTAAAACATCTAAAATTAATTGGTTAAGACCTTGTCCAACTCCATTACTATTTTGTCACATGGGACCTACCAATGGATCAAGGGGCTATAGAAGGCCCCACATATTATATTCTAACTCCAATTAATTCCTCATATGAATGATATTAGGTAAAAATAGCATATACATATGAAATGTAAATAACACCCCCATATTTTTAAACATAATTAGTAACCATTATGATTAGTATAGTGAACAATATCAAGAGAGAAAATACATAATGAAACTAATCATAAAACATTTAATAAAGTATTTTATACAATAATAATAAGATATCAATCTCAATATGTAATATTATTTAACATAGGTGTTGAAATATTTTTAAATACCCTAATGAAATCATCGAGGAAATTCCTTAGAGAAATACCTTTTTTTACATTGCAATGAAAAGGTTTTGGTTAAATTTATTTGTATTTTTAGAAATTGTTTTTATAATCATAGAAATTAAAAAATATGTTTTTTTAATGAAAAAATTATTTATTTTGTACAAATAATTGTGTCTTATAATAGATTTTATATGGTACATGAAAATGGGTAAGAAATTGAGAAGTTCCCTTTACTAGGGATGGTCTATCCCAGAGAATTGATAAGGGAATATTGTAGAACATATATTTCCCAATAAAATAAAATTTATTATTCATATATACATGAGTTTGGAAAATATAAACATGAATTATTATTATTATATAAAAATAATGAAAAGTTACATTAATTTAAATATGGAGAAAGAATTACTGTAATGAAAATTGTGGTTCAGGAAGAAATCCTTCCCTTATGCCTGAAACTATTCTTCACATGCATTTAAGGTCCATAAAAATTAATTTTTATTAATTAATAAATTAACTAAGAACTAATTAAACATATATACTATTTATTATAAATTTATTAGGTTCATTCACAAGCATTTTGATGTGTTTTGGGATTTAATTTTGTCATTTTGGGGTCATCTTTTCCTAGGTTTTATTGATTTGGTTACTTTTATATGTATATAGTAGATCATGTAAAATAGAAATACTAATACAGATTGAAATTATATGTTATTAATGAACATATATAATAATAAGTGTTTTTATATTCTAGGTTTCTTCTATATATGAGGATGATTCATTAGATAACACTATAATGATAATAGTTTAGATTATTTTAGTGTTTTTTCGATTGGCAAGGTCTATATTTATTTTATTAATTAATATCATGTATATATAATGGTTAAATAACACAAAATAGCGTATAATAATTTTAATAAAACATGTTTTAATCATAATTATTGTTTTATAACCCACCACGAAGGTGGAATTAAAAATCAAAATCATTTTATCTACTAATGGGGTAAATAAATTCTTATCGAATGCTACTTTCTTCTTTTAAATAAAAGAAAAAAACAGAGAGAACTGATGGTTGACTTTCCAATGACATACTAAAATTCCAGTATATAAAATATATTGGTATTATAATGTCATTGTGGATAGTGGAGTTGAGTGAAGGATACGAAAAAAATAAATTGAGAATAAAATAAAAGAAAATAATGTGTATTTTTACCACCTAAATTATCCTCCCTAATTACCTCATTAATGGGATTATTATTGGTATATCTTTTAGAAAAAATATCATTGGCGTGTTAGAGGGGTCTGGAAAGTCTATTGGGAATAAATTGTACAAGCCCCATGTCACATTATGTGTGTGGAGAGGAGGTGGTCATGGGTGGTATTTAAAGTAGATGAGAGGGGTGTTCTTTGATTATTTACATCATTAGTTATTTTTATTGGATCAATGATATAAATAGTTTTAGAATTATCACTAAATATAGTTAATAACTACGATAAATTTGAGATTATTTTCTTACATCATTCATACCTCAAGGAATACTGTATTTATCTTATAATGTATATAAACCGTAAATTATCATTTTTCACCATTTACCAAAAATACAACTATTTCAAAAAAACCAAAAACATTAGCATATAAATTTATAAACATGTAGTATTAAAATATTGAATCCATTTTATGAATATAATTTTTTATATGTGATAAAAATAGTTTTAATTAAAAATATCATTTATTTTAAAAATACAAAATTTAAAACAATAACAGATTTTGTAACACATTGAAATGTAATATAATGTACAGTAAAATTATATTTTTATCCTAAGATAAAAAATAATTTTTAAAGACCTGTAATTTCCAGGTAATTTTTTTCAAAATATATGGGAATTTTATGTGCCCTCTATATCTTACGGTGCGTGATTCTAAAGCCTGGAGTGCCCAAAATGATCCATCAAAATTTTGTTAATCTTATGTTAACACACGTAAGAAATTTTATTAAAAAAGTGGAATAACTCTTAAATAGTTACTCAGATCATAAATCTTAGGGCATTGTTGTGCTCAGGATGGAGGGTTTGCCCCAGGAGCGACTTAAGATTAGTTGTCACGGGCCTCCTGTGAGAAAACCAAAAAATGGCATAATCGTAAACAAAATAATTAAATAAATTATTTTATTTTTCAAATACTTATAACTCACAAATGGTAACTCGGATTGAAAATATGAGACCATTGCTGAACTCATGAGGTCATGCTATATTTAAGTAGATACTAACATTGGACGGCACATGTCACTAGAAAAAGTTAGTTTTTGGCCGCAAATAAAATAATTAAGTGACAATTATTTTATTGTAAGATTCATAACATCTAAATAGTAACTCAAATTAAAAAATTGAAAGTACCGTTGTGTTTTTTGGGTGTGTTTCACCTAGGCAGATCCTAACCTCGACCGGTGCGGGTTGAGGGTGACTGATAATAATTTTCTAAACATTTTTTGGGTACGTTCTGTAAACGCGCAAGTGGATTTTTGTAACTTTTGAACTGGGGATTGGAATTGAAATCTAATGGAACTATTGAACCCACAACGCCGGTATTTTCTTAATGAGACCTTCACTTCAACGACACTGAGTCGAGAATAAATTATAGTTTTTCGGGTTTTTAGTGTTTGAATTAAATTAAAATAACTATGCGACTTCATTATTATTTAACGGTTAAAATCTCCCCATTGATGATGGAGATGGGACCACCACACCATAACCTCCCATGAGAGGTTATGGTGGTAGGGCCCACCCGAACCTAACCTCCCACAAATTGTAATGAAGTAGGAACCACACTGGGCTAAACCCCCCTATTAATGGGAGGAGAGGAAAACCCCCCAACTCTCCCCCATTAATGTGGGGGATGCTCTTCACCTCCCCTAATTAATTACTTGTACCAACCCCTTGAATTAATTAAGGGGAGCCTACCTAATTAATTAGTTCAATTTGAATTTTATGCCAACAAATTAATAGGATATTAAAATCTATTATTTGGTTGGTATAGTCATTTTGGTGGTAGCTTTGAGAGGAGGATTTGGGAGAAAGCTCCAAATGAAGAACCCCACTCCCAACGAAGAATGATGAATGAAGAACACTGACCTTATTCGAATTCTTCCTTGAAGCTTCATCCATCGTGAGACATCTTCCACGACCGACTTCTACATCGTCTTCAATGAGCCGGCGTAGCTCGGTATTGGAAGTGTGTGACAGAAGTGACAAACGACGAACTCCTTCATCTTATTTCCATGACTTCAACGTCGACGACTGAAAATCAGAGGTAGGGGGTTTATTTTAATTAACTTTCCTTTTCTTTTTCTCTTCTTCAGATTGGAAAGGAATCGTCAAGTGGTTGTAAAACAATTGTTGTTCATCTTTCTTACTCTTTGATGAGCCATGTTTTGCCACCCTAAACACGGAGGATGCGGGCTAAACCAATATGGACTGACCGCTCTGCCATTCTTGTTTGTGTTGTTTCTCGGCATGGAAATGAAGCGACGTTGAAGGAAAAGAAGGCATAGGAAAAGGACATACTTCATGTGGCCTCTAAAAACTGTTCTGCCACCGCAGTGTTCCAGTGCCCCGACCGAGCTGGTTCTTCGAGCCAAACCTCCATCGGCCTCTCGCGCGCCCCGACTAAACCTCGTAGGCCCGCGCCGGCCCAAGACATGCCAATCCGCGTCAGCCCGAACCACGTCGTCCCGACCTCTAGGCCTCCTAGTCGCCTCCTAGCTTAGCTTCACCCTGCACGGCCGCCCGCCAGCCCACCTAGTAGTGCCCTGCTAGGCCGTCCGCCAGCCCACTTGCATGCCCACCCAGTCACCACCCGACCGAACCAGCATCCTGGTCATGCTGGTCTCCCGATCTGGTCCGCATCCCCCCTCGTGGCACCCTATCCAAATAGTCCCATCTGGGCCCTCCGGGTCGAGGTGCACCCTCACGATGCTCCGGGCCAAACCCGCCCCGAGCCCAGGCCAAACCGCCCACGCGGCCTGCTGGGCTGGGCCCAGGGGCTGGGACGAACCCAACTGGATAGCCTGGTCAATGGGCCAGGCCAGACCCATCAGGTCTAAACGGGTCAACCTAGACTGGGGCAGCCCATAGGTTGTCTGACCAGGTCAGTCTGACTGGGTCGGACCAAACCCGCACCTATTACTGATCCATTTACTTTCTTTCTCCATATCATTGGCACTAGACGATCGTTTGAAAAATCGTCGGCATCACTGTTTTTCTAGGAGCGTGACGGTCCCTTTGAGTATACCCCACTGGATTTCAGGGTAAAGTTGAAATACGGTCAGGTTGGATCGTGCACGAATCCTACTGGGCCACGAGACTGAAAGTCTAATAACTCATAGAACATGCATCTGATTGACACATCGTTTATTGCGTTGAGACACATATGGAAAGGCAGACCTTTGAGATACTTCTATGTGGGACATAGTGATAGTTGGAGTATCGACATGTAACTCGTGGAGAGGATCATGTCGGAGACGAGCGAGCATAGTGCAGAGATATCATACCGGTTCCGGATTTACCCTCTAGCGGGGCTGGGCATTGGGTTACCTATTGATCATAGCGTTTACCCTCTCGGTGGGTAGGACAGTGGGTTACCCGTCATCCTTTAGGGTTTACCCTCCAGTTGGGCTGGGCAGTGGGTTACCCGAGGACCTCTTAGGGTTTACCCCCCAGCTGGGCTAGGTAGTGGGTTACCCGTTGACCGTAGGGTTTACCCTCAAGCTGGGCTGGGTAGTGGGTTACCTGACGACGTTTTAGGGTTTACCCTTTAACTAGGATGGGTAGTGGGTTACCTGTTGACCTTAGAGTTTACCCTACATTTGGGATGGGTAGTGGGTTATCTGACGACCTCTTTGGGTTTACCCTCCAGCTGGGCTGGGAAATGGGCGACCTGATGACATCTTCAGAGTCAGCCATTTCTATGTGGCTAGTCATTGAATTTTCTCCGTGAATACAGGAGTGGTACCCTTGTATGTACGGTAGGCCCACTGTACATTATAGATGAGGTTTTCGATAGTAGCATAGGTTTCAAAAATGTGACTGATGATGTTATTTGATACTATCCCTAGAATAAAATCCTGGTTGAGCTAAGTCAATAACTTTTTGTATAAACCTCATGATTGAGATGGATTACTTGATAACTTAGGTATATGTATGGGTATATACCTAAGTGTAGTTATCTGTTGATTTCATACTTTTTGGTTTATCCTTGTTGGATTTAGTTAGACCTTGAAGGTCTTGGGGTCCCTACGGAGTATCGTTATACTCACCCATGCACGGGAATTTCCCGCATCTCATAGTGCTAGTTGCAGACAACAGACATCGCTGACTGAGGATGAGGGTACCAGGACTGGACGGTTCCCAGAGGTGGAACATATAACATATCAGTACGTGGAGGAGACCGATGGACATGGAGTGCTGAGTAGGATATATTTACCAACTCTTCAGGTAGGATCCATGGGGGATGATCCAAGAGCTGCTCCCCTCCTTTCAAATCTTTTGTATTTTTCAGTTGTAATGGTTTTCAGCTGTACATGTATTTTCCTGTTGTTGTTATATTCCGGCCCCTCTACATTCATCACTCTTTGTATATAGTTTTACTTTGTGTTTTGATTCCAACTAGTACTCTACTGTGTGCATGTTCATGTTTTAAAGGCAATTCCTTCCATGTTTAGGGATTTACTCATTTGGTTATAGTTGCTAACCCCTGGCATGTGGAAGGCGGGCTTAGGGTAGTAATGGAATGAGCCCTGGGGGATGGGTCATGACAAATTGGTTATAGAGGAGTGGGTTCTATCGCTGAACATAGGACTCTGATCATTATTTTTTGTGAAGCAACATGTTTAAGGGTACTGAGTGTGATTTTCAGTTTAGGTAGTCCAGAGTATCCGACGTATCCATACACTAAGACCCTGACTACTGATTTTCGACTCAGTGCATGAAAGCACGGTTTGCGTGTTTGTTTTCAGAAGTTCTCATTAAGTCAGCTCAACCAGTTCAGCTCATCAGGTGTAATCTTCGATCATGCCATATCTGTTTCTATTAGGATGTCTCCATGTAGACATCCAGTTAGAGTTCCGAGAGTTGTTCGCACTGATATCCCACCGTGCAACGATGCTCCATTGTAGGGCCCTCTTACTATGTTGTCACCTTATGGTGGTGTACCAGCAGAACCACCACCCGTTGGGAAGCAGATACCACTAGCCACACTGGAAGATGGTGCATGCTGACTGAGCGTGTTGCATGAGTTCCAGTAGCAGAGGCCTCTGAGGTTTCGAGGCAAGATGGAATCCCACACAACTGATGGTTGGTTGGAGGTGGTTGGTAGAGTTTCTGGTCTACTTGATACACCAATAGAGAAGGAGGTCATCATAGCTACAAGTCTTTTCCAGTGAGTGACCATGTGGATGGTCCACATAGCTTTGAGGATTCGGTATGTTGATCATTGCCCAAGATAGTACTTTGGAGTAGTGTGCCAGCTATGTCACTCCCCGTTGGTTAGAAGTTATAGCCAGTGGTACCAGTAGAGGACACATGTAGGCTTAGTTACTTACACGTGTTTCAGCATCAGATACCCCTTAGGTTCTGAGGCGAGCCTGACACACATGTGGCTAAGCACTGGCTCAACGATCTGGCTAAGAGTTCTCTATAACTTCTACAGCTTTGACAGGATGACATGTCGGTAGCTGAGTATTCATCGAGGCATACAGATTTTTCCTGGTACTCGATGAATACGATACGATCAGTGCTTCAAGGTTCAAAATTCCGAGAGATGTGTGTTTAAAGGACATCTGATCCAACACTATTCCCTTATCCAATAATTCTCATGATAGGGTTCTAGAGAGAAACTTTTTGGTTGAATATTCTTTGGATGAATGGATAGAGCCAGTGAATGTTAGCAGTGGGAAAGTAGAGAACTGGCACCAATCTCAGATATTTGGTCATGTAAAATGTGTTAGGGAAAAATGAATCTGCAGGGCAGCAGACATGGAAGTAGATCTAGGAGAGTAGCATTTGGGGGTGTAATTTTCGACATGTTACAACCACCCCCTTTTTGTGGACCCCTCCATGCTTAGGGAGCTGGAGGACAACAGAAGAGACTTGTTGAATGAGGTCAAGTAATGTGACCCAAGGACTATAGGAATGATTTGAGGTACGGTCTATGGTTACTAATAGATGTCATTTCAGTATTCACAGGTACCAATCATTCCTTCATTCCACGAATCTTGTCCAGGACCTAGAGTTTCTGGTTAAACCAATGACATGACCCTCATGTCTGGAGATTCCTTTGGGAGGAGACTCGATACTCACACTTATGACGATGGTGTGATATGACCATTGAGGCAAGAGTTTTAGTTAGAACCTCTAGGTGGAAGCGTCGAGGCCTTACGATGTTAGTTTGGGTTTGGATTTGACATCCACTTTTCAAAATAAGATTAAATATATTAAGAAAATATGTTGTGGTTTATTTACAGCGTTGGGATGGGGTTTTCCTTGGTTGGAAAAAAGAAAACCCAAGAAGCATACAATAAACTCATGTATAGGAGGGTGCATCTAATCACTCATGAGTTGGAAAACCTCACCCTCGTGGAATCTGAAGTTGACTTTGAGATAGTCTATACTCTTGGGAAGGGGAACATGGTAGAAGATGCACTGAGCATGTGGTCTGGCCTGTATCTGCTGAGTGAGGCAACAAAGCAGCTGGATTTTTTATAGATATAATTGTGTATTGAGATAGAGAATACTTCCTTCAGTCACTTATAGTCACTCCCTAACTTCTTCAGTGAGTCAGGGAGGCACAACATCGGGACGCTGACTGCGAGACACGACATGCTCAGATATCCACAGGGCATGCACTTTATTGATTTTCTGATGGTGGGGAGCACGTCATCCTCTTCAGAGGACATACTGTGGTTCCAGTGTCTCTTCAAGAAAAGTTTTTAGGTATTTACACACATCCCTTCTATCGGTACATCTAGTAGTGGAAAATATGTACCATGACTTCTGGTGATGGCACTAGTGGTCGGGAATGATGAAAGTAGTTGCAGATTTTGTCTTTCGGTGCCTCTCTTGTCAGTAAGTGAAGGTGGAACATCGGGTACTAGCATGAATATTTCATCCTTTAGAGGTCCCCTAGTGGAAGTGGTATGGGATATCCATATACTTCGTGATAGGACTTCCACATACATTTATAGGACATGACTCTATTTGGTTTATAGTCGACTGACTCACCAATTTGACCCACTTTTTACCGATCAGAGAGCATGGTTCATTAGAGGGATTTTGACGCCTCTTTGTGCAGGAGATTGTGCGGCTACATGGAGTACATTCGACAATTGTCTCCGATCGGGATTCAAATTTTACTTCTCAGATATGGATAGGGTTGTAGAGGCATTTGGTACACAGCTTCGTTTGAGCATCGCCTGCCATCCTCAGACGGATGGTCAGACTGAGCAGACCATTTAGACCCTCGAGGACATGTTGTGTGCTTCTGTCCTCGACTTCAGTCACATCAAGGAGGATCAATTACCCTTTTTGGTGATTTCATACAACAACATCTATCACTACACCAATGAGATGGCACCTTTCGAGGCATTGTACGAGAGACCTTGTAGATCACCATTGTGCTGGACTAACATAGGGGAGTCAGTACTCATGAGAACAAAGATGTTATGGGCTACCAAAGAGAAAGGTAAGATCATCCTGGAGTGGATGAAGACCACACAGAGTAGGATGAATTCATATTCTGTCAGAAGACGGAGACCTGTGGAGTTCGAGGATGGTGACCGCATCTTTCTATGTGTCTCACCTTGATGAGGTTTGCGAATATTTGGTTGAGGCAGCAAGTTATCTCTGAGAATAATCTGACCTTTCTAGGTCCTCAGTTGAGTTAGAGAGGTGGATTACATCTTATCTCTTCCACCTCAGTTACTCCAAGTGCACGACGTTATCCATGTATCCAAACTATGGAGATACGTGCAAGACCCTTCTCACATCATCGAACACGGAGATCTGGACATTGACGATGGGAAGAATTTTATAGAGGTTCCAAGAGAGATTGATGATCGACTGGTGTGGATCCTTCGTGGATGGTCGATACCTCTATTGTGTGTTTGTTGACAGCACAAGAACCTCCAGGAGATCACATGGGAGAGGGAGGCTCAGATGCGTGCACAGTACCCCCATTTGATTCCTTAGTATGATTTGTGGCTTATGGGGATGTATATCCATGAGGTGGGGAGAATATAAAGTCCCGGAATTTACATGTATTTTTTTAGAATATATAAGAATATTACAAGTCCTCAAAATCTGACAACGTGCGATTCCGAGGTCTGGAGTGTCCGGAATGATCCGTCGATGTTTTTTTTAAGTTAAAGTTAATGTGTATAAGCAGTTTTACTGAAAAAGTGGAATAAATCTTATAGAGTTACTCGGATCTGAAATCTGAGGTCACAGTTGCACTCAGGATGGAGGGTTTACCTATTTTGCGACTTATGATTAGTCAGCGTGGGCTTCCTGTGAGAAAACCCAAAAATGGCGTAATCGTAAATAAAATAATTAAATAAATTATTTTATTTTTTAAATCCTTATTACTCTCAAATGGTAAATCAGATTAAAAATCCAAGACCACTGCTGAACTAGTCAGGCCATGCTTTATTTAGGTAGATACTAAATTTTTCTAGTGCGGGTCACTAGAAAATGTTAGTTTTGAGCCACATATAAAATAATTAAGTGAAAATTATTTTATTGTGATATTTATAACCTTTAAATGGTAACATGGATTAAAAATCTGAGAGTATGTTTGTGTTTGATGGGGTGTGTTTCAAATAGGTATAGCCTAACCTTTACTGGTGTTGGTTGAGGATGACTGATAATAATTTTTTGAACTTTTTTTTGGGTACGTTCGGTAAACGTGTGTGTGTCATTTTGTAACATTTGAATCGATGCTAAAAATTAAAATATGAGGGCATCGATGAACTCATAGAGCTGGTATTCGCATAAGGAGAACCTCACAATGATGGTAGTGAGACGAGAATAAAAGACAGTTCTGGGGGATTTTAGAGATTGAATTAAACACAAATAAACTGTGTCGCTTTATTTTTATTTTATGGTTAAAATCTCTTCATGGATGTTGGATGTGGGACCACCACACCTTAACCTCCCATTAGAGGTTATGGTGGTGGCGACCACCCTAAACTAACCTCTCGCAAGGGGTTATGACGTGGGGACCAAATGGGGGTGAACTCCTTTATTAATTGGAGGAGAGGAAATCCTCTCAACTCTCCCTCATTAATGAGGGAGAACCTCTTCACCTCCCCTAATTAATTCCTCGTGCCAACACCTTGAATAATGTAATGGGATCCTACCTTATTAATTAGACCTATTTCAATATTGTGCCAAAAAAATAATAGGATATTATAATCTATTATTTTTTTGGCATACTCATTTTGGTGGCAGCTTTGAGTGGAGGATTTGGGAGAAATCTACCAATGAAGAACCCCATCTCCCAATAAAGAATGAAGGACGAAGAATACTGACCTTCTTCGACTTCTTCCTCAATGCATCAACCATTTTCAGATGTCTTTGATGACCGAATTTGGCATCATCATCAATGAGCCGACACAACTAAGGATTGGAAGTGTGTGGTAGACACTACAAATGACAAACTCCTTCGTCTTCTTTCCGCAACTTCAACATCGACGACCGACAATCAAAGTTAGGGGGTTTATTTTTTGTCATTTTCCTTTTCGTTTTCTCTTCTTCGAATTGGAAAGGAATAGTTGTATGGTAGTAAAACAATTATTGGTCGTCATTATTACTCTTTCATGTGCTGATTGTTACCACCCAAAACGCGGAGGGTGTGTGCCAAACCAACATGAACCGACCCCTCCATCATTCTTTTTTGTGTTGTTTCTCGGCATAGATATAGTGACGTTGAAGGTGAAAAACGAACAAGTGAATGTCTCACATCCCATGTCCTCCCAAAACCACTCTGCCCCTACGGTGTTCTGGTGGCCCGACTGAGCCAGCTCTATGGGCCGAACCGCCGCCGGCCTCTCGCGCGCCCCGGCCGAACCCCGTTGGCCCACTCCGGCCCGAGCCGCGCCGAACTGCACTGGCCCGAACTATACTGACCTGGCCTCCCGGCCTACCGACTTCATCGCACCCTACCCAGCTGCCCACCGGCCCGCCAGGTCATACCCTACCCATGCCCCGGATACCTCGCATGGCGCCCTGCCTAGCCGCCCGGCGGCCCGCTTGGCGCCATACCCGGCCGCCTGCTGACCCACCGGCCGGCCTGCCCGGTCACCTCCCGATTGAACCGGCGCCCTATACGCGTCGGCCAATCGAACCATGCTGCAACCCCTTCACAGTTCCATGGCCGAACCTTCCGGGTCGTTCCTTCTAGTTCGAGTCGCGCCCTCACGATGCTTTGGGCCAAACAGGCCCTGAGCCCGGGCCGAACCACCCACGCGACCTATTGGGTCTAGCCATGTGGGCAGGGCCGAACCAAACAGGCTGGCCCATACAATGGGCTAGGCCAGACCCATTTGGTCTTACGGGTAGACCTAGACTAGGTCGGCCCATACTGGGTCGGACCGGGTCCGTCTGATCAGGTCAGACTCGACCCAGACCTATTACTGGCCCCTTTACTTTCATTAGACATATCATTATCACCAGACGGCCATTTGACGAATTGTCAGTGGCGCAATTTTTGTTAGAGCATGACGGTCCATTTTATTATACCACACCAGAGTTTGGGGTAAATTTGAAATACTGTCAGCTTGGATCATGCACGAATCCAACTGGGCCCCCAGAACTAAAAGTCTAATAACTCACAGACCGGGTGTCCGATTGAGGAGTCGTCTGTAGCGTTGAAACCCCTATGACGAGTTTAATCTTTGAGATACTTCTACATGGGACTTTGTGACAGTTGGAGTATCGACCTATAACTCGTGGAGGGGATCCTCCCAGAGACGAACGAGCACAGTTCAGAGATGTCCGAAAAGTTCCAGATTTACCCTCTAGTGGGGCTGGGTAGTGGGTTACCGAGTGATATTAGGGTTTACCCTTCAGCTGGGTGGGGTAGTGGGTTACCTATTGACCTTTAGGGTTTACCCTCCAGCTGGGCAGGGGAGTGGGTTACCAGATGACCTCTTAGGGTTTACCATCATGCTGGACTTGGCATTAGGTTACCCGTTGACCTTAGAGTTTACCCTCCAAGTAGGATGGGAAATGGGTTACCGATGACCTCTTATGGTTTACCATCCAGCTGGGTAGGGCAGTTGGTTACTTATTGATCTTTGTGTTTTCCCTCCAGCTGGGCTGGGCAGTGGGTTACCCTACAACTTCTTCAGACTCAACCCTTTCTATGTGGCTTGTCAGTGAATTTTCTCCGTGAATGCCAGAGTGGGACCCTTGGCTGTTTGGTAGGCCCACAATACTTGATAGAGGAGGAGTTCTCCATCATCTGAGGTTTCGAAAATATTACTGGGGATGTTATTTTTTACTATCCCTAGAATAAAATCTTTATTGAGTTGAGTCATTATCTTTTTGTATTTACCTCATGATTGAGATGGATTACTTGATAACATAGGTTTATGTGTGTGCATAAACCTAAATAGGGTTATCTATTGATATCATACTTTTTGGTTTATCCTTGTTAGATTTAGTTATACCTTGAGAGTCTCTGGGTCCCTACTGAGTATCGTTATACTCACCCCTGCACGGGATTTTCCATCACCTTATTGTGTCGGTTGCAGACGATGGACAGCGCTGACTCAGGTTGAGTGTAACCGGATAGGATGGTAACCGGAGGTGGACCATATGACGTGTCAGTACGAGGAGGAGACCATCGGACGTGGAGTGCCGACGAGGCTATCTGTACCTACCATTTAGGTAGGATCTCTAGTGGACAATCTAGGAGCTGTACTACACCTTTATGTTTTTGTCCTTTTTTGTTGTACTTGTTTTCTGTTGTACTTCTATTTTCCTGTTGGGATTGTATTCTGGAACCTCTACATTCAGCATTCTTTTTATACAGTTTTACCTAGTGTTTTGCATCCACCTCATACTCAGTTGTGTGCATTTTCACGTTTTTAAAGTAATGCCTTCCAAGTTTAGTGATTTCTGCCTGTGGTGCTATTCGCCAGCCCCTGGCCTATGGAAGACGGGCTTCGGGTAGTCAAGGCTTGGGCCCTAGGGGACGGGTCATGATATAATTAATTTATGAAATTAGTTTATTTATTTTAAATAATTGTATTTATAGAAACCTTATCTTTTTAAATATATCATTACATTATTTTATGTATAGGTAAATATCAAATTACATGTAAATGATCATAGAGTCTAGTGTCTTGAAATACTTGTTACATAAAATTGGAAACATGGGACCAAATTGAAATTTTCTATTTATATCATAAACTATAATATCGTAATATCTGTTGAGACCTTTTATATACATATGATAGCCTTGGGTTAACATGAATAAATAGATGAGCTAAAAAGATCTATAAGGGAATAATCATTAAAACAAAGCTTGGCACGTGGGTTAGAAGTTATAACATATTGATACCTAAAGCCATAAATGATGATTAATCGTAAAGAATCACACCAACATATCATATAATAATGGATTCATAGTAATTAGGAAAAAACCTAAAACCTAAATATTGCATAAGTTGATGATTATTGCAAAAATAGGAACATGAGCCAAGGATCATTGCACACAACTTTTATAGAGACTAAACATTACCTAATGCATTAGAACACTCTCTAGAAACACCCATTATAAGATGTTCACGAAAATGCTTCCCACATAAAGAATCATACATAATTAATCAAACATAAACATAATGGTTACCCATGGAAATAATAGGGTATCGTAATAATGTCAAAATAATAATAAATGGGTGTATTCTAATAATTTACATGGAATAAAGGAATTAAATCAAACATGGACATTCATAAGGGAATATAGTCATATATCATAACAATTTATGTCAAACTGATGTGAAAATTATGTTTAATAAAATTTAAAAATAAAAAAAATATAGTTTTAGAGAAATATTTAACGATTATCTATAAAAGAAATGGAATATTTGTATATATAAAACATGAATTTAAAAAATGAATTTTTACATGATAAACTGATTGATTATAGAACAATTTATTTTGGTTTAAGGAAAAACATTCATGATTCATTAAAATGGAAAAGGCAAAAATTTTTATAAAACCAGAATTGAACAAAGGTAGTTATTCATACTAAAATGAGTGAACGTAGAAAAATAATGGGGTCTTAAACCAGATTATGGTGAATAAATTAAAATGGATATAAATTCGGAATGTTAACTTAAAAAGGAATTTATTATTTGAATGAATTGAGTAGGGATCCCCTTCCAAACATGTATATATTCTAAAAAGGATTAATGGATAAGGATTAACGAGTTTGGAACAAAAATAATTATAATATGTAAATAAAATGAAATCATAATTTAATATGGGTAAAAAGAGATATGGAACACCATGATTGAATAATGGAGGTTCAGGTAGAATCACATACATTATGTCTACAATTCCTAGGCACTTGATATTAATGTCTTGATTAATTAAGTTATATTAATTATTTAATAATTTCAAAACCATTTAAATTTGTATATTATTTATTATTTTTTATTAAGTTAATTAAGGGACTTTTTGATGGTTTAAGATATTCAATTTCCTCATTTTTGAGCATTGATTTCCTTGGTTTTGATGATCAACATACATGTATATATCTATGGAAAATCATGTCAAATGAGAAAAGTATTCCAAAACTAAACTTATATATTATTAATTATTTTTTAAAATATTATAATACTTGTTTATTTCCAGATGTGAGGATCATTCATTAGATAAATCATAAATGATAATCGTTTAGATTAATTTAGAAAATTATATCACAACAAACTCATTCAGTTTTATAAATTAATATCTTGTGTAAAAAATGATTAAACAACATTAAATAATATTTAATACACATATTATAATATGGTTCAACCATAAAAAATGGTTTACTGACCATCCTTCATGATGGAATTCAAATATGAAAGCATGTCCATCATGAAGGTTGTAAATCAGCACCTCACAAACGATGTTTTCATTCTAAAATTAAAAGAGAGATGAGAATAGTTTTTATAAAGAAATATTCCATCAACATGATATAATTATATTATATATAAGGTACATAATTTTTCATGACATTGGTATGAGGGTAGGTGAGGATATAAAAATAAAATAATGGAAAATGAAAAGAATTGAAAGGAAACAGAAGATGGTTTTATCTATTGATTCCTTCTTCTTGGGAAGCTCTTTAGGTGATTGGATTGGTCTTTTGATAAGTCCAAGAGCTCATGGACATGGGGGAGAGGATACAAAATTGTATTTTGATGAATATATTCAAGGATAAATGCTTTATACTTGTGAGTATAAGGGGTGGAGAGGGGTGGTATTAATAGTGGAGGAGGTGGTGTTTTCTTAGTATTTAATACAATAGATTGTTATTTTGGATCTAGACTATGAATATTAAGAGAATTATCATCAAATATGATATATTAATGAATTAGTTTCATATATTTTTGTCTTATTCGAAACGTACATCACATATGACTCCATAAATCATGTTTTTATCATTCATCATAAATTATGGTATTTTACTATTCACCCAAAAATTATGAATTTCATAAAAATACAAAAAATTCTCCCAAACTATTTATCAATTATTAGAGTGAAAAAATAAACTCCGTTTTTTAGAAAAAAAATTCTAAAAATTCTAATATCAATTTTAAATTAAAAATCCAATATTCTCAAAAAATACATGTTTTAAAATTATAACTACTTTTTTAACATGTTGAAAAATTAATTAAGGTCTCATAAATTAATCTCATAATCATATGAAATAAAAATATTAATTTATGAATTCAATTTATAAAAATATATTTTCTTTTCAGTTATTAAATTAATCAAAAAAATTAATGAAATATTTATGACCTATAGAAATACCAACACATAATTAATAATTTTTAAAATATTTATTTACATATACTATGATAAAATTATATCATATTTTCACTTATAAGATGGATATATTATATTTATATTGTCTTTGATAATTTTAATATTTAATTGATCAGATTACAATTCATGCAGGCCCCATTACAATTCCAATGGTCATGTTACTATTTCATTGATATAGGTTCCATATCTTTTAGAAATGCTTATAATTTCATTCATTACTTATTTTTAAATCTTGTATTTTATTGTCTTATGTGATTATAGAAAATAAAATAATTATAAAAATGGAATTTCAATATATAAAACTGTTTGTCATTATATTCTTCCCACCTTATAAAATTTCTCCCTCAAAATTTTGTTTGACATACTTTAGAGAAAACATGTGTAAGTAATTTTCCTTCATCACTTCTTCTAGGACCCCTTTTCCTCTTTGTAGTACTTTTCACCATAATAATGTTACAATGGGAGTAGTCTGGTTGAATATTAATTTATCCCTACAATCCAAGATCTTCACTACATACTCCTTATAAGATAGATCATTCTCAAACTGTACCACATCTGAAGTTAGTAAATGTGAAGTATCAGGTATGTAATTCCTTAAGAGTGATATGTGGAATCCATTGTATACATGATACATTGTTGGTGGAAGTGATAGTCGATAGGTCACAACATCGACATGATCAAATATCATTATGGGGCTGATGTACCTAAGAATTAGCTTACCTTTCTTCCTGAATCTTATGATCCTCTTCCAATGAGATATGTCAAGGAATACCATATCTCTAACCTAAAACACTTTTTTTCATCTAAGTATGTTTTCATAGATCATTTTTTACATTGAAATTATCTTAAGTGTTTCATAATGGTTTAAACCTTAACAACCATTTCTTTGACCATTTTATGTCATAGTATCTTATGTTCACCAAATTTATCCCAGCATGTCAGTGTTATACACGTTTTCCCATAATTTTATTCATAGGGAGCCATTTGGATGATTGAGTGGAAACTATAATTGTAAGAGAACTCAACCAGAGGCAGCTGTTGGTCTCATCTACCTTTTAATTCCACGTAACATTTTCTCAACATGTCTTCCAGTTTCTTAATAGTTCTCTCATATTGTCTATAAGTTTGAGGATGTTTTGTCGTATTGAAGTTCATCATAGTTCTAAAATAATTTTGGAGATATTTTTAGACATAGAGGTAAATCTAAAATCTAGGAAAATTATAAAGCATAGGGGTACTCCATACTACCTTACTACTTCATTGAGGTATATCCGTGTAGTTTGATCCAGTGAGAAGTCCGATCGAATTTTGATAAAGTGGCCTGCCTTTTTATGAAGATCCAAAATAATCCATATAACATTGTTTCCTCTAGATGTATTTGTATGTCTGGTGAAAAATAACATTTTAATGGTTTCTAATTTCAATATTTCTATTGGTAATGGTTGATTTATCACTTTTGAAATTTTCCATTCAACCGTCACTAGCTATCATACCAAGAACTGTGAATTATATTTAGTGATCTCTTTTTTTAATTGTCCAACCAAATGTTCTCTTGGAGATCTTGATACATATTTGTGCTCCCTAGGTGAATAGATAAAGTTGATCTATGTGTGCAATTAAGAATATATTTCTTTATCTCTAGATTCTATGTTACATATATTCAGGAAAAAACCATACAACTCCAACCTCATCGATCTTGAACATGTAGGATTTCCCATTTTGGTTAGCTTTCACCATTTTCTGAATTTTCACATCATTTTGTGTGTATCCTTAATTTTATCCATAATCATCTATTGGGAAATCATGTGGTAAGTATTTATTATGTTCATACCTTAATGATTCCCATTTCTATCTATTTTATGTCTAATAATATAGCATCCTTCCCAATTTTCAACATTTATAAAGATGCAATATCCATTCTACGTAATGAATCTCCCACCATATTTTCTATACTATGTTAGTAGTGGATTGAGAAGATGTAATCCTTAATGAGATCTAACAATAATTTTTGGTGAATATTGATCTCCTTTTGTTTGAATATATATTTGAGACTCTTTTGGTCAGTATATATCTCACACTTCTCCCCATAGAGATAATGAAACCAGCTTTTCAAGGAGAAGAACATAGCTACCAACTCGAGATCATGATTATGATAGTTTTTCTCTTGAATTTTAATCTACCATGAGGCATAGGATATAACCTTATCATTTTCCATCAATACAATACTTAATTAGATATGGAATTAACTTTTTTTACCACAATGAGTTCACTACATATAAGCTGAATAAGGACTAGTGTAGTGATAAGCATCATTTTAAACTCCTTAATCCTTTCCTAACCTTATTTAGTAAAAAAACATAAATCCATTCTATATACTTTTGTTTAGTAGGTTCGAATATTTTGATATGTTCATCAGAAATTGTTGATAATACTCAATGATACCAATAATGTTGCGTCTCTCTATTACAGATGTTTGTAGGGGCCACTCTTCGATGGATTTTTTCAGGTAAGGTCCCAGAGATATTCCCTTTCTGGTGATTTCATTCCCTATGAATGATATATCCTCTATCCAAAACTCACATTTATACTACATTACATATATTTTCTCTCTTCATAATGTTTTCAGCACAGTATTCAAATTTTCCCCATGTTCCCCTTTACTCATATAGTATATTAGAATATCATTGATAAATACTACCACAAATTTTTGAGGTCATAATTGATGAGACTATTCATTAAGTCCGTGAAAATTGTGGGAGAATTAGTGATACCAAAAGGAATTATTCATAGTTTCCATACCTCATTTGAAAGGTTTTCTTTGGAATATCATCATTCATCTCCATTAATTGGAGATATCCTTAATGAAGGTCAACCTTAGAGAAATTATAGGCACCGCATAGCTGATCAAACAAGTCATCTATACATGGTAGGGGATAATTGTTCTTTATCATTATTTTATTGAACTCGTGATAATCAATGATGAGGTGAATTTATCCATCCTTCTTCTTGAAAAAGTAGACTATCTCACCCCATGGTGAAGCACATAGGCGTATAAAATCCTTTAACAGATTAACCTATAATTTCTTATCCATTTCATCCATCTCAATGAAAACCATTCAATATGGTTTATTTGATATTGGCTGATATATAAAAATAATTTCAAATGAGAACACAACGTCTATTTTAGGTGGAAGTCCATAAAATCCTTTAGGGAATACATTATTGTAATCCCTCAAGAATGAAATGATTTCAAACATTATATTCTACTTTTTCTAAATCATTTATGAAAGATATTAATTCTCATAAGGTTTTAATTCCCACACATGAGGCATAAATTTATGATGAGATTCTCTTCCTCCATACACATGTAATGAATTTGAGAATGATTTAGAATGTAAAGTGTGATCTCCCATTCCTGAAAATAGATGTTGTTTTTGTATAAAGATAGTCATTCCATTCCAAAAAATAGAATCAGCCTCTAACAAAATGTAGCATGAAAACAATTCATGGATTTTCAGTCCACAAACATTAATTATGGATGAGTTATGTACATTAGATGTCATAATTTCTCCATTATATATTCTCACAGATAACACACCATCTAAATTTTGATGTGGGTTTTGAAAGGTTATACTAAAAATGAATGATATGAATGAATTCTTGGAACCAAAATCAAAAAATATGTTTTATATTCTTGATTGAATAACCCACATATCTATCAACACATCATAGTATGGATCCACATTTTCAGTAATGATATTCTAATCCCTTCCATGTTTAAATGGAAGGTGATGTTGATTACCCCTAAAACCCCAAGGCTTTGAGCACTGGTTTGAAAAGTTCTCTTATTTATTGTAGTTGAATCACTGCACTACTGGCAGAGCATTGATACAAACCTTCCATTAATATTCCATGTTCATGGGATTCTTGATTTCACATCATATGTTCTTTGACAGATTCCCCATTCCTTCACAATTGAATAATCTCCCAGTATCCTTTAGATAGTTCACATGATTATTCTTCCCAGAATTTCGACATGTGGAATATTCAGTCTTTTTCCCATCATGGGATTTATTTTCTGATCCATCTATATTAGAATCCATTTCCCTATTTTTTTAATTCGGTCCATGAGACCATTGAGGGTCTTTGGTCTCCATTTCAACCTTGATGGCACAACAGAAAATATCTCCATAAATGTCGAAGTCTCGAATCACTAAGGCCTTTCATAGACATGGAATTATTTTACTAAATATGTGATCCACCTTTCTGTTTTGTTCATGTAAATGTTATAATAGTACCTTTCTAAACCTGTAATGTTTTCTTTATTTGCCTCGATAGACTCATATTATTTCTACATATATCTGAGAAATCATATTCCTCCTTCATACAGGGGGTTCCAAGAAGATATTAATAGAATAACATTTTCTTGAATTCCACCTGTTCCATGGAATGAATTTCCTCCTTGGAATTTTATTTTGATTATTATCCACCACAGATCAGCTAACCCATAAAAATTATAGAACTCCATTAGAAATATCTTTTGTTTTGATCAATCAAGAATAGATAATATTTTCAATAGTGTTAATCCAATGTTCTGTGAAGAGGGGATATGATGTTCTACAAAACATGGGGGGGCCTTTGTTGCCTGAAGGATTGGATGGAAACATTCAATTTCCAT
This sequence comes from Viscum album, assembly GCA_963277665.1. Taxonomy (NCBI): domain Eukaryota; kingdom Viridiplantae; phylum Streptophyta; class Magnoliopsida; order Santalales; family Viscaceae; genus Viscum; species Viscum album. Next base: position 71,372,138 of record OY728133.1, on the reverse strand, counting down.
AGAGAATGAGGTTATTCCACATGATTCAAGTTATTATTCACAACCTGATAAAACTAAATACTGTCATGATGTTTTGAGAACAAATTTCCATCATATTTGGAATATTATTAAGAAAATCATAGCATTTCCAATCACATCAATTTTTAGCATGTGTTCTTCTATTTAGATACATTACCTAAAAAATTATTTGATATTAGGGGGATTTAATAGTTAATTAGTATGAAGATAAATGAATCTTTAAACATAAAATGATAAACTATAAATGGAAATATTATATATTAATTTGTTATTCTTGAGGTTTCAATCTATGTTATCCATGATCTATTTACAAACATTTATTCTTATGATAATTTTAATTATTCCCAAAATAATGTTTTATTATGAGCTTATGAACTTAATAAATAATATCATCAACAGTATCAAATGAGTTGTAGAGTAATCTATGTTGTCTTATACAAGGATACACCTAGTCAGGCTCGAAATACATTTTCGTAGCTTTCACTACTAGGTAAATCCATTCTTGAACCACATCCTCTTGTAGTATCTAGACATGGATGTATGTTCTTCATTATCAACTTAATCTACAATTACCAAAATTTTGGTATGGTTTCTCATATATATTCTTATCCCTAAGGTTCTTACTAAAGAGTGATATTCATATTCTACAAATATATCTAATCACTTTCTCTGATACCAACTATAAGAATCTTATCCTTTTACACATATCAATTCATGATTTTAAGCATAATTAAACATAAAATTATTGTCCAAGGATTATAATGTCTATTTTAATGGAAGAATAGGTACATAATTGTGAAAATATGGGGCTATATAAAACATTTCATTCTGTTTCATCTATTAAGAGATACTAAATTATTTTTATCCCTTAAATCTACATAAGATTACATTGGATAACATATAAAATAGATGAACTAAAAATCCCAACAGGGGAATTAACATTAAAATAAATATTTTCACATGGTTTAATAGGTATAGAATAATGATATATAAATGAAGGGAACATGATTTAACATAAGGAATAATAACATGGGATCATATAATCAAGTATTCATAAAACTGCGGCAACAACATAAATCATGAATTTAGCACAATTCTAGGATCATTACACATAGTGGATTACAATTCAAGGGTTTGTGTACACAGAGGAGAACAATTCAAGGCTAACCACCAATAGTATTTCACATAATATCTCATTAGACTAAACATTACCTAATTCCTTAGAGAACAATCTAGTTTCACCCATCATAACATATTCTTGAATATTCTTGCCACCTAAATAATTATACATAATTATTCAATCATAAACATAATTTTTAACGAGAGAATGAATTTGGATTCATAATCATGTAAAAAGAATAAGAAATAAATGTATCATAAAATAGTACTTGGAAGAAACTAATTAAATAATTCATGGAAAATAAAAAAGGAATTTAGGGATATATCTTAATAATTGTTATCAAACTGAAGAGAAAATAGTGTTTAAGAAAATTTAGACATAAAATAATTTCATCTATTTTAAGGGAAATAATTCAGGATCCTTTAAAATGTTAGAGGAATAATTTTATGTATAAAACTTGAATTTAACCAAGGTGTAATTCATGGTAAAATGTGCGACTTATAAAATTTTTTTATGGTTTATGGGAAAACATTAAACATTATCTAAAATAGAAAATGAATATTTGTTTTTTGAAAAAATAATTGAAGGATAATATTTTTTCCTAATAAAATGATTAATTTTAGAAAAATAATTGTTCATAATATAGATTATGGATCACACATGAAAATGGGTAATAATTTGGGAAGATCCCTTAAATTGGGCATTCTTATCGGGAATAATTGAGTAGGAAACTATTTAAAAACATGAATATCCTAGAAAATATGTATAAATGGATATTGATACATGATTTTGGAACATATAAACAACATATATATGATGTACATAAAAATAAATGGGAATTTAATTGGGGTAAAAATAGAGAATGAGTATCCTGAAGGAATAATTGATGTTTGGGAAGAATTCCAAAACTTATGTACAAAATGATTCTGTACTCGATCATAATGACCATAATAATAAAATTATATTCATTAAATAATACATAAATAATAATTAACACATTTATTTGATTTATTATAACTTTATTATGGTCATTTTTTTCCTTTTTGATGGGTTAAGAGAATCAATTTCATCATTTTAGTTTGTTGATTTCCTTGGGTTTCAATAATGGTCTACTTGTATATGTGTATGTTAAATGAGGTAGAATGTAAATTTGTCTCTAGAACTATACATATATGTTAATTTGGAGCATATGTAATGTTAAAATAGAAATGTTTTTCTAGAAATGAGGATTATTAATTAGATAAATCATTAATGATAATCGTTTAGATTAATTTAGCATTTTTTATCACTATGACCTATTTAAGTTTTATAAAGTAATATCGTAGGTAAAAAATTATTAATTTATATTACAAAAGATATAATAAATATCATATAATCTAGTTCAACCATAATACTGGATTCATGACTAGCTATGGATAAGGAATTGAAATATGAAACATGTCATCCATGAAGGTTGTAAAATGACACCTCGGAGAAGGTGTTTTCATTATAAAAAAATAAAAGAGAAATACATGATAACTGATGATGAATTATTTCATAAACATGATAACATTACATTATATGTAGGATAATTTTTTCATGTCATATGGATGTGCAGAGATGGGGAGAGAAAAATAAAAGGAAGTAAAGTAAAAATAAATTGAAAGAAAATGGAAGAAGGTTATACCTCCTGATTCATTCTTCTTGAGAACCTCCATATGGGATTTGTTTTGGTGTTTAGTTAAGAAAAAAATATCATCCATGTGTGGTAGATATTTGGGAAAATTATTGGCTTGAATATCAATAATGAATAGGGCTTGATACGTGCGAGGATAGGAGGTGGTGAGTGGTGGTATTAATAGTGTGGGGGAGTTTTCTCACTATTTAATTAATTATATTACTATTTTCACTCAAGATAATTAATAGTTAAATCATAGAAATCAGATACGATAAAAGAATAAAGTATGGATCTATATTTTGGGCTTACATAAGTTATACACCATCTATTAATCCAAATATCATATATTTAGCATTTATCAAGATTTATTGTATTTTACAATTCACAAAAACTCATCTATTTGAGAAAAAATCCCAAATATTCACCCTAACCATTTTTCAATGTGTATATATCAAAAATATAAACTATTTTATGAAAATAAATTTTACTATATGAGAAATTAGGTTTTTAATTAAAATCATAATTTACTCAAAATATACATATTTTAAAATTAGAACTACTTTTATATCACTTTAAAAATTTAATTAATGTATCATAAAATAATCTAACAATAATAAAATGTTTAAATATAAATTTATAAATAAATTTTAGGGAAATAAAGTCTCTTTTTAAATTACTACACTAATCCAAAAAATAAAATTAAATATTTTTGACTTATAAAAATACAAACACTTAATTAATAATTTTTATATAATTTAATTACTTATAATACGATATAATTATAACATACTGTCACTAATAATATGGATGAGTTTTATTTTTACTTTTCTTAGTGATCTTACATTCAATTGAGCAGTTTACTATTCATAACAATCGTACTACTATTTCAAAAGGTATGTTATTATTTCATTGGTATAGGTTCCAAAACATCTAGAAACATATCTCACATTATACATTTATAAATCATAAATCATGTATTATGTTCTGTTATGTTTTTATACCGTACGAAATATTTATAAGAACAGAATCTTCATTGTTAAAACTTTGGGTCATTACAATATTAATTAAAATATTGTAATTAAATATTTATGACTTACAAAAACTATATTTATAATTTTTTAAAAAATTAGATACTTATATCAAGATATAAATATGTCATATTTTAACTTATAAGATTCCAATATTTTACTTTTACATTAATTGGAGAAGTTACTATATTATTGGTCAAATTACTATTCTGAATGGTCACATTATTATACCATAGGTTAAGTTACTATTCCATTGGTACAAGTTTTTTATCTTCTTGAAATACCACTTATTTAATTTATTCTTCATTTATAATACTTGTATTATATTTTGAATGTGATTTTATGTGATTTTTACTATTTGAAATATCAATAAGAAGTTAAATATCATTGATAGAATTTTCGATCATTACATTATCCCCTCCTTCAAAAATTTATTCCTTGAAAATTCCATAATGATTATACATAGAACAATTTGGGACTTCTTCATCATAACCTCATATGGTTATCACGTCGTCTCTTTAATTTTCTATTTTGTTTCATATTACATTTACCAATTGTGTCATATGAACCTAGAACACATGTTATCTAGTGTCCAGAATCGGGATAGGCACTTCATATTAAGATAAATTAGGTAACCATTATATTTATTTAGTAGTGATACATGCATTGGATCAATTATGTACTACCTTAACAAATAGATATGGAATGCATCATGAAATTTTGATAAACTCTGTGGAATTTCCAAAAGATAATCCATATCTCCAATTACCTCTAGACTTTAAAAAGGTCCAGTGTACTTAGGTATTAGTTTCCCTTTCTTACCCAACCATATAACACCCTTCCATGGAGATAATTTAAGAAAAATATGATCTCCCACATGAACTCCAAATATTTCCTCTTGTTATCATCACAACACTTTTTCATACTTTTCACTACTTTGATATTTGATTGAATAGTAATTAAATTTTTCATTGATTCCCCCAAAATATCTTGTATTACAAGATACATTTCACCAAATTCATACTAACAAATTGGTTTAGGAAATCTCATTCTATATAATGCTTTTATTGTGTCATTTAAATAATCGAATATAATCTACTGTTGTAGGAACACTATACTAATGGTGTAGTTCTGTGAACTAAGATAGCCTATAGTAAATGTCTGCTAATATTTACATTTTCATGATTAGAAGGAATAAAATATTGAAGGACCGAAGAGTTTAGGTGTCTTGGGAAACTATATACAAAAATTAGTCTTGTAATACAAATTAACACAATAATTACAACAACAAATATTTCTTCTGATTAAATAAATAACCTCAAGGATAACATTAATCCATATAGTAAATACTTGCATATATTCTATAGTATGCTCCATGTATTCGTGGGAAACGAAACAGAATATGGGTGAACATAAATTCTTTTTAATGGTAAAGTGTACCATAAAAAATAATGAAATAATAGGATTAAAAAAATTCATGGTAAATAATATACCACACATTCCATATAATCATTATACTAAGAAAAAAGTACATAAAAAATATGAAAATGTACGAAATGGAAACTCATGAACATTAAATAACTAGATAAGGAAAGATAAATATGAAAATATATGAATATGAAACACATTCAACTTAATCAATGAACTAAAAATGAAATGTATTTGTATATATGTCGACTCAATATCTCAATGATGAATAATAAGAATAACTAAATGATGGAAATTATTAATTATTGGAATCCATGTTTCAAAGGAACAAAGAACCATTACTATCCATAGATAGTTTACCTATTCAATTTTTTTGAACTAATTTGTCCACTGATACAATTGATTCATTGAGGGGATTTCATTAACTTGCCCCCAACCAACACGGAATTCCCTGAACTATCCCCAACATATGTATTACATGTCCAAAACATTTGTCAAATTGAATTAAAAGTATTTATTTTCAAATATTCCTATTGAATAAATTATTATGATTTATCAATATTTATACAAATAATAAAATACATTCAATGTAAAAACTATATGAAAATGGTATATGGTTTAGGAAATAATCATATCCATGAAAAAATGATAAGCATATTTAGAGGAAATTCCCATAAAATAATATCCTTGGAAAAATAATTGATATTAAATCCTTATCAAAATTATGGATGGATTCAATACAAAAAATCCCAATTGAAGTAAAATAAAGTCCTTTTCTCTTTGATGAATGGAACATTATAAATATATATTTTAAAAAACATACTTGAGGAAAATATCCTTTTCTAACAATTTCATTGAAAAACCACTATTCAAAATATATTTTTTTAAGAGTATCATTATAAAAATGAATCTGAAGATTTAATTTAATGACAAATGATAAATATACACTAGTAGCACAAGGTAATTAGAACATTCCTTTTTCTTGTCTTACAGTTGAAAAAATGACTGATCTAGAAAGGGACAAGATGATTATATTGAAAAAATATTAAAAGGAAAAATTGTAAAAATATCATACCAAATATTTTTAAAAACATTTTTGGAAACATATTAATAAACATGATTTTTATAATAAAATAGGTTCTCTGACTAAATAGAGAAACAATGTCGAGTTTTCTGAAAAAAAAATTTCTAAAAAATTTGAATACCACAGAGTTTAATAACGGTACTAATAATTTAAAATGGTCTTGAATTAGTAGAGTGGATAAAATTAAATATTTTATTGAACAACGTTCATATATTTTTCTCAAAATGAAATACAATTTAATGACATTAATCATAATATGCGCAAAAATATTCATTAAACATTCCAAAGAGTACCATAGCACATTGAAACATTTTAGATCATAATCCTCATCGCGGGATAATAGAAAGTGATAGTATAAAATGAAATTAAGGTAAAATTACTAATGATATAATTTTAAAAAAGAGGCAGTATATACATAACAAAAAGGTGTAAGTGGTAAACATGACATTTTTCTCACAGATGTAAAATGTGAGATCAGAATCCCTTACCTTGTGCTTCCATTTGGGTGAATTTCCTTTAACATCCTTTATAAAAAAATATGTTAATTTAAAACATTACTATGTATATTTTTTGTTTATACTAAATCTAATTTCAATTGTTACTATGTTGTCTACAACCTCTTAAATAATTATGCTTAAATAGGATTTCTTGACCAAATTTAGTTTGTGCCAAAAAAATTATTGAAGGTCAAATATATTAAAATAGATCAATATATAGTATCTACCGAATAACAATCATGAAATAATTATCATCTTTAATCATTATTTATACTTTTAAAATAAATCATTAAATATGTTTTTTAAAAATGATTCAACATTATTATCATGGAGATGGTGGGACATACGTACGCACGAGTAACATTCTCATTTTTTAATAATCGTTAGGGAAGGAAGGTAAGTAACACCATATATTTATATAATTATTAGTATATCATAAATTCCATGATATTTAATCATATATACTTATATATATATATATCTTGTGATGTAAAAGGAATCACATCATGTTGAGGAGGTGGTAGTCCCTACATCCTTGAAGGACGTTATAACTTTTTTAAGTGTGTGAAAAAGTAATAATGAAAATGATATATATATATAATAAGGTGATTATAATATTAAAACAATGTAGTGTTTTTAAGTCAAATATCTTTAATTTTATCCATCCTTTATATGTTCCACCTATAGTTTGAATGAATCACATCTCTTCGAGGGGGTGGTAGTTCACACTTACTCAACTGATGTTATTATATTGGCATAAAATTGAAAATATTGATGGACTCTGTAATACAATAAAATAATAATTACAAATAAATAGTAATTATTACATCTATAATATATAAATTGAGGGTCCAACCTAATTTCACCATTAGAGGTGATAATGGAGAAATAAAAAATTATCATTTTGTGGTGCAGTAGTTTAAAGTATAGAGCATTGATATATTTTTCACCCATTAAGTAGAAGCGTTTATATTTTTAAGTCAAAAACATAGAATAAAAATATCCTATTATATTTTCAAAACATTTTTTTATATAATAAAATAATAATGAGAGTTCAACTGTCGATAATGGAAAAAATAATGAGGTTAAAGAAATATGTTACCTCTTAATTGGGTAACATCAAGTGGTGTCTACCAAAATGAATCCTTGGAAGGATTTCAATCCAAAGAGAGGATTTTAAGATAAGGGTATGGATTTTGGTAATCTATAAAGGATGGTAATAGGCTATCATAAATAGTTTGAGGGATGTGAGTAATGGGGTGAGGTGGTGACCTTTTATAAGGGAAGAAAATTACTCAGTTGGAATTTTTTAAATGAAGATAGGAATATGCATATTTTTACATTACAAAGTCATAAAAAACCCAAAAAAATCAATAATGATTTTATAATGACTTAAATATGACCGAAAATGGGTGTTGGACAAGTGGATAGGTTATTTGGTCATTTAAGATAAAGGTTCAGTCCTTCATTAAGCTTATTTTTTACTTAATAATTACAATTAATTTTAATTACCATCTTCAATATTTTTAGTAAAAACAATTTGGACTTTTTATACATTATAAATTATTATTTTTATTATAATTATGTAATCTATTTTTCTTAATACCAATCACATAGGTGTCATAAATTAATTTAAATTTAATATTATATATGGGATAAAAATGTGGTATTTTGAAGTAAAAATGTTTGAAATAATTTTATGTTTTAATAATCAACATTAAAGTGAAATTTATACCAATTGAATACGTAGTATTAACTGATAAAAATATTATTCAATTAAACATTAAAACAAAACAAAATTTTATGTAGTCTTTATAAATAAATTTTAATAAAATTTAGTTTTGAACTAAAATTCAGTATTTAATCGTTATTCAATAAAAAATGATATGTTTTTGACAAATATAAAAATTTCACCCTAACCTAATTTTTATGATTTTATTAAAATATTATGTATATATTGAAATATTAAATCAATAAATGTTTCAAAAAATAATATGTCAATGGGGTTCTCTATTAAAATTCAGTAAATTACCCTTATAAAAAATTGGGTTTTGAACAGTAAAATATACTTTGTTCTTATCATATGCCAATCAAACCGAAGGGATGAATATAAATAATATTTTACTGAATATATAACACATATATATTTCATTAAAATCATTATTTAATTTTAATTAACTATTTTTATCAATACCAAACTCATTTGGAAGCATAGAAACAATAATATTTCTTTTTATATCCAATTGGGTTTTATTTTCATTTCTCATTAGCTGAAAATTAAATTTTTATTAGAAAAAAAACATTTATGGTATATGTGAGAATCCCGAGTTCCCAATTATCAAGAACAATAGGAAAAAACAAATACCTTACAAAATAACATGAGCCTATTCACACTCTTATCCCTTGGATATTCCCTGGAGATAATGTTTACTAATGTTTATAGACCATCATTTATAGGGCCTTCAAAATGAATTGCCATATTATCCAACACTTTCATATACACCTATTAGGTTATCTTCCTTTCATTAAATCCTATTAAAAATATAATATTATTATTTTTGATATAATAAATCTTTTCATAATTAGTATCCATAATGATATGCCTTCCCATAATCCTCTAATAAAGAATAATTTCAATAAGAATTCCTCTTATATAACTTCTCCGTAATGTAGGAGGATCTGCAAAGGTTACACAACCTCCTTGTCTATCACCTATAGATAAACACTATGAGGCACATCCCCGGCATCCATATCCTCTACCAGAATATAAATTCTATCAATATTGGGATTACCTTACTTTATCATGGCATTTAATTTTTTAAAATATCATGTCACCATTGAAAGAGTTAAATATGAGTAATATTTATAGACATTATTACTACCATGGAAACCCTTCCAACTCCTTGGGTTACATATGTATCTATCATGAAATTAGTGTGAACTATATCTTAATAGTGGAATAGATAACTCATAACTAGACTCCTCCCTGGGTAAACCCTACTTATAATTGGTTTTACCTACCTGGTATAGCTCGGGGTTAGGCACTTCATTCCCCAATCCCTAAATGAGATCTCCCTGCTTAATGTAATGAAACTATCTCCACATGCTAAACCTATTAGAAAAAATTGTCTATATCTCTTGGTAACCCTCACCTCTAGTGTTTACAAGTCCTATATGTATATCCTATCAATAAGAAGTGGCTTTTAGGGCCTTTGAGCTTATCTCCTAGCACATTCTTATTTCCAATTTCCTGTTTACACCAAAAATACTCTCAACATTTGAGGTCTTAAAAAATATGGGATCTAGAACATTATTAGAATAAGCATTCTCCACCTCGAATCTAACTTATCCTAAAGAGCCATATAAACCCACTTCTTGACTCATTTGACTAATGATACCAGAAACCATATGGTGGACCACCTAAGAATCTAGATGTACATCATGTTCCAAAGTTGGAACAGAACCTACATCGAGTGAGAATTTCCCAATCAACCCTCCAACATTCCCTTGTATTTTCCACTAAAATATTAATCCACCACACTATGAGATTCACTTTTAATGACTCCCATAAAATATGCTACAACAAAATTGAAAATATTTTTATAGTATCAACAGAAATCGAACCACGACTGAATCTCCAAAACCTATTTCCAATAAAATTATTCCTTAACACAAATCCATACATACTCAGTTGGAAATAAGGAAACATCTACATCCACACATACCTAATAAGCCACATGGTGGAAAACTGAGATCATCCTATTGTCTGAGAAAAAGTACCATCAAACATTATTACCTAGAATATGGAAATTTTCATGGTTTTTAAAATGAAAGGTATGTTTTGATATGATTAATAAAATCTTCATAGATGGGGATTCATAGTTCATTTGAAAGTCGAAGGGCCAATAAAAGATTAATCGAATGAAATTTTAGTTATGGGGGTCTTATACCAGGCCCTAATCATGTCTTCCTCTATATAAAATGGATAATTCGGTTTATATCATCAAGAAGACCAACTATAGCTAGATTTTAAAGACCCCCTAACTCGAAATTACAACAGTCAAATGATTCCAGAAAAGGATTACACAACATAAAACGAGAAACCTATGTGATATTGGTTATATTGAAAGCATTGTTAAACTAAAATTTAGAAACAGATAGATTTGGGAATCCACCAAATCTATATTATATTTCCTTACACTCTTGGTAATGTGTGTCACACAAACTATTAAAAAAATTACTTAGAATATATTTTTGTAGCATCACATTATCCCCACCTAATTTAAATTGCATCCTCACAATATAAACTCACTCATGGTGATAGATCAGTTGAGAATTCATATGTTAGAAATCCCACATCATAATAAGGGTTCATAAGTAATCATATAAAAAAGTTATAATGATAGGTAAAATTGTCACAAGGTATACTAAATAACTATGTCTCTATGTAAGAGAACTTCAATGGAAAGAAGATATATGTTCTTCGAGTAAATGCGTAATTATTTTTAAGGGTTTAATGAGTTCATAAATCTGAAAAAAAAATGACTGTTAAATAAAATGGTATGGGCCTCAAATCCATAAGTAATTGATAATTTAGAATACCATTGGTTCATTTGAAATTACATTCTTAGTAAAATATTTTATTTCTAAGTAATTTTCCTAATGATGGGTAATTCATTTAAATCGTCAATATATAATAAAATATTATTACTTGATATGTTTAAATTTCATATGAAAATTCTTAACTTTTGGTTATGATTTGATGAATTTCTAATTCATTCATTTACTACAAAAATTTAATTACCAATAATTAATTTCTTTGATGCTTGAAGAACAAGAAGAATATTTTAATGGATCGTATGGCCAAAAAATAGAGGAAAGTCTAACTATTTGTATTCGAATATCATCCAATTCGAAAAAAATTTATGAATGAATCTCTTAGACGCAAAACTGAATCTATTGGTTCATAATTAACATATTTTCATCAAATTATTTTACTAAAAACAATGTCAAATTCATAAGGACAATGTGTATGTGATTTAAAGGAATAAAAATCTTATTGTGTTTCAGTCATGGGTTCAAGACTTGTGGAATTACTGAATTTGATTGGTTGTCAGCTAACATATATGTTGTCAGTTAATAAAAACAAATTAACATAATTTTAAATATAAATATACTGGATATCCATGATATTTAATCATTAAATAGGATTTTAATGAAAGTTCCGAAAACATCCTCAATATATATCTATTCTTTATACGTTTTATTTTAACATTGTTCATTTCATGGAATGATTTTTGTCAGTAATATAATTTATAGGATCTTGGAACATAATATTTAATTTAAAACTCCTTAGGTTTTATCTAGGTTATTTATATTCAAAATCCTTTATGGTGGTCAGTAAAGAAAATGTGAATTATTGTAAAAATATCCCCATGGAGTGTTAAACTAGGTTCACAGTAAGGCATGTTATTGTGTACCGGGTTAACCCAAGATAGTATCAGAACACCATGTTAGATATATAACTCCATGATACATATATTCCAAAAACATGTGCACTTGTAATATCCAGAGAAGGATGTATTTCTAGTGAGACTCAGTAATATATACCTTAACAATCTTATTGGATTTTCTTCTATACTTATCCCAAATTTCTACCATAGGCTTATGTTCTCTAAACTATGTTTTAATAAATCAAGGTCTAAAAGTTGCTACTAATTGTCCATTGATACCATCTATATCACCCTAACCCCAGATATCTCTAAGCTGGTGTTTCACGGACCCCTCCCCACAACGTGTACCCCTCCAGGGCCGGTAATGTGAGAATGGAGATAATGACCCCCGATTCCTGCCTCTAGTAGGCCCTGTGTTGGCGACTAACACCAAGGGTATAGTAATCCCACAAATGGGAGGAATTACCCACTAGGAGAACACATGCAGAATCGAGCGATAAGATAGAAACCTACCAACTCAAACTTAGCCGGCCATATATAATAAATCCCATGTAAAAATATGTAATGTCATGAAAACTACTACAACTAAAAGTGGAAAACTGTAAATACCCAAAAGGATGTAAAAACTGCAGAAACCACAAACCTGAACAGCTCTTCTAACCCCAAGCTAGTAGAAACTAGCTTGATATACAACCTTCTCCAAGTGTGCACAAAATAGTTTATATAAACATTTGGTGAATATATTAGTATACTCAGTACGATCATCCCTGAAGCCTCTCGGGAAAATGTAATGAATGAATTCTAAAGTACAGTGAACAACAAGTGAAAGTATCAAATCACCTAAATAGGTATGCTATGTTTTTAGCCTCACCATGGCTACTCTCACCATGTAATGCATAAAAGAGAAAATAAAATAATAAATAATATCAACGGTACCCCGCTACTACTTCCCCACTAGATTTCTGCTTTGGCCCAACATCGCATGTCATAAGAATCTCTCTCCAAAAATGATTGCCCGTAGACACATGGGTGAAGCACCACAACATGAACCTCATGCAAGAAAACAACCTTTTCCGCACAAGAAAGTAACCAGGTAGTTTCTAGGATCCACCACAGCTCGCATAACATGTATTATATATTGGGAATTATACCTCAATCCATTACATCCCACACACTAAGAATACTTAAGCCATCACAGCCTATACATGTTACACCTATAGTTGTCCATATGATACTATATCCAGAATATAGGTGTGTAAATAACCACAAGCCATTAATTCCATCTATACTCATATATAGGTATAACTAACCACTGTGCCTACGAGCACAAGTAAATTCCAAGAGAATAGAACAGGGGAAAAGGGGGGTAGTCAACCATCCATCCTCCCACCAGAATTATGGGGAAAACACCCCCAGGGCTCAGAATCACTAGGGTGTCAGTTTCCCTAACAAATATGGTGGAGTTGCGTATTGAAACACAAAACATACATAATGTACTATATCTCACAACCACACTATGGGCATAACTTAGTCTTAGACTCAACTAAATCTAGCATCCCTCTGACTCTCAACCGCCACTTCTAAGACTAGGTATCCTATAAGCACGCAACCATTTATAGAGAATTATTACATTTCTTCATTCCCTTTATGTCAGTTTAATTATACATTAATTAATTATTTAAACATTAATTAACCATCAATAGATCCACATTAAATTTCAGTAGCATCTCACCCAATGTCCACTATCCATTTCAATTGTAACCTCAACATTGAGTCCCATCAAGCTCTAACCCATTGGGCTTACATCATTTCTTTAATTATTTATTAACAATATTATTACTTTCCTATATTCCTAGGAATTATAGAAAAACATTTTAAGATACTAAACACATGGGGGTCTCAACATGGTGAGTAGATGAACTACCTGTCAAGTCATTACCGCCTATATCAAGAGCATAGACCCATCCTCACTTTATGATGATGAACATGAAAAGTGTTTGGAATACCTCATGCATCATAGCCCCTTTAGGGAGAAGGGTAAGCAAGACTATCTTCCTTGAGTAGTGGAGAATGTAAACAAGATAAACAACCAATAAGAATCATCAAGAATCCAAACAGTCACATCTAGTTCATTTCATCATCCCTATTGACTATAACAACCCCCACATGCATAAAATGATTCATATAGCCACTCTAGGTGTCAACTACTGCCACTACCAATAGGCCTCCATGCCCCCATATATCACAACTAACATCCAGGCTCACATCACAACACAAGAATTAGGAAAAATACATCATATAAATTTGGTTCTTGTCCACTAAACGATCATGATGATAACTTAGAACCCAATAAAAAAATTATCTTTTATCAAACAACTAGCTCATTAATTTATCATGGATTAACCAATTTATTATTCATAGGTTCCAAATTCAGAAAAAATAAACAGAAATCTATCACAAATAATTAAACATTCTTACAACAATAATTTGATTAAAACCAAATTACATCAAGAAGAACCAGATTCACTTACATGACTTTTTAACTTTATCATAACAATTTTCAATTAATTTTGGCTTTAAACTATTTACCAACTTCCATCATGAATGGAAGGATAAACATGGAAAGCTTTGATATCACACTATCTAGAAAAACAATAGGCAATATCATAGGATCGATATCAATTTACTTTTCCAGTTCAAATATTTATTATGTTAATTCCATTATGATCCCAGGGATAAAACATGATAACTATAAGTTGTCATGTAAAATAAAAGAGAATCAATGAATACCATACCTTAAACAATTAAGGATGTTCATTATACGTGAAGGAGCCACACAAAGGGTTACAATCTCCTCCCCCATGACCACTGTATCCACTTGAGGATGCAGAGAAACCACCACATGGGTCAACACCCAAGAAAATCTCATTAGGAACATAGAGATAGCATTAGATAAAAGGGAGAGGGTAAATATAAGGATATAATCCCAAAAGAATGACTATAGAACATACCTTATATCAATGATTGATTGATACTGATTGGTTGCATCAAAACAGAGAGGAACCAATCTAAGGAGAAACTTTTGATAGTGAAACTCCTATGGTATAGAATAAAAGGACTGAGCATCTCACATCAATGAACATGGAAGAAGAACTAGGGGAAGATATATCATCCCTTCATATGATTTAATGGAGGAGTGGTTTACAATATGCCAGATTTTCCATTAAAAGTGGATCACATTGACCCATGAGATTTGAATAAGTAAAAGAATCTCGTGACTTAGGGAAATTAATATAAGAGTTATGACATTTGAATAGACCTTGGAGTCCTTAATAAAAGTCTTTAAATGCATTTTACATCAATGTAATCATTAAAGGGGAGAACTCTAGGAAGTTGGAAACACTATTCATGTACTCGAAATTTGGAAAAGGAGAAACACTATTCATGAACCTCACCGTCGAAGCCTCACTATTCTGGAAAAAATGTTCATGAACTCAAAATTTGGAAAAGGAAAGAGGTCACCATTGGAACCTCACAGTTCTATAAAAACTATTCATGAACTTAAAATTTTGCAATGGAAAGTGGTCATCATTGGATCCTCACCATTCTGGAAACAATTTTCATTAACTCAGTATTTGGAAGAATAAAGAGGTCACCATTGGAACCTCACCATTCTTGAAACATTATTCATGAAAAAAAATGTAAAAGGAAAGAGGTCACCATTGGAAACACACAATAATAAAAACACTGTTCATGAACTCAATATTTTTCAAAAAAATAGGTCACCATTGGAACCACACCATTCTAGAAACTCTGATCATGAAATCAAAATTGGTCAAAGGAAATAGGTCACCATTAGAACCTCACCATTCTGGAAAAACTATTCATGAACTTAAAATTTGTAAATGGGAATAGGCCACCATTGGAACCTCACCATTCTGGAAACAGTCTTCATGAACTCAAAATTTGGTAATTGATTGTGGTCACCATTGGAACCTCACCATTGGAACCTCATTTTTGGAAATTTGGCAGAGTGTTAGGGATAAGTCACCCTGACCTCCCATAACACCTTAGACACCTGATTTTTACAATGGAATGGACCATAGAGGTCTGAGCCATTACATTAGATACCTCTCCAAACATTATCATCCATAAAAATTTAAAACCAGCCAAAAAGAAACAGAATTGATATTTCAACAACCACCCATCAAGATACCTCTCAAAAGAGAGTAAAGCATAATAATTAACCAAATAAAGCCATCTCATAAACCCAAAAGGTCTATAACCACTAAGAGGACATTGTTACATGAAAAGAGTTAAACATAAAAAAACACTAGGTACTAAGCATGTATCGGTGACTCAGGTTCCCAGGTACTCTCCTCCATGCCACAGTGTCACCACTAGATACGAACCAAGGGGCTATAACTCATGTGAAATTCTTTCTCCTTGCGGTCTAGGATCTCCACAAGTCACTCCTCAAAAGTAGCATCATCGTCAACATTGATCACTTCCCCATCGATGACGTGAGAGTCATCATGAAGATAATGATGGGAAATGATACATATAAAACATCATGTATCTAGATCATCTATTGGAGAAGTGCTACTTGATACGGCATTACTCCAACAAGAGAAAACACCTTGAAAGGCCCAACAAAACGGGGAGAAATCTTACACCAACGACCAATCCTTCACTTCCCATGACGGGGATTCACCTTAAGAAACATGTGATCCCCAAAATAAAACTCTAGGGGTCTCCTCCTTTGATGGGTATATTATTTATAATTCCCTTTCACTGTCTTCATCCTCTCATGAATCACCTCAGTCATCTCTATTGTATTATGTACTAGTTTCAGTCCCAGAATTGCTGACTCTCTGACCCCAGTCCAACACAATGGATAATGTAAAAGCCAACCATATAAGGATTCAAATGGATCCATGCCGTTGGTGGAGTAAAAATTGTTGTTGTTAGTGAACTCTACCAAGGGTAAGTGTCCCATCCATGAACCTCCAAAATCCAAGACACAAGAGGGTAACATTTTTTCATGAGTCTTGATGGTCCACTCTATCTGGCCATTCGTAGGAGGATGAAAAGCAGTGTTAAGGCATAACTGAGAACTAAAAGCATGTTGGAGACCTCTCTAAAACCTTGAAATAAAATGAGGATCCCGATCAGAAATGATTGTACTAGGGACACCTTGAAGTCTCACAACCACCTTCAGATAATGCCTTGAAAAAACATCCACTGATCTCGACTCAATGATTTCTATAATGTGGGATGATTTTATTAAATGTTCCATTACTACCCAAATAACATCATGTCCTCTAGGAGATCGAGGTAAACCAGTAAAAAATTCCATTGAGATTCACTCCCACTTCGAATGAGGAACATCTAATGGATGGAGAAGGCCACCAGGAACACGGTGTTTGTCCTTCACCTTCTAGAAGACCAAACATCAAGACACAAACTCCATAACTGCACGCTTTAGCCCAGGCCACCAAAACTGGCTCCTCAAGGCTCAGTACATCTTTTATCAGACCAGCATGCACCGCTAAATGAGTACTATAGAACTCTTTTAGAATTATCTAGAGTATGGCCAAACGAACAAAAAGCCTTCCGCGATACAACACTCGATGTTGTTCATCCTCAGACCAAAAATCAGGGGCCTCACCAAAAACTACTTGGTCTCTCCAGACCTCCACCTCTAGATCCCCCAACTGGGACTCTTACACTGGCTACACTAGAGATTACTCCACCTTCATCTGAAAAAGAAAACAATTTCCCCCAACTTCTCTCATATCAAGATGTAATGCTGCCAATTCTTCCATTAGACTCTAGGAGTCACTAGATTCGCGTACTACATCACTATGTGACTTCTGACATAGAAAATCAGTTACAACATTCTCCTTTCTATGTGTATATGATATTTAGATGTTTTATTCCTATAATAACTCCATCCACTGACAATGTCATATGTTCATGTCATGAAAGAAGAAAACATACCTCAGGATCTTATGACAGGTAGAAACCACAAAGTGCTCACCAATGAGTTATTGTTTCCGCATCATTAGAGAAAACACCACTGCTACCAAATCAAGTTAATCAGTGGCATAGTTATGTTCATGGGGAAACAAATTCCAAGACCCATAAGAAACAACTGATCTATGCTGCATCAGAACACATCCTAACCCCAGATGTGAAGCATCACAGAAAACATCAAACAAAACTACCTATGATAGAAGAAAAATAACTGGGGAAATTACTAACATCACCTTTAAATACTCTAAATCTAATTAACACTGATCGGTCCATATGACTACCTGATCCTTCTTAGTAAAATATGTCTGAGGTGTTGCAACTTGAGAGAAATCAACTACGAACCGCTTATAATAGCCAGTGAGACCAAGGAAATTTCGCACCTCTGACACCGCCATATGGTCTACCAAAAACACAACTGCTTCTATCTTCGATGGATCCTCAAAAAATCCTTGGGACACAACATTCCCGAAGAAATGGACTTCTTGATCCCCAAAATCACACTTCAACAACTTCCCAAACAGCTGCTTATGATGATGATGAACTCCCAATACAACATTTTATGATATGCATGCTTCTCCTCAGATGTGGTGTACCCAAGGATTTCATCGATGAAAACCACCTCAAACATGTTTAGGTACTCACAGAACCCATTTTTCATCAATCCCATTAAGAAAAATAGAGTATTTTTCACGCCGGATGACAATATAACCAAAACATAATGCCCATGATGACAACGGAACAAGGTCTTCGGGATATCCTCATCCTTCACACCCATCTAATGATATCCTAATCTCAAGTCTATCTTTGGGAACCAACATTTGCCCTTCAATTGATCGAATAAATCATCAATCCACTAAAGAGGATAGAGATTATTTATTGTCACATTTTTTAGGTGATGATAATTTACACACAACTGCAAGATGTCGCCATCCTTCGTCACAAACAGAACTGGTGCACCCCATGGGGACACACGCGGCTGAACAAAACCACATTGTAACATACCATAAATATGTATACATTTCTCTCATAACTCAGAAAAGGATATCTTATATGGAGACATATAGATAGAAGATAATCATGAATGTAGCATGATCCCAAAATCAATCTCTCATCAAGGGTGTAATATAACAACCTTATCTGGAAAGACATCAGGGTACTCTTCTACAACACTAGGAACTGTCAACTGTTAAACCTCTGAAAAACTCAAAATCATCTTAGACATCATGGATGATAAGGATTTAAAATGCATCTGACCCATCTAAGGGTCTCGCTTGCCAACAAACACCAACAACTCTCCATCCACATTGAAGAACACAACCTACCTCCTAAAGAAATCCATGATAGCTTGCACCAAATAGAACCAATAAATTATGAGGATGGAATCATATGGTTGTATCTATAATCAAATGAAATTTCCCCATGAGAAGTGTTGCCCCATCACTAGCTCATAATCTCTACATAATTCAAACAAGTTATCTCGACCTCCAATGGGTGTAGTCAATGCCAAAGGCACTGGAAGCCTCTCTACCTCAAGACCCAATCCATGGAAAATGGTAGGTGATATGAAGAATTGTGTTGATCTTGAATAAAACAAAGCATAAACCAAGGTATAAAACAAGAAAAGGGTACCCAGAATGTTTTCATGCTCACCTTGAGCTAGCAATGCAAAAGCATGAAGCTAAACACGACCTCCTCCACGGCCTCTCTGATCATGATGAAAACCACCACCGTATCCACACTCTATTCTCGAAGGATGGGGAGAATCACTGGGGTGTCCTATGACTGCCCCATCTACCCTATGATGATCTAAAGCTGGAGAAATCTAATACTACTACCTCTGCTGGAACTGCATCAATGGAGGAACGTAGAACAGAAAACCTGGTGCACAATGACTGCTCTAAGTGGTTGGGAACTCTCTCTATGGATGACCACAACCACCAAATGATAAATATGAATTTGATCCATTGGAATAGGCTAGAGAGACACTTCCTCTAGAGAAACGAGATGCGAATGGTTGGGACCTACCCCCAGCTGAACAAAAACTCTTCTGTCCTGAAAACCGGGAACCCCAGACTACAACTCTGCTTCATGAGGAATCCTAACGACTCCCCTCTCATGATGATCTGGTTTTGGCCAATGTCCACTCGATGACCTCTTCCCTTTCCAGCACCTCAAGATAAGTCTTCATCATAAATGGGGTGACATTGCGCTGGATCTCTGGATGCAAAGCCTCCTCGAAATGCCTCACCCTAGCCTCCTCATCTGGATATTGGTCCGAAGAAAATCGTAAAAAGTTCCTAAAATGGATTCCAATATCTCACACACTGGAGCTCCCCTATCAGCGGTTAAGATTATCCTAGTGACTGGATGCCTTTGCAGTTGAAGAAAAATACTAGACTCTAAACATGTATCATAAATCCTCCCTTGAGATCACGGAATCCGCATGATCCCCGAGGAACAAGAACCACCACTACCTCACTAATCCACCAAATATCATGACAACCAAGTACACCCATTTATTTTTTTGATAATGGATCGAACTAAAGCCTCTATTGACCTCCTCCAACCATTCTTCCATGACTAAATCTAAAACGGATCCCACATACTTTTTTAGACTCTGGCGCTGAAACTATTGGAGTATCCTTCTCCAAGTGTCATCGTCGTTAACCTCTACTCGTCAGTGATCTGCTGGCACATCCATTTGGACATCTTATATACGATCATAATGAGGACGTCAACCTATATCTATACTTGTAAAAAAAAATAGTTATAACTACTAAACCAAGAATATAGTAAACTCATTATAAATTAATTAATTATTTTATTTTATTTATTTTAGGTTATCTTATCGCAAGGTCTACCCATTCAAACACATGCACAAAGAATAATGGTGCATGATCCATTCATAGGCCTCTACCATGCACCTATTTTTACCTCGTTTAGTATCAAATATAATCTTAATGGTTAGAACATATAATCCTTGAGGGCCCTAAAAACATATATCTCATCCAGTCTCTAGTGTTTACATCACTTGCTAAACATGAATGTCATTGTTTCCCTACCAACCCATGAAACATCTCATGTGCATAACACAAAACTCTATCCTATCAGTCAATCAGACCTTTCATACCACTATGTCACAACCCCCTCACAGCAATGTGCACCCCACCTAGGTCGGCAATGTGGGAAGGGAGATAATGACCCCTGAGTCCCACCTCTAGTAGGCCTTGGGTTGGTTACTAACACCAAGGGTATAGTAATCACACAAATGGGAGGCATTGCCCTCGAAGAGAAAACATGAAGAAGAGAGAGATAAGATAGACACCAACAAACTCTATCTCAGGTAGAAATATATAAAAAACCATGTAAAACTAGGTTATTTCAGGAAAACTACTACAAATGGAATGGAAAAACTTCAAATACCCAAATGAAAGTAAAAAATAGCAGCAACCACTAGCCCAAACAGCTCCTGTAACCCCAAACTCGTAGAAACTAGATTGATCTCCAACCTGCTCAAAGTAAACTCAAAACAGTTTATATAAACATAGTGTGAGTATAGCATTATAATCAGCAGGATCCTTCCTGAAGCCTCTCTGACAAATGTAATGAAAGCCTGCTAACACACAGTGAACAATAAGTGAAAATTACTCGTCACCTAAATAGGTATATAATGTTCCCAGCCTCACCATGTCTACTCTCACCACGTAACGCATAAAATAGTATATAATATAATACACAATATCAAAGGTACCCCGCAACTACTTCCCCACTATTTTTCCACTTTTCCCCAAAGTCACACGTCCTATGAATCTATCTCTCAAAAGGCATACCCTCAGGCACCCAGGAGAAGCACCAAAACATGCACCTCATGCAACAAAACCCCCACATCCACATGAAAAAAGTAATCAGGTACTTTCTGGGATCCACCAGTGCACACATAATGTGTATCATTCATCGGGCTTTATTCCTCAATCCATTGTAGACCACTCACCGAGTGAGAATCCTCAAGCTGTCACAGGCTATACCCATTACACCTATAGTAGTCCAGGTAATACTATATCTAGAATATATGTGTGTGAATAACCAAAATCCATTACAACCATCTACACAAATATATGGGGAAAACTAACCGTGTTTCTGACCAGCACAAGTAACTATCAAGAGAAGAGAGCTTGGAAAAAGGGTGTAGTCAGTCATCCATCCTCCCACCAGAATGTTGGGGAAAACACCCCCCAGGGCTTAGAATCCCCAGGTTTTCAGTTTCCATAACTGATAGAGAGGAGTATCATATAGAAACAAAAAAATTATAAAATATACTATATCTCACAACCACACTATTGGCATAAACTAGTTGAGACTCATCTTCAGCTAACATCTATCAGACTCCTAGTCGCTACTTCTAAGACTAGGTATCCTATAAGAACACCACCATTTATAAAGCATTATATCTTTACATTATTATCTTTTTGTTAGTTTCAGTTTACATTAATTAATTATTTAAACATTAATTAACCTTCAATAATTCCATATTAGATTTCATTAGCATCACACCAAATGTCCATTGTCCCTTTAAATTGTAACCTTAGCATTGCGTCCCAACAATATCCAACCCCTTGGGATAACATCATTTATTAAATCATTTATTATAAACGTTATTACTTTCCCATATTCCTAAGATTTCTATAAAAACATACTAAACTACTAAAAAAAAGGTGGGCTCAAAATGGTGAGTTGATGAAGTAGTTATATATATTTTTCCACATATAGCAAGAGAGTAGACTCATCCTCTCTTTGAGATGTGAAACATGGAATTCATGTGGCATACCCCACGTGTCTTCACCACTTTTGAGATAAGGGTAAGAAAGAATACCTTCCTTGAGCAGTGGGTAAATTAAAGGAGATAAACAACCAATAAGAATTAGTAAGAATCCAAAAATTCACATCCAACCCATTTCATCATCCATAGTGTCCTCCCCGACACCCACATGCATAACCCGAGGCATCTCATAACTCTAGATGTCAACTGATTCCACAACCAATAGGCCTCCATGCCCCACATATCCCAATCTCAGTCCTGGATCATATAACAACATAAGAATGAGGAATACAAACATCATACCAATTGGACTCTTGGACCTCAAACAATCAAGAGGGTATCTTAGAACACCACAATGAATTATATTTTATTAAACAACCAGTTCATTAATCCATCGTGGAATAACTGATTTATTATTCATAGATTCTAAATTATGAAAACCAGAATTGTAATCTATCATAAATAACTAAACATGATTATTACACCAATTTTATTAATGTCAAATTACAACAAGAAGAACCAGATTCATTTACATGCCCCTATCACATTATCCATACAATTATCATTAAATTCCTGATTTACATTCTTTACATATTTTCCTCAATAACGAAAGCCTAAACAAGGAATGAATAGATATCACCCTATATAAAAAAACAACATTCAATAGCATGTGATCGATAATAATTTATTTTTCTGGTTGAAATATTTATTTTGTTAAATCCATTATGATCTAATGGGATAAAACATACTAACTACACAATTTCATGCAAAATAAAAGAGAATCAATGAATCCCCTACCTCAAATGGTTCTTGATGTTCTTTATACGAGAACGATCCACACAATGGGTTACGATTTCCTCCCCTGTGACAGTTGTATCAAGCCAAGGATGCAAAGACTCCACCACACCAGTCAACACCCAAGAAAATCCCAGCTAGAACATGGAAATAGTATTCCCAAAAAGGGAGATGGAAAAAAAGGATATGAACCCAAAATAATTATGATAGAACATACCATATATTGAAGATTGATCAATACTTATTTATTTCATCAAATCAGTGGGGAACCAATCGAAGGAGGAATATTTGGTTGTGAAACACTTACGGGATAGAATAAAAGTTTTGAGCTTCTCAAACTAGAGAGTAGGGAGGGAGAACTATCAGAGAAGATATATCATCCCTTTAGATGATTTAATAGTGTATAGGTTAATGATATTCTAGATTTTACATTAAAAGAGGATCGTATTGACCCATATGGTTTGATCAAGAAAATGCAACTTTTTCCTTAGGGGAATTTATATAGGTGTTATGACCTATTAATAAACCTTAAAGTCCTAAAAACAAGGTTTTAAATTCATTTTACGTCTATGGAAACATTAATGGGATGAAACTGTATGAAGCCGGAAACACTGTTCACGAATTTGAAATTTGGCCAAGGAAAAACATTGTTCATGAACTTCACCGTTGGAACCTCACCATTCTAGAAACATTGTTCATGAACTCAAAATTTGGAAAAAGAATGATGTCACCGATTGAACCTCACCGTTCTAGAAAAATTGTTCATGAACTCAAAATTTGGCAATGGAAAGTGGTCACTGTTGGAACCTCACCATTCTGGAAACACTATTCTGGAACTCAAAATTTGGAAAAGGAAAGAGGTCACCGTTCAATCCTCACCGTTCTAAAAACACTTTTCATTAACACAAAATTTTTCAAAGGAATGAAGTCACCATTGAATCCTCAGTATTCTGGAAACACTGTTCAGGAACTAAAAATTTGGCAAAGGAAGGAGGACATCGTTTGAGACACACCATTATTAAAAACAATATTCATGAACACAAAATTTGGAAAAGGAAATAGTTCATTGTTAGAACCTCACCATTCTAGAATCACAAGTCATGAACTCAAAATTTGGGAAATGAAAGAGGTCACCGTTGGAACATCACCATTCTGAAAACACTATTCATGAACACATAAGGTGGCCAAGGAAAGAGGTCACCATTAGAACGTTAGCATTCTTGAAACACTATTCATGAACTCAACATTTGGCAAAGGGATGTGGTCACCATTAGAACCCCACCATTGGAAATTTGGAAATGAATTAGAGATAAGTCACCTAGACCCCCAGAAACACCTCAAACACCAAATTTTCTCCAAGGAATGGAACATAGAGGTCTGGGCCATTACATGGTGTCAATTAAAAATTACATAGGAGTTATTAGATGGAGTTAAATCATGATGGGACGAGGTATTTAAAGTCATGGTAAAATAGATACATAAATAATTCTTTTATTAAAAATGAAAACTCTAATTACAACATAATATTTTCCTCTAGAAAAAAATAACATTAAGGATAAATCTTATCTATCTAGTAAATACTGACATATCATTAATAGTATTTTTCTTGTATTCTTGTAGATTGAAACATAATAAGGGTTAGCTAAAATGATAATTTTGGGTAATTTATAGAGGAATAAATAATGAATTAATGAGATTAATAATTATTGTAGGGTGAATAATTGAACACACATACCATATCATCAACAAACTAATATGGATTTTCATAAAAAATAGGGAATGTTAATAAATAAAAACACATTCCATTCAAATAACATGATAAGGGAAAATAAATATGGAAATTTAATAAACAGAAACATGTTATATTTAATCAATGAACTAAAAATGAAATGTATCCATACATACATCGATACAATATCACATGGATGTATAATAACCATATCTAAAAAAAGTAAATTCTTAATTATTGGATGTCATGTTTCCTAGTAACATAAAACCATCACCACCAAGAGACACTTTACGTACTCTAATTTTGATATCCAATTCATCCCATGATACTACTGATGCAATGAGGGACATTCATTATCCATTCCTCAACATGTAGGGCTTGACTTAAATTGTCCCCAACCCATGTATTGCATGTCCAAACCATTACATATATTGAATAAACTATATGACTTATCAAATATTCATGTTAAATAAAGTATACATAAGTATAAATTTTTATCCAAATAATATAATAACATTCATTATAAAAACTATGTGAAAATTAGAATGTGTTTTAGGAAATAGTCATATCCCTACAAATGATATAGATATTTTGGGGAGATTCAGTGTCAAATGATCATAAGAATTTGAATATTTCAAGGGGACTAAATTGAATCATGTAAGTGAATTTGAATTATATAGTTGGAAAAATAAATAATAATACATCCATATGGATATTGATTATATCATCCATGCAATATAACCATTGCGGATTAAAATAAATGTTTGTTGTTATTGATGAATGGAAACATTGAAAAAATATCTTTTGAAACAATTCTATAGAAAAATATCCTTCTATTTTAAATATCCTTTGAAAAATACTTTTATTTGGAAATGAATTTGGAATCAATTTTCCATATAATTTATCATTTATTCTTTCAAATGAATCATAAACTAAATGATGATTGTTAAATGAATATTATGTTTCCAAGGTTAAAAGTTAGATTTTTTTTGAAATAAATAAAATGATTCCATTAAAAACGTTGGTAATATATAAATGGGTAATAGTTTCATTACCAAGTCATTCTAAGATTAGTATTTATTATATTTAATAAAACAAGGTTTTTATAATAAAACATATTCTCTGAGTAAAGAGATATACAAAGTCTAGTTTTCTAAACAAGATTTTCTATAATATTTAGAGTACCACAGAGTGTAAAAATAGTTCTAAGACTTTTAAATTTTCATGAATAAATACATGAGAGAGAATTAATTATTTTATTGAATAACGGTCACATAATTTCAATGAATGGAAATACCATTTAATGATAAATAATGTTATTGTTGAGGAAAATAATCATTAAACATTCCAACGTGTCCCGAACCATTTTGAGTCATTTTATATCATAATCCTCATTAAAGAATAACAGTAAATGAAAGACTAAAATATAGTGAATTTAAAATGATTAAAAATATAATATAAAAAAATGCATAGTAGATAGACCTCACAAAATTCAAAGGTGTTGAACATGACATTTATCTCACAGAGGTAAAAAGTTAGATGAGAATCACTTACCTTATGTTTCATTTTCAGAGAATTCCCTTTAACATCCTATATTATACACTAACATTAATTTTACACATTCCATATAAAATTATCAATAATTATCCTTACATTTAGTTAAATTTTTACTATATATTTTACAACTACAAAAACAAATATGTTTATGTCGGGTGTTTTGACCAAATTTAGTTTATGTTTCAAAAACTAGTTTGATTATTTAAATATGGTCAAATGTATCATTATAAAAAATATGTAAAATAAAAATCAGTATGTAATAATCATATTTAAACTTTAATTATACTTTTAATATTAATCATTTAATATGGTGATGAAAAATGAATCAATGTTACAATCATGGATATTTTTGGACATACGTACACATTAGTAACGTTCTCATTTTTCATTGATCATTATTGAATGAATATAAGTAACACCATATCATCCCATAATTATAATTATTTCATAAATAATGTGCTATTTAATAATAAATACATATATATATAATTAATGTGATTTAAAAGGAATCACATAATGTTGATGACGTTGTACTTAACACATCCATGAACAACGTTATTAGTTTTTAAGTGTGTGAAAGTGTAACAGTGAAAATGATATATATATATATACAGTACATTTAAGGAAAGGTAATTATTCAATAAATACAATATAGAGGGGTTTTAGTTCATATATTTTTAATGGAATCCATATTTTATACATTTCATGTATAATGTGAATGAATCACATCATTTCATGGGGGTGGTAGTCCACACTTCCTGAAACGAAGCTATTGTATTAATGTAAAATGGAAAGTTTTAATGGTATGTGTAATAAAAATATTTAAGAAGTATAAATAAATAATTAATATCATAAATATAATAAAGAAAAAAATTCAATCATAATGTCGACCATGATAGGTGGCCAAGTAAAATTGAACAACCGTCATTTTGTGAGGCAGTGGTTCGTCGTACAAAGAAGCAGTATATTTGTTACACATTAGTTGATGGGGTGTGTAATTTTAGTTATAAAAAAGAGTAAAAAATATTTTTATATTTACGATTATTTTTATTATTATACAATCATATAATAAAAAAATTTATGGGGTGTATAATGGAAATAAAACTAAAGGGGATAAGGAAAAATGATAAGTCTTAATCTGGTATCTTTTTTGGGTTTTTTAGAAAATGACTCATTAAATAGATTTCTTACAAAAATAAGGAATAAAGTTCAATCATAGGTATTTTGGGAAGATAAATGGATAGATATTGGCTAAAACTAAGCGGTTTGAGAGGTGTTAGTAATAGTGAGAGGTGGTGGCCCTTTATTAGAGAGGAAAAAGACTCACTTGGTTCATTTGAAAAAAAGTTAGGTGTACCCTTGTTTTTAACAAATAAAAATTATAAGAAAACAAAAAAATGGAAGGTGAATTAATTAATTATATCCATTTAATGGGTGTTTGGAAAGTTTATAGGTCACTGATTCCCTTTAGTTAATACTATAGCCTTTCATTGATCCTAATTTTTTTTAATAATTATAGTTGTTTCTAATTAATTTCACTAATATTTTGTAAAAAACAAAGTTTGAATTATGATAAATTTAAATTTATGTATAATCCCAATATGGAAACCATTTACCAAAATTACAATCACATATGTTGTAGAAATTAATATAAATTTAATCTTATATCTGAGGTAACAATAGTTTTTTTTAAATTAAAAAACATCTAAATAATTGAAATTTTTTTATAATAAATTTCAAATTGAAATTCATTCCAGTGAAATAAATTGTATTAATTTCAAAAAATAGGATTTACTCAAAAATTGAAGCAATTGGAAACTACACATTAGCCTTATAAATAAATTATAACCAAAAATTATTATTGAACAGAAATTTATTATTTTTTCTTTATTCATTTTAAAAAGATATTTCTAAAAAAACGAAAAAATCACCCCAAACTAGTATTTATTTTTATATTTAAAATATGAAGATAATTTGACCTATTAAATAAATAAATATGTCAACATTAAGATTTAAAATTGGTTCTCCATTAAGTGGTGGTAAAATTGCCATTATAAAAATATAGATTTTTTGTGTAAAATAGAGTTTCTTGTATCATATGCCAATAAAACATAATGGGTGAATATAAAAAAATTATTAAATATATAACATATATATTTAATAATATCATGGAATATGTTTAGTTAATTATTTATATTATGAAAAAAATCATTCGGAAGAATAAAAAAATAATATTTATTTTTATATCCAATTGGTTCTTATTTTTGATTCTCGTTAACTGGTAACCAATGATTTCATTTTTTATTGGATTAAACCATATATTTTCAAAAGATAGTTAATTCTATACATAACCACTAACATAATGGTTTTTATACTATTTTCTATTATATAATGATATTTTAATAATACGTTTTTATTTGGTGAAACACGATCTTGCATATAACTCAAGCTATAGAAGAAGTTCTCACATGTGTGGAACACAAGATATCAAGGAAGGTATCTATTTCGTGAAATTCATGATAACTCGAGTACATGTTCATTAAAAGATTTGTAATAGGTTATATTTATTAAATATAGTAAATATGTGTTATAAATTATTAGGATATCATATTCCCTTACGTGCTTGGTGATATGTGTCATACATGTTATTGAATAAAATGTTCTGTTAAAACTCATGATCAACACCATTTGGATATTGAATAAAATGTTCTTACCATAGATTTTTGAGTTGTTATAAATGAAACTTATTGATCCCACATACCTTGGAAGATATGTTAGCATGATCTCAAAACATATTCTAATGTTTTGATTGTCCATTCTGAATACCCTTCAGTTTATCTGTGATAATTATTTATTAAATGAATCTCTGTATCCAATGATTTAAAAATAATTTTCAATAATTTCACTGTAAAATGTGGGTCATCACCGGAAACAATAAAAATATGTGATCAATGTAGTCTTAGAAAATCACTAATATATAGTAATGCAATGCGTCCTAGTGGAAAATCATCTCTTATAGTGATGAAGTGTGCATATGTGGTATGTCAAACCACAAATACCAATATTTCATCATTCATTATTGTAATTTTTGGAAATAAAGTGAAAAAATACATAGAAATATAATACCAATTCTACGAAGAAATAGGAATATATTTCATGAGTCCCCAAGGATGTTTTCTGTTAGCCTTCATTTATGGATAAACTAAAGATCTTGGAACATAATAACTAATTTCTGGCTTCAAATAATCTCACTACAGATGTATCTTAAAATTTATATACACCTTACTGCAACTAGGGTGTATTTTGTAATCCAAGATATGTTAATCATTCAATAAATCACTTTTTATTGGGTATAGAGGTAACCTTATATTTCTACCAAAATTTCAGAATTCCATTATCACGCACAATGTCTGTCAATTTCCCATCATTCAATAAATTAATTTTCCATCGAAAATTATCATCCTTAGTGTGATAACATTTAATAATTTTTTAAAAATATGGTTGGGAAAAAATTGAATAATTAATGATGGTTAACCTTCCTTGATAAATAATATATCCATATTCACAAAAATCTATAAACACATTATTCCTTTTAATCCACATTTATTTTGTAATCTGGGATCCTTCCTAGATCCATCTTCACTATATTCATGAACATGAGATCACTTTCAATCTTCATTTTGTTTAGAACTTCTTCATCCTTACAGTTCAATGCATCATTTACCTTATTTTACTTCCCTAGATTATTGTTTATTGATAAATTACAATAATTTAGTACCTCAAGAAATCACATTTCCCTCATATTGGGTTCCTTTTATGATAATATATATTTGAGGCTCTTCTATTCTGTATAGAGGTAACACAATGTGTCTTCTCAAATTTCGTAATTCCATACTTATACCTCATTCATATCAACATACCATCACCCACAACATTATTTTCCCTTGAATATTCTCATCCTAAGAATAATAACATTTAATAATTTTAAATAATTATTGATAGGAAACTAATTTAAAACATAATGATATTTCAACATCCTTGATAATTCCCCAAACCATCTTCCCTATATCCATTAACACATGATCCCTCTAAATCCATATTTTTTAGAACTCCTTGATACATCTTTATCAATTCATCAACTACAATATTTTCATTCCCTATGTGATGGTGTTCTAAACAATCATATTTCTCGTGTAGATTGAGCCATCTAGTTTTCCTCGTGTTGAGTTATTTCTATGTGAAGATATATTCCAATATCTCCTTATCTATATATATCACACATCATTCCCTAGAGATATAGTTTCTCTATATCTTCAAAAACCAATTATCGATTCTTACCCAATATCATGAGTTGGATAGTTTTTTTCATTATTTTTAACGACTTTGATGGATAGCAAATAACTATATCATTTTATATAAGGACACAACAAATTCCATTAATTGATGCATCAATATAATTTAAAAATTTACCAATTCCCAATGCTAGAGTAATGATAAAATAATTCACTAACCTCCCTTTCAATTATTCAAAATATTCTTCATATTCTATTTTCCATATTAAAATAATTCCTTTATGAGTAAACTTGGTTAATGGGTAAGATAACTAGAAAAATTTATGAATGAAATGGTGATACTAACATATTAATAAAATGAAACTACATAACTTAGTTATGTTATTTATTGTAGTCCATTCCTAAACTAGATTTTTCTCCATAGGATAAATTGATATTCAATATTTCTATATAATATTTCCAAATAAATTAATATGATTGAAACCAATATTCACAAATTCTAAACGACCCATCTAATTCGTATCTTATATGAGTCTTAAAAACAGTCCTCAATTGGTTCTCATGGTCTTCATAGATTTTGGAGTATGCCTAGATATGATCAATAAATAAATGAAAATTTGCATGAATATCTTACTTGAAAATCATATTCATTAGATCAAAAATACTTAGGGTTCGTTAGTTAGACCAAACATAATTACTATAAACTTATATGGTCTATACCAAGGTTTAAATTTAGCCATTAGAATATCTTACTTCATTACATGAAATTTATGATATCCAGAATATTGTTAAAAAATAAAAAAATATTTACCTCCATGATGTATATCAAATAAATCATCAATTTGAGGAAGATGATACTTTTTTCTTTATTATAATGGAATTTAATTATCTATAGTCAATGAATAGGATCATGGATCCATATTCCTTCTTGAAAAATAGAATATGGACGATCTATATAGAAACAATTGTGAGAATAAACCCTTTATTAATCAAATCCTCTAGTTTTTTCTATAGATACTATAATTATAAAGTGGTCATTAAATTAAGAGTCTTTGATGTTTACCTTGAATTAGGGTTTAAATTAATTGAAAACTCAATTTACCAATCAAATTGATGTATAGGAAAATCCTCTATAAATACTTAATAGTATTCTTTCACAATTGGTAGATCCCCAATTTGAATATTTCTTTCCTAATCTATATTTTATTTTTTCACTTCCAAACCAATAATTTCATTAAGATGGGATATTGGGGGTGGATATAGATAAGAACTAAATAATGAAGTTTCTTCTCTAATGATATAGTATTCTACATCAATATCACAAAATATAACTTCATTATTATTTCAATATATTTTTTGAATCGTATTTCCAATGCCATTTTATAGCAAGGATTATATTAAAATCAACCATAAGTATGATGATAAGATTTGCAACAAATTAACGTTTATGTGCCTTGTAGGTGACTAATCAACTCATCGTTTTTTCAATGATACCTCCCATATGAGTTTTAACTAAAAACTACATTATTAAATTAGTATTAAATCATTTTATAAGTTCGAGTAAATGAATCACGTTCCTACAACCACATCATTAAGAATGTCAACATCTATAGTTGGGATCACATAAGCTTGTCCTTTCTCCCTTAGCATTTGTTAGGGTAATTTTCCTTTTTGATTAAAATAATAATTTTGTAGTGTTCCATATCCCTAAAATTGTATAATATAATATTGTTATCTTCATTATTTCCATGGACTTCAAAGGCCCTGTGTACTTTTAATCTAAACTTGTTACAGACTCCTTTCCTTCTAAGTAGGAACTAGGGTGTTTCCATCCACCAGTATCTCTTGTTTGAAAATTACAATTTTTATTCTCACCATTATCCATTATTTCATATACTACCATCTTCTACTCTTTTTTCCCCTAACATCATGATATATAGAATATTATATCTTTTTCATAAAGTGCGTTTCACTGTATCATCGTTTGATTTGAAAATTGAGTAGGCCAGTGCCATTTGGAACAGTGGTTTTAATACATCAATGAATTGATCAATCTTAATCCTTGGAATACAAATGTAGTTCATTGATTCTCTTTTTAAACATGAAATGTTTTATTCTAGCTTCACAACATTTTCATCCTCTTAGTGTTTCAGACTCAATAATTGTTTCTTCATATTATCTCATTGTTCATGGGGAAAATATCTTTCAACGAAACATCCCTTACATTATTTTCATTCAATATTTGAATATTATTGGTCCTCTTTGGGGTTTTTATGTAACAGAAATCACTTATCCACGTCTTATAATATATGAAAAACTACTATGATAATATTCTACCTTTTCATTACATCCCATGGAGAAAAAAAACACTTCCCAATGGAACTTATCCACTTATCATGTATGATGGGTTTTCAGTCCCATCGAATGATGGTGGTGGGTGTCTAATTAAGTGGGATAACATTGTTCTTTTGCATTGTTGATTAGGATTATCCATATAGGTAATGTTATTAATCATAACTTGAGTCATCTATCCCATTATAGTAATAAGTTTCTCATGACCAGTCACAGCTCTAGTACAAATATCATTTTATTTAATAGGAGGGACATTTATACATTGGGTACACATGGTGATATGGTTTCTATTCCTTCAACAGGGATCTATTTCTAAAAAAATGTCCTTACTTAAATTTGGTTATCAATAATGATGTATAACTTTAACTATATAAAATCACTTATCATTATTTTGAAATTTATGCATTGCTAATATCATAACCAAAATTATGAATTCTTTGGGGATGTGTTTACCTATAAATCATTCACAATGGATTGTATTGAAAATGAAAACTATCTAAGGAATATCCCTTAAGAGTGTCAAATTAGGTGTGTATTAAGGCCTAGTTTCATGTACCATGATACGCAGAGTATGGATCAGGACACCCTTTTGATGTTTTTACCCCTAGGTACATATGTCCTAGAACCACATCCACATGTACTATCCGTGCAGTGATGCATTTCGTGGAAGACCTGCATAATCTATACCTTTCCAAAATTATAGGATTCTCTTATATATTTTTCCTAAATTCCTATCTTATTGTTATGTTCCCAAATATATGTTTTCTTAAAATAGTTGACTATATTCCTACTAAAATCCCATTGATAACAACTTTATAATCCATGAACCCAGAAGCCCATAGTTTGTTCCTTCCATTACGAAATTGGTACTATCAAAATGTGTTTGTATCCCAATGAACCAAATTGTTTAGTGGTTTTGAAAGACAAGATAAAACATATGCTTTAAATTACAAAATTAAAGGAAAAAACCTTAAAATTTTCATTGGTAATATCCATAACTCCTATATTATATCTGCACATCATTCATAATATAAATAATTTCATCTTGGGGAAAATTAAAAAATAAGAATGGGGTTAGATCGGATGCTCGTTACGGGTAAAAATTATAGGTGAATATATCATAAATATTTGCAATAATTTATGTTGAATAACTAAAACACATTCCAATAAAACATAATCTTGAGAAAAATATGGCTGGAATAAAATATTACTAAAAAATTACATGTAAATAATCACATTACACATAAAAATTAATTTGACACTTTTTTAATAATAAAATTATTTATCAATTATTATGATAATAATGATGGAATTAACTATGATATAAATCTGAAAAATATAATTTAAGCATCTTCAAAGACATCTGAAATTAAATGGTTATGTCCTTAGCCAAATCTAGTTTTGGTTTTTCTCATGAGACCAACTGATGCATCGAGGGGATATATAGGGACCCAACCAACACATTATTAGTCCAACAAATTCTCCATAATAATTTGTTTAATCATAATAAAAATATACATATGAAAGTTTAATAACATCCCCTAATCTGTAAACATAATCACATACAATTCAGAGTATTATGGTAAATGGTATCAAGAAAGATAATCCATAGTCAAACAGATCATAACACATTTAATAAAATATATAATATGATAATAAATAAAATATATACGTAAATCTATAATAATATTAAATAATGGTGTCTAAATAGGTTAATATACTCTAATAAATTCATTGGGAACATTCTGGATTGAAATAGACTTTATTACTTTTCAAATAAGAGTTCTTCAAGAAAAATAATATGTATTTGTCATAATTTTTTTAGAAAACCAAAAATGATAAAATATAGTTTTCTCCAGAAAAAAAATTGTGATGTTAAAACAATAATGGTGTCTTGTAATATATTATGTATGGTACTAGAAAATGGGTATGAAATTGGGACATTCCTTTTAATTGGGATTGTATGTCGGGAATAATTGAGAAAGGAACCTTGTAAAACAAACAGTTACCCATAAAATAAAGATTGAATTAACTGGATACATGAGTATCAAAAATTTACAAAAAATGAATATAAATTATATAAAATTGATAATGAATTATATTTCGGTAATGAGGGAGAAATTATAACATGAATGAGATGGTGGTTCGGGGAGAAACCCTTACCTTATGTCTGCAAGAGTTCTGTACCTGTTCATAATGTCCTGTATAATGAAATTAGATTCAATAATAAATTAATTCCTAACTATTTAAATATATATTTTAATTATTATATATTTTTTATTTTCATGTATGGCCTTTTTGAAAGTTATGATAGTCAGTTTCATCATTCCAGAGTGATCTTTTCCTGGGTTTCAATGATCGGTTTACTTTTACACATGTATAGAAGATCATGTAATATTGAAATATTTATATAGAATTGAAATTATATATAATTAATACACTTATATATGATTAAATTCTATTTTATGTTATTATTATTTTATATATTAGGTTTATTTATTAGTTATAACTTTAGTGATAATCATTTATATTATTCTAGTTGTTTTTTGATCATCGCGATATAGATTTTTCTTATTAATTAATATCATATATATATATAAATGTTATAGAAAAAAAAATAACTTAAAATATGTTTAAAAAATTATTTTTTAACCTTAATTATGGTTTCATAATTAGAAATTAATGCATAATTGAAAAATGAAGATATGTTGTCCATGAAGACAGTTAATCGACACCTCACAAACGATGTTTTTGTCTTTAAAATAAAAGGAAATAGAGAAGAGACATGTTCATGGATTATATATTGATATAATAATATTATAATATGTAAATGTTAATTAAGTTACCATGGATATTTTTATAGGAATGGTTAGAGTATGATATGAAAAACAAAAGAAATAAAGAAGAGAATAAATGAATAGAAAGAGGATTTTTACCTTTTCAATTCTTCTCCTTAAGAACCACCTTAAGGGGATATGCTTTTAACCTTTTTTGTACCAAGGGAACCTATACATGGGGAAGTGTATTGTGGAGAGGAGTGGGAATAAATGGGTCAATGATCAAACATTTGAAGGTGTGAGGAGATGAGGTGTTTAGGGGTAGTAATTATTGTCATGAAGAAGTGTGTATTGGATTATTTTAATCCATATTTTATTTTTATGGATCAAGATTTTGAATAATTTGACCATTATCAGTAATTAAATTAAATAATTCAAGTATGTTAGAGATTTGGTTTCCTACCTCATTTAATAATCACATAATAGTTTATTTACTTTATAATTTATATAAACTGTAAATTATTGAATTTCACTATTAACCAAAAATCCTAAAACATTTCAAAAAAATCCTAAAAATTCACCATAACAATTTAACAATTTTTATAATTAAAAAATGTAATCCATTTTATGAAATTAATTTTATAAGTAGCTTAATCATAATTTTTAACTAAAATCATCATTTTTTAATAAAAATTTTAAAACAATTACTTATAGTATAATAGTTTGAAAAATAATTAAGGTATCATATAATTATCTTATAATAATAAGAAAAAAATTATTAACTTACCATTCTAAAATTTTTAATTTAAATCATTATATCAATATTAATTTTTAATTAATTGTTTATGACATAAAAAAATAAAAACACTTTATTTATTGTTTTTAGAACATTTAGTTACTTGTATCAAGATAAAAATATATCATATTTTCACTTATAAGATATGAAACGTTTATTTATACTTTTTTTGGTGAAATTTACTACTATAATTGTCATATTACTAATCCTAGTTATCACGTTACTATTTAAAAGGTTGTGTTTCTTGTAATTCCTTGACCCTATAAGCCTAGAGTTGGTGTGTTATTTTATTACATTTTCATGTTTACAAGTAAACAAATATCAAAGGACCAATCTGGTTCACATTATTAGAAAGTTACATTACAAACATGATACATGTAATACATTATTAAGTATAGAATAAAACATAATACATAATAAAATAAAATAAAATGTGTCCTTGAAATCCTATATAATGTTTTCTTATTCAAAAATCTCGAAAGGAAACATGATAAGGGTTATCTAACATGCTCAATAAGGGTTTGTAATGTGGATTAAATAATGAGACAATGAGACTAAATAGATTTGGAATGGTAAATAACTGATAACATATTCCGTTAAAATAATGAGATAAGGTAATATAAATATTACTAGGTAAGAAATTGAACCAAATACCATTAACCAATAAACTATAAAATAAGAGGATCAAATGATATGTCAGTCAAAATATCATGCATAAAAAATTATAATAACTGAATTCTCAATAATATAAAATTTTATTATTTTCATTCCAAATTTTCTTGGTATGTGGAACCTGTACCGTCAATACCATTAAAAAGACTATTTAAAACAAACTTGTTAATAAACAATTAGTATTTCGAAACCTTAACTATACTGTTAGGACCTTTTAGAAGAAAATTTATATCATTATATTTAAAAATATGATGTTACTTCCCAACCTAATTTCATTCCATGAGACTACTGATGCATCAAAGGGATTTCATCAAACTGTCCACAACCATTAGTGATTAACATAAACATCCCCCAACCCATGTCTTAACCATACAATTCATTCCATGAATTTAATAATTTACATAATTAATTAAAAAAATCCTATTTATATAGAAATATTTAAGAATTAAAATTTATTTATCTATATTAACTCAATGGAGTATAATGAACAAATTGTGTTTTTCACATTAAAACATTCTTGAGGAAAATGACAATTAAATATTTCAAATAGTCACATACCACTTGGAGACATTTAAATAATATTTACCAGGGAATTAAATGAGTCACATAATATCAGGATAATAAGGGTATTCATGACAAAACATGTAAATTTACCTTATATACAAAATATAATAGTTAATCAGGGCATAAAAAATTAAGTCTCAATGGAATGTAAATTGAGATGAAATCCATTACCATAACCATAATTTATTTTGTGTGGTAATTATCCTCTACTATATGGGATTAAAATATGATAATGATTTATAAGTTAACCACAATAATGTTTATAATATCATATATTAATTCGTTATAATATTTTATTACCATTTTTTTACACTCTTTAAATATAATATCTATTACATGTGTTTATTGCTGAGTTTTCTCATGTATTTTTGGACTTTTTTGTTGTTGTTACTATTACTTAGATCATGATTTCATCATATAAATAATTTAAACCATGATTTAAATATAATATCTATTTATTTTATTTGTTTTTATAATAATCAAAAATATTTTGAGATAATAAATGAACTGCATTTTTGATGGATTTGGTATGTTGTACGTACGAAAGAACACCGATTATATGTCATTGTCATATTAAATGACTGAAATTAATTGATAAAAACTTATATTATAATTTTATTATAAGTTATATGTCATATAAATTAAATATGTTTATTAAATATTTATTTTCTACATTATATGTATGGCATGAAATAGTCATATCGCTTTGAGGGTGCTGTAGTCCACAATTCCTC
This sequence comes from Viscum album, assembly GCA_963277665.1. NCBI lineage: Eukaryota > Viridiplantae > Streptophyta > Magnoliopsida > Santalales > Viscaceae > Viscum > Viscum album. The sequence goes on along the minus strand of OY728133.1, from coordinate 71,332,730 downwards.
GATCAAAATTATCGTATTTAAACAAGATGGAAATCATAACGGTATGTTATAAATAAAAATTATATAATTATAAAGTAATTATAAAATATAATATATATAATATATACGTATATTTTCTATCAAAATGTCCACCATGATATAGGGTAATGTAAAAATGAATAATCATTGTTTCGTGAGGCATTAGTTCTCTAAACACATAAATATTATGTTTGTTACCCATTAGAATGAAGTGTTTGAATGTTTAGGTATAACAAATATCATAATAAAATCATATTTTATTTATTATACTGTTTTTTTATAAAATCATATAATAATAATTGTTTAGGGATGGAAAATAGAAAAAAAAAACTAAAGAGATTAAGGAAATTTTTTACCTATCCATTGGGTAACTACTTTTTCATTAAACCAAAGGAATTATCTGTATTGCTTTTTGAAAAAGTGGAGGACTCTCATTTAAGTTAAGGGGGTTTTAGGACCAATTTTGGTATATTTTTGTTAAGTCATTTTGTCTTGTTATTTGTGAGTATGGGGTAGTTCTTTGTTCATTTTATAATGGAGGGGGAGTTGAACTTTTGCAAAGACCAAAAGGTATTCATTAATGGGAGGCCTACCATAACTATAGTTCCTCAAAAAATGGTCAAATAATATTTTAATGGGTAATAATGGTATGTGAAATCTTCCACAAAAAAAATGTATGCCAATTTTAATATTTTGGATCCTTAACTTCAATGTCCCCTCATTTTATCATTTTCATTTTTGTTACAGAATTTATTTTTCCAACCAATGTAATTTGAAAATTAAAACTAAAATAAACTATTATTTTTTAGAAAACATATATATAATGATTTATTAATATTTTAAATTATTTATAGAATAAAAAAACAACGTGTTTCTAAAAATAATTTTAAAACAAGTTCATGTGAGTCGCTAAAATGTTGTTTAAATCCAAACCATGTTAATAAAGTTTGAAAAATATATTGTTAAATATGTTAATAATAAAATATAAATTGTTCCATTAATTGAATATATTTAATATTTCATAAATATTAAAAATCACTTATAGGAATATAGGATTTTTATTAAATTTAAATCATTTAGTAAAATATCATTTATTGTAAAATAATAATGTCAATTTTCACATAATTTATTTAATTATAATTTTCAAATATATATACAATATTTTAATTTAAAGTAATTATTTTTAACGATGACTAATATTTTATATTAATCTAAAAATTAATTACAGAAAGCAATTTTATCAAATCACTTCACATTTAATATTTATAGTATTGTTTATTTTTTGTTAATTATTTACTAAATAATCAGTACGTTGGTGTTTCTTAATAATATTAAATAAATAAACTAAATCTAAACATTTTTTATAAATTATTATCATAAAGATATTAAAATTAAATTTAAAAACAGTGATAATAACCTGTAATATGATTTTTATATATCTCAATATTTTATGAATGTTAAAGTTAAAAAAAGTTCCCTTTTTCTTTTTCCTCGCTTATCATTTTATATCAGGAACTTCTTTTTAATAAAATCTCAATAATACATACCATTTATAAAAATAGGTTATTTGGTCTATATATTGGAAGAAAATTGCTTTTGTAAAAGTTTCTAGGTCATTAGAGTCTTTAATATTAAGGTGTAGTGACTTATTAACCTCAATTTTACCTTAATCAATGTAATTAATTTCAATCACTTTCACTAATTTTTTGGTCAAAAATTAAGTTTATCTTACTATAACTTAAATAATTTACTTATTTAATTATTTCTTCCCATTTTTAAAAATCAAAATGACAAAAGTTGGAAAATTAGGATTACCATTAATCCCACAGATGTGGGAACAAATCATATTTTTAAAGAAATCATTATTTCACATTCCATAAGTGTTTATATATAATTTTCAAGATAAAAATTAAAATTAAATAAATTTGATTAATAAATGTATAATTTATTTATTATGACTTTAATAACCAATATAAAATATAATTTTAAAAAAAATAATTTTTTTAACAAAAATACAGTTTTTAATTAAAATGCAGTATTTTTATTATTCCTCAAAAAATGAAACTTATCTAAAAAATACAAAATAATTCGACCTAAAAAATTATAAAATTGTTAATCTAGAAATGAATTTTATTTATAAATATATAGTTTTAAAATTATAAAAATTTAGTTTTAAAATATGTATGCCATTAAAAAGTTGTAAAACATAGTTTTCATGTAACATAACTAACTTAGTGTTTTGGTAGAGTATGCTTATCTTGGAATATTATATAGTCATGATGGAAAAAAGAAAATTTATTTTAATATGGAAAATATTGTATTGTCTTGGGTTGTGATAGTACTATTCCATTGGTACAGGTTCTTTAACTTCTAAAAATACCTATTATTTCATTCATTATTCATTTATAATGATTTTTTGTGTTGTCTATGTGGTTTTATGTGATTCATACTATATAAAATAACTATATTAATGTAAATTTCATTGATATAATTCTGATTTTTTATAATAATTATCATGGAAAATAATAATTTAGATGTATAAATGGAATTTTAAGACATTTTATTGGTCATGATGTCTGTAAATTCCTTTCATGTCACACATGCTGAAATGAAGAATCATTTCACTTTTTCAAAAAAATACAAAAGAGTGTTATATGGGAAACAACATAAAGATTACTATGATGACATTTAATTAAATGAAAAATAATTAAACATTATATTATAAATCATTATTAAATGTTTAAAATTATTTTTTATGTATTCTTTGGGAAAACATTATTTTGGGAAAAAAATATTTCCTACAGAATAGAGAAATGAAGTTATATTATTTCTATAACATTGTATAAAACATTTTAATTAGATAATTGCAGTAAAAAGGTATTATTACTTGAAAAAATTATTAATAAAAAGAGTTGAATAATATGAAAGGTGTTTTTTATACATTGATCTATTAATTTTATTCAAATTAAATTCATGTATAAATAGTCCTGATAAAAATGACATTGTGAAATAAGCCCTTACAAACCTCATAACATTAGTGTAATAATTAATAAATGAGTCAATTATTTGTACCAAATTTGGATCCACCTTTATTAATTACAAATAAAATATTATATAATAAAAATTAATTACACACATAATATTAGAATTTAGAAAACAATGAGAATGTAATATAACCTAACAAAATGAAATCTAGTAATAAAATTATTTTCTAATTAGTAATTTTAAATTCATATTCCCTTATAAGAAATAATTTAAATTGAATCCTAAATTACACATATGTATAAATTATTGATGATATTAAATTCTAAATGGTAATTATATATACCATAAAAAATAAATTACTGCATATCATACAAATGTTCCAAAAAATAGAATTGAGACAGAATCCCTTACAACATTGTAATATTAAATGAAATTCCAATTGGATTAAATAACATATGTTGAATCATAAAATACCATGAATTATGATATATTCATGATATTACACCTAAAAGTGGAATTATGTACACCATATATAAGAAATTATGTGTACAAAAATATAATATGCCATAATGAAGGAAAATTGAGACAATTTCCCTTTCCTCAAACATCCTTTTGGTTGAAAATGATTTCAACACCTATATATTGTTTTAAAATATATTTTTTACAAAAAAACAATCCATATTAATATTTATAATACCATAAATTTTCTTTGTATGACATCTTATCACATGTTTTTTAATAATCATTCAATATTTTCATTGTTTCGGGTGTTAAATGACTTGTTTTTTTTAATCAAGCATTATTATAAAAGCTACATTTATTTTCCATATTATATATTTTTGTAATACCATTGAAAATAATAAAGAAATATTAGTTATGTTTTTAAATATATAATACTTCTAAGACCAATCATGAGATATATTTTTCAGAAATTATGTACATTGCAATCATAGAGATGGTAGGTCGTACATATGCATGGGTAATTTTCCATTTATCGAAGGCCATTATGGAAAGGTGTTTAATAATATTTTACCTTTCAATGATTTAAATAATATCATAAATACCATAGTATTAGTCATGTGAGGGGAACACTTATAAATTTTGAAAAAAAGTGTAACCATGTTTTTCACACGCCTCAAGGTACCAAAAAAATGTATTATCAATCCATTTTCATGATAGAATAAATTTATTTTCTGATATTAGATTTTAGAACCATGTGTAGTTCATTTTAACATTTATATTTTTAGTATAACCTCTCAATAAATACATTTTTAGTATAACCATGGTAAATATGTTTTACGTTTACACTATTAATTTTATCAAAATTAATTAAACTCATTAGATAATATAATTTTTTTGATTGAAAATATATAATACATCTCCCCAAATTCCATCCACAAAAGTAGAAAAAGATAATTTTAAATTAATCATGTATATTTTATGAGAAAGTGTGTTTATAGAGATAATATTTTCCAATGTATAAATTTTTTTATATACAAATTCAATATGAAAATCATTCCAATAACCAAAATTTTGTCATTTGATATATAATTAAACTAATTTCACATTAATAGTATCATAAATACCATTGGGTTTCATGTTTCATGCTTTATAAAATAAAATGATATTCTACTATATTTTCTTGGTGATACCTTGATGGCTATTCTTGTTTGTGGTTTTTATTTATATATTCATTCACTTCCTCCAGAACTACCCTTAATCCAATGGAGTCCTATAAGCTAAGACAAACTAATGATTTTGTCTCTCAGAAGACCGATCCTCATCTAGACTGATGTTATTTTCACCGAACTAGTATCACTAATGCCAAATATTAGATGTGATGGTTTTTGGAGTACCACATAAATGGAATCATAATGAAAATGAGGGATAAATGATAGGACATCAAAGACATGAATCATCCACCAACTTTCCACCCCAGTGACTATTATTTTTAGTTAAGAAAATGACACCCATCTATATCTCACATAATTTTGGTTTCATTTCCATAAAATGATAAAAAACTGTCTCCTTCCATAGGAAGGATGATTAAGATGTTTCAATGTGCCTTATATTGACAACACTAGAGTATTCATAGAGGAATCCTATAAGAAACCACTGCCAACCATGTTTAATAGACCCAAGACATCATCCTGATGAGGATACAACCTACTGAGCTTCAAATCAAGTTACTCAAACCCAAGCAGTCAGGATAGGCAACTGAGGGAGATAATTAATCAACTAGGAATAAGATCACATCATTGTTACCACTTGGGAAAACTAAAAAACACTACAGTAACCTAAAATAAATACTATATACCTTCTTATTCATATTATCCCTTCTAACCCTAGTTATAAGTAACCAGAGAAACCTACTGACATAACCCAAAATCAAATAGGAGTAAACTGATATCTCCACCCCCACACATGGAGATTTTCAGTATATCCCCGAATTAAATGGATGATGTGTGAATGTATTGATATCTAATCTGACCATAGAATAGATGTATATCCTTATTCCAACTATAAAAGTTGTCCTATATATCTCAACGATGATGGAAGGATGGGAATCATCCATTCCAACATTCTAAAAACCTTCCAACACAAAATTCACTTAGTACCACCTTTTAGGAGTCAATAATTCTATTTAACATCCATAATTGGACTATGAAACCAGAATAATATAATTGACTCTTATGAGAATATACACATTCTTACTATTTTCCAAGAGGGAAATTTGAAAAATCCAACTAAAATGGACATTAGGATCAAGTTTATACACACATTCTAACTAGATATCATCAGTATATTCTAGTGGTAAGCCTAGAAATGGAATGTATTTGTAAAAAAAACTAGAATCTGGTTTAATAATATTGTAAATTAATTATGTTCCATTAATACAAGATCCTATATTGAAAATTCATTGTACATGGCCAACGACCACAACCAACTAGGGGAATCATCTAAAATTATGTTTCTCCAAAAGTGATTTGAAGATTGAGGGGAATCCAATGAACCAATTTTACTCAAGACATATGTTTATGAGATGATCAAATAGTAATTCCTAGTGGCCAAGGATCCCACTGATTTTTTAACCTAATTAAAAAAATATTAATTGAAACTTAAAGGGACCTCAATACAAATTTTATACTGATATATCTAAAGGTCCTCCACATAAAATATTTCATGAAGGACTTCACTTTGGTCATTATATGATTGATCAGCTGAACCTAAATCTTTAATAGTACAATGAAACTCTCCTCATGGTTAGAAGATACATCATCAATAATTTATTCCAAAATCCATTTTCCACCTAGTAGGTCCATCTTAAGGTAAATACCATAGAAAGTATTCCTGTGGTCAGATGCTAGGCCATGATTGTAGTCCTTCCCATTGAGGAATTCATTTCGATATTCATTCATGAGATAATATTTCATTTCAATGAAAACTTTCTACACATTCCAAATTAGATATTGTAAGTCCCCCATATCTTGAGGTTCTTGGGAAAGTGATGTAATTCATTCATGATGCGTTATCTTTGATAAGAGATATTCTTTCTCAATTGGAAAATAGGATAATGAAATGGGACTCCACTGAACATCCCATGTGACATTTTACTTATATAGAAATAGACGATGTTCCCTATAATCCCACTATCTAAATTAATGTAGCTAGAAAATTACCACTATTGTTAAATCCAGTGGAGAAATATCTCATGGAAGATAAAAATAACACATTTCCGATTAGGTAATAATTGGCTACCAATATCATGTCATTCATGTTTTGGCCATAGTCTAATTCACAACATTGAATTTGGAAAATATTATCGTATGTATGTGTGAATTAAATTCACCAGAACATATATGCTTCTCATCATAACATGAATCCACAAATTTTCCTTATGATTACTATTAAAATCATGTAACAGTATTTGGAGATAATCGATTCAAAATTGACATAACTTTACTTCTTGCTACATGATTCATTGAATTGTGAAAATAGTATGAGGTTCTCTAATGTGCATGCCTTAATTAATTTATAAATTCACCTAAGTTGATTTTGAATTACCAATCCAACGTTTATATAATGGTATGTGGTGAACATGAATAATTTCATTAAACCTCATTCTCTATTCTGTAAAGCCCAATAAATAAGGAATCAGGTAATATCATCACTCCATTTAATCACTTATATGTGATCTTCCCTCATTAATGATAGTATGTTGTGATGGAATTTTCTCTAGTAGAATAATTAGAATATTTGTAGCAAAAATAGGGATCCCTTTGAAGACTCTTTCACAATGTATCTGAGAAATTTTATTATTATTATTTCTTAAGGAAGGATCATCTTCAAAAAAACAACTTCAGAAAAAGGTATCAAATTTACATGTTATAGAATGAACCTATCTCATACCAGAATGAGGCTCAGGAATATTAAAACTATATATAAAATAGCTTCTAATATATAAATAAATCTGAATCCATGTCCTATATGGTTGGGATACTTTTTAACATATCATATCACTATGAGACCACTAAATATTCTATGGAATATTGTGGTAGTGGGATGAAAACATCTCCAGCCTGAATGGATGGGGGTGATTTTGACTACATACAACACCCTAATATAATTAATCATTTTTTCATTTAATATAATCTCGACAAAGTCAATACTCTTCATTTTTATAATCTATTAAGAGGGCATCCTCTTTGTAAACATCCATGATGAAACTAGCATGAGATTCCCATTGAATCAGTAATCCTCCTTTGATGGCTCCAAGAGGATCCTTAGTGGGAAATACGATGCCTTATTGTGGTTTCATGAAGAATAAATCTACCAGGGGTTCAACTACTATTAAAAATCATGGATCATTAAAAATAATATCCCCATATTAGATGAACCTCCACATATTATGATACTAATAAGGAACCAACAATTAACTATTCATCAATGAATTTCCTCAGTACCACCCCCATAGGAACTATAGAAAATGAAGATGATAAGGGGTAAAAGGAGTAATTTTATTTACATCTAAAATAACATCCATATGAAAATGATTGAAAAATGTGTGTGTTCCAAAAAAACATATGATTGGTAAAAGTTTGTTGAAACCCTCAAATGTTTTTCTACTACCTTATCTATTAGAAAGAACCAAAAAAATAGTAATTGTGTGTCCTCATCTAACCAATCAACTAAATAGGATAATCCCCTTACATATGAGTAATGATATGTTTTTATGATAAATATATAAATAAGATAAGAAAAATAAATGCATAATTACTCAGACAAAACATCCTAATTTGTTTAGTTCTTCTTTAAGGTCCTTATATCACACTTCAAACAGATGTACCTCAACAATGAGGTTTCATTGAGAAGAAAAAATGTAGAGCCCAAACATCTTCTCCACATAGGATCTAGACAACTATTTTATTTTGATCTAATAAATTTGGGATATCATGAGATCCATCCATTATTGTAAAAAATAAATATTTTAGAAAAATACTCATATGTAATCATATACATGAATCCTGAGTAAAGGATGAGACACCTAAATTGACCAAACATATTATTCCCCTAGTTTTATAACTTACTCCACTAACCATTACACCCCATATCATTGACAGAATTGATTCACTAGAGGATTTATTAAAGTAATGTATGGTTTTCATTTATTTCTGGAATTAGAGATAATTCCCCAACCTTAATGGTTGGATGAAAATCATCCCCCAGAAATCATTGGGAATCAAACATTTTCAACATTTAATAGATTGAGGAATCTAAAACAACAACTAATTCACTTTTGTCAAAATGTATTCTCGTGATGGGAACCCTTGTGTGGAAAGATAAAAACCAATATTATATTATTATGGTATAAATTAGAGGTTTCATCATTCATCAAGTACTCTATTATACTATCTATATCAATCAAAGTATGAGAATATATTATCCAAAAATTCCTTAATCAATTTATCCGTATACTACAAAAAACAATTATCTTGGACTTGTAAGGTTGTAAGTAGTGATAAAATAATTTTATATTTGATTTTATCACTAGGTGAAAGGTTTTTAAATATTCTATAAACCTATGAAATCCACAGGAATTCATTTTGGGTCTATTAACTAAAAACTATTTCGATTAGATGAAAAATAATCTAAATCAAATAATGTTTCCACGAAACTTATAAAATCTTTTTATATTCACATAGATGATGTAGGATTATATTTTGTGAAATATTTCTAAATAAATTACAACAAGAGTATATTTGGGAATGATTATGGGAAGATTAAAACCCGTATAAGTCACATTAAAACTACCCTCTATAATATCTCAAGCTTCAATGGTCAAAACTCCATGCATGATACATCCTCCTGAATAAAAATGTCCAAATAATATCCCCATCAGTATGGAAAAACGGATCCTAAATATTCTCAATTTGAATATAGAATTAATAAATTATACTCCATATAAGAATAGGAAGATTTGGGTTAATTTATAATACATTTTGGAAATTATGAGGCATGATCAAGTTGTTCATGATGATTGAAAAATTATGTCCACATTCACTAAACATTATGTTGCACCATAAATTTTTTGGTATTTAATTACATACTACAATAGGATGTTGACTTTGAGCTAATAATTCTAAGATAAACACCATTATAAGTGGTATATGATTCATCATAAACTCTTGTCGAAGGTGGTGAATTTAATGAAGTTAAAATTAAGTGTAGAGAAAAATTAAATGATTTGAGTTCATGGAAGAAATTAAATCAAACTCATGATATCATCATGGAATATTAAAAAATATACCCTTGGTTTCATAATCCATAATAAACAACTTCTCCATCATTTAAATCTTCAAAAATATGATATTTCAATAACGAAAAATGATGGAAGAAAAAAAATCAGGTTTGGAAAATTATGATGTGATTCCATATCAAATCATGAATCTTTGGGATTTAATTCCTTCAATCCCAAATGGAATGGGCTCCATACCATAATAATGTAACATGGGTACTATCATGCTATGCATAATCCACATCTAATGAAATCTATTTTTTAGTTAAATTAATATCATTCACTTAATGAACTGATTAACTAATTATGATAAATATTATAAACTAATGTTCCATGATCTAGATTTTGAAACAATGGTTGGAGGTCGCAGAAACAGAGGTTGAGGTGAAAGACATAATCATAGACAAATTGAATATTTAGTGCTCATTCAAATTATAGTTGTTTATACTATTGAGACATAGGGTAGAAATATTTAGTGGGAACAAGAACAGCATAGAAACATAGCCACAATTAATAAGTCTTTTATGTACCTGATAATTTTTAATGGTTTATATGATGGTTTATAAAAGTATCTTCAACCCAAATAGGTTGGATGGTTATGTCACCCCAATGTAACCATTGAAGTCTACCCTGAAAATCTATTTAACCATCCGTCTTATATACCCAAGGTAGTTAAGTCTCTAAAATTTATTCTATGGAACAACTCCCTATATGGATACATATTCCTTTGACTCAAAATTAAAATTTCATAATATATATGGCCATAGTTCGAGAAAAACACCCCATTTTAGATTCTCATTAAATATAAATGGATCTCTGAGAAGCCCCTATTAAGTCCCTTCAAAGACCTAGAGTTTATGAAGTTGATTTATACAATTATAAGGCATACAATGTATATATTTACCATGTATAATTTCATACAGTAATCAATTTTTAATAATTGGACAAAGAATCAATGATACCGGGGAACATTAGCCACTTTTATGTGTGAGACAGATTGGATGACATTGAAATAAAATGGGATTTCATCGACAATAGATTAGTATTCAATATCATTCCAAACAAACTCTTCATTTACAAGGACAAAATGATTCTGACTTATCTCATTCTAATATGATTATTCAAAGATATGAAAAGAAAAAATAAAATCACCCCAGTCAAATAAAGCTCAGAATTCAATTTGTGGAACTAATGTCCTAATCCAAATTATAAGTTGTTTAGATAGATACATCCTTGAACATCTATATATTATGTTTTAACCAACTTATTTAAATATATATATCATATCACCAATCTCTCATTTAATGAATTAATGTGAAATGTATGACATTATAATGTGATAAATCTCTATAAGAGTACTATATGTCTCAAAATATTATCATATAATTTTATAAAATTTAAGGTAAACAACATGTGAAAGATGATTTGTATTGGGTTTCTAGTCTAAATTTTATATAAATTACCTTGGGAAACCAGTTCAAGGATTTTGGTGATTAATATGTACTACCCATCTTTCATATTGAAGATATCAATTTAGAGTTGGGAACATACTCATATGCCCTCATGAAATAAATCATGTCAACTAAACTTAAAAATAATGAAGATGTATCTAATCATTATTTGAAAAGAGAACCCTTAGGTGAAAATTCCTTCACGTTATATGCAGGTATTCTTCACACACCATCTTTTGTATATGAATATGAGGGAATAATAATATCACCGCAAGATAATGGGGATATCTATACATTGGAATCCAATAATATCAATCATTCATATTACTTAATGATTCCCCTTTATCACCCACCCAACATTATGTACATGTGATTTAAAAGTATGATAAATAGGAATATGAAGATGAATAGGAATAGGAAAAATTGTATGACCTCAAATATGCTCCTCCACCATTTGAGAAAGTTGTCTCTACCACTATCGATAAACTCTAACATGAAAATTTGGACCGACATGATGATCTAGAACCTACACTGATCTGTGTGTCTATTCTCATCATGGAAAAAGATGTATACACCACATTTTTTAAAAAAACACAAAGAAGTGATCTCATGTAATTATAGATAAATTCCAGGACATGATCCAATTTTGGCTTCCCAGCACCAACATTTGTTGGAAGATATTCATGGATAAATTTAACTAGCAATGAGAAGACATATGACCCATGCTTCAAAGGTAGAAGAAAATATTATGAGATCATAAAATCATACTTAATTTGATATGTCCAGTAACTAAAATGGTCTTCTATATCATTCTAGTAAATATTTAAAATATTAATATTAGATAATTCATCATCAGTAGGAAGGTCATCCAACACTTTCCAAAAGATGAATTCAGAATTCTGATCGATTAAAAAGAGATATATATATATATATCTCATCTTCATGGATATATATTTATGAAATTAGAAAATGGGAACGAAACCAAATGATAAAGAATACATTTCATTTTGTTTACCATAAGTGGTATATTACTATTATGTGTTTCCCTTCAGCCTAATTTATTATTGCAACGCATAACAATGTGTGATGTGTAACATCGTCAAACCATTTTTGGTTAATTCTATAAATTTCTATGTCAATTATTTTCTGGTGAAATATTAGATTCTTTTTAGACCATCTTGATAACCATGAGATAGTTTTCATCAAACCTTGAAATCATAGCCCCAAAAAGAATCTCTTGAAATTTTCTTTCAGTGTTATGCTAGAGAAATTTCTCAACTTCATGGTATTTTATAATTGCATCAATGTTGATCTCTTGATAAAAATTTTTTATCCTCAATATTTCACCTCCTAAAAACATCTATGATTTGGGAGGACTATAGTGATTACTACCCTATATTTGACACTATATGGTATACCTCACATGAAAATTTTTCCCTTCACCAAGTGGATTTAAAAATGGGTCACATATCATTTTAATAATGACTAACAAAAAGAATTAAAAAAATTCAAGAAGTTCCAAATGTTTCCACCAGGGATAATGCCACCATTCGATGGAAAACATCTCATCATATATGCGAAAACATTATAGAGATCACAAGGTTCATTCCTCACACAAAATATTGATTTTATAAATGAAAAATGTATCGATTATCTCAATAAAACCATGATAGATATTGAGACTCATTATTTAGATATCAATATGAACTCTCTAACATTAAACATTGTGTCCAAACAATTTCCGTACTACTTTTAGCACCTTCAGGTCCATTGGGAATCTCAAGAAGACCCAATCAAATACATCGTCAACCACACTATAATGACTAGACATTTGGTATGGTGGTTAATCATCACAAAATAGTTTGATATCCAGTTCGTACCATATAATGGAATAAATGGGCATACATTAGAAAATTATATAAAAGAAAAAACCTATTTAGTATAAAATATATGGATTTTCAAACTTCTTAATGAAGATATATTATCTACCAAAGACTCCACAAATACATTTTATATATATTATTATGGTTCATATAAAAGTCCTAAGGAAAAATTTGGAAAACACAAATATTAGAAAAATTGGAATGGGATTCGTTGTTGCCTCTCTCGTAAAGGTTGTTCTACTATATCCATTCTTCTTTTCAAAAGGATATACCAATAAAAAATTCATTGTTAATTTGGAGTTAAAAGTAAAATAGGTAAATAATGATTATTATATTTGGAAAGAAGAGATTATCCACCTTCATGACTATATTAGAGGGTTTACTAAATAATTCCCCTCTAAACCCACATTAACTCACTACTCATCCCCACAGAATGCTCTGGCATATATATTAGAATATATTTCTATGATTTAGTAGAACTATTCCAAGATAAAATAGTGCATATAATTAAACATTATATAGTGGTATGATTATTTTTTCAATGTGAAATGTAATCAATCAATGAGTTCAATTCCTTCCCACAACTAGATAATCATGCAAGTGGTTGGATGAATCCTATCATGTACTTCATAAATATTGGAACTCTTTAATTATATAGATATAGAAAAGAATAAATCTGATAATAAGTAATCAATTTTATTCTTAGTAACTTTTTCAATAACCTAAATTTCCTCTATAAAAAATCATTGATGGAATCATCATGATATGAATTCTAGGAGAGGATAATATATCCATTATTCCATAAGTCTTAGTTAGTTCCTATGGATCAAATCAATCAGAAACTATTATTTTTATCAAATCGGGAGGCTTGGATATTTCTAGACATCGATGATGTAGGATTATAAAAAATTCACCAAAATTTTTCATCCTCTTTATGTAATTTTCAATTTCTTTAATTAACCCATGTATGTGTTTCATGTCACCAAATAAACATGGCCATTCATAGTGTAGTGAATCGATATTAGGGGACCATACCATCTATCCATATCCATGATTTTTAGGTATACCCTTACTAATACTGTTTTATTCTCTATATAGGATAATGTATAACACTTAATGGATTATGGAAAAATGATCATCATATATTTCATAATGTAAAAAATCATTACAAATTTTTGTGTTCTCCACCCAATAATGAGATAAAGAATCACAAACTTTTTTTATCCAAATAAATGTTATATATTTGGAGTATAACATTTATTCAACTCATTATCTCCTCTATCAATAAGATGAATATATATATATAGGCTTTTATAAATACTCTATCAAATATACACTAAATAATGTTGACCATGAAAATAATTCATGGACAACACGATTTGGAAATTCTTATGGGACTACTGTAAGATAACTCATACTACTATGTTAGTGGCCCTATAATCATTTTTGTATGTAAAATAACAATTTTTTTGTCATTAAATCCAAATTTCATTCACTCTATATTACAATTTGCAATGAATTTTATTTAGATGAGCAATATAAGAAGTGGTAAGAAGAATTAGGATGGATTAATGAGAGAATAATGAGAACCATTCATCATTTATAGGTTCAAAAAACATATTAGGATGATCTTTCAATATGAACATTAACATTAATTATTATTGTATAAATAATTTTTTTTGGTGCTTAAGGCCATAATAATACATTGGATGAAAGAACTGATTCTAGAACCAAAATGGGATGGGTCTTTTTACCCCCACATGATCAATACCAATAACAAAAATTCATTGATCATCATGGATGATTTGTGTAATAATCAACCTAATAATTCATTATTTACCTAGAAATAAGTCAGGTTATTGATGACATTTTATCCTATCCATACGACCTAAAATTACCTGACACCATTCAACCATACCACATGACATTAACCATTATTTATTCATCTTTTTCACACATCTTAAAAGGGAAATGATTGATGGTCCTAGGTGAAAGACCATAAGTGGGTCAATATGGGTCAAGGTGGTGTCAACATAAATTTTACATGGCTGAATATTTGAGAGAATTTAATATAAACTATGTGTACATGTTTTTTAGGAATTATACACTAACATGGGAAAAAACTATTCACTTCAATAATTATTAATTCACTGGGAATATGGACTGCCTCACCAATAAATTTATTGAAATATTATACATCCAACATTGAAATAATCCATGTTTCAGAAATTTATGACAATAAAAATCATGGTTTAGGACCCTCATGTTTGACAGAAATTACGTATTATTGTGGCCCTCAACTAAGAGGACCAACCCAAATTGGAAAAGAGTTTCTAAACGATTTCCCCATTTATTCTATGCTGCATCATTGGAGAACAAGTGAATAAAACGAAATACATAATCCCTTACATTATCATCAGGTGAATGTAGGGAATTTACCATCCTTGGACAAGAAAAATTTACATGATCTGTTCCATGCATAGCAATCATATCTATTTAAGAAGTAATTTTCCATACTACACTAATTATGTGCATTTTAAAATTCTCCACATTATTTTCATTAGATAAATCTTATTTTATATAAAAAATACCCTATTTTATTGTTAAATTTGGATCCTCTCAAACGTACAACATTTATCAGTGATAAGATAATCCATCTACGAATGGTACCATTTTTTACTTTTCATAATATGCCCAAACATGGCTTCGCATAAAATTAAAAAATGTGGCCTATCAACTAAAGGTACATTCATACATAGGATTAGGTCCTTCTCTCTCAGTACACCCTAATATCATGGTAGTAGAAATAATGCTTTGATCATGGTTTGTGATCATTCCATACATTCTTTTCCCATTCCATTTATAAAGATCTAGAAAACCCTATCATCATGACTTATAAACTTAACTACTAACATCAAAATGATGTTGGAGTATTATTGTTCTATAAGACCCACTATATTTACTTTTCTCAGTACTCATTGTAAAAACTATTCCACCTAAAACAACAACTATATTGATATGGATTATAAGACCATAAACATCCAATGATAAGACACATAATGCTTACTATGATTGAAACCCACATTGGGAAACCTAGTTAAAACTATATCCTCAACTCACTAGGTTTGTATACTACCTAATTTAGGAAAAATGATAAGTTAAATTAGAAAAACATCTCTTTTTAGGTTGAAACCTCATTCTAGATAGACTAAAACAAGCAGTGTCACAATCTCTGAGTCTAATTTATAAATCACATAGGAAAAATTAGGGTAATGACACAAAAGATTTAATAGGTCATAGGATATTTTTTATGACCCTAAAAATTGTCTAAATATGCTCACTAGGTCCTATTAACTAGGAAAAATTAGGGAATTCTCGTATTCCAATAATTCCAATGTGTACGAAAAAATTCAAGTTAGTTTAGTAAAATATCCAAATTTATGGTTATATTATGGTCTCTTGAAAAGAAAGAAAAATAAGGAGACAATAGAATATAATGAAATTTTTTATTCTTGTATCAAAAAATCATATGAGTATCAAAAACCTAGTGTATATTTTTAATAATTTATAACATGATTCAGAAATATATTTTAAATTATTGGATCCATGTTCAAGAATATCAATGTTCTAATTGAACATTCCCACATACTCAAATTAATCCTCCTGTAAGAGATATAGTTATTCCCTTACACTAGATAAAACACCTTCTCTCAATGATTTAATAATCTCTATTAATTGTTAAAACTACATATGTTCCCCGATAAAGAATTCCAGCACTTTCAAGGGGAATACCACTTCATGGGACTTTTCATCAAATTAGACTTTTAATTTTATATAACTTTTTTTATTGACTTGATTCCAATATAATGTGCCTCTAATATTGTTAAATATTCTATGTGTTCATGCATTCTTTGATAACTCCCTTAATTTATGATATCACTCCGACCACAGAATAATCCCCTTTTTATAATAACGGACTAGGTGGTAATCCAACCTTCCATATCACAATGAGTAGAATATGCACTGCAGATGGTAGAATATTCATGTTAGATAAAATAGAGGTGTCTTTGATACCATCTCCCATAGATTCTACCAAATAAACTTGATACATTAACAAAAAGAATATTGGACTTCCTTGTATTATTTAGATCTAGTCTCATGAGGGGATACATGTTCTAGGATTGATTCACTGAAAGTGGAAATATTGTTTTCTATTTCTCATGTAATAGCATCCATATCTTGTTTCATAATTTGAATTGTTTCTACAGTTTCTTCTTTTGTCTCAACAGTTGATGTTGATGGCATTGAAAAATATATACTATTATTCATCAACATTGGAAGGAAGTAAAAAAGGGAAACGAGAATAGAAGAATCAAGTTAATGAAACTAATCATTTATGGGGAAACTTATTGGATTGATTCCTCTTTATAATCCTCAATCTCATTAATTTTAATGGGTGTCACCTAATGAGGAATATCATTATAACTTTTCTCTTATCCTAGAACATAAGTATTATGAGGATATCCTACATCATGTCCATGATCAAATGTTCCATCCAAAATAGGATTTGTAGGGCCCTAATTCCATAATCATGTATTTATACTGCAATTTTTTATGTCGAAAAATCTAAAAAACTAAATATAATTGATTTAATACCTCAATAATATGAATTTAGGATATGTGTGAAAACAGAAAAGGGGTGAAATCAAATCTATCAAATTCCATATTATAGTCCCCAAACTCCTCCAGAATGGGGATGATAGAAATTTTATTAATAAAATCTACCATTTCCATCAATTATTTTACAAATTATTCAAGGATAGTATAATCCCCACTAGTGGGGGTATTTGAGATGTTTGGTTCAAGACCAATATCTCCCCCATCCACTCCACAAAAAATGGTTTTATGGGGACCCCTCTCTTAGACCATCCAATCCAAAATGAAATTTCCACCCTTATTAGATATAATATGGACCCAGCATACCATTTTTTGGGATAGTAACAGGGATAGACGTGGTTGACATAGGGTCCTATAGTGTACATGGATAATCTAAAATATCACAAAATGAATGTTAAAATTTGATTCATATCACCCTTTAATGAACTTTATATATTACTAATATTACATTATCCTTCAAAATTATTTAGAAAAGGTATTGTTTTTCCCATGATGGTTATTCTATAGAGGTAATACACTCGCTAACAAGAGTTTGCACCACATCTAGATTATCCGCAATAGTTATTATGGGAGAAGCCTAATCCCTTTGAAAGAAAATAGGAAATGTAATTATGACATCTTCAAACATTATCGGATAGATATTTATGAAAATTTTAGAAGAATTAATGTTTGTTAAAAACACACCAGAACTAGAAATTCTATTGGATAGTGTCGTTACTATTTGACATTCCTCCACTGAGGAATGTGAATGATTAGAACTATAAACACCCTAATTTTCCATGTAATTTTTTTAATTATATGGAACTATTATGAGGTTTTGAAATATGAAGGTGCTTGATTTGGGTGTCTGCTGTTCCCGGAATGTAATTTTAAACATTCTTATCATGTGTTCAGTAAACGTGCGAGTGAGATATCATATCCTTATAACTGGTTCTTAGAATTGAAATTTCATGGCATTGTTGAACTCATAGCACTGGAATTCAATTAAGGAAGCCTTAACATCGACCATCGTGGGTTGAGATAAGAAGTTTGTTTTATATGTTTCTGTGGAGGATTAATAAAAAAATATAATTTATTTAAAATATCTTACACCTCTATTTAGTATTTGGTGTATGGGACCTCAAAGGGTTGTTAGGAATTTAATGGAGGACATTAAATTCCCGGTAACAAAAAAATGTGTTACCAACTAAATGAAATTAAAGAGGTTCATTAAATGCACCAATTAATTAACCTCTATTAATTTTCTGTTGTACGGTTCACTCTCATTGTCAATCATTTTTTTGGAATTCATTGGAAAAAGGAGGGGTGTTTTTAGGAGTGGAGGATTTTGGCGAAGTATCTTGACGAAGAATGAAACCATCAAGAATGAACCAAATATCATCATTTGAGTGGCATCATTGGAGGCTTGCTTCGGTATTGACAAACACTGACCCATATTCAAACACCAGATGCCCTCTAATGGCTAATGAGTAAGCGTTGGATACTTTTTAATTTTGAGAGTTTTTGAGACATTTATATTTTCCCTTGATATGATGCTAACGAGGAGGGAACGAGCAAAACAAACAAGGCACAATCCATACACCTCTTTCTCAATCATTGCGTTCAATGCGGGTGAATCTTTAGGTTGGACAGAACCCAAATATGAGTGTTAAGAAATGAAGGTGACAACTTGGGTAGCCCATAGATGTGATCAGATGGAGAAATAGACCACTGAGGCTCACCCAGTGGCCCGCTGAAAAAAATTGGTGTGACATCGGTTCAGCAGCCCTGGCGACCCACGCCAGTCAGTGATGGCAGTGGATGGAACTCGCCGGTCGTGAGGGTGGTGGTGCATCATCGTGCTCTAAATGAAAAGGTTGTACTAATAAGACACTACGGTTTACATGTGGCTTGCAACGACTAACCTCTAAGGAGGTGTCACAATGTCTCCCTTAGTTGGAGGTCGCCTCTTTATAAAGTTGCATCGTAGGAGTGACTCACTCCCTAAGGGTCCCGCAGCGACCAGGCGGTGCCATGTGGTTCTACTGGTACATGTCCTTAACGACATAGTCATTCGGTAGAAAGGGGGGATGTCCCCCCCCCCCAATGCTAGGGAGGGGCCCATTTCTCTTCTGGGATGAGTATAGGCCCCTGTGGGCATGGATGTGACCTCATACGTGATGGGTTGTTCCCTCTTATGGGCCGGGTTGCACCTCCCTACGGGCAGGGCTGCACCCCCCTTTGGGGCCGGGTGAGGCTACGCCTCTCTGCGGGCTAGGCTGCGCCCCCCTTGCAAGCCGGGTCTGGCTACACCGCCCTATAGGTGGGGTTGATCCCCCCTACCAGGTCGGTCCGCGCCCTCCCAATGGACTCATCTCACCTCGACCTATTCCAACTAGGTCGGCCTAGGACGATTAAGGATGGGTTGGGTCGGAGTGGTCCAACAAGGTCATACCGGTCCCGGACCCCACCAGGCCCAGTTTCACATAAATTTCCATGACATGAAAACCAAGAATTTTTTTGAAGAACATCATAATGTTCTAGGATCCTTAGAGTGAGATGGTCCTTTGGGTATATTCCACTCAAATATTGGAGAAATTTGGATTATGACTAGGTTGGATCAAACGTAAATCCAATCATGCCCTTGGTACTAAAATGCTTATAACTCACAGACTAGACATCCGATTTATGCGCCTTATATCGCATTGGAACCCTTAGGACAAGGCGGTCCTTTGGGTTACTACTTTTTGGAGCTTAGTTATAGAATAGGTACGATCAATATCTCATGGAGCGGATTCTTTAGAACCCAAGCGCACCAAGTTCGGGGAATCATGTGGTCAGCTATCTTTGAATTAGAGACCCTATATGGATCATCATCATAGCGACCCTGTGTGGATCATCATCGTAGATACTTTTTGAGGACTAGTATTAGAGTGATCCATCATGGATCAGCTTCTAGCGTCCCAATATGGATCAACATCAAGTGAACCTGTGTGGATTCGCATTCTAGTGACCCTGTGTGGATCATCATTCCAACCACCTTGTGTGGATCACCAATCTAGCGAGCCTGAGTGGATTAGTAGTAGCATGACTTGATGAGAACATGCCTTATAGAAGGCTATCGTGGAATAACAACTTATGTTTATTGTTGATCAAGAATATAAAAAATTCATTCTCGATCTATTGTGGAACTTCTAAATGGAATAATATCATATATATTATGACTAATAATCTATATTACTGATCTCTGAGTTGCATACCTAGTGTGATCCTAGCTTTCAGTATTTTCTAGGATGTAGTAGGGAGATGGTGGGGTTTGATGCTCCAGATACATGATAAGGAGACCCTCACCTGTGAAGATTTGGAGGGCCTCCTCAAGGGAGAGTTCATTCCAGTGACTCTACATTCTATGCGTATATAGGAGCTACTACACTTACAGTGGGTATCCTGACCATGGCACATTACTTGGAAAGATTCACCTTCCTCTCCTGCAACTCTACTGACATGGTGCAGGATCCTTTCTTTTGTTCCCAGACCTACGAGCAAGGACTCTGACAGGAGATCAGAGCTTCGATGGTATCTCTCAGAATCCCTATTAATGCTGGAGTGCTATAGAGATAAATCTTGGTTGAGAGATTCCGTTCATAACAGACAACGACAGCGAGACCCACCACCAGGAAACATGTATTAGATTCATCTGCAGCTAGTAGTTGGTAGATGACACAAAGGTCCAAGTGGACCAGACCATCTGGTTGATGACATCAGGACGTAGGGTTGGAGGTTTGAGGCTCATGAGGTAGATCAGACTAGAAGTGTATCAGACCGAGCATGACATGTGGTGGGTAGGGTAACATTGATCTCAACTACCTGACCAGTCGTACTGCTGATCAACAGATGGTGGAGGGACTATCGAGGCAGAGGTATAGTTACAAGTGGGTAGGTCTGCAGGAAATGAGTGTACATGGTAGAGGAGATGGCCATGCAGTAGGTAGTGGGATGGGATTCGATGTTCAACCCCCACCACCTCCAAGTGGTCCTCCCCAACCATAGAGAGCAGGTGGACTGGGATGATCTCAGCTCTTGGTAGCTGATGCCTATGACAATGGCAATCTAGAGATGATTCTAGGTACGATATGTCTCTACTCAACCATATCTCCAGATCTTATAGACACAGGTTCCAAACACTCTTTCATTTCCATGGACCTTATTCATAGCTCGGATATTCTGGTGGAGATTTTTTCTTGATCCTTATGATTAGAGTCTCCTACAGGAGAATATTTGATGATTAAACACTAGTTTCGGTAGTGTGAGCTTACTCTAGGAGGCGAGGGCTTTGGCTGGGATCTCCTAGTTGTAGTGTCAAGGCCTTAAAACCTCATCTGGGGTATATACGTGTAATCAACAGTCCATGCCCATATTGACTACATTAGGTAAAAATTTGGGTGTGTTCGTGAGGATGAGACGTGGTTTTCCTTCGTCGTTGAGAAGGTAACATTTGTAGCACGTGATGGACTTACTCAGAAGATGGGTGCATCCAATCACACATCAGTTGGATATCCTCAACATTAAAGCAGTTTATTTTGAGAGACTAAGCTATCCTTTAGTGGTGAACAAGTATGTTGATGTCTTGTTTGATGATGTTCTGGGACTACCTCTTTTTAGAGAGGTGAACCTCTACATTGACTTATACCCCAGGATGACACCAATATCTACCCCATCATATTGGATGGAGCTCGCGGAGCTTCATGAGTTACGGGTATAGTTGGAGGAAATGTAGAATAAGGGGTTTATAAGGCCCCGTGTTTTTCCATGGGCAGCCCGAATTTCATTCGCCAAAAAGGAAGATGGGAGTTTAAGGCTCTGTGTGGATTATCGGTGTATAAACTAGGTGATCGTGGAGATCAAGTCTCTACATCCAAGGATTGATGATATCTTCAATCATCTGAAGTCATATCATTGGTTTTCGAAGATAGAACTCAGATAAGGCTCTCATAATATTAGGGTATGAGACGAGGATGTGCGGAATATGGCCATCAGATATTGGTATGGCCACTATGATTTCTTGGTTATGCCATTCGGCATGACCAAATCTCCTATAGTGTCCATGAGACTCATGAACAATATATTGTAGCCATTACTCGATCTATTAATTATGGTCTTCATTGATGACATCTTGGTGTACTCAGTGACGGACGATGAGCATTATTATCATCTACGGATGGCTTTGGATACAATATGAGAGCACCATCTTTATGGTAATCTCATGAAGTGCTATTTCTGGATATAGGAGGTCAACATTCTGGAAAACGTTATCTCAGATGTTGGAGTTTTAGTTGATCCATAGAAGATAGAGTTTGTGCTTTCTTGGGTTCCACCCTAGAGTGTGAACGAGGTGCTGAGTTTCATAGGGTTGGCTGAATACTACCAGAGTTTCGTACAGGTCTTTTCTAGGTTTGTGACTCTCATGCCAACATTGACGAAGAAGGGACAACCCATCATGTGGAATGAGAGATGTCAGGAGAGTTTTCAAGAAATGAGGTAGTTAATGATGAGTGCCCCCATCTTGAGGCTTTCAGAAGGGGGCGTTGGGTATGTAATCTACTACGATGCATCATGGACCAGTCTTGGATGTGTCCTGATATATAAGAGAGTACTGATCAATTATGGTTCATGAATACTGAGACATTATGAGAAGAACTATGCGACCCATGACCTGGAGTAAGCAGATGTGGTTTCTCCTTGAATATGTGGTGACACTACATGATTGGAGATCATTTTACAGTCTACTCTGATCAAAAGAGTCTTAGGTATATCTTCTCATAGAAGGACCTGAACCTGAGACATCAATGTTGGTTCGAGTTCCTCTTGAACTATTACTTTGAGATATTCTACACTCCTAGGAAGGGGAACATAGTATCATACACATTCAACAGGTGGTCTAGTCAACAACAAATGAGTGAGGCCACAAATTAGTTCTCTGCGTTGAAGATATACATTGTGAATAGATATGAAGCATCTTACCTCTAGTCTAGGACGGCCACTACCACACCTCTTCTGCATTTTTGGGATCCATAGCTTCAGGAAATTGACAGTGGGACTCAACATTCTTAGATATCCTCAAGACATGCACCTCATAGATTTTCAAGAAGGTGGGGAGCATGTCAGCCTCTTCATAGGGCGCACTATGGTACCGGTGGTTCAATGGGAGGAGTTGTAGATAGAATTCCATACATACCCTCTGGAGGTACACCCTGGTGTAGAGAAAATGTACCATGACCCCTGGCTTCACCACTAGTGTCCAGGGATGAAGAAATCATTGACAGAGTTTGTTTCACAATTCCACACTTGACCAGAAGTGAAGGCCAAGAATCAGGTTCCATTAGGCTTAGCGCAACCATTAGAGGTACTAGATTGAAAGTGGGATGGTATTTCTTTGTATTTAGTGATAGAGTTACCACATTTCTCTATGTGCCATGATTCCATATGGGTGATCGTTGACCGACCTATGAAGTCCGCTAACATCCTACCCATCTGAGAGTAGGGATCGGTAGAGGTCTTAGGAAGCCTTTATGTACAATAGATTGTATGGATTAAGGGGGTTCCAGGGATGATTGTATCTAATTGTGAAGCATATTTTACATCCCGATTGTGGAAGGGAATATCATAGGTGTTATTGACTAAGCTACATTGGAGCATCGCCTTTAATCCCATAATGGATGGTCAGACGAAGTGGACAACACAAAGACTCAAGGACATGCTTCGTTCTAGTGTCCTAGATTTTGGATGTAGTTGGGAGGATCTCTTTCCCATGGAGGCATTAATGTACAACAAGAACTATCACTCCACCATCATTATGGAACCATTTTACTCCTTGTACGATCGACCAATCATATCACCTCTATGCTAGAAAGACCCAAGGGAGTTAGCACTGATGGGTACATAGTTGATACATGCTACCAATAAGAAGGTGCAAATAATCCAGGACTGGATGAAAATTGTACAGAGAAAGAAGAATTATTTTGATGACATGAGACTAAGGCCCTTAGAGTTTGAGGAAGAACACCATGTCTTTATATGGGTCTCACCTCGATGATGTTTGTGGTGATTTAAATGGGGTGGCATGCTATCTCCAAGGTCTAATGGACCCTCTCAGGTTCTAAGCAGAGTTGTTGAGTTGTTGTATCACCTAGACCTTCCCCCATAGATGCATCGGGTGCATGAAATTTTCCATGTGTCACAATTGATAATGTACGTGAAAGATCCATCACAATTTATCGACTGGGGTTGGTTGGACAATGATGATGGGGCGATGTTTTCGGAGGTTCCTATGGAGATTGAGGATTGGTATGATCGGGTCCTTCATGGATGATTGATACCTTTGGTGTGTGTTTGCAGGCAGCACAAGAACCTCTAGAGGAGAACATGGGAGTAGGAGGCTCATGTTCCAGCTTAGTACCCCCACCTATTTCCTTAGTCTATGTTATGTATTTCTGGGATGAAAAGCCCTACGGTGGGGAGAATGTAAAGACTAGGATTTTCCATGTAATTTTTTTAATAATATGGAACTATTACAAGGTTTTGAAATCTTATGGTGTTTGATTTCCATTCTTGGTGTGAAAAAAATGAATTTCAAACATTCTTAAGGTTCGTTTAGTTAATGTGGGAGTGAGAAATTTTATGTTTTGAACCAGTGTTCGGAATTTAAATATGAGAGCACCCTTGAACTCGCAGCACTAGAATTAGGTTAAGGGTTCCTTAACCTTGACCACATTTGGTTGAGAGAGGAAGAATGTTTTCCACTTTTCATAGATGATTAAAAAAATAAAAATAATTTATTTTAACTATTCTCCAAATCTCATTATGTTTTGGTGGCGGGGACCATAAGGGGTGGTCAGACATTTAATACAGGACAATAAATTCCTGGTTACACAAAAATGTGTAACCACACAACATGCAATTATAGAGGATCATTAATTCCACCAATTAATGAACCGCTCTTAATTATGTGATTCAAGGTTTACTCCCATAGCCACTTTTTTGGAATTCGTTTACAAAAGGATTGGTGTTTTTTTGAGAGGAAGATTTTGGAGGAGTCTCTTGATGAAAAACGGATCCATCAAGAATGAACTAAAGATCTTCATTTCAGTGGAATAGTAGGAGTCTTACTTCAGGATTGGAAAACACCAACCCATATTCAAATGTGGGACACTTTAAAATGACTCAAGTGGTAGGGTTATATCTTATTTAGATTTTGAGAGTTTTTGAATCTTTTATCTTCTCCCCCGTTGAGATGCTAACATGGAGGGTGCGGGCCAAAAGATCAATCAATAATCCCACTAACTATTCCTCAATCATTTCATTCTACGTGGGTAAATTTTCAGGTTGGATGGAACCCAAATCGCTGGGTCATGAAGCCAAAGAGATCACCCGGGAAGCCTGTAGATGCAATCGGATGGAGAAGCGGACAAACGGAGCTCACCCAGTGGCCCATGGAAGATTTACGGTGTGGCAGCACTGGCGACCCACACTAGAAAGTGATGGCAGCGGCTGACACTAGCCGACCGCGGTGGTGGCGGAGTGCCATCATGCGTTGTAAGAGACTGTCGTGACAATAAGAAGTGGTTGTCAACAGAAGGTATGCACTAGACAACCGTGGAGATGGTGATGCACCATCGCGCACTGCAAGAGGAGTAGGTCATAGCTTTTCTACTGTGGGGGTTGAACTGAGCAGCTGATAGCGGCTGGCGACAGAGGCTGAGCGGTGCCCCGTCATGCACCATTGAAGGTAGCCTTAGCTCGAAGTCACGGTGGAGGAGGGACCCGATCCCTACGGGTCCCGTAGTGACTAGGAATCACCCCATGGTGTTTTCGCTTCATGTCCCAAACGAATAGTCATTCTTAATAAAGGTGGAACATTACCTCCCCCCCCCCACCCGAACTAGTTTGGTACCCACTCCCTCATGTGTGCTAATACACGCCCCCTTCGGGGCTGGGCAACGCCTCCCTATGGGCATTGTTGTGCCCCCCTTGCTGGCCAGGATTCACCCCCCCTATGGGTCGGGCGGCGCCTCCTTGTGGGAAGGGCAGCACTACCCTTTCAGGTTGGGCCACACCCCCTACAGGCTGGGATGTGCTGCCCTACAGACTTAGTGGTGCCCCCCTGTGTGTCGGGCTATGCCCCTTGCGGTTCAGGTTGGGACTCCCTGCGGGTTGGGAAATTCCACCATTGTAGATCGGGTCACGCCCCCTACAGGCTGAGCTGCACCCTCCTAGCATGCTGGGCCAGATTGTGGCCCAAACCAATCGGGCCAGCCCAATCTGATCTGGGTCGGACCAGACTCAGACCCAACCCAGCCCAGTTTCACTTAAATTGCCATAACATGAAATCCAGATATTTGTTTGATGAACCATTTATGGCGCTGGTATCCTTGGAGTGGGATATTCCATTATGTATACTACACTATAAATTTGGTGAAATTTGGTGTATGGATAGGTTGGACCGGACCCGAATCCAACCAAGCCCTTAGTACTAAAATGCTTATAACTCACAGACCGGCCGTCTGATTGGTGCACTATCTA
The DNA here is from genome assembly GCA_963277665.1 of Viscum album. Taxonomy (NCBI): domain Eukaryota; kingdom Viridiplantae; phylum Streptophyta; class Magnoliopsida; order Santalales; family Viscaceae; genus Viscum; species Viscum album. Next base: position 71,305,362 of record OY728133.1, on the reverse strand, counting down.
TCGCGTTGGAACCCTTACAACAAGGTGGTCCTTTGGGTTACTACATTTTGATTCTTAGTGGAATTCTAGGTATGACTGATATCTCATAGAGAAGTTCTTATAGAAATCCATTGTACTATGTGCGGTGAATCCTATAGAAGACTGTCTTTGAAGTAGTGACCCTGTTTGGATCAGCATCATAGCTACTCGACAAGTACTAGTTTTAGAGTGGCCTATCGAGGATCATCTTCTAGAGACCATATATGGATCAGCATCAAAATAACATGTTTTGATCAGCATTCCAGCGACCCTATGTAAATCATCATTCTAGAAACCCTGTCTGGATCATAAATCTAGCGACCCTGAGTGGATCTGTAGTAGCATGACCCATTGAGGACCAGCCTTAAATTGACCCATCATGGAACAAAGACATACAACCAAGAGTTGATCAGGAATAGAAAAACTTATTTTTGGATCAGTTTTGCAGCTTCTAAATGAAATAATATGATATTTCATAAGAATAATGATCAATATTTTTGATCTATGAGTGGTTTACATAGTGTGAGATGACAGTTGCTTCATGATTTTGTGAATGAGGTCTCGCTCTGTGGTTTTACCATTGTGGAAATCTGGGAGACCATCGGGGGTCTCGGGGTCCCGAGTAAATATTTTTATACTCACCCCTACACATGAATCACCACACCTTTTTGTATCTCGTAGAGATGACAGATAGCTTTGACAGAGGTTTGCGAGACAAGTTAGGACAGTGCTCGAAGGTGTACCTTTAGTTGCGATGTGCCATAGTGATGACTGACTGTGAGTTGTACCTACCCTTCAGGTAGGAACCTTAGTCGATGATTCTGGGAGATGTTTTTATGTTGTTGTTGTTCTTTTTATTTAGTCTTTCATTATTCTCCCCTTTAATTATAGTACTCATACTTTTTTACTTTTAGTATACATATTTTAACTAATGTAGTTTTACTACGTGGGTTTTGTTCATTGTATTCTTGGACTTTTTGTTTGCAGGTTTAAAGGAAATTCCTTCCCATTTTTTCGGGATATTACTTTCGGTGTTAGTCACCAACCCCTGGCCTATGGAAGGTAGGCTAGGGGTAGTCACAATAGAGCCCCTAAGGGACGGGTTATGACAGGACCTTCCCTTCAAAAATATTTCTTCCAAATGTTTTAATAAAGAAAGTAATCTCATTAATCCTCCTCCTTGAATCATGGGACCAACATAAATTTTCACAACTTGTAAGGGCATCTCCTAGAATTAATAGAGATTCCTGTTAGACCGTATCATGGAGACTCTGATCCTGGAAACTATTAATCATGTAAATTAAAGGTATATAACTCTTCATTACATACCCCTTTTTAAAAGGAAATGATTAAGGGAAATAGAGTGTAAAGGATTGATACATCATTATCATTGATAGATTATTCTCATTCGTTAGTGGTCAAATTAGCCACTACTACACTAGTGGTTACTTGATTATTTATATCAGTTAATTGATTTATAATAAGAACCCATTCATGAATGGAATATATGATCATATATACTAGTAAAATATTATTAAACACATCAGTATGGTTGGTATCAAAATTGAATTCATGGGGTGTTCTCATGTCTCTATGTTGTGAAATATGTATCCTTACTTGAATCAATATGTATAAGTCTAGAATATCAGACATCTTTTCTTCATTGAGTTACACTACCTCAGGCTGTAGATAATTACAAGTTTCAATGACCAATTATGATGATGTTTCCACATCTCTTAAATTCAATAGATTTTCTAAAATCTCTATTCCAATTAGATTCTAGGTAAATAGAGTTTTAATTTTCTCTTGATGATGATCACATGATAATCTTGGCTCAACACCCATACTATTTTTAGTTATTATCTGTTGCATGACCCGTCATCGATATTGTTTGAGGAATTTATATCTTCATCATTATAATTCTCACGATGTTCATTATTAACATGATTTTCCCATCAACAATATTTCATGGATTTGACATGGGGAATAATCGTCATCAACACACCTTATGGGTATTAAGAGATCCATGCATTTTCAAACACAAAATTCAACCATATGGATGCACCATATAGAAGAAGATTAGTTACCTCTTGAGATACCTCCAAGGACATATAAACCTTGAATTGTAGGGATACCATTGGTTTTTTATATAATAAGATATTTACTGTATCAAATATGTTGGTTTTTAGTAACTTAAACTAGTTTCCAAATATATTCTGAGCATAGGATTCAAACATAATCTCAACTTCAATTTGGGTTTCCAGTATGCAATTTCTGAAATCTATCACGTACCACCACTTCTCCTCATTAACAGGGACATTATTTTTGAAGTTTTCGGTGAGAGGATCCCTATATGAGAAGAAATTAAATTCACCAACAGGGTAAAATTCATTAATGATTCACCATACTTCAATGATAGAGGATGGATACCAGAAATAGATTGAATAAATGGTTGCAACTGGCCTCCAAGAAATCTCACCTCACACAACACAATGTAATAGTTACAATTTTAAAAAATCCACCCATGAAAGACATGGAATTTCAATTAAATATATGATAATTTATTCCCTATGTACACATGAAATATTAACTGGTGGATATTTTCCCAGATATGGGATTCCAACCACATGTTATCCCCTTTATCCATCTTGAATGACATGAAAAACATCCACAACCCCACACTGTCATTAGATTCATGGACATGTGTCATATATACACTCAAAAAAATTACTAAAAAGTCTATGAGGTTCATTTTGGAATAGATTTTTGATTTTATTTCACACCCCAACTACTAATATTTTAATTTTCAAATGTATAAAAAAAATTTACTAGGGATTCTCCATATATCCAATTATGGACATGTCATTGGCCTTCGACAACTCAAACTATGTCTTTTTGGTTCCAAGAAAACCTCAATCCATGCCTCAAGATATGCATCACCACTTGGGTGTTGGTATTCATTTTTTACATTCTGTTTTATCATTACTATCTCATGATCAAAATAATGCATTCATCAAACATCATCTCACACTAATTTCAGTGTGATGAACTAATCATAAATTTCATAGTGAATGGGAACTACTAAGATCTTGTATACATACCATAACGTAAATTTTATTTCCACAGTTGTAAGATGTAAATATTTATTTATGGTATTTATATGCTGATCATATTAGGGAAAATATCTGGATTATTTTATTTAAATTTTTGGATCAATTAGACATCCACATAGGTTCTAGAAACATTCAGGTTGACATTGTTAAAATTTTGGGTGCCTTACACCCAACTATTCAGTGATTTTGATTACCAAATCATGTATACAGTTAGCTATGCATGATTTCATATCACCATTATGTTGTATACTTTTCATCTTCCACTATTAAAATGGTAATATCCAAAGGTTAATTGTCATATCAAAATTTTATAGTAGTTCCCAGACTATAATGAGAACCTATAGATACTATGACTTTAATCATAAACATATATTCTATGGTCTAGTTACATTTTACTGATTGGACATCTAATGGTAGCAAAAACCCACCTAGAACATGGTGTTTATCATTTACCAGCTGACACACTAGGCACTTGGCCACAAACTCTGCCACTGCTCGCTTTACTCCTGGCCACCAAAGTTGTCTCTTCAAACCCGGGTACATCTTGGAAACTCCTGGGTGTACCGCTAGTGGTGAGTTGTGGAACTCCCTGATAACCTGGCCGCGCATTGCCTCTGGAACAAACATCTTCCCCCGGAAGAGCATTCAATTTTTACCATCATCTGTCCACCCTTCCGGAGCATTTCCTTGGTCAACTCGGTCATGTATCACTTCGCACTCTAGGTCTCCCCACTGAGACACCTCCACTTTTTGCATCATTGAAGACGGTATTGTCATTTGATATAGGTAACCTCTACCACTCTCTATCCTCGCATCCCAGTGCAAGACTGCCACCTCTTACATCACCTTCCAAGCGTCTACCGACTCTCGGACTGCGTCCTTCTGTGATCTCCTGCTCAAGGCATCAGCCACTACATTCCCCTTACCTGAAGTGTAGGAAATCTCGAAGTCATAATCTTGGAGGTACTCAATCGACCTTAGCTACTGTAAGTTTAGGTCCCGCTGGGAGAAGATATACCTCAAGCTTTATTTATCCATGAAGACCACAAAGCGTTCACCTATGAGGTAATGCCGCCACAACTACAATGTAAAAACGACCGCTGCAATCTCCAAGTCGTGGGTGGCATATTTATGCTCATGGGAGCATAGATTCCTAGACCCATAAAAGATCACCCCTTGCCGCTGCATCAACACACACCCAAGACCTTTCCCTGAAGCATCAAAAAACACATCATATGTTTCCCCATCTTCTAGTAGTCTCAGTACAGGGGCACTAACCAAATTCTCCTTCAGATAGCTGAAGGCTGCCTCGCACTGCTCACTCCACAAGAAGACCTGTTCCTTCTTGGTCATGGCTATCAAAGGTGCCGCAACTCCAGAGAAGTTGAGTACGAACCTCCGATAGTAACCTGCCAGCCCGAGGAATCTAAGAACCTCTAACTCGTTCTTGGGTGCTACCCAAGAAACAACTGCCTCAATCATTGATGGGTCCACCACTACCCCTTGCTCGGACACTACGTGCCCAAGGAAGTGCACTTATCATGTCTCGAACTTGCATTTCGAAAACTTCCCATAGAGATGGTGCTGTCAGAGGACATCCAAAACCATCCTAAGATGGTCCGTGTGATCCTCATCTAATCATGAATAGACCAGGATATCTTCGATGGACACGAATACGAACCGATCCAGGTACTCCCGGAATATGGAGTTCATAATCCCCATGAACACATTCGGGGAGTTCGTAACACCAAAAGGCATGACTACGAACTCGAAGTGTCCATATCTACACATGAATGTCGTCTTGGAGATGTCAGTCTCCTTCACCCTCAACTGGTGATACCCAAACCATAGGTCGAACACTGAGAACCACCTTGCCCCTTTTATCTAGTTGAAAAGTTCATCTATCTATCGATGATGGTAGAGATTCCTGACCGTTACCTAATTCAGCCTCCTGTAGTCTATACACAACCTGAGACCACCATCTTCCTTCTTGGCGAACAAGACTGGGGCACCCCACGGTGACACACTTGGTCAAACATAACCTCTCTTTATCAGATCGTCAATCTGAATCCGCAACTCCCGTATCTCCGAAGGTGCCATTCGGTAGGGAGCCATCAAAATCGGACGAGCACCAGGCTGTAAGTCTATCACAAACTCGATATCACATTGAGGGGGCAGAGTATTCACCTCCTCAGGGAAGACATCCATAAACTCATTGATAATCCATGTTACCTCTACCATATCAGCATCCACCAACTCCACTGACAGCTTAGCAAACAAGGAGAGGAGGGGTTCCTCTCTTCTACTTCTCTTCTGACTGCTCCCCTCACCAGTGAAAGTAGCACACTGGCCTCCCAAGCTTGAAAACACAACCCTTCCTCAGAAGAAGTTGATTACGGCACACACAGTGAACAACCCGTCGATGCCTAGAATGACATCGTATGGTTGTATCTATAGTAGTAGTATTAGATCCATGACCGACTAATGTGGCCCTATCATCAGTCTGCATCCTCAAAAAGCATATAAAAAGTTAGTCTGACCTCCGAGGGGTGTGCTCAGCACCAGGGGCAATGGAAGTCTATCGGAATCTATTCCCAAATAACGGGATAGACTGGGTTCAACTACGGATTGAGAATATTTGGTATCAAACAAGGCATAAGCAAGGGTGCTAATCAAACTGATCGTACCTCGAACGATATCCCGTCCTGCTGGAACTGCTGCCTCCGCGGCGTGAAACTGCCTACACCCAGCTCCTCTGCCTCTCGACTATCGGCCACTTCCTGACCATTACCTGGTCGAGGTCCCTGAAGAGTGCCCTGAGGTCGGCCGCCGCCTGTAACGTCAGACCTCGGAGGAGCGGGAGCTCACTTCCCCTACTGCTGCTGCTGAAAGGGCCTGGATGGAAGCTGCTATTGAGGCAGGTGCTAGGCATGTCTGCCACTACCGTACTGAACTCGGTCGGGGCACTGATTCCAGAGATGTACATGGCTCCCACAGATGAAGCACCTCGGTCCTGGTCCCAATGGAAAAGGGTGAGGACCGGGGGACCGGAACTGAAACTGTTGCGGCCTACTCCCTCCTCGTCGGAACATGGAGGGTCCTGAAGCTGGAGGCCTAGTGCTGATGGCCTTCCCCTTCGATGGTCCCAGCTAGATCCCCTCTGGTGACACACCTCCCATAGTGTGCATCCTTTCCACCACTTTGGACTTCTTCTAGTCCTCCAAGTACGTCGGCATGGTAAAGGGGGTAACAGCATACTGGAGGGAGGGTCGGAGCGCCTCCTCTAAACGTCTCACCCGAGACTCCTTGTCGGGAGAGAGGTCCTGAGAAAAACGTATGAGGTCCTTGAAATTGATTCCTAGCACCCTTACAGACATACTCCCCTGCTGAAGGGAGTTTAACTCCTACCTCTTCTCCGCCTTCATCGTAGAAGAGAAGAATTCCGCCTGGAACTCCTTCTCAAAATCACCCCATACTACCTCAGCCTCTCTTCTTTCCCCTAGGTAAAGCATACACCACTGATACGTTGTTCCCCGCATCTGGATGACATCTAGAAGAACCTAGTACTCAGTCAATGCCCGGATCAAGCCGAAGGCTATCACTAGATCCTCTAGCCAGCCCTCCGTCTTCATGTTAGAGTTGTTTCCCTCATACTTCTCAATGGTCTGTCGCTGGAAGGCACGAAGTGTCTTCTACCACTGGTCGTCCTACTCCTATTGATTAGCTCTATGCCGGTCGGCCAAGGTAGTCTCCGGGTCCTTCGTTGTCTTCACCACACGTTGTCGTCTCCCAGGTTCCATAGTTGCAAGGTAAACAAAGAATGCCTAAGCCCAAGTAGTGCAGAATATTGTTCTTAAAATTTTCTTAAACTTATTATTTATTTCAAATTACCAATACAACCCAGAAACACGAGAACAGAAGTCATTTTTATGCATGTACCTTTCCTAGGGTAACTCTAAGCAAACAATCAGTGTGGCCTTACTTGGTCGTTCGGTAGGTCCAAAGTCCTTGCATCAGATCACAAGGGGCCCTAAAATCACGCGTCTTATCCGGTCTTCCCTGGCCTAATTCATGCACCAAGGTCACCCAACACTGTTTCCCTACCATCCCATGCAATCCTCACTGTTCCTAACTCCAGAATCCATCCTATATCTCAACCATAGCCTATGATACAATTCTTTCACGACCCTCCTTCACCAAAAGGCGGGAAGGGTCTGCAGATTGCCATACCCTTCCTTCTTCAAGTAGAAGGAGAGATAATGACCCCTGAAACCCACCTTCAATAGGTCCCGGAGTGGAGACTAGCACCAATGTTGTAGAATCACACACTAAATGGAATGAAGTACCCTTTCTCTTTTAATAAGATCGAGGGAAAAAAATGGTAAATCCCAACAACACCAAAAGAGGAATGTAAAAGAAAAGCTAGGAACCATTACCAATGCATGATACAAAATTAAATACCCCAATGTACAAAGTGACTACAACGGTAAAGTACCAAACAAGGAAAAACAGAAACAGAAACTGCCCTAAAGGTCCAGGCTAGTACGGTCTTGTGCGATCCCCAAAGTCCTCCTGGAAACCTGATTGCAGTTTTATATACGTAGGGTGAGCATACAAGTATAATTAGTAGGGAGAAACCAAATACTATCGTGCACACATGGGGGGAACATATTAAAGTCCCGTGAGAAAAAGAGTAACCAAACACCTTACTAGGTAAACTATCCACCCTAGCCTTTCCAAGGCACACTCCCCAAATAACACAAGTCAAGTAATGTATAGTAATAGAACATTGATGTTTGGGTACCCCGCGCCACTTTCCCACTGGTTATTGAAGACACCTACGCATCGATCCAATCCGACCATTCTCACTACAGTCCCACTACCAAAACCCCGCCCGTAATCACCTAGCCCACAACCTCACATAGTCCCATTGCCAAAACCCCGCCCGCCCACACATGGGCCACAACCTCACGCAGTCCCATTGCCAAACCCTGCCCACAAACACCTGGGCCACAACTGTCACATGTAACCACGCCTGCAAACACCTAGGCCACAACTGTCACATGTAACCACGCCTGCAAACACCTATGCCAGAGCAACCACCACCACGATCGAAGAAACCTAGGTTAGAAGATCCACTTCCATGCCCGAAGACACCAGGGCCTCTTCCCGAAGACACTTGGGAAAACCACCTACCCGCACACACCTGGGCCGTAACCACCACACTACCCCGCTCGAAGGTTGTTGGGATAATAATGGACTTCAGGCCATCCCAGCCTGCCCGAAGGTACTTGGGCTATCTGGGAAAATGAGTGGAAAGAAGGTAATAACCATCCACTAATGGAAGTGTTGGGAAAAACACCATCCCCCATGAAATGGGTGTGTTCATCACTAAGTGCTCAAATGGGTGGGACACGAATAAGAAACACAAAACAACAAGTATAAGTATAGGTAACAAGCACTCACCCAAAATATAGGTTTTTCTTCAGCCTTCCTAAAGAACACAATCAGTACCATGTACAAGTCACAACTCACATCAATCCAAAACCCATTTGTCCCATCTTGGTTTACATTTTCAATAATAATGTTTAAATAAGTTTTTGAACTACTGGGAAACTAAAACCATAAGCACAAACCAAGGGAAAAAGATTCATCCAAACTTAAATTTAAGCATCGAAACCCAGTTCTTTTGTAAAGCCACAACAACCAATGAAAACCCCAAGATACATCCCCATGTACAAAAACCAAGAGCCAAAAATGTTTCGCTACAACAGAGGATCCCACCCCAATTCATGATATAACAAAGGATCCCATCCTCAATTTCACAACCACCGAGAGTAAAACAATAGGGGATCCCATCCCCACCCACATCACCCAGAAACCGGCCCGTGAATGAAAAAAAATAAAAGAACAACCCACTACCAACACAAATCAGTCCCATGCATGTATTTTTAGATTTAAAATATTTAACACACTCAATGATTTCAATTCCACATGGTTTAAACCGGGGTTATCACAGAAAGGAGTTGATCCTGATGCTTTCAATTTGTTTAGCCAAATATATGTAATTAACCAAATTACTTTTCACATCAAGGGTTTAAAATCACAATATAATTTATTTAAACATCACCATAGGCAAGGTTTTGTTAGTACATATAGAAAGACCACCAACGACCATGATTTTCAGTAGGCATAACCCCGCACAAATCAGAAAAAAAAGCTCATAAATAAGGCAGCATCATCGATTCATCCCCCCCCCTTAATTCTTTAGAATCCATTTATTATCCTCATTAAGGTTCGGTACATCCAATTCTATAGAATCAAAAGCATGCCCACCCCGCAAGATACATAGAAAGGAGAGTCAAATGTGAAACCCTACCTTTTATCAACAATTGACGCTAAGCCCAGGCGTAGAACATCACGGATAGCGAGGTGGCTCGTCCGAATGAAAAGCTACTCGTCTGAACGAAGGGTACTCCGAGAAGAGGGTGATCAAGAAAATCACCTAGGTATAACCCTTTGGGCTATAAAGTCTGAGATACAGAATGCCCCGGGCTGTTGAAGATATAGAGAGACTCGAAAATGCGTAAGTCGCGAGGTTGTGGGTTGACCACGCGGTTGAGACACCCCACATGTCATTAATGGTTCCCCGTGGATTAAACTTATGCAAACACCAGGTTAATTCATTAAATATTTAATTAAATGACATTCATGGGCGTTACTGGGCTTAAAAACAAGCTTAAAGTGGTCGAAATAGGGTTTGAAACCCAATTTGCGCAAAAGGGAGGCGCTACTGGAAAAACCGTGAGGGTAGCTGAGAGATACCTGTACCGGTAGTTGCGCGCTATCGGGAGCCCGAAGCTGCCTGTAGCCCGGAGCTTCCGGGAGCCCGGAGCTGCCGGTAGCCTGGAGCTGCCGGGAGCCTGGAGCTACCGGTATCCCAGTGCTGCTGGTATCCCAGAGCTCCCGGGATCCCGGAGGTACCGGTTGCCGAGATCTACCGGTAGGCTAGGCCTATCGGTAGGCCGTGGCTACGGCTAGGAGTCATTGAGAAGGTGGGATGGCCTTCCAGACCACCCAGGACACCTCAACATCATATTTTTCACTAAGTAATGGACACCAAAACTTGGTTCATTTCATTAATCTTGATTGTATCACTTAGATCATTATTTAAATACATCGAGAATATAAAACGTGATTTATATATCATATATATTTAGAATATAAATATGTATAATAGATGTATATTTGAAATGGAAACACGGTTTATGGAGAGGTAGTCCGTACGTACCCATAAACGATGTTTCCGTTTTCATATAGTATTGAACAGAAGTAAGTGAATAAGATATATGTAAGTACATAAATACTTATATATATAAATATATATATCTCCAATAGCATTATTATGTCATATAATAGATACTTATTAGTAATATATATTTTTATGATCATCGATGAATGGTGAACTAGAAATGAATCTCATCGCATCGTGAAGACGGTAATCCGTACGTACGCACGAGCGAAAATATCATTCTTTTGATATTAAAATAATATATAATTGAATGGTATATCATATATACAGAATCATTATCATGTTATATTTATTATTTACATCAAATACACATCATTATTATACCCATCAAATTAATAATGTATTGAATAAGAATTACACCACGATGTGGAGACGGTAAGCTGTATATACGCACATTTTGATTTGAATGGAATCGACAAAGAAAAAGGAAGTGGAAGAAAAAAGGAACTTGAAAGAGGGTGGTGAAATCATTTCCTCTTTTTCAGGTTCTTTCTTTTGATTTGACAAATAGGGCTCCTTAGGATGGCTTTATGAACAAACTAAGGCCTCTATGTTTAAGAGAGTATAGTTGAGAGGGTATTTGGGCATGTTTTGGCCAGCCAAATGGTTTAGAAGGTGTTAATTAAATTGAAGGGGGAGTTCCCTTTTATAAGAGGGGTGAGGGGAACCTTTGGAAAAACTTAACAAATTATTCTATAATAAATTCATATTAAGTTTATAATGGCTCTAAACTAGATTATTTAAAGTCTAAGGCGGGGATGTGTTAAAAAAAACTCAACCAATTGGTTTTAGACAAGTTTGGGTCACCATTTTACCCTTATCTTTTATAATTAACTCTTTGTTAAATAGTTTGACATTACCATGTCTCTTTGTATTTTTATTTTATATGCTTAATAAACATACTATAAATTTCCAAGAGAACCCCAAGTAGTTCATTAATGTAATATATATTATTATTTAATTCTTTTAAAAAACCTTATATTTTTAGTACCATTATATCAATTAATAATACAATATTTTTTTAAAAACTATTTTATGTCAATTTTGACACTATTTTGTATTTGCTTTTTTGTTAAAATAATAACAGCATGATTACTTCAAAAATAATAATTAATCAATCCTTACATGTCATATTCACCAACATAATTTGTGTATATTATAAAAACTTTGAAATTATATTTATTTTAATATTTATAATACCATTTATTTGATTCTTTCATTAATAAGGTAATTACTACATCAACATTGTTTCATTAATAAATTTAGTTATTTAATCTCTAAAAATTATAAATAAAAAACCATTTTGTAGGAAATTTTTTATCTTTCTAATTAATATTTATAGTCTAATTTATCTTATGTATTACCCTATATTAAAAATGGTTGAGTCATTAAACATTGATTTTAACTCTTTTAACTCTTCTTTAAACAAAATAATAATAAATGTATTAATCGAATCCAAGTGGACCTAAAGGGTAATATTTCATTTCTGAGGTTTCTTTTGGTCTAATTAAACTTATCCAATAGAATTAAGACATGTGTTAGGGTAATAATAATATCATTTTTACCCTTAATTACCCTATTTACTTTTTACCGTGGTAATAAAAGTAAAAAGTTACTATTCGGCAAAAATTACTTTTACCTTATTGAACCACATTTTTCTCCTTGATATTAACCGTGTCTCTCAGATTTTCAAAATTCCACTCACATAAGTGGTAAATTTTTGTTTTATGTAAATTTGCAAATTCTCCTAGGAGATGGTTAAAAGACGGTGAAAAGTTCAATAAAATTTCTATATATCTTAAAGTATTATAAACTGAACCCAATTAATTACATTGAAATTATATAGGTATTATGTATCTATTTTTCCCTTAAATAAATTTAAATAACATAAATAATTATTTAAATAAAAATTCGGTTTTAAACTATATCTCATTGTTTTTCACTATTCATCAAAAATTAAAAGTTTTCAGAAAAATAACAAAAATCTTCCCTAAGCTAATTTTGATATTACAAATTCAATAATGAAGTCTATTTTACCAAATTCAAAACATAGATGTCTAATTTATTAATTTAAAATTAATTCCCGCTGTCAAAACCAAATGGCATATTTTTAAGAAATAATAACTATCAAGAGTTTGACACTTGTTTATGTCCAATTTCAATGTGAAATTACTTACAATGTCCATCATTGAATTAAATGGTAAAAATATAAACTATTTATACTTCCAAACCATTAAAATTTATAATTTAACACTATAAATTATTTTGATTAAAAAAGTTGTTTTTAGTTAAAATATAGTATTTTTCACTATTCACCCAAATACGAAAGTTATCAGAAAAACACCAGAAATTTATTGAAACTAAATTATTATATCCCGATTCTAAAGAAGAAGCTTATTTTTCAAATTGAATATACAAAAGTTTCAAATATTGTATTCTAAAAGTGTTCGACACTATAAGGCGGTAAAATTGCATTTTTCTAAAAATACTTCTTTTATCTGAAAAAATGAACTTGTTCTTGCATTATGTATGAGAAACTAATAATATGGATTCTATAATTATAAGTATTATATAAAGTTCAAAATTCTGTTAATACTATTTAATAACCGCTTTCTAACGGCTAGTTTGGTAAGTCGTGGTGCGCTGGAACTCAGTGTTGCATGTAGTGCAAGTTATTGAATTTCATTGAAAAAATAATGTACTAAGAAATATTGGGATGTAACAGTACCCATGGAGAATATTGGGAACTATAACGCTAGGTTCAAGTGGAGGAGGGACACTTATTCCCAGGGTGGGAGTATGGAACATTATCCGACGATAGGATCGGTGAATCTTCCTCTGAAGCCCTAGAACAAACCAAGATGTTTGTAGTGTGGTTCTACAAGCCTCATAAAATGGGATTGCATGGAAAAACCTCAAGAATGTCATTATTTTAATCCAATGGGGAATATTTAGCATTATTTCCGGAATACTCCAATGTCGGGTGCACGTGGCACTCCTCAGGGATCACAGGCATTGTACGCTTCGACAAGATGAGGGCAGCAGTATACCCCTCGGTAGCAGAGTAAAGTGGGTGATGATGATTCTCAAAATACCATTATGCCTTAGCAGGGAATTAAATAGCAGAGCGTGGCAAGAAGACATGTCTTTAAAGCTGAGCAGATTGTGGTGGATGAACAGTCGGGGCCATCCACGGTTCAAGGTACTATTATTTTAAATTCCACCTTTATGAAAGTATTGTTTGATACTGGTGATTCACACTCTTTTATTGATGGACGTGTGGTTGATTTTCTGGGATTAAGGGTAGAAATTATGCCCTCAGTTTTGAAATATTAAACTCCACTAGGTCAAAGAGAGTTTCAATCCTTCTTGTGTAGAGCATGTTGCATCATTGTGGGCGAGGTTCAGATAACCTTGAACTTCTCAGTGCTTGAGATGGATGGGTATGATGTAATCTTAGGAATGGATTGGCTTGTGGTGTTTATGGTGTACATTGACTGTAATGAATGGAAAATGTATTTTACAACACATGATGGTGTTAGACGTTCCTTTAGAGGATATAGACACGAATGGCATGGTGCAACGAGTTTTTTGGCACCATCAGTGGGCGTGTTGTCGTATCAACTGGTGGTGTTGTTGTTGGAATCGATAGAGGGTGTTGAGAAGACTGTTCTTTCTAAAGTGGTGGATGTGTTCATGGATGTTTTTATCGAATAATTCTCTAGGTTACCTCCCATAAGAGAACTGTAGTTTATGATTGATCTCATTCTAGGGACCAATCCTATCTCACTTATGTCTTACAGGATGGCACCTACTGAATCAAAGGAATTTAAAGTCCAGTAGGAGGAGTTAGAAAACAAAGGGTTTATCCGGCCTATGATGTCTTTATCGGCAGTGGCAATGTTGTTTGTGAAAAATGAAAATGGAACTTTTAGGCTCTTTGCTGATTTTCATAAACATAACCAAGATATGATAAAGAAAAGATATCCACTTCCATGATTTTATGATTTTTTCGACCAGCTGAGGGGAGCATAGTGGTTCCCCTAGATCGAACTGAGGTCGAGACATCATCAATTGTAGTTGAGGAGGGAAGATATTCCTAAAATAGCTTTCAGAAGTAGGTATGGCCACTATGAATATGTGGTTATGCCCTTTGGTCTAATGAATACCCCAACGGTGTTTATGGAATTGATGAATCGGGTGTTTCAGAGATATCTGGATTATTTTGTGGTGGAGTTTGTAGATGATATTCTATTTTATTCAAAGACAAGGGTGGAGCATGAGTAGCACTTGGAGACAGTGGTAGGGATCTTGAGGGATCCCCAGTTGTATTCCAAATTGTCAAAGTTTGACTTTTGGATACAGGAAGTCCCTTTTCTTGGCCATGTGATTTTATGAAAGGGGTGTTTCAATGGATCTAGTAAAGATAGAGGTTGTTACCTCATGGAAACCATCGAAGAATGTGTTTGAGATACATATTTTCATTGGTCTAGTTGAGTAGTATCAGCATTTTGTTCATGATTTTTCACTTTTGGCATCACTGATGACAGCTTTGAAAAGAATGAATGTTCCATTCCAGTGGAATAAAAAGTGTCAGTAGTGTTTTGAAGAGCTCAAGGGTCACCTTACATCAGCACCAATCTTGGTTTTTCCAGACCAGGAAAAGGGTACGTGGTGTATTGCAATGCAACGATATCAGGGTTGGGGTGAGTTCTCATGCAAGGGAATCATGTGGTTGCATACGGATCATGACAGTTGAGGGTGCATGAGATGAACTACCCAACTCATGATTTGGAGTTGGTATTAGTGGTTCATGCTTTGAAAGAGTGGTGACATTATCTCTTCGGTGAGAAATTCACGGTATATATAGATCATAAGAGCTTGAAACACATTTTCTCACAAAGGGATTTGAACTTGAGGCAAAGGATATGGATATAATATCTTCAAGTGTTTGATTTTGACTTGATGTATACACCGGGTAAGGGAAATTTTGTGGCAGATTCTTTTAGTAGAAAATCATATGCTCCAGTGGAGAAACAGGCTTCAGACTATTGGAATTTGTTGTCAGTTATAGCTGAAATGCGGTTAGAATGCGAGGACCAAAGAGATAGAGTGGCCTTCTATCCGTTTTCATTGATTCCTAACTTGGATGGCCTATTTAGAGAGGAACATATATCTGATTTTGAGTGTATGAACATGGAGTTGAGACTCAATGGCGGGGAGACCATTGAGGGTTTGAAACTGAATGGAGATTCAGTATTGTGGTTTCAGAATCAGATGGTGGTACCAGTTGCCTATCAGGAGTATCTTCTCAGGTCATATCATCATTCCATAGGGGTGCTCATCTTGGAATTCAGAAAATGTATAAATCATTGAATGCACAGTTCTGGTGGGCTGGTATGAAAAGAAGAGTGGTTGAGTTTGTTTCGAGATACTTGACTTGCCAGCAGGTCAAGGCAGAGCACCATAGGCCAGTGGGAAAGATGTAGTCTTTAACAATCCATGTCTAGAGGTTGGATCAAATAGTGATGGATTTTGTCCCAGGTCTCCCAAGAACGGACAGAAAGAATGATGCCATTTGGGTGATTGCGGATCGTCTAACGAAGTCGTCCCATTACATCCTGATTCGTGAATCTGATACGGTGGAGGATAAATCCAAAATCTATATCTGGGAGGTGGTAAAGAGGCATGGTGTTCCAATTTCGATTGTATCAAGTAGAGATTCGAGGTTTACATATTGTTTTTGGAAATCCCTACATCAAGCCCTTGGGATACAGTTGACTATGAGCAAGATGTATCACCCTCAGACGGATGGTGAATCCGAGAGGATGATACATACATTGGAGGATATGGTGTGGTCTTGTGTTATGGATTTTGGAGGCTCGTGGGAGGATAAATTGTCTTTGGTTGAGTTCTTGTACAATAACAGTTATCAGGAATCTATACATATGGCTCCGTTTGAATCATTGTATGGGTGGTCCTACAGTTCTCCAATATGTTGGGTGGAAATGGGTGAGTCCTTGTTAGTTGGACCGAGCCTTTTCCAAGAGAATACGTAGAAGATTGAGTTGATCATGTTGAAAATGTAGACGGCTCAGAGTCATCATAAATAGTATGCAGATCATCATTGATGGAAGTTGTCGTTTGAGGTGAGTGATCATGTTTTCTTGAGTATCTCTCCTAGGATGGGACGTTGTCGGTTTAGGAAGTAGGAATGTTATCTCCGATGTATATTGGACCTTTTGAGATTCTTGGTAGGGTTGGTGAAGTGGCTTAGGGTTGGGATTTTCCACCTAGATTTACTATGTTTCATAATGTGTTTCTTGTGTCGTAGTTGAAAAAGTATCAGCTGGATCAAGACCATGTGACTCGTTGGGATCATGTTGAGATAGAACCCGATGCTTCATTGGTGCACGTACCAGTGCAGGTTGTGGATAGGCAAGAGAATGTCTTTCATGGTAAAAGCATCGGTTTAGTTCTTGTTTTTTTGAATCATGGTCAGATTCAAGAGGAGACATGGGATCAGGAGAAAGAGATGGTCGAGCAGTGGCCCAATCTCATTCGATGATGGGTGGGTTCACTTCTTTCTTAGGATGGAAAGTCCAATGGTCGAGAGTTTTTAGCACCCCCAGTTTGAGTTATGTAGCCCTTGTTTATGCATATTTATGTGTTTAATGTGCATGTGATGATTTGGGAAAAGTTTGGGAGATTTTGGAATGGGTTTGAAAGAGTTTTGTGGCTTTTCTTGGGGCACACGGTTAGATCATGGTTAGGGGAAACCATGCGGGTTCTCTAGAAAAACATGCTGGGGGAGGCAGTAGGCTTTGCACGTCGTGCACATAGTTTTCCAAACGATGCGATGCAACCATGCAGACCCTTTCTCTCGAGGAAATAGCATGTGCACAGGTTAGCACAACATTTTCCAAACCGTACAGACTAACTATGCAGCCACTTAACGTTGGGTTTTTTTAGTCCAGGATCCCTCAGGCTTGACCTAAATCACTCAAATCTTCCTACCACTCGATCCTCACTTGTTTTTTATGGTTCGTACGGGTTGGAGAGTTATCCCACTTGTTTTGGAGTCACTTAGAAGGGGTTTCAAGATTTATTGAGGAGGATTCTCCATGGTAAGTCTCTCCGCTTGGTATCCTTGTGTTTTCCTCTAGATCTACATCCCTCCCTTTATTGGTTTTCTAGATCTACACTTTTTGTGTGTAGATCTAGGGTTTTGGTTGCCTTGGATAATGATTTTAATTCTTATTAATGTTAGGTAGGGGGATCTAGAGGGGTTTTAGTGGTGCATTTTCCAGATTTGACGTGCGGTTTCTCGTGGGTCGATTTCTCGGGAACTCTGAAGGTAGGTGGCTTCTCTATAGATTCCACATGGTTTGAACTAGTGATATTTGGATACAAATAATTTTTTTCTGAAAATTATTTATCTTGTTGTGAGAAATTTATTGAAAATCCCTTGGGTGATGTTTTGGGGATTTTGGAGAAAAAGGGAGTTTTGTGATGAAATACTATTGTAGTGGATTTTAAAATGGAGATTTTAAAATGGGTTACTGATATTGATTTGGGAAAATGGTTGATGAAAATGGTGTTAAAAAAAGATGTTTTTTTATAGAAATTTTATTTTTCATGGAAATTTATTTCCAATAAATGAGTGATTTATTGAAGTGGGTTGATTTAAAATGGAATTCATTGATTGCATGATGTTGTAACCTTGGTGGTATGTCTGCTTGGTTATGGATTGATTGGAATGTTGTATGAAAGTGGAGAGATGTACCACTATAAAAAGGGGATGGATAGTGGATGGAAGGGCCACTGTAAAAAGATATGTGGACAGAAAGTGCCACTAGTTGTGAATGGGTGAATGGGTTTGGCGGAAGTCCCACCGTTCTGGTTGTTTTGGTGTGAATAGGAGAACAGGTTGGGTAGAAGTCCCACAATTTTGGTTGTTTTTTGTGCATTGAATTTCAAGATGTAATGGTTTTACTAATGTGTAAATGATGAAATGGCTTGTGGATTGTTTGTTTGGCTTTCCCTTGGTGTCTTGGTTTGGGTGATATGGCTTGGTAAGGATGTGTTTGGCCTATGGTAATGGTTGCACTTGTGATTATTTTATATAAACTATTTATATAAATGTGATAACAGTTTTATCCTAGTGGTGTGTGTAGGGATGTCATTTGGGGAAAACCTACTGAGTTTTAGTACTCACCCCCTAATTTGGAACATTGGTTTCATTCTAGAATTTGTGTACCCTGACGTGGGAAATGGTAAGGCATCACCCTCCTTTAGTTAAGCATTGTGATTTCTTGGTGGAGCTTGAAGCTTGGTGTGGAGGTGTAGTGTTGTCATAGATCATTGGGTATTGTTTTTTAGTTTTCTCTTTGTACTCTGATGTGGACTAAACATATCTAGTTGTATTGGTTTTGGGATGTATTATGGAACATCTTGGTTGTCATTCGGGGATACATGTGGGAATATTTTATTGACATGCATCATATAGTGGCTGTTAATGGATTGTTTGGTTGGGTTTTCATAAGGGAAAATCAATCCCCAAATTTTTCTCGAATCCCTCAGCATTTATAGCCAGCCTTTGGTGCCTTGGGAATGTCACTTAAGGCATAGTAACCCTCACCGCCTCCCCAAGCCAATGTGGTTGGAGAAGGGTGGTATAGACATTATGTTCATCATATGAGTAGCTAACAAGTTTGGTTAGAAAGTTGGATCTAGTTCATGTGGGAGTGTTGAAATAGTGGGTTCCCTGGACCCAACTATTCAATGATTTTGATTACCATATTGTGTATACAGTTTACTATGCATGATTTCATTTCCCGATTATAGTGTAGATTTTCTACATCCACTATTGAAATGGTAATGTCTAAAGGTGAATTGTCGTATCGAAAGGTTATATCAGTTCCCAGGATATAATGGGAACCTCTAGATAATAAAACATTAATCATAAATATATGTTTTATATTCTAAATACATCTTACTAATTGGATACACTAGATTTTTGAAAATTAAGTGTCGGGGGATCATAAGCATTGAGACTTCTTCTCATGAAGTTCACACATGGTGATCTCTCATAGTGAGATCATGAAAACTGACCTTCCAATAGAAACACCACATGTTTTGGGTGTCATTGGATGTTCTTATCTATGATCAAGTGTAATGATCTCTTGACATGAGATAATTAACAATTTCTGTCATTTGATTGCACACTTTAATGAAAGAAAAAAACCATGGAAATGAAGTCATAGTGAGGTAGTTTGTCTTGGGTGCATCATTAGTGGCATGACATTGGTTGAATGGTCAAGAAATTATTTGTCGCCTTTGGGTCATGGAAGTAATATATCTTATCCCATGTTGATATGGATTACAGTACCATTATAAGATTATGGCCTTGGAAGTAAAGGGTAAATCTATCCATTTAAATCAACAAACTATAAAGAACGAAAAAGGGCGATGAGACGTGAAAGCGTCTTGCTTTATGAGATATTACAGACAAAGAGATTATATTTCACAGTGCGTGTTTGTAGGCTGGTTGTCACAATTGTGAAAAATCCTTATTACTTCAGGGGCCATGATGGGTTTCTATATCCGGATCTTGGTTTGGAAATAATATTCACTACTATTGAGATAAGGTACTAAAGGGTCACCCACAATAGCGTATTAACAAATCATCCCTATTCCATTGAATAAGAGTTTTGGACATAGTGGGCCCTTCCACTAGGGTCTGGGATTTGTCCATAGTTAAATGATCACCAATTTAATAAATAAATTCATATTATTTGAGTTTATAATAATGAGTATTGAATTTATTTATTAAATGTATTTACGATTTTTATGTAAATACATAAAAAATATTAATTAACGAACATTAAATTTTTCATGGTAAAATTAATATTTATGGGATAAATTAGTTGGGTTAATTAATCTATTATTATCGAGTAATATATTTTAATATATTACAAGAATGTGATAAAAATATTTATGACTCATTTTAGTAGTTATAAAATGTTTTTGATAGTGTGTTAAGTGTTCGGGGTCAGTAAGGCGATACTAGGTATTTTATTTAACCACTATAAATAGAAGAGTAGGGGATTTACCCAAATACTATTCATGGAGGTTCTCTCTCCTCTCCTCTCCCCCCATAACATAGATAGAGATGCTCTGGATCCAATGGGATCAGATCAAACAAAATCTTAGGTGTCACTAGCAAAGCGATGTGGTGATCGTTAGAGCATCGAAGGCATCATCGTAATTCCATACTAGAACCATGATTATGATGAGCAGCATTCCTTTAGATTTCTTGAAGCATGTGGGGACATTATAGAAGAGTTCGATGTCAGATTATTATAGTATAAATCACCAACGATGAGGAGACATCTTGAATTGCTTCGAAATTAAACTTGGTATTTTACGGTGTATTAGTGTTCTTAAAATACTTCATGCGCGGTCCTCGGCTAAGCCCGGGCTGCTGTACACCAACTTCGACAAGTTTACATCGATCGTTAGTGGAATTTTTTTATAAACCCACATTTTTGGGGCTTCTTCTGCATGCCTAGTTCCAAAAGTCATCTTGTTTATCATAATTATTACACACTCAGTCTGAATACATAAAATAAATTTTGAAACTTCATCCAGTAAAGAATTACTGTTATTCCTTCGACCCTTTTTATTATTCTATCCTATAATCATGTAATACAGTCTTGTAGTAGTGTAGTTTTATCTCATGAGTTTAGGTAACATATCTAGAGAACAACTACTATGGTTCATTAATCATATATAGGGGTTGTTTCCCTGATTTGTTAATGCACCCATGTATAAGGTGCTAGTTGTGGTAATGTTATTATATTGATAGAACATTGAATGGTGAAAAAAATTATCCATATATTTTATATGTATAAATTTCATGATTACATGGTAATAAAGTTTATGTTGATCACTCTTTGGATATTTGATGTGATCATTTTTCATGTTCAGCACAAAATAAGGAAGAGTGGAGACACACACATGTAATAATGATTAGAAATTGTTTCCATCATATCCTTGTTGTGTAAAAAATCTTGGTAATTCGAGACTCAAACCATTTTTCCAACCATTGAAATTTCTAAAATTAAAACAATTAGGTTTTCATTTTTGGTGAAATAGAGTTTGAAGTGAATTAGAATATTTTTGAAAGTCAGTGGCCTATAAAAAAATATATTTTCATCATTTTATATATTTATTCGATTTTTTAATCACATAAAATTTACAAATATGATCTTATTTTCATCAATTTTTTATTTATAGTGTGATTTGGAATAAATATGAAAAAAAATTGATTATGAAATTGAAAAAAAATTATTCTATTTGGTATTTCAAGCATAAAATTTACAATGTCAATTTAATTTAAGCGATTTTTCCCTTAATTTATTTATGGAATAATGGATTCTCTTCTGAACCCAGAGCTCATTCAGACTACTAAAGGATATTCAAAATCAATCAATTTGGAAAGTTATTCTATACAATAGAGTATCACTACATCATTAAATGAATAATAACTAAGGCTACACACATCCAGTTGAGGTCATTCTTACTTTATTTAATGGATTAATCATTGAAAATATTTATCAATAAATTTCATGGTGTTATTCACTCATTAATATGGATATTTAATTCTAAACATTGAAGTATGATTTATAAAATCATCATCAATAAAAATTGGTACTCAATAATAATCTCATAACGTTTATGTCATGCATCAAATAAATTTCAAATAATGTGGGTATATTGAAAATTAATGTTTTAGAATATTATAAAATGTGAAAATTGTATTATTCCAACAAATAATGGATGAAACAAGAGAAATAATTTGTAAGAATGATTATGGGGGGGGAAGCTACTGCACCCATTTCATTTCTTCAAATATTTTTTGTTTTATTCTTTTTAACATTATCTTACATTTAGATAAATGATCAATATATTTTCATCTCAATATAAAATATTTCAGGTTTAGTTTTTATTTTTTTCTTTTATTCTACACACCCTTCTTATTCTTCTATATATTCTCCATCCTTTTTTTATTTTCTTCTTCTTGTTATTCTTTTTTCTGATTTCATCTATGTGTTTTTCTTCTTCATATATTATCATTCTAATTATTTTCATTTATTTTCCATTATTCACTTTCATTCTCATTCCAATTTTACCTATTACCCTATAAAATGAGGTTCTAACCCAAGGCATGGCCCAAAGTAGGTATTTATAAATTTCAATTATTCCATGCATAGATTTTTATTGTTTATTAAGTTTTATTATCATCATAAGTGATGTGAAAATGTGTGAAGATTAAACACAAAAAATGATATTAAACTCATTTTTATTAATTTATTAAATTTTTCACATCCCTTCTAGTAGATAAATTCTCTTTCTATAATGTATTTGACTCATTCAATGGATGATATAGTATACGACATAGCCTAGTCTTAGGAGATGTCACACTATCAATTTAGGTATACAACCATCCTTGATTATTGGAGGGGAGGAATTTAGATTGTTAAAGGAATTAATGATTTCACACCACTAAATAAAAGAATATTTATTAATTAATGAGATCTTAGAATTGAATTATCATACATAATTAAAACACTAACTGGGAAAAAAATGGAAACATTAAGGGATATGTTCTTTATTTATTAATCTCATTACATCAGTTCATTTTTAGATTAATTATTTATTTAATATAAAATTAATTTAATTATTTAAGATTATTATGATTAAAAATTAGAATTATTTTTTCCATATTATGATCATAGAGGTGGCATAAATTAATTTATAATTAATCCCAAATACGGGATGACATTACATGTTTATAAAGTAAACATATTAAAAAATTTATAATCCTTCAAATCAAAATTCAATGTGAAATTGATTCAAAAAACATAAATTATATGAAATTATGAAAATTTTATGATTATATCATGAAATCAATTATAATTAAAATTCATTATTATAAATAATTTGTTCAAAAAAGTACTTTTGAATTAAAATTTAGAATTTTTTACTATTTTTCAAAAAATAAAAAGCACATACAAATACCAAAAATAAAAACTAACAATATAAATTTTTTTTTTGAAAATGATGTTTATTTTGAAATATATAATTTATAAAAGTGAAAAAATATAAATTTTAAAAGTTATCAAATTGATTTCATAAAAATATGGGTTTTTATGTGTCATATTGTGTCTATTAGTATCTTATGCATATAAAATATATTCAATGAATGTAAAAAATATATTTGAATGAATTTATGAAATACATATTTCATTATTTTCATTTAATTATATTAATTAATTTAATTTATTAATAAAAAATTCATTTGTGAGCATAAATGTAGTTTTAGTAAAAACATTCCCTTTGTATTCATTAGTTTATTATATTCATTTCCAATTAATTTGTAACCAATGAATTAAACCATGCGTTTTAATAAGATATTTAATACAATTCTTAACCTCCAACAAATTAGCTAGGTTATATCTTATTATATTAAATAATATTACATTTCACAATATTTTATTGTTTCGTAAAACACAACATTGTGTTTAATGCAATCTAGCCTCGGTGTTCCATGAATAGAAATAAAAAATTTATGACACGTGTAGTGAATTATGAACGTGGTTTTATGTATAATATAATCCTAAAAAATTTCTTAAAAACCTATTTTCAATGTTTTTGGAGATATAAAGTATCAAAAATATTAATTTAATTTGAAAAAACATTTGTCAAAAAATCTCTAGGTGTTAGAAAAAGATTGCATTAAACAAATAAATTTATAACCTTAGGTGTTAAGTGTAGAATTAAATTCATATAATTATAAATATTATGATAAATAATATCCTTATCACTAATTTTTAATTCAAATTAACATGTTCTACCATTTACCATGGAATCAAAATTTACTATGGTTATTATTCATATTGAAAAAAAGTAAAAGATACCAATTTACCAAATTTAGACTCATTGATATCAAATATAGAATCTATTTTTTCAAAATTCAAAACATAAACGATTCATAATTGATTTTTAAAAATACCATTAGAGTATTTTTCTTAGAAAAATTCACTTTTAAAATATAAAATGTTTTATACTACATTAATTTATAAAATCGACATAGTAAACCATAAATGGGTTATTATAAATATAAATAAACAAAATAAAACTTAATACTAATCTATAAAATAATATTTCCATGTAAAAAATTAAAATAAAATAAATTCCTCAGAAAAAAAATCATTTCTCACTACACCATGAAAAAAATTGAATTTAAAAAATTATCAAAAATTATTTTAAGATATTTTAAAAAAGTTAAATTCTAAAATGAAATTAATTTTGTAAAATTTATTTTATATTACTTTTATATATCAATATTCACTCATTAAAATAAGAAAGGAAATCTTTTGAATAAAACATATTTTTGAATAGTAAAATTAGTTGACTATATAGTTTAGGATTATTTTCATATAACCTAAAAATAAGATCATATTAAGTTGTAACATTTTATTTATTTCATAAATTTTTTAATACTATTCATTCCCCCCAATTTAATAGATAAGTTATAATTGGAAAATAATATATATTTTTTCACAGTTCTTTTAATGAAGTTCTTGTGTGAAATGAAATCTATCGAGGAAATAAAATCATTTAAAATTATATTTCACAAGAAACCCATGGGGTTTAATTCTATCCCCCCTTTAAAATTATTTTATCCCCCAAAATTCATCATATGGTTATAGTTAGATGAGGATATTGTTACCCAATCAAGTACATTGGTTCCTATATATCATTTTTAAATTGACCATTTCACCATAAAAAATAACTTATTGAGTGGTATTGTTTTATAGAACACTCACCCTTTGATCCAAAATCTCTATCAGTTATTCTTCATAAGAAATATATTCCTCCATCGATATGAATTTATTTGTTTCGAAGAGGTGAAGGATCATGTGTGTACTTACTCAAGAGATATAATTTTAACACATCATGGAATTGATAGATATTCCGTGGATGGACCCAAAAATATGCTACTATCTCGATATGATAATGTATTTCAATAAGGCCAATATACGTAGGTTTTGTTTTACCTTTTTCTATAATAGAAAAATTCGTATGATTTCCTTCTAACCAATATCAAATTCTACATTACATCAAAGTTTATCATTGTAACATTTAACTGAATTATTTAACCAAACTTTTTTTGAATGACTCTAACCATATCTTACTTGTTATCATCATTATCAGGTCACAACAGTTCTCATTCTAGAACATTGTTTAATTATTTTAGAGTTATATAATTTTTTCCATAAAGGGTTACACAAGGATCCATCTGAATGCTTTAGTAAAAGCTATTGTTTCAAGAGAACTCTACTATAGGGAGTTGTAGATCCTGATCACATTTATAATCGTTATAAATATATTTTAGTATATCCTCTAGTGTTTGAACTATTACCTACGACTATACATATTCGTGAGGATGATACATAATGCAGAATTTTTTTTATCACGAGCATGGTGAGTTATTCATCAAAACATCGCAGTATAAATCAGATTCATCTATGATACAATTGAATATAGAAATAAATGAAACATTACAAATTCCATAATATATATACTATAATGAAAATAAATATTGAAATCATCTCTAAATGAAGTGTGCAGACATCCTATGTTTATTGACTACAACCAATAGTTACCTCAGTATCAACAATAATATAAACCCTAATGTTTACCAATTCATTTATTAATACTTTTATAAATTGGAAAGGCATTACACGTTGATTATATTTAAAAAAAATTCTATATTTCTATAAATGTAACTTATAATGTAATCACATCACGTAAAAACGTTAAAATGGGTGTCAATAGTTAAACCCATGATGGTTCCCATAAATTATTTTGTTAATATTATATGGATACAGATACACATAAAAATGTTAATTCACCCTTTATTCATTATACAAACTTTTATATATAATTTTTTTTCTGAATATGATTTAGGCCACTAAGTAATTAATAAATATTTCTTTTAGAGATAACAATTAGTCTAGAGGAATACATTCAATGCCTTTGAAGAATTTATTTATAAGTACAAAATTATTGGTCTACATTTTTTATCATCTCAATAAATAACTTATCTTATTTCTATATACAAAATATGAGTGATTTAATCATTGAAGAGTAACCCCTTAAATTCATCCCACTCCATTTAATCCATCTCTTCCACTTTCCTTTTGTTATTTATAATATTCCTCCAATGATATTATTTTTATTTGAGATACTAAATAGTTATGGAAACATTTTCATTCATGTGAATTGAATAATAGAAAATATTTTATCAAGGATGTTGATCAATCGCTCAGCATAGTGTGGATCTGAAGTCTCAAAAAATATTGTATATATTCCCTCGTGGACATTTCAATAGTACATTGTCCATTGTTTTCTCATTTGAAAACTCCACATGATTTAAATCCAGAGAAAGTTGGGGGGTCTGAGATGTATGATTACATATTACATCACTAATATTGTATGACTTTTCGTGAGGAAAATAATTTAATTGTATTTTACACTAATTATTTAAATTTTTCTAATGGTTCTATCCATTTTCTAAAAATATAAAGTATATCATGATAAACACTAATCAAACATAATCATTGCAAATAAATTATAGAATGTCTATATAATGACACCATATTCTTTAGCACCATTGGTTAAACCAAGGACATTCATGATCATTATTGAAACAATAGTATTTTATCATATAGTTTATATTATCACTTGGATTTTCATATGGTTCTTCTAACCCTAATCAACAAATATTGCCTAATACTTTGTCTAATACCAACTGTAATGGTCAATTATTTTCATTCAAAATATATTTTATACATTTATATGAATATTCAGTACATAATAATAGTATCCATTCAAGAACTACATGGGTTTAATGTATTTGGATATTATATATATAATCATATCATTTTATGAATGATCTTTAACATCCCCCATAAATAACATATCACATTGTACTCTTCTTTGGAATTCCTTATGTAATCTTTTCAGTATCACCTTTATAAGGAAACATGATAATGGAAGGTAATAGATACTTAGTAATGGTAAACATAGGAGATATCAATCCATGATCATATGAAACCATAAGATAAGAATAAGTTTATTTGATCACGAACACTAATTATGATTTTCATACCCAATCATTTATAGATCATAATCATGATTGAGTGCCTAAACATTATCATTTCAAAAAACAAGGATCATAAGTGTAAGAAATCATCCAAAATTAATCAGGAACCATAAGATCATGTCAAAAATGTGTGGAACCAACATATTTATTAAAAATAATTTAGTATTACACGGTTAATTACCAATACCATAAACCTAGTGAATCTGGACACACATGATTCCCATAGTGAATCAGGAAAAACATGTTTTCTATAGTGAATAAAGACCATCGATATTTTTATTATTGTTATCTCATGAGATATAATGATTTACAAAATGTATTGGATAGAGATATAGGTCACACCCATCACATAATAGAAACCGTAATATATATTTTATTCAATCATAACACCATTGATCATAGAAAACCCATGAAAAGAAATGTGTATTATAAATATTTAATCAATTCCTAATACATGGAAATGAAATGGTTTTCAAAACAATCATCATAGAATAACTTATGGAAAATTAATGAGATTTTTATACATCATTCAATTATAATCATAAATCATCTAGAGTTATAATAAAGATGATATTCATGGATAATAACTCATATTAATAGGATGTAACATCAAATAAATTTTCATAGATAACTTCAAATAATTCTTCATTAAAATATCCGTTCCATTTTAAATGATTTTTTAAAAGCCACAAAATAATAATGGAAATCATTTTCTTTAAAAATAATCATTTAATTTTTTATATAATCTTAATGTAATTAAATAATATTGTGGTAAATAATGATAGTTCATGAAATATAATATAAAAAAATCTTCTATATTTTCTTCACAAAAACAAAATAAAATCATTTCAAAAAAGACAAAAAAAATCATTAAAACTGCTTTGTAAAATGTCAGACATGCATAAAAATGATATTAATCATTTGTGGAAGAATGGATTTTTTATTGAAAATTTTTGTATAAAAATGAATATGGGATATAAATATTTCCCAATTGATACTTAGATATTAAAATTCTTAAATAATGATGATATTTTGAAATAAACCTCTACCTCATGTATTCCATTTATGCATTTATGTTAAAACATCATCTTCTTCTAAATGTCTCCATCAGATCTCCTCTAAATGGCTCTAGGTTTGGCCTTATGAAAAGGCTAACACCTCCACAATGTTTCTAAGGGTGTTAAAATGAGAAATGTTTTTTTTATTGTTTAACTATATGTATCATATGATTTGTAATGAATTGAGGGAGGTGATTCCCTTTAATAATTGAGGTATGGTGTACATTTGGAATTTCAAAAAAGATTAAATTATAATAAAATAATTTTATATATTTATACAAAAAATGGACATGGATTCGATTTTAAGAAAAGATAATGTTTTAATCTCACCAATCCAAAATATTTTGGACATGTATTGATGGTATTTTGAGCATTATCATTTTGAATAACACATAGTTAACATATTTTATTTTTTAAAATATTAACAACATTTTCAATATTAAATTGTTATAATCTTTTCATATATATTGTCAATTGAACCTAAAATGGTAAATTTATGACATTTTAACTATATCATAATCACTTTATTTTCATTAAGAATTTTTTTAATTTTTAAATAATATAAATAATTATTAATCCCATAAAATATCATTATTGTAAATTTAGGTACAATTCACTACTCGAACTATTTAAAATATCAAGAAACTGTGTAAAATATAGAAAAACTATTTTATTATATACAAAAATATTCCTAGTTCTCTAGAGAGTTCATGGATTAATTTAAATATCTCAAATTATATTAATATTATTATTTTCAATATTACTTATATTTTTCTTCTTTTATTTGAATAATTATTGCATCAACATGTTATATGAATTTCAGGTCAATAGTTAGTTTCTAATGATTAGAAATAAATTACCATAACAAAGATAAAAATTTTATATTTCTATGTTCTATTTTTATTTGTACATATATATGGGATAACCCCATATTAAAATTTTATTTTTATTAAAAACATGAATGTTACATCTTTGACATTTCTTGAAATAAATTATTATTAATGTCATAATATTATCCTCAAGGCCAGAAAAGTCGAAAAAAATGTTTATCATAATGCTAATTTTCAAAAGGCCAAAATGGACACTTGGATTTATTTAATGAAAACTATTTCAATATATAGACACATAATAGATATTTTAACCAAGTAAAGCGGAATTGTGTCACATTATTTGATTTAAATAAAATATAATTTATTTTTATAGAAACGTGTCCATTAAACAACTCAATTTAGAACATTATGTGCTGAGGGTTGAATTAAATTCTTAGAAAGGAAAATTTATATCCTTATCACATATTTTTTATCCAAATTAACCTATTTTACCATTTATCATAGCAATAAAATTTACTATGGTGACTATTCATTTTGACCAAAGATAAAATTGACCTATTTATATGATATAGACCCACTTATTCCAATTTTTGAATAAGTTTTTCAAAAAAACATAGCACTAATGTATTAGAATTTAATTTCCAATATAACTAGAAAGACAAAAATAAATTGTTTTTTCATAGAAATACCCTTTTAAATAAAAAAGTTTTAATACTAAATTCATGTATATAATCAATATAAAAATAATTAGATTGTTTTAAATCAAAATAAAATAATAAAAATTATATACTAAACCAAAACATAATTTTACCTAGTACAAAATATAAAATAAAATAACTACGTTAATAAAAATCAGTAATTCTAATTATTCATTAAATAATAAATAATATAAGAATGTTCTCAAAAATAATATTAAGAAAGTTTTGAAATTGAGAATTATTAATTGAAATTTAATTTTCTTAGATACAATTTATATAACTTCTATAAATTAATATTCACTCTTAAAAAATGAAAAAAAAAGATTATTTGATGAAACAATATTTTTAAAGAATAAAATTACATTATAAAACATTTTTCTCTAAAATGATAACAATAAATCATATTGAGTTTTAAATTAATATTTATTTTATAAATTTTTTTCCTATTTAGTCTCTTTAATATTACACTTTTTTTATTATACACCTATAATATATAATATATCACTATTCATCAAAATTTTTTTTTCTATGCAACAAAAGATATCCAAAAAATAAAAATATCTAAAAATTATTTCAAAAAAATATTGCGTTATTATATAAATACATTAAAATAATGTTTTCATATATTAATATCTGAATTCTTGAATAGTAACAAAAACTAATGAAAAGGGAGTCTTATAAGTCAACACAATTTACTAGTAGAAATAAAGTGAGAATATTCATTTTTCCATAAAATACATGAATTATACATTCCATCAATGAGGTTCAGTAATTTTACATGGAATCCATGAAGTATCTTATAAATAATGAGTTCTAAAATTTTAGTGTAAAGAGAATTCAAGATGAATGGAAGAATAAAACCTGGAGTCTTTTGAGAATTATTTAGTTGATTATTCTGATATAATTTTGAGATGTCTTGTAATATTCATCATAAACTTATTAGAGAAAACTACTTTGATGAAAATAAAATATTACTTATACCGTAGATTAAAAAATACTAATTATTGGGTAATAAGGAAATTTAGTTGGTGAAAATACATCCTATATAGTAGATAAATATTTTTTACAAGTTTATCTAATAAATTTGAAGAGTAGTTTGTGTCAGTATAAACAATGATATTGCAGAACTAGTGTTACTAGTACAAAGATTGACACACACTGAGGAATATTGATAACTTTCACCCTGAATATTATGCCCCAATTAATGGAGTTTTAATCACTATAATGTTATAGTGTTATGCGAATCTATTAAATAACCACATTTTGATAACAGAATGTAGTATGTATTTTTACCAAAAAATATAACACAATTTGGTTCTGCTATTTCTTTTATTAGTACATTTCATGTGTATATGATTGTTTAGAGTGAAAAATTTATCCATTCCACTTAGGCGGGCTGGTGGTTAAAGTGTAAGAATTTATAATTGAAAATAATAATGTAGTTGGTAAAAAGTTTTGAATACTAATCCTTCCACTCTATGTTTCCTTTCATTTTCTATATAGGTTATACATGTGGCCTCAGAGAATAGTTCCTCATCTAATTGGATAAATCTTTTGACAGGGTGTATATGATATGCATAATTGATTTTTATTTTGAAATACCTATGGAGAAAGAGTTAATCTTCACTCTTGTTGAAGAATAAAATAAGGTATCTCCCAAGACTCTAAAATATAGGAATAAGAGGGAAGAAAATACATTAAAAAATATATTAGAGAAAAAAAGATAAGGATCAGTGCACTATTAATAAATCAGTTGTGAAAGATCCATTTAAAGACACTTTCTTGATTTATAATGAGTATAAAAAAACAGTTATATAAAAATTTTTGAGGCTTATACACTAAATATAAATGATATATAATTAATTTTACTAATTATTTGATTCCATATATAACATTTTTATTCAATTATATTTTTGATGAAGGAGAAAACATATTGGTTAAATTAATAATCATGATGAAACAAATAGTATGGAATTCAAAGGCGAAATGCTCTCATCGACTATATTGAAGAAATGGAAGAATAATTGAATCATTTCAATAAAATTATTTCAATAATTAAAGAATAATTTTATTTTCATGCTTATGAGGGGACTATGAGTATTAATGTTCTTAGAGAAGTAGTCTATGAACATGAAATATTGGTCAATGAATCCATGAATGTCATAGATTTTCATATTTAATATAAAACATGTAAGGTGAAAAACATTGAAATATTATTGGTGGAAAAGAATAATTTGGATAATGATTATATTCACTTGATGTATTATTTAGAATAATCACATAACAATGATATCAATGTCAAGGAATCCAAAGTTTATGTTTCTGGAAAAAGAATCAAATACATTGACAGGTCTATGATTTATATTAGTAGAAAATCTAAAGATGATATTATAAAAATGAAAATTGAATGGGAAGGTAGAATGAAATTAGTCAAAAATAAAAATTTTCCCTCAGTATGAAATGTCTTCGACTAGATGTAATATTGAGAATTTTTAAGGTAAAAAATGTTGGAACATGTAAACTTTCTTAGCTAAAAGTAATAGAGTCTCTGGTTGGAGAGAAAAAACTCATCCCTAATTCAATTTTTGAGAAGTTCCAAAGTGATTCACATGAATCCCTTAGATAATATGTAGTTTCTGTGTTGATACAACGAAGGAAATTGAAGTTGACACTCATTATCATGAGAAAGACAATGTGAAAAATGTGAAATAAAAAATTTCATAATTATTATTGAAGATATAATTATGACATGAATTATTCCATAATGGTGGAATATAAAAATGAACATCTTGAAATATATCTGAAGAAAATTTCCAAAAGGTCAATTGAAATGGAGTTCACTCCTTGAGATGAAGAAAACACAAAGGAGATTATACCAAGGATTATTCTATGAATATTCATTAGATAATTCCACATATAAAAAATTTTGATATAGAGGTATCCAATTTATACTTCTTTGACTTTGAATGATTATATCATGTATGTGTATAAAGGGGATGTGTTTTTTGA
This sequence comes from Viscum album, assembly GCA_963277665.1. NCBI lineage: Eukaryota > Viridiplantae > Streptophyta > Magnoliopsida > Santalales > Viscaceae > Viscum > Viscum album. The sequence goes on along the minus strand of OY728133.1, from coordinate 71,272,085 downwards.
AGAGTAATCTCATTGATTGTAGTGTCAATTATTATTTCACCTTATATTTTTTATGTGTTATCTAAAGTGTTTAAGAAAATATTTTTCTTGGTAATGGTAATTTGTATTTCCCACTCTATGATAAATATTTATGTCATTGGTAGAATATCACATTTGTGTTTTTTAGTGTAAAACATAGACATCCTATGTTTTATCACTCATACTTTCTACATCGTGTTAGACCCCACAGACTTATAGTGGACCAACTACTATATATTTTCTATGAAAATCATGTGGAACCATTATTATTCAATAAAAGGTATATTTGAATTCCAAATTACTTTAAATGATGATGAATTAAATAAAAAACCATTAAATTAATATTTATTAGATATTTTCAATAAGGGGGAGAATATACATTTACATTATTTATGAAAACTGTATTAAAAAAAATACAAAGGGGTTATTGAAAACCAATATAGATGGTTGAGGAGTATGGTTGTATTGGTTGGAAATATATAATAAGTAATAATTAGTCTTTTTTTGTTGAAGTCCTCTATAATTAGTGATTTATCATGGAAATGTAAATATTCGAATAGTGTGAGAAATATTAAAAATGGATAGTGATGATTCATTAAGAACTGCATAAGATTACATTGATTTCATTTACTAATACAATTATCAATGCATGACTTGATTATTCTTGGATAAGTGTTTTATATAAATTAGATTTCAGTTGATAAATCTAGTTCCCATTATTAGTGATTGTTATTGGAGAATTTTTATGGATTCCTTTAATGTAATTGGTTATTGTGCTTGAAATTTTATTCATTTTATGTTTGACGTTGTTTTGAAAAAATGTTGAATTTAAAATATCTTTTTTAAATATAACACACTATTTTCAAAACGTTTGAAGAAGATAATACAATGAAATTGTTTATTTTTTATGAAAACTTTTAGTGAAATTCATGATGAAATTAAAGAAATGAGCTTCCAGGAATTTGGAATTTATAATTGAATTGCAATGTAAAAGAAGTGATTTTATTATCGTCCCTGAAAAATTATATTTTGTATGAATACTTACGGTGGTGGCCATCCATTCACATTTAAGATAATCTCAAGAATTATAAATTATTGATAACATATTTTTATCAAGTTACTTTTACTTGAGGTATGAATATATTAAGAATATTTGTTGATTTAGGCGTTAACCAAAAAATATGTCCCTTGAAAATTAGCCTAAGTGTCCATATCAATCCCACACATGTTGGAGGAGGCCTCTACCACATAGAATAACCATCTCACAAAGGGAATGTGTAATGACCTTAACATTTTAATAATATTTGTTTCATAAATTTTTGTGTCATTTTATTTTATACTTACTAAAAATATATTCTTTAATTAAAAAAGTGAGTATAATTAAATGAGACTGTTGGGTTTTGACTGTTATATGATGGATGGTCAATATGAATATTTAAAACTAAACTCTTAACATTACAATTATTTTTATAAATACATGTGTTCTTGGTTAATTAATTCAAAAAGAAGAGTTGATGGCCCCATCTAGTAGACTTGGGCCGTACGAAGCCCATCTATCCGAGCTTGGGAAAGAGATGGCTTCAATGTGCATTTCTCTGGACCAAGCCCAAGATGAACTCTAACATGTGAACCTTGAATGGAATAGCCAACTGGATTAGTTCAAAAGATAGAAATTGCCACTCGGGCAATGTAGATCAAGCAACCACAAGATTCTATAAACATATCACACCTTACACTAAGGTCCATTACAGGTGCTATAAGGGGATATGTAACGAGGCCTTATATACTTTTTGCAAATTCCTTAGTATAAATAAAATTTTTATTTCTTATTATGGTATAAAAATTTATTTTCAAATGATCGGATAAATATCATATGAATTTTATTGATGAATTTTGTAGAAAAGGTATTTTATAATATTCATGTAAACATTAAATAATTAATAATGTGAACAGATTTTCAAAAAATGGTCTTCTAAAGTTGGGATCATTATGAAATTTAGAGTCTTTTAAGATCAAATTGTTTTTTAATGAATAGTATATTATGAATGGTGACATACCCATAGGAATAGTAAATCGGCCAAAAAAATATAAATATCCCAAATGAAAGCATAAATACAAACTAGACATCTTAAAAGTGAAAAAATGATGATATTGTAAGTTTTGTTATTTTTGTAGGTTATAAATATTTTATTATCAATTTTTTAATTAATTTAATAATTTTAAATGAGAATGATTTTTCATAAAATTTAATCGTAAATTGTTACTTTATTGTCTTATGGTTATACTATAATTTTATGGGACCTTGATTACTTTTTCAAGGTGTTACAAAATAAGTTATAGTTTTAGAGTTGAATTTTTGAATAAATAATGATTTTAATTTAAAAATTTTATAAAAATAATTAGGAAATTATTTTCATAAAATGGTGTTCATTTTTGAATTTAGGGAATCAATATTAGGTTAGGGTTAATTTTTGGTATTTTTATGAAACAATTGAATTTTTAGTGAATAGTAAAAATACAGTTTTGAGTTTCGGGTGTTTAAGGATTTCATTGACGATGTAATAATTATATAATCAATCTAGTCTACTTGTGAATAGTAATATATTATATCATGTGTACCATTTTTCCAATACTAGGGGAAAACAACCTGGTCAAACCCATGGTTTTGCAAATAACACTGATGAGGTGTCCCTTGAAAATTAATTAAATATTCCCTCAATTTTCCTATAAATATCAATCCATTACCTCATTAATTTCATTCAAAAATCCTCCTCATAGAAATTCTATTCTTTTTTCCCTCCCACGGATTTTTACCAATGTTCCTACAACCCCCTATGGTCCCAACCTTCTAGCTTACCAAATAACTCTTCATGGTAAGGGAACCTTCCACCCACCTCTTTTAGTCTTGATTTCCTTTATGTTATGGCATCAAGATTCCATCTTATTAGGTTGGAGTATGTTCTTAAATATCCTTATTACTGTACATTTCAATTAAAAATGATGAGATACCCTCTCCACTCTCATCAATTTATTTTCTACATTTTTAAGTGACGTATTTGGGCTACCGAATTTTCATAAAAGAAATTGCATCTTCTCTTTTCTTTCATGTTTTCTTTACATGTAGTATGTCATTATAATATCCATAAAATGTTATTATTTTTATTTTATTTTGTCTATATATTTTATTATATGTTATTTATGAGTGGTTTACCCTTGTACCCTCTCTTTTTATTATTTTCTAAAACCATGTTATATATCCATTATGCTGTAGAAATTTCGCCCCAAAAGTTCTCTCTCTTTCTCTCAATAAATTATTTTATCTTATTTATGAGAATACCCAGAACTATTTCATCTCTATGGGTGTTCATAATTACATAAAAAGTATAATATTGACTCTATAATTGATATACATATAACCCTCACTCCCTTTCCATGGGTTATAAATGACATAATGGTATTATTTTTAACCACTTTTAAATGTCAGGATTTTGAAGTGAAACACATTTCTCTTACTCTATTTGGGTTATTTATGAAATGTATGATTATTATAGATATGTATCACATGAAAATAAATACATATTATGGGTGAACCATGATATTATTCCAATTAATTGGGAATAAAATTTGACCTCTAGAGATGACTAGTTTTACCATACCATGGTGAATAACCTTGGTAAACTTTTATGACACCTTGGAGATAAACAATGGTGACATGTTAATGAATGTATAAATTAAATTTTCTAGGCACATATTGAGGTTATAGTTCATGATTTTTCTATTATGAAATTCTTCTATTTGCAATAATCATGTCTTTACGTTTTTTATCAAGTTATTATTGATATGAAAAGTAAACAGATTCCCTTGTTTACCCTTACTGGGCCTCTTTCTCACCCTTTCCTTTGATGTATGTATCCATGTTATGAGATGCAATAATTTTACTTAGTTTGAACCTATGGTGAAGCTATAAAAATGGTTTAGAAGAATTTTTTATGTTTTTTCATGTATTATGTTCCTGTTTTCCAAGACACCAGACTTTAAAGATCTTCTGTTTGTAAAATATAATAAAATGTTATGTAGTAAAAGGTGGGATACCATAGTTGGTATAACAGAATTGTTTTGTTATTTATGGAAATTAGGCTATGAAAAATTTGGGATGAACCCAATATAAAATATTAAATATATGAACACTTTTTTGTTGAGTACTGAGTAAGTGGTTTATCAACAAAATAAATCCATGTCTGGATATGACCTGGTAGAGGTGGATCTGGAACAGATGTACCTAGGAGTGAAAACTCTGACAAGGAGATTTAGGCTTGACCTAGTGTATCCAGGTACATGACAATGGGGTTTGCTAAACTCATTGTTATGACACTCTTGGGGGATATGTTTGGTTAATCATAAGCTTTTTATGAATAATTATGAAGGATTTATAGAAAATGTAATTTTTTAAAGCATTTTGTTTTAAGACATAAATTCCTTTATAGTTAAAAGATTCATAACTGAAATAATCTTCTCATTATGATTTTATTGTTTTAGAAAATGGCGTGCAATAGAAGGAATTGTAAAAATGGTGACCACAATAGACCATGCGCTGACGAACCTACGATGGAAGCCAGAATGTAAACTTTTATGCGATTGATGAACTAAATAACTCAAGCTATGCTAAATAAAAAGAATCAAGATGAAAGAACAATTTCACCATGAAAGGAACAACTTGTTTTGGAATCATTTATGCATCAACAACCAAAAACCATTAGTGGATCTACCATCCAGTTGATTGCTGAACAGTGGATCAACACTATTTAGAAGATCTCTTCTATGTTCCATTATTCTGAACAAGAAAAGGTTACCTTGGCAGTTTATCACTTAGTGGTAGAAGATGATCAGTGGTGGAAAATTATTAAAAACATGAGACCAAGAGTGGGGTTTGAATATATGGAGTGGGAGTATTTCAGAGGGATCAATTATTTCCCTCAATCGATGAGAACAATAAGGGAAAAGGAGTTTCCCAAGCTGAAGCCAAAGGAGAATGAATCCATGGGAAGATACAAGATGAACATCACCTGTCTTTCACGTTACACCTCTATCTTTGTCATTGATACAAATGGTAAGGTTGATAGATTTTTTGGTCAGATGAGACCTCATCTACGGAAGAATCTATCCAACGAGATTATGATATCTATGAGAAGATTGTGAGATGTGTGATGAAAGTAAAACTGGTGTTTTGTGAGATGTAATGATCTCATAAATCCAATGATAAGAAAAGTTTGACGAATTCAAGCTTAGGGAGGAATATCGATCAGGGAAGAGGAGGAAAGAAAGTACAACATCCCATGTTTCATAAATGTGGGAAGAAAAATTCGGTTGAACTGTCTGCTCAGGAGAGGGAAGTGTTAAAAGTGTGGTAGAGATGGCCATATTGCATGGAATTGTCGAAGTGAGGTGAAGCCACAACTTCCTATCACTAACGAAAAAGGAAGATGGTGCATGACCAACCTGATTTCCAAAGCAATAAGATTGGACAACATGGGTACTTTTCAAATCACTATCCAAATCTGAGGGTAGATGAGGGGAATCACCATCATCCTCAGTAATGGCCAAGGGAACAAGGTCGTATTTTTTCAATCACTACGGTCGAAGTTGAAGTGAAAAAATATGTGGTGGAATGTACTATTTTTGTTCTCTCAAATCTAGAAAGTAATTTGTTTGATTATGGTTCTCTGCATTCTTTTATTTCCTCCATGTTTTCAATGAATTTTGAATCAACCCCTGATTTGTTAAAAGTTGAGTTATTAGTCAAGACACCTGGTGAAACTATTCAAGCATCACCAGTGTATAGAAACTCTAGTATTTACATTAGTGAGAAAAATCATTTCACAAATCTAGTAGTCATTCCAATTCTAGAATACTAAATTTTACTAAGGATTTACTGGCTCTTAATGTATAATGCTATGATGAAATGAAAAATCAAGGAAATATTAGTAGACTTGAATGGAAACCATACTATTATCTTCTAAGGTGATATATCTCAAACTGATCTTTGTCTAGAAGAACCTCATATATACTTCTTTATGTAGTTGATCGGTCAATAAGAAGAAGTAAATGAGTGTTTGAGGATATAAAATGCCCCCATCATCCAAGAATACAATGACGTATTTCATAACGAGTTACTCGGACCACCCCCAGAAAGAGAGGTAGAGTTATCCATTGTACACATACATGGATCCCATCCAATATCAAAGAACCCATTTAGTACGGAAAATGTGGACCTGAAGGGGTTAAAGAAACAACTCCAAGATATATTGGAGAAGGTTTTTATCTAACCTAATGTATCTCCTTGGGGAGCACCTGTTCTCTTTGTGAAGAAGTGGGATGGATAAATGTGTCAATGAATTGATTATAGAGAACAGAACGGGATCACAGTAAATAACAAATACCCTCTTCCAAGAATTGATGACTTATTTGACCAGCTTCATGGGGCTCAATTCTTCTCTAAGATATATCTTCATTCTGGTTATCATTAATTATGGGTGAAGAAATAATATATTCCAAAAAATTATTTCTGATCATGACATGGGAATTTTGATTTTGTTGTTATTCCCTTCAGACTAATTAATGCACCTGCTATTTTTATGGATTTTATGAATAGAGTATTTAAAAACAACATTGATAACATTGTGGTAGATTTTATTAATGATATTATTATATATTCCAAATTTTGTGAGGAGCATGAGGATCATCAAAGGGTTATTTTGATAACTCTATGGAAGGAGAGTCTTTTCATAAATTTCAGAACATATGAATTCTAGTTACAACAAGTTTCTTTCTTGGGGAACATTGTTACCAATGAAGGAATTATAGTTGACCATACAAATGAAAAATTAGTAGAAGTGTGGCCTTAGCCTACAACAATAACTGATATTCATATTTTCCTTGGATTGGCAGGATATTATTGGAGGTTTGTGAAAAACATTTCACAACATTATAATCATTTAAATATGTTAACTAGAAAAGGGTCCAATTTTATCTGTACAAAGGAGTTCCAAGAATGTTTCCAAGAGCTGATAGACATATTGGTTACCGAAACGGCGTTAAATATTCTATCAAGTTGAGAAGGATTCTTTATTTTTATCAATGCATCTCTGAATAGAATTGGGTGCATCCTCATGAAATATAAAAAGTACAGAGCCTATTCATATCGATATTTGATGACTCATGAGAATAACTATCCTACGCATGATCTTGAGTAGGCTGTGGTTGTTTTTTATCTAATGATATGAAGGCAATATCTCTATGGGGATAAATGTGATATATACACAGATCATCAAAGATTAAAGTATATTTTAATACAAATGGAATTGAACATGAGGCATAGGAGATGGTTGGATCTTCTCAAAGACTATGATTGTTCAATTCATTATCGTCCTAGAAGATCAAACAAAGTCACTGATGTATTAAACAGGAAAGACCCAGTTGTTCATTAAATAATGATGATTCAAGGAGATCCTTTGATCAAAGACATAGTAAAGCTAGAAATGGTAATTATAAGGGAAGGGACATTATCAACCCCAACCCAAATTATTTCTCAACTGCCATTACTAGAGAAGATCAAGGAAGCTCAAAAAGAAAATATCCTTTATTACAGATGAAGTTTTAGGCTGTGAAGGATGGGAAGTTTTCTGAGTTCAATATTGTTCAAGAAGGTGTACAAAAATTTTGTACAAGACTATGTGTTCCATCTATTCTAGAAAAAATGAAGGATCTGATGGATAAGTCTCATAGCTGTACATTCTCTATACATTCTGGAAGAAACAAAATTTATAGGTTCCTTCGTGATCCTTATTTTTAGGATATTATGAAATGGGAGATTCCTGACTACACTTCAAGGTGCCTAGTATGTCCCCAAGTGAAGGAAGAGAAACAACTTTCTAAATGGGTATGGAAACCACTACCCATACAAGCATGGAAGTGGGACAAATATCACTTTGGACATTGTCACTAGTCTCCCAATAACTTCCAAAGAAAACAATACGATATGGGTTATTGTGGACCATCTTCCCAAGACGTCCCATTTTATCTCCATTAGAGAATATTTCTCTCTAGGTAATCTTTCCATGATTTTTGTGAATGAATTGGTAAGCCAGGATGGAGTTATACTTTCTATCATCTCTTATCGTGATCTAAGATTCACATCAAAATTCCGGAAAGTATTCAACATGCTCTGAGCATTGAATTGAATTTCAGTATGGCCTATCACCCCCCAAATACTGGCCAATCTGAATGGGCTATTCAATATCTCGAGGACATTCTGAGAACATGATTAATGTAACTTAAATGACTATGGGATCAACATATCCCTTTAGTTGAGTTCTCTTACAACAACAACTTCCACTCAAGCATTCAAATGGAACCCTCTGAAGCTCTATATGGTAAGCTATGTAAAACTCCTACTTCTTGGGATGAACCTAGTGAGAGAAAGCTTCATGGGCATGATCATGTGAAAGAGATGACATAAAATGTTCATGACATCTTGTAACACGTTAAGGCTGCTCAGAGTCAGCAAAAGAGCTATGCTGACAACCGTCGAAGGGACATAGAGTTTTGTGTTGGTGACAATGTCGTTCTTCGAATTTCACCTTGGAAGAGTTTCATGAGGTTTAGGATGAAAGGGAATCTCATCCCTAGGTACATAGGCCCAAATGAAATACTTGATCATGTAGTATTAGTGGCCTATCAGCATTCACTTCATTAAAATCTAGAACATGTTCATAATGTATTCCGCGTATCCCTCTCGAGGAAGTACATACCTGACTCTTAAAAAGTACTAATCCCAAAGGTGGTACAAATAGAACATGAAAAATATTATGTGGAGTATCCAGTGGAGATCCTGGATCGTAGGGACAAGGTTATATGCAATAAGACTACCGAACTTGTTAGGGTGTTGTGGAGGAACCACAAATGTGAAAGAAGCCTCGTGGGAAGCAGAAGAGTCTATGAGACAGAAGTACCCACACATTTTGTCTTCTGAGGGTACAAGTTTAAGTTTTGGGGAGGAAATTCCAGGGAATAATGTAATGACTCAAACTCTTTAATAATATTTTTTTCATAAATTTGTGTGTTATTTTTCTATACTCAAAAATACTATATCTTTAAATTAATTAATTGATTATAATTAAATGAGACCGTTGGGTTTCGAATGTTATTTGATCATTGTTCAATATGACCGTTGGAAACTTAACTCTTAACATTATAATTATTTTTTACAAATACATGTGATCTTAGTTAAATAACCCAAAAAAACTCAATAGCCTCATCAAGTAGACTCGGCCCATAAAAATCCCATTTGTCTGAGCTTGGGAAAGAGGTGGCTTCATCGTGCTTTGCTCTAGACCTAGCACAATCTGAACTCCATCATGTGAAGATTGAATATAATTTCCTATTGGATAAGTTCAAGCTAATAGAAATCACCACTCGGGCAATTTTGTGCTAGCCACCCCAAGATTCTATCACCATAGCACTCCTTACACTTAGGTCATATGTTGGTGTTATAAGGGGATATGTAACGAGGCCTTAGATAATTTTTTTAATCCCATGTTATAAATAAAATTTTTTATTTCTTATTATGGAAAAATTAGTGATTTTAAAATGTTTGGATTAATATTGGTGGAATATTATTGATGAATATTGTAAAAAGGGTATTTTCAAATATTCATGTAAACTCTAAATAATTAATAATGTGAAATAATTTTCAAAAAATGGTCTTCTATAATTGTGATCAGTAAGAAATTTATAGTCTAATAAGATCAACTTGTTTTTAGTGAATAGTAAAGTATGAATAGTAACATACCCTTATGTATAGTAATGATTATTAATGAATAGTAAATCATAAAAAAAATTGAAACTTCACCCCTGAATGTATAAATACAATTTAGACATCTTAAAATTGAAAAAACGATCATAGTATAGGTTTTGTTATTTTTGTAGGTCATAGATATATTATTTAAAATTTAATGATTAATTTAATAATTTCAAATAAAAATTTATTGTCATAAAATTTAATCATAAATTTTTACATTATTTTCATATGGTTATAAGATAATTTTATAGGACCTTGATTACCTTTTCAAGGTGTTACAAAAAAGTTATAGTTTGAGAGTTGTTTTGTTAGAATAAATAATGATTTTATTTAAAAATTAAATAAAAAATAAATAGAAAATTATTTTCATAAAATTGTGTAATTTTTTGAATTCAGAGTATCATTATTATGTTATGGTAAATTTTTGGGATTTTTCTAAAAAAGTTGAATTTTCGGCGAATAGTAAAAATACAGTTTTGAGTTTCAGCTGTTTAATGACATCATTGATGATGTAATCCTGATGTAATCAATCTGGTTGACTTTTGAATAGTAATTTATGATATGAGGTGTCCCAAGATTCTAATACCATGGGAAAATACAATGGGAAAGCCCATGGTTTTGCAAATACCACCGATGAGGTGTCCCTTCGAAATTAATTAAATATACCCTCATTTTTCCTATAAATACCTAGCCATTACATGATTAATATCTTTCAAAAATACTCCTCAACGAATTTATTGTCTTTTAACATCCCAAGGAGTCCCCCCAAGGTGCTCTAAACACCCAAAGGTCCAAACCTTCTAGCTTTCGATCTCACTCTCCAATGTAGAGGAACCTTCCACCATCCTCTTTTAGTCATGATTTCCTTTATGTTATGTCTTGAAGATTCCATGTTATTATATTGAGGTATGTTATTATATATATTAATAACTGTCCATTTTATTTCTAAAAAATTATATACTCTCTCCACTCTCATCAATAGATATTATGAGTTTTTAAGTGATGTCATTAGGCTGTCGAATTTTCGTAACAGAAATTCCATCTTCTCTTTTCATTCAGTATTTCTTTCCATGTGGTATGTCATTCAAATATCCATACCATGATCATATTTATATTTTATTTTGTCCATATACTGTTTTATATTTTATTTTTGAGTGTTTTCCCCTTGTCCCATCACTTTTTATTATTTTCTAAATCCATGTTACATAGCCGTTATGCTGCATAAATTTCATCTCAAAATTTCTTTCTCATTCTATCAATAAATTATTTTACCTTATTTATGTGAATACCTAGACCTATTTTGTCTCTATGGGTGTTCATAAATACATAAAAATTAAATCTTGATTCTGGAAATGACATACATATAACCCTCACTCCCTTTCCATTGGTTATAAATTACATAACAGTCTTATTTTAAAGAACTTTTAAAATGTCACGATTTTGAAGTGAAACCCATTTCTTTTACTCTCATTGGGTTGTTTATGAAATGTATGCTTATTATCTCTATAGATATCATGAAAATAAATACATATTAAGGGTGCACCCTAATAGATATCCAATGCATTGGGTATAGAATTTAATCTTTAGAGATGAAAGGTTTCATGATACCTTGGTGAATAACCTTGTTAATTTTTCATGACACCTTGGGGATGAAGCTTGGTGATATGTTCATGAATGTACAAATTAAATTGTTTTTCCACATATTAGTTTTATGGATCATGTTATTTTCATTATTAAATTCATCTACTTCCATTACTCAAGTCTTTATGTTTTTATCAAGTTCTTGTCGATATCACATGTAAATTGATTCCCTTGCTTACCCTTACTGGGATACTTGATCACCCATTCCTTTGATCTATGTCTCCAAGTTTAGAGATGACGTAATTTTACTTATGAAAAACATATGATGAATACCTAATAGTTGTTTAGAATAATTTTTTATATTGTTTTCATGTATTATGTTCCTGATTTCCAAGACACTATACTTTATAGATCCATTGTTTGTAAAATGTAATGAAAAGTTATGTATTAAAAGGTGGGATTCCATAGAATGCAGGGAAAAAATTAAATTTTTCAGTGTCAACATGGGAATGAATAAGTGAATCTGTAAATGGAGACCATATTGGTGCACATGGGGGTGATTTAGTTGGAAATCCCTTAAATGTTGTGTGTAGTGTATTCATGTGCCCACCATAGTGCCATGTCTTGAGTAAATAGTAGTGATGAATAAGTTATTAATGAGATCCATGTTGCATGGTGAATTTATGTGGGCAGAAAAGATAGATTACTATTCCCATTTTAAAAAAAGATGTGGAATGTTCATGAACCGTATGATCTACTACATCTCAAATATATGAACATACCAACATTTTGTCTTCATCAACTTATAACACTTGATTTCACCCTTCTCTATAGATAATCTCCGATAGTGTGATCTAATTCTTGTTAAGAAAACCAAATATTATATCCACTGATCAAACCCTCGGGATAATGACATGATTGATCACCCAAATTCATGCATGAAACATCATCTAGAATGAATGTTGTCATTCAGAGAACATGATTCTACTTAGGAAGAAAAATTAATATACAATAGAGTAAGTAATTTCATATGATCGATATCCAATGCATGTTTCTTGCTCTTTGTGAATGAAATAATTCATCCTCATTTTAGACACTCAGTTTTTATTAAACAGAAAACTATCCTTCAATGGAATTTTAATAGAAAAAAAATAAAATTATCCTTTCAGGGTGATCCCACCCAACACCTGTGAGGCCAATAGCTGAAACATGACCCACAAGAGTATCAAATATTTTACTAGTCTAGCCTTAACAATCCACCTTCTTGAAGAACGTTTGTAAGAAAATTGATATTCCATGGGATTGGAATTTCCCAATTAATAGTACCCATTAGATCAGTATTTTAAATAAATGGGACACAAAGAGTAATCCAAAATATATTCTCACCATTTCCTTCATTCAAGTCCACTAATAACTCAATTAGTCTCCCATGATTACCAAATAAGTGGGAATTAGTAATATTCATGGGACTGGGGCCCATCTAAAGAATAGAAAACCAAGGTATTATGCACGGAACCACCCCCACCCCCAACCATTATTCCAAACATTCTATGGATAATGGACCTTTTGTGCCTCAAAAAGGAGCATGATATTTCTATGAGAACATAAAGAATTATATAGAGATCAGACCAAGGTCATTACCATTTGTAGATTATTATGTTCTTTTCTAAAAAATAAATCATCCCTTGTTATCTCTAGTAAAACATGGCTATGGTTCCCCAAGATTCTCCCAAGAAACACCTATATGAGTTACCTCCCAGGTCACCCATGTATCACCATGGTGAATTCAAATTCAACTCCACAATATATCACATGTCCAAAGAAAATTCCAACTTTCTTAGTTCTTAGATGGGTAAGGGCCCCTTTTATCCCTATTTCATATCACATTTGACAGGGTTTCCACTCACAATAGACCCTCATATAAGGGGGGAGGGGAATCTAAGAACACCTTAAAATCCTACAAAAAATTAAAACTAGAGCACATGAAACATAAGTGTGTCATCTAGATCATATAATACTTTGGTTAATGATATTCCACTACTAACATACCCAGTGATTATGATCCACATAATTTTATCGATTATACATTATTTTGGTAATAACGATCCGAATTTTAATGATGGTTTTTGATTTCTTCTTGGGCTGGGTAGAATCATATGTTTCCAGATATGTGATTTTAATCTGATGGAAGTCAATCATTCTCATCTATATCCATTCCATAGTACACTCTTCCACCAATCAGAAAGGGGGTCAAATGTGAATCCCTCCTTGATTACTCCCCTATTATGTCTTCTGGGATATCTCCATCCTTACATAATTTCTGACTCGTGTGTCAGGGGTTGAAGGATATTTTGTAGAGTGTCATTAATTGTTTTCAATTGATTTTTAAATCAAGAATGAATACTATGGTATTAGTGGTCAGTGGGGATCATATAGCTGTCATGATAAAATATCCTCAAATGGTCATAAAACCTGGTATAATTCCCTACCAGGTTTACAACATCTCAAAGTGATATATTCAATATTATAAAATCCTTTGGAGTTCTATATTACCAATAATGTATCCTTGGTACTCCCTTAGAAGTGTAAGTCCAACATTTATGAACTATGTGGGATTTGTTTCCAATAATCATAGGATACATAAAAAACCTCTATAAGGTTGAAAACCATCACCATTAATCCATCATCATACTTATTAGTTAATATTCCTAATTAGATAAATCCCCCAACCTCGAGAGATATAATCAATCTAGTTTATTTTCACCTCATCCACGTTATACCAAATATTGGGTGGTGGTTATCACATTACATAGACATATTCACTTATTGAAAACCAAAAAGAGTAGTTCTAGTGTAAGTCTACACCATCCTTGTGTGGGAACCTTTATCTTATAAATACTAACTATATAATATTATATTGCATGTTCTTCTCCTTATCACATGAATTTGAAAGATATGATGTGTCCCAATTAGTGGAAATGAAATACATGGGATCAAATCCCTCTCATTAAGATGAATAAGAATTTCCAATTTTTAACATTAAAACGAATCCTGTGTCTATAGATGAAAAAAAATTTAGAGTGCGCAACTCTGTGGCATGAATTAAGTGTTATAAAATGGTAAATTAAAATAAAATATCTAATATGTAAGGATTGATTCATTGATGGAGGTCCTCAAATTCATATAGATATTCCCAATAATGGATAACAACAAATATGTATATATGGATTCATACATACACATTTCTATAATTGATTGTTAAAATAATAAATAAATGTTCAGTATTTTTATTTGAAAAATAATTTATGAATATTTTTTAACCAATAATAAATTATTTGAGTATGCAATAATACCCCCCAACCCAAGGTTGCGATGATCCAGATCTCCAATCCTTTAGAAAAATACGAGTTCCTAATAATTCTTGGTAAATTCTCTAAATGTCCACTGACATTTGTAATGTATGTCCATAGAAAATCATGGATAGGGGAACCATTGTTTGTTTCCCATTACATAAATAAACCCCCGTGGAAACCACGCAAAAGTGGTGTGAGAAAATTTATTAGATAAATATGACTTGAATTTTTCATGAAACCATATTTCAACCCCAATGTAAAAAATCAAGCACCATCCAAACATATGATTTTACCAAAATTAGAAACAAAAATGGTGAACCCGAAATTAATCCTATCATTATCCAATATGACTATGTCACCCATACTTCATACCCTTATATACAACAAAAAAATATTCCAATCATGGATCATTTAAAATGAATCAATTCCAAATGTGTACATTTATTTTTAGGATACATTGATGTGCATTTTATTTTTTGTTTTATATTTATATTTTTTGTAACATTCACCAAAACACCCCGAAATCCATATAGAGTCCTATAATATTAATAAAAATACTTCATTGATTGTTGCAAAAGTCGGGTCCTCATCAAGCTAGAGGTTCCCATCACCATCCAAGCATCTCAAAAAATAGATATCAAATGCAATATTTCATGATTACCACCAATATTGAAATATTTCAGCCATAGATACTATAATAGAATCCATTAAATCCCTAAATCCCCACCAATTGACCACCCAAAATGGTTGTGTTTTATTTTTCAAATTAAATATATCGCGGTCTAAAGTCATTTTAGGCATGTTTCCCTAAGTCATATCAACAAATCCATCCCTTAACATATGAAGGTTGATCATGTTGTTGAAAGGGGTATCCAATTGACACAATAGTAGAATCTAAAAAGGTATTATACCAGAAACAAACACCGCCATTTTTGGGGGACATCAAGTCCCTATCATGATGTTGACACCTACCAGTAGGATCTTTATTGGGTCACCTAGGCTCGACCTCCCATGAAATCCATCCATGGTAGATAATAAATAAACTAGAAACAATATCACATCCAAATTTCCACTATAGAGACCCTCCAAAAATAAATTTTGGTTACTTATGAGCATATCAATATTCAAAATCACACATATGAAGCCTTCCAACACAATTTGGATGTAATTGGAATAACCTATCAGTAGAGCCTGACTACAAATAGATGGAAAACCTTTATCTCCTCCCCTACACCAGATGATTTTTGGCATGTTCGGATATGTAATGTAGGATAGCCACAATTATTCATCCATAATCCAACTATATAATGATAATAAATCCCCCCTTTATCTACAAAAGTATCCCATTATATCTCAAAAATAATGGATGAATGGGCATCGACCCATTACCACATTCTAAAAACCATGCATGACATAATGACCATATATGTAGTTGTTAGTAGTCAATCATGTGACTATAAAATTATTTTTGGAGTGTCCAGTTTACCTAATATAATTTCTAATCATGAGTAAATTAAAAGTCTTTCTCATTTATATGTGGGTTGTCTTAAAAATATCACTATAAATGAATTATAGGATCAAGTGTGTGCCCCCATTCTAATTGGATATCATCAATTTTTTCTATTGTTCACTCTAAGGTAGAAATATAACCCTATATAACTCCAAAATGTTATCAACAAATCCCATCAATGATACATGAGGTTCTCTATCAATCCTGTGTATGTGAATTTCATTATCCACAACATGAAAATCTATCCACCTTTTGCAGAATATCTAAAAATATGCGTCTCTAAAAGTGTTTTGATCATTGAGAGTAGGCCTATGAACCAATAATACTCAAAAATGATATCATTTAGGACCTCAAACTATTATAAACGGTGAAAAATATCCATCATATTCATTACCAAATTATAAATACCATTATTCTAGTTGTGGAGGTCATCCCTATTTCTTTTCTTCCAGCTACAATAGAGGTAATCACCCAAAATTTATCATGAATTCCTCCTCCATGGTCATGATATGATCAATTATGAGAACCCCCTATGAATTAGTACTATGAAAACCTTCCTCTTGGATAGAAGATCATATTAAAAGATGGCCATCCTCTTTCTATCATCCTCCCTGAATGTCCTTCCTAATGTATGTGAACCAAAAATGCTCTCTATAGTTAGATGCCAGGCCATGATGTTAGTCCTTTTGATTGTGGAATTATATAATATTTTCCGTCATATAGAAATATTGTATTCCAAATAAGAAGGTACTCTCCATTCCAAATCAATTATGATAAATCCCTCCTCTCATGAGGTTTTTTGTAAAATTAGGTATGTCATGTCAAATGACTTAACATCAATAAGAAATATTATTTCTTCAATGGAAACACAACCCAATGAAACTATCATCCTTTGATCCACCATTGGGTAATTTTCCATCTAGCACAACATAAGTGATTATATATAATCCCACTAGTTATAAAAAATTATAATTTAAATGACTACATTGGTTGGATTAATTAGAGGAATATCTCATAGAGGACTACTTCAATACGTTGGTGATTAGGGAAAATGTTTTATTAATAACATACAAGTCATGTTTTGGCCCTGATATAATCTATAATATAGAATAAGGAAATCATTTTCAGATGAGTTTTTTCATGAAATTTTCACAATCCTATGGATAACTCGTCATTTCCTAAATTATAAATTCTTTCCACATGATAGATATGAAAATAATTTCATTTTAAATGATTAAATTCATCATAAAATCTACTTAACTACCCTTCCATTTGTAAGATTCCTAAAATTGGGAAAATAAAATGGGGGTCTCCAAGGTGCACACCTTAATTAATTGGAAAGGATAGATCAATTGAGTGTGTATTCCCCACATATAATTTATATCCTAGTATGGGAAAAAATAAATCATTTCATTTCACCTTACTCCATAAAGAGTAAATCCTACTAAAAATTGTATAATGAAATTTCATTTCATTGTCATTTCTTTTAGAATTTACCTCCACACATGACTGGTGATATGCTAAATATGAATTGGCTCAAAATATACAAAAAATGTTGGTCTTGGTGATAGTGAACCACTAAATGAATCATTAATGAATCATCAATGAATGTCATGTAAGATTATATCCTAACAATTTCTAATCATAAAATAACAAAAATTTATTTAAGAGAATGTAGTTTTTGTGAAGATTATACAATGGACCTAACACATGTCCAAATAAGGCCTCACAGTATCTAAAGGACGGATCAAATAGCTACAAACATTGAAATAAAAAAGAATCTCCATCCCATAGGGATGCTTTATTTTTTAACCCAACCCATCCAAAAAAAATTTAAATATGAGTAGATATTTTGTCATTGTGGGATGATAAATCCCCTATCCTACATGGATGGTGTAATTTTAATCTCACCCACAACCCCAATAAAAGTCAGCCTTTTATCATTTAAAAGTATCACACTAAAGCGAATCCTATTTTCTCCCACCTTATAACCTGACAACCTTATTTGGATCACACATGAAAAATATTCATGAGATTCTCATAGAATAATTATTTTCTAGAAGACTATAATAGGTCGCTCAGTTGAAATCACGAAGCCTCATAATGGTCCCAAAAAAACATATCTATTAGGTGTTCATCTACCCCAAAAAATAATAGATATTTTGGTACATATCCCCAAAGAATATGGTCATTCAATGATTATCATACTAATTAGAAACTTATAATTCACTATACATCAATGAAAGTAATTTTCACAACCCCCATCAGCTTTAAAGAACTTGAATATAATATAAGGGAATATGATAAAGTTATTACCATGTGAAATAAAATACCCAATGATATAATTTAATAATGTGTAAATACTAGAAAATAGATGATTGGTACGATTTTTGGGACTCCCTAAAATTTTAAAGACCCTAAAATTTCATGTACTTGTTTTTAATTAAATGGAAATTTTACAAGTCCGTGAAAATTGAAGGCACATCATTCTGAGGCCCGGTGTTCTAGGAATGAGTTTCCAAACATTTTTTCAGGTAAGTTCAGAAAATGTGCATGTGGGTTTTTGTAACATTTGAACTGGTACTCGAAATTGAAATCTGAGAACATCGTTGAAAACGTAGTGCCGATATTATCTTATGGAGACTTTCACCTCTATGGCCGTTGGTCGAGGGTGAAAGTTTGTTTTTTGTTTTTTTCTTGGAATAAAAATAAAATATAAAATAACTTTTATTTTATGTTTATCCTCTTAATTTAATGCTCTATGGTGGGGATCCCCTGAATTAATTCCCCCAATTTTGAATTCTTAAATGTGGTGACCACATGAATTTTAAACTACCTCTTCAATAAGGGAGGTGAATTTAGGTTTCCCCTAAATTAATTGTTCCAACTTAAGTTGTTCCAAAAATTAAATTGATAAAACATATTTTATTGGATCATCAATTTACCTGGATAGAAATCATTGGAAAAGATAGAGGCTTGGGAGAACTAGCAGAAACTCATCTCAATGAAGAAATTATTTTCCAAAAGAATAACACACCATCTACATCAAAGAACATTCTTCAGAATCAAGAAAGAGGATGACGCACAAGCTGACTTCAGAAACGTGATTGTCGAGGTGGAGATCACTTGAACCCTCTTCGCCTTCACCGTTTTTCATCATGCAACACATCAAATAACCTTTTAGGTAGCGTTTTTTGTGGTTTTAGTTGTATTAATCCTCTTGAACCACCTGCTACCTAATTAATGCAGAGGGTATGAGCCACAAAAACATGGTTGGATCCCTCCACTATTGTTCATGTTTTTTTAATTTTTTGTGGCAGAGAATGGAGGCAACTGCCTCTAGGGCCAGTCACATAGAACTGGGGCGGTGCACACCCACGTTGTCGGTAGAGGAAGAGAGCACACAGAGGGCGGTGGGCGGACGGCTAATGCCGGTTGCGGTGGTGGAAAAAGGGCGGTTGGAGTTCGGCAAGCCACAGAGGGGAGGTTCATGATGTGTTTCCATTAGAGATAGGGGTCGGGGCCCACCTGGCCGCAATGGATGGTGGAAGCCAGCCGACATTTGGTCAGGTGCATAGGGGTGGTGCATGATGTGCTGCCGGGAGACAAAGGGGCCGACCGTTAAGACTGGTCAAGATGGACTAAGTGGGACTAGTGATGGGTCCCATGTGCTACTGGTGACTGAATGGATTTGGCCATTTGGTGATCGAGGGCGGGGGGTGCGTGACTCCCCCCACATGCGGCAAGGTCGTGTCACCAGGCGGGGCCACCCAGCACTTTCCAGGCTACCCAGTGTGGGCCAATCCGGACCCAGAGGGCCGGGCCGGACCCCATGGGCAGGGCCAGAACCAGCGGGTCGGGTCGAGCTTAACCGGGTTGGTTCAGCCCAGGCCGAGTCAGATCAGGTCAGAGCGGCCCTGGACCAGTTTTGACCCTACAAGTTCCTTCGGCCATAACATTGGCATAAGACATCCATCTGACAAACCATCTATGGCGCTGAAAACCTTAGAGAGAGAAGGTCCATTTGTTTAACCCACTTGATATTTTGATGATGTTGGGGTATGGTCAGGTTGGATCAAGCATGAATCCAACCGAGGCCTCGGGATTAAAAGGAAAATAACTTGTAGACTGGGCGCCCGATTAATACATCATCTGTTGCATTGAGACCCCATTTACATGGCAGTCCTTTGGGATACTTCTTCATGGGACTTAGTTTCATTTGGAGTATCAAATAGTATCATGAGTAAAGGACTCTCCCGGAGAAAAGAAATCTTTGTACTAGGATCCTCTGTGGGTATGATGATATACTAGGATCATGCGTGGGTCTGACGATGTACTAGGATACTGTGTCGGTCTGACGATGTACTAGTATCCTTTGTGGGTATAACGATCTACAAAGATCCTGTGTGGGTCTGAAGATGTAATATGATCATATGTTGATCTGACGGTGTATTGGGATCCTGTGTGGGTATGATGATGTACTATGACCATGTGTGGGTCTGACAATGTAATTGGATCCTATGTGGGTCTGACGATGTTTTATGATCCTGTGTGCATCTGGTGATGTACTAGGATCCTGTGTGGGTCTGATGATTTACTATGAACCTATGTGGTTCTGAGGATGTACTATGATTTTTTGAGAGTATGACAATGTATTAGGATGTTGTGTGGGTCTAACGATGTACTATGATCCTGTGTGGGTCTGACGATGTACTAGGATCCTATGTGGGTCTAATGATGTACTAGGATGTTGTGTGGGTCTATTGTAATAGGATCCTATGTGGGTTTGATGATGTAATAGGATCCATCATGAGTCTTCCTCTTAACAAAGTAAGATGATTCAGTAGTTACATCTAATCATCTCTACTATTGTACCTAAGATTTACTAGGTGTGAGATGAGACCGTACCTATGTGGTATTTTTCTTCATGGTAATACCTTGGTGGTATTCTACTCTGTGGCGTACCTGTGTGGTACTTTCCTTCATGGTATTCATTCTTTTTTGGAATAGTTGAGCTTTGGGATTTTGGGTTGGACCCTATGCTTCCTCATGATTTAGATGGTTATACTTGATTACTTTGGTATATCTATGGGCATATAGTTATGTAGTATTGACAATTGTTTTCATGATTTGTGGTTATCCTTTATGGATTTTGTGAGACCTTTGAGGGTCTCAGGGTCCCTACTAAGTATCATTATACTCACCATTTATAGGCTATGCCTGCACCATGTTGTGTTTGCTATAGACGATGAACATCGCTGACTGAGGACGAGAGTACCAGGACTGTAAGTAGCTCGGTGGTGGACCTTAGATGAGGTGTACCACAAAGAAGACTATTCGAAAGCTGTATCAACCATTTCGGTAGGATCCTTGTACGTGTTCATAAGAAATGTTTCAATTTAATTGTACTTTCCTGTTTTCTTATACATTCTAGTTGGGATTGTATTCTGGACCCTTTTAATTACTGTACACATTCTTTTAACTATTCAGTTTACTTGTGCTCGTATCTTATTGTGTGCTTGGTCAAGTGTTTTTACAGGATATAAAGGTAATTCCTTCCATGTTTTTGGGAAAAACACATTTTGCTGCTAGTGGCCAGACCTCGGCCTATGGAAGGAGGGCTTGGGGTAGTCGCGACACGAGCCCTAGGGGACGTGCCATGACAAATTGGTATCAGAGGAGTCGATTCTACAGTAGAGCCTAAGACAATGATCTTTTAACAGAAATAGTGATTAGTGTTGTGAGTGCGGTTATTAGTTTAGGGAATCCATTGTTGGTGCAGCAGCCAACGTATCTATACACCAAGACCCTGACATAGGATTTCCGACATAGTGCATAAAAACACTGATTCTGTGTGTGTTTTCAATATTTTTTTTGTGATATCATTGAGTCAGCTTTCCGGGAATAACTTATTGATTGTGGCTCACTTGTTTCTTTTCAGGATTCCTCCATGAAGATAGCCACATAGGGTTCTGGGTATAATACGCACTAATATCCCACCGAGTGATGAGGCCTCGGTGTAGCGCCCTCTTCCAAAAGAGGCACCAGCAAAGACACCGACGTTACTATTTCCCGTTGGGCCAACGATTCCACCAGCCCTAGCAGTTGAGAGTGCATGGTACTTGAGCGTGTTGCACGACTTCCAGTGCCAGAGACCACCCATGTTCAGGGGAGATAAAGACCCACAGGCGGCTGAGTATTGACTGGAGGTCATGGTAAAAGTTTTCCGACTGGTAGGGACACCATCTGATCTCATGGTGATCCTTGCCGCCATTATTCTACCTGTAACATCAAGGAGATGGTGGATCTTGATTCTCCTGGTTCATGATGAGGAGACACTTCTCTGGATAGACTTTCAGAGCCTATTTCGAGCAGAGTTTGTCCCAGGGACTCTTCTCATAGTACACATAAAGGAGCATCTTCATGCGCAGCGGGGCTGCAGGACTATGGATCAACACTAAGAAATGTACACTGACCTCTCATGTTAATCCACTGATATGGTGTAGGAAACATTCTTTAGGTCCTAGACCTTCGATTAGAGACTCATGCCGAAGATCAGGTCATTGATGATTTCAAAAAGCATCCCGACGCAAGCCGAGATGTCAGAGCGATCCCTCTTAGTGGGGAGTTTTATTGATGAGAGGTCTCTAGCAGCGAGACCCACCACCGGGCATCACGTAGTGGAGTCTTATGTAGCTGGTAGTAGACATATTTCACATAGTTCCAAGAGGACCAGACCTGTAGAAGGACGACCGTAGGATTCAGGGTCGGTTGTGTGGGGCACCAGAGACAAATCCAGTCATGTGAGGAACATGAAGTGTTTCACATGCGGCTGGTAGGGTCACTGGCTCGTGACTGCCCAACCCGCCGTACAGCTGATCACCTTACAGTGAAAGGACTGCCCAGTCAGAGACTAAGGTTCGACTGAGGAGGTCCGTAGGGAGCTAGTGACCATGGTAGAGAAGAAGGTCGTGCAACTGGCGATGGGCGATGATTAGATATGTTACCACCACCACCACCACCCGTTGGTCCACCCCGACCATAGAGAGCAGGTGGACAGGGGTGATCTCAGCTCCAGGAAGTTGAGGCCTATGACCATGGTGCTCCGGAGATTATACAAGGTACGATCTATGTCTACTCCACCTTAGATGCAGTACTTATAGAAATATGTTCCAGTCATTCTTTGAGTGCCACTTCCCTCATTCGGAGATCGTAGATTCTAGCGGAGTCATTAGATCGATCCTTATGGCTAGAGACTCCTACGGGAGAGGATATTATGATTATGCACTGATGTCGGTAGTGTGATCATACACTAGGAGGTGAGAGCTTCAGCTGGGATCTCCTAGTAGCGGCGTCGAGGCCTTACGAAGTCATATTATGGATAGACTAGTTATCTACAGTCTATGCTCGGATTGACTGTATTCGGCACAAAGTGTGCTGTGTCCACATACATGGGACCTGTTTTACCTTCACCGATGAGAAGAGATCCTTTGCAGCACAGAATGGACTTACCTGGGGGAGAGTGCCACTGATCACTCATCAGTTGGCTAGCCTTCCCCTAAGGGCGGTTGATGTGGAGAGTCCATGATATCCTGTATAGGTGGACCAGTACATGGATGTTTTCCTTGAAGATGTTTCGGGTCTACATCCTTGCAGAGAGGTGAACTTTTACATTTACATATACCCCAGGAAAACACCGATATCTACACTAGCGTATCAGAGGTCTCCTGCAGAGCATCATGAGCTATGGGTATAGCTGGGGGACTTGCGAGGATGGGGTTCATCCGGCCCAGAGTTTCTCCCTGGGTTGTCAAGATTTTTATGCAAAGAAAGCGTATGGGAGCTTGAGACTATGGGATGACTATTGTCGCCTGAACCAGGTGACGGTGAAACACAAGTACTCGCTATTGAGGATTGACGACCTCGTTGATCAGATGATGGGAGAATGGTGGTTCTCAATGTTATACCTCATATTAGGCTATCACAAGCTCATAGTGCGAGAAGTGGATGTGAAGAAGACAAATTTAGGTTTTCAGTATGGCCATTACGAGTTTTTTTATGTATTTCGGCATGACCAACACCCCATTAGTGTTCATGGGACTCATGAATAGGATCTTCCATCTATATCTCAATCTCTTTGTAGTAGTCTTCATCGATGACATTTTTATATACTTGACTACTGAGGAGGAGCATGCCTATCATTTACAGATAGTTCTGGACACACTCAGAGAGCACCATATTTATGGTAAGCATTCAATGTTCTAAATCTAGAATCAAGAGGTTCACTTTATGGGATATGTCATATCTAAGGTTGGAGTAGTGGTGGATAGAGTGAATATTGGGGCGATACTTGCTTTGGATCCACCCAGGAGTGTGACGAAGGTACAAAGTTTTCTTGGTTTGGCTGGATACTACCAGAGATTTGTGCCAGATTTCTCCAGAGTAGCAACACCTTTATCAGCATTGACGAGGAAGGGGAAACCATTTGTATGGTCGGAGAGATGACAACAGAGTTTTCAGGATCTCAGGTAGAGGCTAACTAGTGCCCCCATCTTTAGGCTTCCGGATGAGGGCGTTGGGTATATAGTCTACTATGACACATTAGGGACCAGACTCAGATGTGTCCTGATGCAGGAGCGAGTAGTGATCACGTATGGTTCTGGACAACAGAGACACCATGAGTAGAACTACACTTCCCATGACCTGGAGTTAGCAGCAGTGTTCTTTGCCTTGAATATATGGCAACATTACTTTATGGGAAAAAGTTTTATTGTCTACTCTGATCAAAATAGTCACATGTATATCTTCTTGTAGAAGGACTTGAACCCGAGACAATGGAATTGGCTTGAGTTTCTCTAGGACTATGACTTTGAGATAGTCTATACTCCTGGGTAGGATAACATTGTAGTAGATGCAATCAGCAGGATATCCAGTATACATCTTCTAGGTGAGGTGATAGATCATATGTCTGCTTTGCGGATATATTTTTTGAATTGAGATGGAGCATATTTTATTCAGTCCCTTATAGTCACTCCCCCACTTCTTCATCAAGTTAGGGAGGCGCAATGCAGGGACCCTGAATGCGAGGCTCTACATGCTCAGATATCCATAGGAAATGCACTTGATGGTTTTTCTGAAGGTGAAGAGCACATCATCCTCTTCAGAGGATGTACCATGGTACCATTTTTTGCTTCGGGATGATGTGTTGAGGGTGTTCCAACCATCCAATCTAGAGGTACATCCAGGAGTGGTGAAGATGTATTGGATCTCAGACAATAGCACTGGTGGCCGGGAATGAAGATAGTAGTAGTAGAGTTTTTCTCTCTGTGCCTCACTTTTCCGCAAGTAAATTCATAGCATCAGGTACCAGTAGACTTATATCAGACTTTAGAGGTCCCAATATGGAAGTGGGATGGGATATACATGGACTTCATGACTAGACTTCCACGTACATCTAGTGGTCATGATTCTATCTGGGTGATCGTCAACCGACTCACCAAGTCATCCCACTTCATACTGATCAGAGATTAGGGTTCATAAGAGAGCTTGGGCCCCTCTATTTGCAAGAGATTATGAGGCTACATTGAGTACCCTCAATGATTGTCTCCGATAGTGATACATGATTTACTTCCTTGATATGGAGTGGGTTGTAGGAGTCTTTCAGGATGAAACTTCTTTTTAACACCGCCTTCCATCCTCAGATGGATGACCAGACTAAGCAGACCATTCAGACCCTCAAGGACAAGATATGTGCTTGTGTCCTTAACTTCAGTCGTAGTTGGGAGGGTCACATTACATTGGTGGAGTTTGCATAAAACAAAAGTTATAACTCCCCCATTTGGATGGTACCTTATGAGGCTTTTTACAGCCGACCATGCAGATCGACTTTATGCTGGAATGACTGAGGGTAGTCATCACTAGTGGGACCAGAGATGGTATGGGCTACCATAGAAAAGGTGAAAATCATCCAGGAGCAGATAAGACTGCACCGAGAAGGATGAAGTCTTATTCCAATAGGAGATGGAGTCTTTTGGAGTTAAAGGATGGCGGCCATGTCATTCTATCGGTCTCAGCAGGATGAGCTTTGCGTAGATTTGGTCGGGGCAACATGTTATCTTTAAGAATCATTGGACCATTTCAGGTCCTCTACAAAGTTGGTGAGGTGTCTTACCACTTACCACATCCACATCAATTGCACTGGGTGCACGACGTCTTCCATGTATCCTAGCTGAGTAGATACGTGAATGATCTTACTCATGTCATCAGCCATGGCGAGCTGTACATCGACCATGGTGTGATGTTTATAGAGTTTTCAGTAGAGATTGAGGATCGATAGGAGTGGGTGCTTCGTGGGTGGTCGATACATCTTGTGTAAATTCAATGGTAGCATGAGAACCTCCAGGAGAGCACATGGGATTCGGAGGCACAAATTCATGCCCAGTACACCCACTTGTTTTCCTAGTTTTTGTGATGTAGATTTCGGGGGAAAAATTCCCAGAGGTTGGAAGAATGTAAAGACCTGGAAATTCTGTGTAATTTTTTTAATTATATGGGAATTTTATGAGTCCATGAAAATTGATAGATTTTGATTTCAGGGCTCGGTGTGCCCAGAATGAATTTATAAACATTTTTGGGTACATTGAGTAAATGTTCGAGCGGGTTTTTGTATCTTTGGAACCAATGCTTAGAATTGATATCTGAGGACACTGTTGAACTAAAATCACTGGTATTATCTTAAGGAGACTTTCACCTCGAAGGTAGTTGGTTGAGGGTGAAAGTTAGTTTTTGTGTTTTTCATTGAATAAAAATAAAAAATAAAATAATTTTTATTTTATTTTTCTCCTCCCAATTGAATGATCGGTGGTGGGTACCACCAGAACTAAAACCCCCCATTTTTATTTCTAAACGGCGGGGACCACCCGACTCTTAAACTCCCTCTTTAATGAGGGAGGTGACTTTAGGATTCCCCTAATTTAATTATGACATCTTAAGTTGTGCCAAAAATTAAATTGATAAAACATATTTTATTGGCTCTTATTTTACCCGGGATTAAATCATTGGAAAAGGTAGAGGCTCGGGAGAACTTGGAGAAACTCATCTCCAATAAAGAAATTCTCCTAAAAACAATGAACAAGCCATCTCCATCGAAGAACCTTCTCCAGAATCCTGAAAGAGGATGACACACAAGCTGACTTTAGAAATGCGATTGCAGAAGCGGCGATCATTTCCAACCTCTTCACCTTCACTTCTTTTCATTGTGCGACACATCAATGAACCTTAGAGGTGGGGGTTTTGTTGTTTTTCGTGGTTTGAGTTGTATTAATCATCTTGAACCGTATGCTAAAAAACTAATGTAGATGGTATGGTCCAAACGAACACGGCCCACTCCCTCTACTATTATTCATGGATGTTGAATTTTTCACGGTGGAGAAAGGAGGCAACTGCCTCCAGGGCTAGTCACACAGAACCGGGGTGGTGTGCGCCCACACTGCCGGTAGGGGAAGAGAGCGCATAAAGGCTGGTGGGGGCCGGCTACTACCGGCCGTGGTGGTTGATAGAGGTGGCCGGTGTTCGGCCGTCCATGAAGGTGTGGTGCATGACGCACCACCATCGGAGCAAGGGGTCGCGACCCACCTAGTCGTGGTGGATAGCGGAAGGCGGCTAGCATTCGACCAACTGTGGAGGGGCGGTGCATGACTCGCCACTGGGAGACAAAGGGGCCAGCCATTATGGCCGTCCGAGATGGACTGAGCGGGACCTGATGTGGGTCCTGCATATTTTTGGTGACCAAAAAACTTGGTTCATTCGTTGTTCGAGGGTGGGGGGCGCAACTACCCCCCCCCCCCTACATGCGGGCCGGCCGGGCCTCCATGCTGGGTAGCCCAGCGCGGGCAGGCCGCCCAACACAGGTCGGGCCACCTAGAATGGGACAATCCCTACCCAACGGGCCGGGCCAGACCATGTGGGCTGGGCTGGAACCAGTGGGAGGCGTCGACCTAAACCAGAACTGGGCCAGTTCCGACCCTATACGTTTTTTCTGCCATAACTTCGGCATCGGACATCCATCTGATGAACCGTCTATGTTACCATAAACCTTAGAGTGAGATGGTTTTTTTGGTATACCACACATGAGATTTAGATAAAGTTGGTTTCTTGTCAGGTTGGATCGACCACTCATCCAACCAAGACCTGGCAACTAAAAGGCTAATAACTTACTAATCATGCATTTCATTGATTCACTGTTTGTTGCGTTGAGACCCCATTTTCAAGGTGGTCCTTTGGGATACTTCTTTGTTGGACTTCTAGGTAGTTGGAGTATCGACTAGTAGCTTGAGAAGTGAACTCTCCAGGAGATGAGCAAGCTATGTACTAGGATCATGTGTGGGTCTGATGATGTACTAGGATTCTGTGTGGGTCTGACGATGTACTAGGTTCTTGTGTGGGTCTGACGATGTACTAGGATTATGTGTGGGTCTGACGATGTACTGGGATCCTGTGTGGGTCTTACGATGTAATATGATCTTGTGTGGGTCTGACAATGTACTAGGATCTTGTGTGGGTCTGACGATGTAATATGATCTTGTGTGGGTTTTACGATGTACTAGTATCCGGTGTGGGTTTGACGATGTACTACGATCCTTTGTGGGTATGACTATGTACTAGGATCATGTGTGGGTCTGATGACATACTATGATATTGTGTGGGTTTGACGTTGTTCTAGGATCTTATTTGGGTCTGATGATGTACATGGATCATGTGTGGGTCAGATGATGTACTATGATCCTATGTGGGTCAGACGATGTACTATTATCATTTGTGGGTCTGATGATATTCTAGGATCCTTCATGGGTCTGCCTCTTAATAGATTAAAATGATTTATTAGTTACATCTAATCATCTCTAATATTGTACCTAAGATATACCAGGTGTGAGCTGAGACAGTACACGTGTGATAATTTCCTTTGTGGTAATACCATGGTGGTATTCTTCTATGTGGCGTCCATGTGTGGTACTTACCTTCATTTTATTTTTTCCTTTGTGGAACAGTTGATATTTGGGATTTTGGGTTAGAAAATGTGTTTCCTCATTATTGAGATGGGTATACATGATAACATAGGTATATGTATGGGCATATGCCTAAGTAGGGTTGATAGTTGTTTTCATGAATTGTGGTTATCGTTTGTGGATTTTTTCAGACCTTTGAGGGTCTCAACATACGTATTAAGTATCATTATACTCACCCCTGCACAGTCTATGCCCGAACATTGTTGTGTTTGGTGCTGACGATGGACTGCGCTGACTGAGGACGAGACTACCAAAACTGGAGGTAGCTTAGAGGTGGATCTTAGATGAGGCGTACCATAGAGATAACCATTCTAGAGATGTACCTCCCCTTTAGGTAGGATACATGGCGGGTGTTCACAGGAGTTGTTTTAGTTTACTTGTACTTTATAGTTTTCTTTTACTTTCCAGTTGGGCTTTTATTCTAGCCCCTTTTACTTACTGTACACATTTTTTACTATTCATTTTACTTGTGTTCATATCTTTCGATGTGGTTGGTCGTGTGTGTTTACTATATATAAAGGCAATGCCTTCCTGGTTTTTGTGGAATACGCCTTTCGGTGCTAATTTCCAGCCCCTAGCCTGTGGATCGCGGGCTTGGGGTTGTCACGTTATGGGCCGCTGGGTACAGGTCGTGACAAAAATTATTTTCTTCCACCTCCTTAGTGCACATCAACCATGGAAAATAATAATTTTGTTTCCACATATCACTTCTCACATGAAGAGGTTAAACCCCTTACACATGTGAAAATATTTATCAATTTTAGGAAGACATGAATGAGATAAGAAATATCATATAAAAATTACTCAAAGGTAATAACCCCACATTATATTTTCTTCAATAAGATGCTTATCTCACGCACCCAACTAACATACATTAGTAAGGAGTTTTCATCATGAAAGAAAAATTTGATCAAGGACACTTGATCTTCTTATGATCCTAATAAGTAGTTTATTTGGATTCCATGATAGTGGAATATTGTGATTTTATATATTGAAAATAATAACTATATTAGTAAATTCCTCATTGGTCATCCTATATATATTAACAACCACCGTTATAGTAAGGGCCAACATAGATGAACCAAAATCATATTCTCTGAACTTCAGATCATACTCAAGTGACCGTTCCAACAATTTTCATTAACATTATTAAACCACTGGAGGATCTATTAAAAGTTATGTAAGGTTTACATGAACCATTATATCAATAGAGGGATCCATTATTTTAATTGAAAGGATTCAAGTCATATCCCTCCAAACATTGGGAGACCTGGATTTCCAAAATTCAATGGACTAGGGGCTCAAAAACGCTATTTAAAGCACATTCATTATGTGGTCCCTCTAGGGGAACCCTATAATGGTAAGAGGATTCCAAGATCACGTTTTTTCTAGAAAATAGAATGGCTGACCAACATCTACAAAAATAGTGTACCTGCCAGTTCAGTCAAAGGATGAGAATATATTCACCGAAAATTCCTTAGTCAATTCATATCTAAACAAAAATGGTGATTTTAATTGACCACTAATGTTTCATGAAGTGAAAAGATTATAGGATCACTGATTTTATCAACATGTGGAAGGGTTTTAATTATTCAATAATCCAACAACTTCATTAAGATGAATTTTTGGGTCTATATATTGAAAACCATCATGATGACCTATAAAAACCTCCAATACTAGTAACATAACATGATAGCTTCAAAAACCATATCACAACTGGATATATTATATATTATTATATTTCTTGAGGAACATCCAAATTGAGAGAAACAGTTGTATCTCAAGGGATGAGAAATGGAATGGTGGATACTAGAGTCATCACCTTAAATATAACCTCTAAACTGAATCCAACTCTACATCATCTACAAACATGTTTGGAACATCATCGTGAATGGAAAATTCATAAACAATACCCCGACTAAGATGAATGAAGGGAACATAGGAATTCTAAATATGAACCCCAAAAGAGTAAATATTATCCCTTCAGAGAAGAGAATGATCTAGTTTACTTTATTATTGTTATATAAATTTTAATTCTATAATTTTTGGAGTTTAAGTGGCCTCATCAATTCAGTCATCGTAATTTCCCAAATTATTCACCCTTTAACTAGAATTTTTTTCACACTATATCATATTTTTTTACGAAATACAACCTTTAAATTAAGTTTGAGTCTGGTAAATTATATCAAGAAAAACACTAGTATAAGTAGAATGTATTTCTACTTCATCCCTAGATGAATTACAAGAATGGAAATAAGTTTCATATTAGAGTTCTAAAATGTTTAATTAGTGAATAAAAATGAAAAAAAATATCCAATCTCTTGTTATACCCATGTAATTTTAAATCTAATCAAATATTCCATCAATTTCTTCTACCATAATATAACAAATTTATTTGGCACTATAGTCCTCCAAAATTAGATATCCAATGAAATTTTCTATAATAAAGAACAAAAAAATGGTTCATCAAGATTAGAAGGTGATTCAAAATCCAATCATGAATCTATCAAATTTACTTCATTAAATCTCATAGGTAATGAGAACCCTATTAGAAAAAAGTACCCAATAATTATCCTTCCTATCAGAATCCCCATCAAATAAAAAACTATTCTTGGGTTCCAACAATTTCATTCACTTAATGGAACCCTTATATGATCTTGAGAAATATTATGAACCATAGATCATTTTTTCATATCATTGAACCATGGTTATAGGTTTCATGAACCTAGTTAGAATGGGAACACATGGTCATAGTGAAAACTGATATTTAAGTTACATCCCCACGAGAGTTGATCGTGCTGCCATGACTCATGTAAGAGCTCTTTAGTGATAACAAGAAGAGTAGAGAAACACAACCACATTTAAAAAAAATTATTGACTCAATTATTTTTCATGATTCACTGTAAGGTATTCAATAGTCTCATCATCCCAGATAGGATGGGAGGCGATTCAATCTAATCCAATAACATCAAGAATACCCTCAACAGCTATTCAACCATCCTACTCATCAACCCTTGGAAGATTAGACACTGAAATGCCTGGTATGTAATCGTTGTGCGTAGTAATACATAGAACATTCACATAAAGATAGAATATCATCAACCATCTTGTTATAGTTCTAGTGACATTATCAATACATGATACTATTATCAAATAAATGATCTCTAGAAATAAATTGTTATATTCATTACTAAAACATCAATAGTTTAAAGAATATGTCCTTACCATTGAGAAGTTATATTAATAAATTGAGCCTTTTGGATTTTATAAAACTATATTTTTTACATAATAGGACAATTTTGTCATTATAAAAGGGAATATCAGTCCCATATAAGTGTCGGAAATACTAGATAACCTTGACATCTGATGAGTTTTCATCAATAACATCCCAAGAGTCAATAATATTTAAATATAAACTCTATATCTGATAGAATATAGTGAATTATAAAATTCCACTTCTAATAAGATGCATTAGGGATAAAAAAATATAGAAAAAAATATCCTCATCTCAATAAATCCCAAAACCCAATTTGGGGGGCCTAATGTCTGAATCTGAATCACTAGTTATACAACAGGATATATCCTTTAGCATCTACCATGCAAGGCCTTGTTTGAAAACATGTGGAAATACCTTCATTATATCACCAATGTCACAAGTATTTCATCAATGGGAATAAACTAAAAATATATATTTGTAAATATATGTTCTTGTCTTTTGAGTCTCAATTAATTTGTGCATGATTTTATTATAGAGATGGGAAACAACCCCTGAATAATGATGTTTTCTAGGTTATTTCCCCAAATGTTATCTAAATGACCATGGGACACTATTTTTGGGACCATTGTGGTGAATATATAATACACATTAGAAATATTGAATATATTTTTTGGGATTTGATCATATACTCAATGACCCTCATGATATCAATCATGTCAACTGAACACAAAGATACTGAAGAGTCCCCATTACTAGTTTCAACAGTGATTCCTCAGTTGAATCTTCCATCATTTTATCCTTAGGGATTCAAAAACATTAAATATTTCAGTTCAATATAATATAATTATCAAATAAATGATAGATAAATGGGGTATATATACCTCTTAATCAAATAATATCAATCTTCTTATATCCGTAAAGATTCCCCTTCATTTCACATCCTCCTTGATGTGGACATGTATTAAAAGGAAGATGAATATAATGTGGGTGTGGGAGAAGAATTGTAATTTGAAGGGGAATATAACCTCAAATAACCTCTTTCAGTTCTTCAGGAAGGTGTCTCTACCACTATTAAGGAAATCCAATAGCTAAATCAGTTCCAATAGAAAGAACTGAAACCTACACCGATTTGTGTAGCTATACTCGATAAAGAATAATATATGTAAACCTTCTTCTCAAATAAGACATGATATTTTATCACTTTGAATTACTGATAAATATTATGCCTTGATCGCAATATGTTAACCCACCATGTTGGATTTTAGGACAATCATTATGGCTATAAAAATACATAGAAAAGAAAACATCATAAACATGCATCCAATGTCAAAGATAATATTTGTAATCTAATAAAATAATGGATTAATTAGAATAATACAATACTTACTAGGATAAAAATTTATGATGAAACTGGGAAAATAAATTCAATTAAACATTATCACATGCACATGAGCATATCTTTGTGAAAAAAATATGAACTCTCGTAATAATGGATTCCATGATTTTTGGTTTCATATGAACTACATGATTAATTTTAATATCTAATATCTTCAAGAGTTATTAAATCAGAAGGTCTCTCCACAGTTATCAAAAATGGATATTATATTAGAGGATTACCATTGATTTATTCTTAGGAAAGATGCTCTTTATCATTCCTATAAAAGGATATCTCCTGATACCAATGGAAGTGTTGGAAAATATAATGTTCTCTCATTTCTAATATAATATTAGAGTAATTGGTCGAATAATTTTTTAAACCTACTTTGGGAATAATAACTATGATCCAATTTTGTATTCTAATATAATCTTCACATATAACACTTTCAAGAATAAGATCCATTTTCCTATAAATGAGTAATTTAATCCCACATATCATCGGTAAGAAAATCCACACACATTTTTCATGAATTATGGACCATACAATTACAATACCATATAATGATATTTGAGATAGAATTAATCCAACCATGCTATCGTGAATACAGACTTGTTCCTCATATAGTCTACATGAATACGAAAAACTCACACAGTCACTTGAGTGAAGTAGATAAATACTATGTGTTGTGTCCACGTGAGATACACAAACAACATACAGTTTTACTTGACACATCTCATGTTAAGAACATGAGTGAAATAAATGTGTGTGCATGATTGAACATACCATAATGTTTTCATGAATTAATTTTTTCATTATTGTATATAAACATAATGTAATGAAAAGAAAGAAACATTATTAAACATATCTAATTAATTACCCTAAGTTGATAATTTTAATTGATTAATAAAATACATTAGTTATAATGACTATGAATAGTGTAATGTAATTTTATACTGGAGCTAGGAATAATTTCAAAGGCATTCATACCTAATTTCTAGAGTAACTTGAATTCAAGAAGGATTGATGATGACACCAAGCACTATGTTGAGAAATCAATAGTTGGTCATTCTGTATAATAGTGATTAGTATTGGAAGAATAAATTTACAATTATTAAATAGTATTGGGTCAAGACACATAATTTTTTTTATACAGTAGTAGTTTAGGATCTATAGTTTATGAATACTGTAATCCAGTTGATGAAAAAACATCATGTGTAGTAGAGATATCATGTTCATAATTTTTTTGAATATCTTTTTGATCTAGTGGTTCCATTATATAAAAAACCATTACAATATTGAAGATACTATAATAAAGGCATCTACTCACTTGGGAATATTGATTGTTTCCTACACAAACATTATGCTCCAATTCATGGATCTTGTAATCAATTAAAAATTATTGTGAGAACATAATGAATGAAATAATCACAGCACGATCATGGAAAATAGTGTATATTTGTATCAAAACATTTAATTTTTTTATGTTGTTTATTTTATTACACAAGTTATATTTTTATGTCAATTTTGAGAGTGTGATTTAGATTATTTCCTCGCAATTATGGTATAGTATTTTGAGTAAGAGGGTCTTATTGAGAATAATGAATAATCATGGAAAAATGTTTGGTTCACTAATTCCCCCTACATTATTGTACTTTATTAATCAATATAGGCTCTATAGTAACCACGTGTATAAATATGATTTCCCTAATAACCTATTCATTCAATCAGAAAGGGTGTTCATGGAGTACCATTTTTTATCCTTAATAATTTCTATACCATTCATATCTTACCTATATGCTTTACCACAAATAATAATTGAATATAAAACTAAGTATTTTCACAATGATATCAATAAAAAAAGTATATAAAAAAATAATTATAATGTCCATGACTATTTTTTATTAAATAGTGCCAAGATAGGATTGTTATTGGGACTTTAGGTGTTCTTCCACCTATGCTAGAGGATAGAAGGTAGTAGATAGATACTAAGGTGATATTTTGGGGAGACTATAACCACATTTATAAGGGTGAAATAGGAATAAAATAACAAAATGTCGCACATAGTGGTAAATAATAAAATTATGTAGAAGAAAAAGAATTAGAATCATGAAATAAAATATGTAATTCTAAATATACTGGTCACACATACTATTAATCATTCCATAATAAAAAAAATTATTTCACACTATATCTATCCTATTACATAAAGCTAAAATAATATAAATCATAAGTAATATAACACAATCGATAATTCATACCTCAAATATCATTTGAATCTAACTAATTTATCCATTTGAATGATTAAATATCTGGCCTCTACCTAATCTAGTCATATAAACTAGTGATGTTTTTTTGGGTATCATAATTTCATGGATTCCCAAATAGTGTGTGGGTACACCACATTAAATATCCACCAATTTTGTACCTATCAAAAAATTAAATGTAGTACATGCTCATATAATATTCTTAGAAAATATAAAACCCATGTTGAAGTAAAAAATAAATAGTAATTGTTGATCATTTTGTTTTAACATGACACATTGGATCAATCGTACATACTTTTTCTAGTTATAAGGTTTATCTATGAACAATATATCACTTTAGTGGATTTACAAGTCCTATATAATTATCCCAAATGCAAGCCCCACTTAAAATAATTCTAAGATCTTAAGTAATATTCTAGGAATCCTAAATAATATCATACTCAAGACTAATACTTGGGTGTATCCTAGGAATCTATTCACATCATGAACAATCATTCGACCTTTGACCACCAAGAAATCCTATCAACATTCCATTTATAACATACATATCCTTATAAAAACATAGAACTAGAAATAACTATTAGATCCTATGAAACCATGGAATCTTTTATATATATATATGTGTGCACAATATAGATCATATGAATCACTAGGAATTTCCAAAAAAAACATTACCTATCATCCTGCTGGGTCCTCAAAATCACAATGACTCTCTCCCGAAATCATAAGATATGACTATCCAAAAATATGTAGATAACCCCTATCGTCACTTGATCACTGGGTAACAGTGGATACTATATAGGTAATAACTCTATTTCCATAGTCCAAAAGCATCTTGGGATTTAAGGTATGTCATTTCTACAATCAATTGTCATCAAGATCTATTAAATTCTAGGAAAGTAATCTATTTTATAATCCTCATCGTGTAACATTGGATCCTCCCGAGGTAATCATTTTTATCCATCATTATATTTGTTGCACCTCCATCACATTGATAACATTTATAGATAATAATAATAACAATAATAATGGTTATTATTTTTATTATACCATGGGTTGGACACTTTCCCAACCCATATCATACAACTATGGTCCAAAACTAAATAGCATGAACAATCCTTATCACTATAGACATAACATACACACAAAATCAATATAAATTATATTTTCACACCCATAATCATCATTATTCAAACCCACACAAACCCCTTTACCGATGATATATTTAGGGACACCCTCTAAGGTCTCACAGGTCACAAAAAACATAGACATCCTATCTTGTGGTCCTTCTCTTAATATTATATTCAAGGTCAACACCAATCACTAATAGGGTGTTGCATCCCTCAAAATCATCATAATCATCTCAATGAATCACTTATTAATATGAAATTTCATATTGGAGAGACTCTAGATAAGGGACTTAAGACCACCTCACTTCCAATTCCATCCTAGATTTTCCCACTAATCTAAGATGTCTATAAATCACAGTAGGGTATTCTATATCGGTGATAAATTTACAAAAAAATGGGAGAAGTAACACTCTAAAATTCACATCTCCCAACAATCCTAATGGTATTAAATTAGTTTTAAAATAATAACAGACAAAACATTGTCCAGTCATTCTAACATATCCCTCATAACAAATTAAGGAGACTAACATAATGGACCATGTTTCTCAAGGCATATAGTTATATTTACATCATAATAATCAGTATCAATGGACTCAAGCTAGTTCGTAGGGGTCAATGATGATTCTAACAATTATGTTAAACCTATTCATATAGATTTTTTATTAATAACACAATTATATTTATGTAGTCATTTCATTTAATTTTAAAAGGCCAGTTTATCGATGTGTTGAGACCACATATCACATCAAACATAAATACAATACATAAACCATGGGGTATTCATGGGGACCACATCCTGAAAATTATTATATTGTTTTATACCTAAATCTTTTCCACATTTATTGATTCCTACATAATCATGCATTTCCATCATCGATATAAATTATGACCTAAATATAGGTATATTACATTAGATTAGAATTTTTTAATTATAAATAATTAAAATTTTCTATTAATCATATTTTAAATAAAATAATTCTAAAAATCAATTCCATTACTAATTTTCTAATAAATTCATTTTGAATAAATTGAAAATTATTAATCATTAATAATCTCATTACTATATTCCAAAATAGTGAATTAAAATACATAATGTAATTTAAAAAAATTCTAAATAATATCACAATTTATATTCATCAAAAAATAATTATTGAATCTCCCACAAACCCTATTTTTATCATTGAATATTCTTAAAATAAAACTCTGAAAAAATTCTTTTTAATTTTTTTATGATAAATTTCATACCCTGACATGAGATGGTATATGCGTATGGGTAACCATGTTATTACTCTTAAACAGATCCCCATGAGTTAAGTTATCCCACCACTTAGACATATATAGGTCCAAATATATATGATTATGTTGGCCTTTACCCTGATATATGTAATATTTTGTAAGTTAATGTAAGTACTTAACCAAATGTATCCAACTATTTAAGGGTAGACTGCGGTCCAGAAAAAAAATTTATTCATATTTTAATTTTTTTTATTTTTTCCCATTCTTGATCTTCTTACATTAACAATATTAACCCAAAAAATATCATTTATAAATCTCTTTAAAACTCAAACAATAATTAAAAACAAGAAATTGAAATTTTTCCTACGAGCAACGACCCTTGGATATACCCATAGAAGTCCATAATAATACTAATTTTTTAAAATTTTAAAAAAACTTTACAAAATGATATCATAAAAATATCTAACCTATCTCACAATTAAACACTGATAATTTTTTCTCCCAATCTATCTTGAAGGCTATGACATTTTGAACTATCTTTGATTGAGAACCTAGACAGTTATTCCATCCCCCCTCTCCCTTAGACTCCCAATATTGGAAATATTTTATGGGATGATTGTTTTACCCTTAAATTGTGATTGGGAAATATAATGGTGGTGAATGTAATATAATTATTTAATTTAATTTAATTTAATTATTTTAATATAAATTTTAATAACAACATAAATACTCGTCTTCGGACATTTAATACAAGTAGTGATTGTATCTCACCTAGGATATATTGTCCTAGGATTATCATTAATGGATATTACATAAATATATATGGTAATTAATTAAATTACAAAAACATGATCTTGAGGACAATGGTTGTTCAGTTCCATGGGATTATTTAACATAATCATATTTATTTATGAAATATATTTAATTTTCCTCATAAAGATCAACCCTATTAGTACTCTTGAAAAAAATATACTACTTAAACATTTCTTCATAACATATTTAAAATAAACATATGAAATGTGTAGCTCATATTATTAGTAAAGGTATATAAGTGGAAAACATAAAAATAATATGAGCATAAGTGTTTGAGATCATAACCATACAGATGAAAACCATACGATACATATAAAGAATCAAAATCATTATTCATGACATAAATATTGGTAGTTTATAAGAAATGAATCATAATATATTCAATGAACATGATCCACGAGAACATAATATTAGTGTAAGAAATATAATTGTAGAAATCACAACATAATAGAAAAAAATATTTCAATGATGCCTATAAATACATCTATAACACATTATCCATGGGTAAACCACCATGTACATGCTTCAAGCTTGGGATAACCTCCCATGTACCCTTATTTTCGAATGGGATAACTACTAGTTTATTTTATTCTAGTCTTGGGATAACTTCACATGTGCCCTTTGACCTCATATAACATTAATCATTTTTATATTCATTGGAGGGATATATAGGTCCCACCCATATCATAAAGAATATTATACATATGTGTGGCATAATATCATAAAAAATTATCATATCATAACCCATGATATGAAATTGGTTTCAAGAACATTTCATTATTTCATATCATGTGGCATAATAGATGGTTCAGAATCATTTCATTATTTCATCATAGCCTAACTGATAAAAAAAAAATTGCATTCAAAATAGTTTCATCCTATTATAACCAATGGAAGATTAATAGTTTTAATAAACATCATTTCATTATAAACCATTCATAGAATGAATAAAAATGTTATCCTTGGTTCATATATCTAATAGTTCATAAGATAAATCAAACGATTTCACCGTTGTTGGAGAAGTATTTTTAAATATAACTGGGAAGATTTCTTAAGGACAAATTATTTACCTTAAAATCAGTTTATAAAAATATAAGTCATTTATATAATAAAATAGTTTAAAATGACATTGAAAAAATTGAAGGTAATCTTGAGATAATTGCGTATCCAAAATAGAAAAAAAAAATTGTTTATGTCAATCATGT
Organism: Viscum album; assembly: GCA_963277665.1. Taxonomy (NCBI): domain Eukaryota; kingdom Viridiplantae; phylum Streptophyta; class Magnoliopsida; order Santalales; family Viscaceae; genus Viscum; species Viscum album. Next base: position 71,231,460 of record OY728133.1, on the reverse strand, counting down.
TAAAAACTAAACGTCTTATCAATTTTTTTGGTAAAATCTAAATGCATTTTTTTGGGAAAGAACATTATGATTCCTTTAAAAAAAATTAAGCATGTGTAAAAAGTTCATCAACAAATAATTTTTATAATTTTAAATATTTTTCGGAGTAGTATTTTAGAAAAATATATTTGGAAGAAAAAGGTTTCTTGACTAAAGAGAAAAATAATTTTTTTCTTAAAATAATTAAATTCAACTATTAAGTGCATAAATAGAGGAAAATAAATAGAAAAAAATTTATTATCATTACATAACAAGTAAATAAGTATATTCATTTGGTTTTTAGAGGTATATCGTAAGATGAAATTATCATAAGAATAAACCATATCAATTTTGAGAAATTATGAGATTGTATCATAGATCCCTTACCACTTTGGTAATATTGAATTGTAATCCATAATAAAACAACAAAATTTAATGAAATATAAAATATCAGGAAAATATATATAATGATAATATGAAATGTATATTTGACTATATATATAACTCATAAAAATATAGATACATAACATAATATAGCTCTCATGGAAGGCAATTTGAGATAACAAATTCCATACCAATTTGGAAACATTTGAACTATAATCCCCATGAAAGATATACACTAAAATGGACATTATATCGCCATAATTTTCTATAAAATCATCATAAAATAAATTAATTGGAAGTATATACACAACATAAAATAAATTGGTTCTGAATATGTAATGTGTCTCATAAAAGTATAAAAACTGATACCAAAATCCCTTATATCTTTAGTAATCCTTCAAATTATAATCCCCAATAAAGCATATCATCATGTGAAACATTAAATATCATGAAAAGAAAAATGTTAATGATATAAAATATAAATAGGTCATATATAAACCATTAAAAAAGAAACAATATGGGAATTTTTATTTGTATACTATAAATAAAATAGAGACTACAAATCCATTATCTTAAGTATCAACATCCCCAATAGACATTTGAACATTCTCTTATCTATTTATCCTCCTAAGTTTTCAACCAAATTCCATACTATGATAAATTTATGCCAAAAATAAGTATTATATAATATGAGGATGTTTTTGGGGAAGTGATTTCGGGTAGTTATTGGCTAATCAGAATGGTTTTAAGGTATTATGTAGAGTGGAGAGGGGTGGAATTTTATAAGTGTAGTGAGTGGCACAAATGTAATTTTAATTTATAAAGATATATGTTTAGTTTTAAAAAAACATAAGGGTCACAAATTACTATTATAAATACTTAGGAATTATATCATCAAAATATTTCCAGCTAATATATTCTAGAGCAGATTTTTGATCATTTTAACACTGGTATTTTTTAGCCGCTCATAAACCCATTTTTACATTAACTATGATAATTAATTTTTACTATTTTTAGTCTTGACATTGGAAAAAAATTATGTGAATCATATTTTCAAATAGAAAATACTATAATTTTTACAATAATCATTTACCCAATTAAAAAATATAATTTATTAAAATGACCTCATCTATAATAATTGATATATAAATTAAATAATTTTACTTTAAAAGACATAAAAAATATAATTTCTCTTTTCAAATAAATTATATAAAAAGGCAGGTGGCAATAGAATTAAGTATTTTTACTATTCATTGGGAAATTAATATTTTCATAAAATTATAAAAATTTCAAATTGGGAAATTTTAAAAATTATGATTTAAAAAATAAACTTTATTTTATAACATTAATTTTTTAATGTTCTCAAAATTTAATTTCTTATTCTTCATAAGAAAAAAAATTCAAATTTATTATAAAATATGTATTTCTGAATCATATAAAAACTATATCAAAAAATTAATTAATTTTGTATCAATATGTTTTCTTTAAATAAAACAATAATTCATATTATTTAATATTTATTTATTTCTCCTCATATCATAAATTTTTTGGATAGGTCATAACAGTCACATTTGAGTAATATTAATAATAATTCTCGTTTTTGTTATAACTCATTATTTTGTGTCACAGAAGCTTACCTAGAGTTATATATTACGCAAACATAACATGGTGGTTTTTTAATGAAAAATTAACTTGGTGTTTTATGTAATGCAATATATCCCTAAAATATATTTTATTCCAAAATAATAATATCAAAAAACTTATCATGTCACATTCTATACCACAAAAATTTAATTTATCCTTAAAATTCATCTATATAATAAAAATAGATGAGGATAATTATTCTTTATAATTTAATGAGGTTCCCATGTAACATCCTAAAATAGGTTTTTTCGCCATATAATTATGACCATGTTAGTGGTCTTGTTTTTGAAATCATTATCTATATGATCTAAAATATCTACTGGATGTTTCTCATCAGAAAGATCATTCCCAAGTGGTATGACCACTAAGTTCAGTACATGTGGAAAGTAAGTTACTTATTTCCTCAAAAGAGATACATGTACTACATAATTAACCAAGTATAATTTTAGTAAAATCATTAATAAATAATATACTATCCTGATATGATCTCATAATTCAAAGAGACTCATAATAATAAAGATTCATTTTTAATTCATTCATATATAGAGAAATTAATTGAAAGTACTTAACACCAATATAAATTTCTAGATCATGTTAAATTTTATATACATTACATTTTTTTCATTTGTTTTTCGTACATGTTTTTAAATGGATCTAACATTCCCTAATATCTCATCAAATTTCTCGAGTCGCAATATCTTTCTTTGTAGAGACCCGAAGCTAGACTTACATGAACATTACATTAATTTTGTGGAATACTTAATACATAACAAAAATAGTCACACAAGGACTGTAATAGTTTAGTGTCTTTGGAAACTTGGAACGTAATCTTCTAATCGTGGTGAAAGATCTTCAACATCTCCAAGAAAGATATTCCCCGCTTTTTTTCTTACCTAAAACCTTTCTTTATATCCTGGGGAAAAGAAAACATATAAAGGGTGAACTCAAATTCTCAATAAGGGTAAGCATGCATAAAATAAAACAAATCATATACATTTTTTCTTAAAAACATGAACATAATGTTTAAACATCTAAATCTTGAGCAATGACATAAAACATGGAAGTACGTAAGGCATAGATCATAAAGAAACATTAAGCATGATAAAATAGCATGGGAATAAAACATGTAACTGTGAAAACCGTCAAGCACATGATTTGATTTCCATATTAGCCAAGGCATTGCTGCCAAGACCATCTTAGTGGACAAAGTCCCTTTCTGAATCGAGTTCACTCCTCGTTCCAGTCCTGTATTACTGAACCAGTTTAACATGCCATTCCAGCCATGTCTATCTCATGAGATATAAATCTTTACCCAATTCATTGGAGGGAGATATAGGTCCCAAACATCTCATAATGAAATAATTCTTACATGTGCCACAAAATAAACTGAAAACAATCATCATAACCCAAAGACAAAAATGGGTTTCATAAACATCATTCCATCATAACATAATCCATATAAAACAAATGTATATCATTTCCTCATAAGAAAAGTGAAACCATGAAAATCATATAGAAATTATACTTGAAACATACACATATGAAATAATTACATCTTATATGGAAAATGGTTTTGATAAAACACTTGAAAGGAATTCTTGAGGAAAATATCATTTCTTCTTCAAAATCAATCTCCATTTACAAAATGTCAGGAAACTTTAAAATAAAAGGATTTTGTTGAAAATAGTCATGAAATTTTTTTTAGGAGGCTTCATAAAAATAAGTCTTTATAAAACCGTAAAAATCCATTCGTGCCATATAAGTTAAAAAACATTCTTCTCATACTTTTACGGGGAAATTCAAAAAGTACCTCATAAGGTAAACAAAATAAAGATTCCTTACTATTGACCTCACCTGTTTTGATAATCTCAATCATGTATTCATATGTGTTGAAAATCCCAATTATGTTTTCATTCTATATGATATTGTTAAGTATCATTGATCTATACTTTAATTCTTTCAAATCTATGATCAAACCAATAATAATTTTTAAAATAGTCTTTGAAATATGTTAATCCTCATTTATCCATGTTCATACAAGTTATAAATTGATTCTAACCCAATCGGATGTGTTCTGTATAAAACAGATAAGTAATCTGCCTATAGCTATTGATAATGAGCTACCGGTAACCAGTCTACCGATAGACTTAACCCAGAGCTACCGATAGACTTAACACAGAGCTACCGATGTGCTTATAAATGTAAGCTACTGACTTACAGACAGCTACCGATACAAATATAGAGCTACCGGTGTAAGTATAAATATCTACCGATGGAATAAGAGTCACCGATGGACGAAGCTACTGATAGACTCACAGCTACCGATACCAACGCATGGAGCTACCGATGCATGTACCTACCGATGTTCAAGCTACCGATGTTCAAGCTACCGATGTCAAAGCTACCGATGCTGATCACCTACCGATCACTCGACGCACTGTTTGAATTTCTTTATTTCCTATATTTAATCTATCCAACGGTCATATCATGTACATTTTAATGATTTGTCAAAAATCTGATAAAGGTTGTCGGATGTCAGGAACCCGTACCTCGTACCTGCAGAAAGGGAATCTTTTCTGTCTCCTGTTGCACGTGACATAAATACAAGAAGACTCTGCTGAAGAGATAAGCGAGACAACACACACAGAGAGAAGGAAGACATACGAAATACTCAAGAAAAATCTCTGTGCATACAAGAAGAACCAAGCAAGACAGAATCACATATACAATCAAGCATACTCGAGAAGAGTTCTGTGCATTCAAAAGAATATCAAAGAGCTTCATCGACTACATCTCACTACCTACGAATCTGGAGCATACGAAACTCTATTTCTCAAATAGAAACGAGAAGAGGGCTCAAACTCACTTCTGATCGAATCCAAAGAAGTCCAAAGCTACACTGAAATCACCAGAACCACTTCTAAACTCTACAACTCTTGATCTGTGATTTATTATTACTCTTTTCGAGCAGTGTGTGTTATCTGCTGTATCTAACACATACACTGTCTCCTGTACTCAAACTGAAGGATTTGTAAATCCTTACCAAACTCTTTCATTCTTTCTTTCCCACGAATAACAGTGGTAGTGGTCGTGTGTGACCTGGACAGCTGGTTGTTGTTGTACTGTTTCCCACGAAGAACAGTGGTAGAGGTCTTGGACCTAGACAGTTGTAAACTGTTGAACCCCGATCCAGGGTGTGGATCATTTTTATATAAACTTTTTAGAGGACTAAGTCTCGGCTTGAGACTGAACCTCTTGGTTACATTGTTGTTCCATCTCTTTCAAAGTTTTACGCCGCTTCTAATCACTTTAAAACCAATACTGTTTTTAAAGTTACTTTGATAATTAAATTAGCAAGTGTTTATGTTAAGTGTAGATTAGTAAGTTAGTTTCAAAAGATAATCACACACTCCTGTGTTGATTAACTGGGAATTAATCAATCTCTTGAGAATCTGACAGAACCTCTACTTTAATATAAATTCACTACAGTTTAATTTATTATTTTATTTGGGGGTCTTTAAGACACTGTTTTTTTAAATACAGAAATTTTAATTGGTACACAATTCACCCCCCTCTTGTGTAAACCACTCCGACCAACACTTGGTATCAGAGGTTGAAAATACTTTCTAAAAGTACTCTGCTTTTGAACTGTGATTTTAGTTGTATTTTAATGTTCTTAAAATTTCTATTATATCTAAATTTTTATCTCTTTAAAATTTTCTCATCATGGACAATAGACTTGAGGGTGCTGCTACTAACCGGCCACCTTTCTTCTATGGAACTAATTATGCTCAGTGGAAACTGAAAATGAAAATTCATCTAGAAAGCATAGGTTTTGATATTTGGACTGCTATTGAATCAGAATACAAAATTCCCACTACTGCTAGATCTACTTGGGATGAACCTACAATGACTGTTTACAATAACAATTGTAAAGCTATGAATGCCTTGTACTGTGCTCTAGGAGATGAAGAATTTAATAGAATTTCTTCTTGTAAAACTGCTTATGAAATTTGGGATACCTTAGCTGTTTCTCATGAAGGAACAACTAATGTTAAAGAAATGAGATTGAATACTTATACTATCAAGTATGATAATTTTAAAATGAAGCCTGACGAACCCATTTCTGACATGTATCTCAGGTTCAATGAAATTTTCAATACAATGATCTCGCTGGGAAAGGATGTCTCATCGAAGGAACAAATTATGATAATTTTGAGGTGTCTACCTGATAGATGGAGAGTCACATTTGTATCAATCAGAGAATCATGTGACATTGCTGCTCTACCTGTCAAGGAACTAATTGGCAAGCTGATGATGTATGAAGAAGAGCTTAAAGTGAACAAAGAGGAAGAAAATGAACCTGCAAGAAAGTCTATCGCTTTCAAATCCTCAACTTCAAAGAATAAGGACAAAGAAAAGCTTCAAGCTGTAGTTGAAAGTTCAAGTTGTGAAGACAGTGGAAGTGATTCTGACAGTGATGCTGAGATGGCTCACATTGTTAGAAGATTTAAGAAATTTTATAGGAAAAAGAAGTTCTTCAGAAAAACAAATTATAAGGGTAAGTATGATCACCAAGGAAAATGGAAAAAGGATTGGAAGAAGAATGACAAATCAGATGATGTTGTCTGCTATGAGTGAAAGAGAAAAGGACACATTAAAGCCGACTGTCCAAAGCTGAAGTATAAAAAGAAATATGAATATAAGGACAATAAGTTTAAGAAATCCATGAAGGCTACTTGGAGTGCTTCAGAAGACAGCACAAGTGAAGCTGAATCTTCAGACTCTAAAAGGAATCGAGCCAACATGTGCTTTATGACAAACACTTCTCAGGTAACTGCTGAAACTCCTGCTTCAAATTCATATTATTCTGGAGATGATTCTGAAGGTGATAACATGTCTAAATCTGAATTGTTTGAATACTGTGACATGTTAGAAGAGACATGTAATGATCTTAAGGATAAATAAAAGTCATTAAAGAAACATCATGCTCTCACCACTACAGTTAAAACCGAACTCACTATTGAAAAAGAGAAAAATGCTCAACTGTTAAAGGAGAACACTGAAATGAAACTATCTAATGAACAACTCAGAAAAGACTTAGAGAAGTTCAAAAATGGAAAGAATACTCTAACACAGATGCTAGGAAAGCAAATAGCACCTAAATATACTACTGGTATAGGATACCAACCTGGACAAAGGAAAATTGCCAAAACTAGATTCATTTCTATATCTGGACAGAATGAAGGTAATTCTGGAACTTCATATGCTTCAACCAGTTATATACATAGCTATGGATCTAATAAAGTTTATCTTTCAAAGAATGTCAATTCTACAAATTATATGAGACCCATTAGACAAATATGGGTACCTAAAGTGTTATTGGCTAACCTGTCTGGACCCAAGAAAATCTGGGTACCAAAATCATCTCCCATCTGAATCTGTTTTGTAGGGAACATGCTTGAAGAGCTCCTGTAAAGAGACCTAGTATTTGGACAGTGGATGTTCAAGACATATGTCAGGAGACTTCTCTTGTTTCAAGAGTTTAATAAAAGTTGATGGTGGCTTTGTCACCTTTGGTGACAACTCTAATGGAAAAATCATCGGCCTAGGCCAGATTGGTAACACTGATTCAATTTTGATCTCTAAAGTTTTATTTGTTGATGGCCTTAAATACAATTTATTAAGTATTTATCAAGTATGTGATGATGGTTTTCATGTTAAATTTGAAAATGATTCTTGCAAAGTTTTTAATTCTAAGAATGTTTTGGTATTTTCTGCCTTAAGAAATGAGAATGTTTATGCTGTTAATCTGAATTCTTTAGCTAAGCAGAATATTACTTGTTTGAATGCTTTTCATAAATAATCTTGGCTATGGCATAGAAGATTAGGACATTGCAACATTCACTCACTTAGAAAACTTTCTAGGAAAAACCTAGTTAGAGACCTACCTAAATTAGAATTCCCAAATGATAGAGTGTGTAACCCCTATCAAAAGGGAAAACAACACAAAGTTTCTTTTAAATCAAAGAAAGAAGTTTCGACTTCTCAACCACTTGAATTGGTTCACATGGACTTGTTTGGACCATCAAGAGTTTCTAATTTAAATGGGAAGCACTATGTTTATGTTCTTATAGATGACTTTTCTAGATATACTTCGGTATATTTTCTAGCTCAGAAAAGTGAAGCTTGTTCTTACTTTGTCAAATACTCCAAGTCTGTAGAGAACCTTAGTGGACTTAAGATTAAAACTTTGAGGAGTGATCATGGTCGTGAGTTTGAAAATCAAGATTTTGAATCTTATTGCTCACACAATGGCTATACTCATAACTTTTATGCTCCTAGAACACCCCAACAGAATGGTGTAGTAGAAAGAAGAAACAGAACCCTGCAAGAAATTTCTAGAACCATGCTCAATGAATATGACCTACCTATTTATTTTTGGGCTGAAGCTGTAAATACAGCTTGTTATGTCATTAATAGAGTCTTAATCAGACCTGTTCTTAATAAAATCCCTTATGAATTGTGGAACAATAGAAATCCTAAGGTTAATTACTTTAAAGTTTTTTGTTGGAAAGTATTTATTCTGAATACTAAAGATAATCTGGATAAGTTTGCTTCCAAAAGTGATGAAGGAATTTTTCTGGGTTATTCTATCTCTAGTAAAGCCTATAGAGTATTCAATAAGAAAACCAAATGTGTGGAAGAATCTGTTCACATCAAGTTTGATGAAACTAATCCACATGAGCCAAAAACCTCTCTTGAGAATCTTGAAGAAGATTTGTCTATTCTGGACCTTAATGATAAATCTAAAGAACCTGTTATAAAAGTATCCAGTTCTGGACTTTCTCCAGAATCTGCTTCTGTTGAACCCGAACCTATAGATGAACTTGAAATTTCTAGTCCAAACTTTACCAGATCAACGAGGATTCTATAGAATCATCCTTTAGAAGCTGTTGTTGGTAATCTTGATAGAGGAACACAAACTAGAGCTTCTCTAAGAAACCAGGTTGAACATCAATCTTTTCTTTCACAGCTAGAACCCAAAAATATCAACGATGCTATCAATGATGAATTCTGGGTAATAGCTATGCAGGAAGAATTAAATCAGTTTGAAAGAAACAAAGTCTGGGAATTAGTTTACAGACCTAAGGACACTTTGACAATAGGCACAAAATGGGTTTTTAGAAATAAAGTAGATGAATCCGGGAATATAGTTTGAAACAAAGCTAGACTAGTTGCACAAGGATATAGTCAAGAAGAAGGTATAGACTATGAGGAAACTTTTTCACCTATAGCTAGACTAGAAGCCATTAGGATCTTACTTGCATATGATGCACATCTGGATTTCAAGTTATATCAAATGGATGTGAAAAGTGCATTTCTAATTGGTTTTATAATTGAAGATGTTTTTGTAGAACAACCACCTGGATTTACTAACCCCCATTTTCCAAATCATGTTTTTAAAATTTCTAAAGCTTTGTATGGTTTGAAACAAGCTCCAAGAGCTTGGTATGATAGACTTAGCAATTTCTTTATTTCAAAAGGTTTTACTAAAGGGATTGCTGATCCAACTCTTTTCATTAAAAGAATTTCTAAAGATGTTTTAGTTGTACAAATATATGTTGATGATATTATTTTTGGATCTTCTAAACACTCTTTATGTACTGATTTTTCAAAAAGTATGCAAAATGAATTTGAAATGAGCTTAATGGGAGAGCTTAAGTACTTTCTTGGATTTAAAGTATTTCAAAATGAAAATGGTATTATTTTGAATCAAAGTAAATATACAAAGGATCTTTTAAAACGTTTTGGTCTGGATAGTATCAATGGAAGTGAAACTCCTATGAGTACTACCTGTAAATTGGATGCAGATGAAAATGGGAAACCAGTTGATCAAACAAATTACAGAGGTATGATTGGTAGTTTACTTTATCTTACTGCTAGTCGACCTGATATTATGTTTAGTGTGTGTATGTGTGCCATATTTCAAGCTAATCCAAAAGAATCTCATTTGCTTGCTATTAAAAGAATTTTTAAATATCTCAAACACACGGTTAACTTAGGTTTGTTTTACCCAAAAGGACAATCCTTTGAGTTAATGAGTTATTCAGATGCTGACTTTGCTGGTTGTAAGTTAGATAGAAAAAGCACATCAGGAACATGTCATTTTCTTGGAAAATCCTTAGTTTCTTGGTGTAGTAAGAAACAGAACTCAGTTGCATTATCTACTGCCGAAGCAGAATATATAGCTGCTGGTAGTTGCTGTGCACAAATTCTGTGGATGAAACACACTCTTTTGGACTATGGATATTTTTTTAAACATGTTTCAATCAACTGTGATAACACCAGTGCAATAAACATCTCTAAGAATCCTGTATCTCACTCTAGAACCAAACACATAGATGTAAGACACCATTTCCTAAGAGATCACTCTCAAAAAGGTGATATTTCTCTTGAATTTATTGGCACTGAACATCAATTGGATGATATTTTCACTAAACCTCTAAGTTCGGATAGGCTAAGTTACATAAGACACGAATTGGGAATGTTTAATTACAACCGGTGTGAAAATCCTCACTAATGTGAAAATCCTCACTGATGTGAAAATTCTCACCGATGTGAAACTTCTCACCGATGTGAAAATTTTCACAGATGTGAAAATTCTCACCGACGTGAAAATTCTCACCGATGTGAAAATTCTTACCGATGTACAATTATCACCTATTTGTTTTTCTCACCGATGATTAACTCACACCGATGCAATTTTTTTAAATCATCTGTCTGCCGCCAAGAATACGAATCGTTTTATATTATTTTTATTACTCTATTTTAGTCGTTTATTTGGAATTCCTAAATGATAAAACTATGTCTAAGCCACTTCTTACCTCACCGAGCTCAAAATCCCTCACCTTCGAACCTTAGCTCCCAAATCGACCAAGAACCCTAAACCCACGATGGAAAAAACCAAGCTTCCTATCGTCATAGATGAAAGAGTAGAACCAAACGCTAAGAAGCAGAAGACACCGCATAAAGCCAGTGTTAGTGAAGTCAGAACTAGATCGGGAAGGCAACCAGTGAATCCTCACTTGCAGAATAGAGACATAGTGATCGAGAAGGAACTGTGCGTGGAATGGCTACTTCCTAGAAAATTGTTAGTACTTGAGATTCTGGAGGACCAGAAATGGGTGGATTGTTTCTCGAATAACAATGGCCCATACTACCCAATGTTGGTAAAACAGTTCTATGAGTTTGTAACCTTTAAGAAGTCTGAGAATGAGAATCGAGTAAGCTCTTTTGTAAATGGAAAAGAGATGTCTTTTTCTTCAGTAGAGTGGGCTGAGAGTTTGAAAGTACCACATTAAGGTGTCTCTGGGTATGTATCAAGAGAAATTCCACCTAGCAGTGACATCTTTGATTATGAAACCGCCTTAAAAGAGCTGACTGGTAATGGAAATCAAAGGCAAGTGGTTGCTGCTGAAATGGATGGAGAAAATCGACTGCTTTTCAAGTTTGTTTAACATGTGTTGATACCAAGGCGAGGAGATTTTACAAATATGAGATATCAAGATATCTATCTTCTTCATTTGCTAATACATGGTGTGAAGATCAATCTGTGCAGATTACTAATGCTTCAAATGGAAGACATGATTAGACCAAAGTCAAAGACTAATGCTTTGTTATTTGCCAAGCTGATTTCAGTAATGATAAAAGTGAAAGGAATAGCTGAGTCTCAGGATGAGACAGTTGTAGTCAAGAACAATTTCTGCATCACCTCGACTGTTTGCAAGTACATGAAAATTAACTGGAACCCATGGAAGGGTGAATGGGTCAGTGATGATCAGAAGATTTATGATAGGTTTAATCCTGTGGATCATCCCTCAAGACCAAAGGATGAGAGAGATCCGAGTATGAGACCTGATGAAGAGGAACCTGTTTATAGTGATGAAACAGAAGAAGAAGAAGAAGAAACTCCTATGGATGTTGGAGGAGATCCAGACTTGCCCCCAAGTCCTGTTGCAGAATTGGTCTATTCTAGGAAAGGAAAGGTAGAGGAAATTGTATCTACTCATGAGGAAGACCAGTCTGTACCTCACCAAGAAGAAGAGGAAAAGGAAAATGTATCTGAATTGTCTGCTTCCGGTAGTTTAAGTATGATCCCTTTGATTGGGAACTAAGCTATGCCTGCTGATGAAGTATAAAGAGTTACAGAAGAAGCTGTACCTGTATCAGAAAATCATCAAGATGCTGCACCTGTGGAACTTGTAGTAGAAGATTCTGATGAAGAGAATCCAGCACCAAATGCTGTTGTGATACATTAGAATGCACCCATTGAGGGGGAGCATCAATCTGTTCTTGGAAATGTTACAGTAGCTGTTGAGCTTGGAGACTGGGTAGAAGACCCAGGGTTTATAGTCTGTGGATTGGAGTATCCAGATTCAGATAATGAGATGTCTGTGAATAGACCAAAGACCAATTATGATCTTGATTCTGAGATGTTTCCAGATGATGTGGTCAGATTTCATGATTTGAATAAGCTGAAAGAGGACCTCAAAACCAGTTTTGTTGAAGAAGTGAAGTTAATGGAAACCTCTCCTGCTTCCTCAATTAATTCAATAATGACTGATTCTGTAGTTAGTTTGGCCTCAGCAAGAGAATTTGCTGCAGTTGTCTCAAATGATTTTGTCTCTAAATCTGATCTTGAATCCATGAAGAATGAGATGAAAGAATCATTCAGTGTATCAGTTGCTGAGATGAAGCAAAGCTTTTATGAAGAAATGAAAATGTTAGAGAGATCTTTCGAGCTATATCTGGCTTGTAATTTATCTTCATTTATGTCTGAGCTTATGGAAGAAGTGAAAGAGTGCCAGACTCAGTCTTCAAGAATCGAATCAGATCTGTAAGCTCTCAAGACATTAGTTGCAGCTTTGGATTCTTATATGAGCTCCAAGTCTCAAGCTGACAAGGACCTAGCTTATGTGAAGAGTGTAGTAAGCCAGTTTGTCTCGGTGTTTGAAAGTTTCAAAACCTCAGTGAAGGATCATGTTCAATTACAAGACTCTCAAGTTCAAAGCCTAATCAGTGGTTTGTCTAAGAGTTTTAAAGAAACTGTTTCCTTCTCTCTTGGCCCTCTCACATCTATACTATCAGTTGACCTGAATCAAGTTCGAGCAATGTTGAAGGAGGAGATTGGTTCTATTTCAACCAGTGGCTCTGTGGACTCATCAGAGTTGAGCCGAGTGGTTCTTTCTACAAGAGATTCTGCCAGAGAAATAATGATGATTGTTCAAGATTATATGAGAGAAGCCTCTGCCTCTCAAGAAGCCATAAAGAGCAAAGTGGACTACTACTTCACCAAAATTTTCACCAAGCATCAACTCGAACACCACTTCAAGCTGATGTTGGAAAACATGAAGCTACCTCCAGTCACTCAAGCTTTCAGAGAACAAGTGAGCAAGCTAAGAGAACTGACTCCTGCCTTAGAGAAATTCATGGAGAACAAAGATGATTTCATCTCTGCTATGGAAAGAGGAGGAGGAATTATTATAGATTTTAGAAATCTGCTGCTACCCTTCTTGCATGTTGATGCCAGACCAGTCATCATACCTCCTGCTTTGCCTGCTTCTGCCTCAGCTGCTTCCACAGTCCAGCTGACTCCTGCTCAAGCTATTCGCAGCCTCACACCGATGATCATCCAAAGATCTTCAACCTACAGGCCTGACTCTGTGTCAGTGGCCTAGCCTCCTTTGATCTTTTCTGGGATTCCAAAACCTTCACCTACATCCTCACCACCCGAACCTTCTTCTGATCCCAAAGGAAAATCTCACGTGGAAGAGGTGGAATGATCCAATGGCTAGGATTTTTGATAGGAATTCCTTTGTATTCTGTTTTTGTACTTTTTGACTACTCTAATACAGAACTCCTTTTACTTCTCATGTTTTATTTGTCTCCTATATATATGATTTCCCACTTTTTGATTATCACAAAGGGGGAGAATAATAAGGAGAATAAGGGGGAGAACAAAATGAGAGAATAAGGGGGAGAACAAAGAGAATGAAAAATATTTTCAATGGAGAAACATAAGGAATAAGGGGAGACACTTTACCCTTCTTTTCATTTTTCCCTCTGATACTTTATGTCTATTTAGTACCTTATGATTGTTACCTCTGATAACTTATGTCTATATCATACTATTTCTATTATCTCTGATGCTATTTTCAATAAGAAAATTGAATTCAATATTATACTCTTTACCATTATATTTTCACTATGTTAAATGCCCATATCATAAATTGTGATTATCAAAAATGGGGAGATTGTTGACCTCACCTGTTTTGATAATCTCAATCATGTATTCATATGTGTTGAAAATCCCAATTATGTTTTCATTCTATATGATATTGTTAAGTATCATTGATCTATACTTTAATTCTTTCAAATTTATGATCAAACCAATAATAATTTTTAAAATAGTCTTTGAAATATGTTAATCCTCATTTATCCATGTTCATACAAGTTATAAATTGATTCTAACCCAATCGGATGTGTTCTGCATTAAACAGATAAGTAATCTGCCTATAGCTACTGATAATGAGATACCGGTAACCAGTCTACCGATAGACTTAACACAGAGCTACCGATAGACTTAACAGAGAGCTACCGATAGACTTAACACAGAGCTACCGATAGACTTAACACAGACCTACTGATAGACTTACAACAGAGCTACCGATGTGCTTATAAATGTAAGCTACTGACTTACAGAAGGCTACCGATACAAATATAGAGCTACCGGTGTAAGTATAAATAGCTACCGATGGAATAAGAGTCACCGATGGACGAAGCTACTGATAGACTCACAGCTACCGATACCAACGCATGGAGCTACCGATGCATGTACCTACCGATGTTCAAGATACCGATGTTCAATCTACCGATGTCCAAGCTACCGATGCTGATCACCTACCGATCACTTGACGCACAATTTGAATTTCTTTATTTCCTATATTTAATCTATCCAACGGTCATATCATGTACATTTTAATGATTTGTCAAATATCTGATAAAGGTTGTCGGATGTCAGGAACCTGTACCTCGTACCTGCAGAAAGGAAATCTTTTCTGTCTCCTGTTGCACGTGACATAAATACAAGAAGACTCTGCTGAAGAGATAAGCGAGACAACACACACAGAGACAAGGAAGACATACGACATACTCAAGAAAAAGCTCTGTGCATACAAGAAGAACCAAGCAAGACAGAATCACATATACAATCAAGCATACTCGAGAAGAGTTCTGTGCATTCAAAAGAATATCAAAGAGCTTCATCAACTACATCTCACTACCTACGAACCTGGAGCATACGACACTCTGTTTCTCAAACAGAAATGAGAAGAGGACTCAAACTCACTTATGATCGAATCCAAAGAAGTCCAGAGCTACACTGAAATCACCAGAACCACTTCTAAACTCTACAACTCTTGTTCTGTGATTTATTATTTCTCTTTTCGAGCAGTGTGTGTTATCTGCTGTATCTAACACATACACTGTCTCCTGTACTCAAACTGAAGGATTTGTAAATCCTTACCAAACTCTTTCATTCTTTCTTTCCCACGAATAACAGTGGTAGAGGTTGTGTTTCACCTGGACAGATGGTTGTTGTAGTACTGTTTCCCATGAAGAACAGTGGTAGAGGTCTTGGACCTGGACAGTTGTAAACTGTTGAACCCCGATCTAGGGTGTGGATCATTTTTATATAAACTTTTGAGAGGACTAAGTCTCGGCTTGAGACTGAACCTCTTGGTTACATTGTTGTGCCATCTCTTTCAAAGTTTTACTCCGCTGCTAATCACTTTAAAACCAATACTGTTTTTAAAGTTACTTTGATAATTAAATTAGCAAGTGTTTATGTTAAGTGTAGATTAGTAAGTTAGTTTCAAAAGATAATCACACACTCCTGTGTTGATTAACTGGGAATTAATCAATCCCTTGAGAATCTGATAGAACCTCTACTTTAATATATATTCACTACAGTTTAATTTATTATTTTATTTGGGGGTCTTTAAGACACTGTTTTTTTTAATACAGAAATTTTAATTGGTACTCAATTCACCCCCCCTCTTGAGTAAACCACTCCGACCAACACTTACATACCATGTAGTAAAAGTCAAAATGGGTAAAAATGACATTAAACATACATAAAAACACTTTTAGAAAACATGGACATGGATGATAACAATAACCCCAGTAAATACTTACGTATAAGCAATCTCGGATAAAAAAAACGAGATTTGCAAAATTATCCCTTACCTTATGTCTGATATGCTTCGTATGTATCCGAACCTCCTGTATAATGATTTAAATAATGTCATTGACTTATTAAAGAATCATATTCATTGTTATGATATCATATATTGTTTACTTAGGACTTTATATTACCCGTTCTTTTGTAAACTCCATGTTAAAGAGTGTTTTGGATAAAATCATTTCATTTGTCGTCCGTGTTTTGACTGGTAATTATTCATATGATTAATTAGATCATGATTAATTAATTACAGAATATAAAACATGATTTATTTATAATTTATATTCAGAATATACATATATATAATAGATCTATAAATGGAATGAAATACAACGTTCATGGAGACGGTAGGCCGTACGTACGCATGAACGCTGTTTTCGTTTCCTTATTGAGTTGAATTGAATTAAGTAGATGACATATATATATATATACATAAATCTCGTAGCTTTATAATGTTATATATTTCATTATTATTGCTTATATATATACTTTATAATCATTTTTAAATGGTTAACATGGAGAATGAATCCCATCGCGTCGTGGAGACGGTAGTCCGTACGTACGCACGAGCGATGATATCGTTTCCATAATTATTGAATTGAATTGGAGTGGATGATACAATATATTAGAATCAGTATGATGTTATAATAACTATGTATAGTTTCTATTTACACCATAATACTCATCCATGTAAGGTGTTGGTGGAAAAACAGATTACACCACGGTGTGGAGACGGTATTCCGTACGTACGCACGTGCGGTGATTTTGTTTTACATAGGATGGATAGATGGTGAAATGGGGTTGTTTCATATTAAAAATAACATATCATTATATTAGTGATACTGATGTTATTACATTATAATTAAACAACTAAAGAATAAGATGATGAAGAAGAAAGAAGTTTGAAATAATCGGTAGAAGAAATTACCTCTTCTTTGATACGCCTCTTTGAAACCTCCTATTAGGGCACTAAGATTGGTCTTTGAAATAGAAAAGGACCTCTAGAATGTTTCTATATAAGTGGAGAAGATAATTTTGCGGGGGTTGGCCGAGCTTGAAGGCTCAAAGTGCTATGAGGAAGAGAGGGAGGAGGTGCCCTTTTATAAGGGGGGAGAGGGGCACCTTTGGAAATCTCAAAAATATTAATTTATAATAAATCTAACCCCACATAAAAACCTCCAAAAATGACTCATATTCAAATATTAGATGAGATAGGGTTGTAATCTCATAAAACAATAAAATTTAGACATGTTAGGAATTTATTTTAAACATTATCAACTTGATTTATCTATACTTAATCAATTTAATTTTATTTGTGGTAATAACATTCTAAATTTTAAATTATAACAAATAATTACTTATTTTTTGTGAATTGTCCATAATTGGATACTTTATAACATTTGAGACCATATAAATTTCAATTTATAATTTGGAAATATTTTTGTGATTTTTAAACAATTTTATAATTTGTTATTTTTATAAAATAACAATAGTGTCAATTTTGATACTATTCATTTATTTGACTTTAAATAAAATATATACAGAAGATATGTTCAAACTAAAAGCTTAAATAGATTCATAATAGGTCATATGTATCTATAAAATTATTTTACAACATTAAATAGTTCATATAATATTTATTTTAGTTTTTTTAAAACCATTTAGTTGGTTTATCTCTTAATAAAATAATTAATACAACATTTTTGTATAATTATTTAATATACTTATTTGTTGCATAAAAATTAAAAATAAAATCCTATGATGAATATAAATTTATTAAATTTCACAATAATAATTTTACTAGAATTTGTCATCTTAAAATCACAATATTTAAATTGTTATATTTATTAAATTATGAAGGTGACAACTTTGGCATCATTTAAAATAAAATAACATAAGTTTCATAATCACTTTTATGAGACTCCAAACGGTTATATATTAGGTAATTGGATGATTAAGGTGTATATATACACTGAAAATAAGTTTTGGTCCGGTCTTTGGGCCTTTTAATAGGTATTATTATTTCAATAAAAACTATATTACTGATTTTTCAATTAATAAATAATTTCTGCATCATTATTATATCGCCATTAATAAAAATTATTTAATCCACAAAATAAATTATCATGATGTATATAATATTATTAGTTTTCTGGAGACTATTCATGTTCGAAGTTTTATGATGTTTATCACTAAATTAAAATTATTATACTTATAAGATTTAAGAGAGTGACATGTTGTCACTTTCTTTGGTTTTAATAATAATTAAATTATTTTCATGGTTAAAAGTCCATAAAATGAATCTAATCCGACCCTTAGGTGATATTGGTCGACTTTTAGTGATACAATAGAAATTTTCAGGTGTTAGGTTAATTTTATAATATTATATTCACCCTTAATTACCGGATTTACCTTTAACTATGGTAAATAAAATTTACCGTAGTTATTTTCATAATTTCCAAAAATAAAAAGTAGCCTATTAACATATTTTGGACCCACTGATTCCAAATATGGAATCCATTCATTAAAATTCAATACACAAAAGTTGCAAAAATTAAATTAAAATTAATCCCGTTGTCGAATGAAAACGGGTTTTTGGTTAAAACATTGCAAAAGATTGAATTGATTTAACCTGCGAATTCAATGTAAAATCAACGCTAATAACAGACATTATATTAAATGGTAAAAATATATTCTATTTATACTTTAAAACCATTCAATATTATAATTTAACCATATAAGTTATTACGATGAAAAAAGTTGTTTTTAATTAAAATATAGCTTGTTTTTACTATTCATTAAAATATGAAAGTTATCAGAATAATATGAAAAATTTATCCAAGGTAAAATTTTATATCCTAATTCCAAGGAATAATTTTATTTTGTAAAATTGAACTTATAAACATGACAAAAACTAGATTTAAAGTGGGTGCGCCATCAAAAGGCGGCAAAGCTGCATTTTTTTAAAAATACTTATTTTACCTGAAAAATTTATTTTGTTCATATACCATGTTCTAGAAAATGTGTAAGATGAATAAAAATGTTATAAAATTCAAAATATAGTTAATACTATTCATAACGGCTAGTTCATAATAATATTATAATAATATATTGTTGTTTAGTAAAACTTGGTATTGCGTACAACACACACTATCGAGGAAGGTCGCGATTGCGTGTAATGCAAGCCAAGTCAGGGTTGCATGTAGTGCATGACTCCTTTTTTGCTGCGTATAACAAAATACATTGAATATATATATATATATATATAATCAATGTTTCATTGAATAACTACTATCAAGCAAACATGAAATTGTGTGTAACACGATCCAGGATTAGTGTTGCGTATACTGCAAGATAATACGGTGTTGCGTATAGCGCAAGATAATCTTGGTGTATTGTACAACAGAAGATATGAAAGAAATTAAAAAGAATATATCTTATAAAATCTTGGGTAATTACATTCTACCCCCCTTAAAATGAATTTCGCCCTCGAAATTCGTCGGGGTTATAAATGGTTTACTACTCGAAAGTTTGTTTAATAGATACCCACATCGTAAAAAGAAATACCAAAACTTGGCTTTAAAAACTGAATTATGAAATGTAACGGTTACCCAAATTAACTCATCACTGGTTTCCATGTAGGAGAACATAGGTGAAAATATGGATATGGAAGAAAAATATAACCATCAAGTTCTGAGGGAGAGTGGTAGAGAACATGGCTGTGAAAAAGCCATCAATCACAAAGCCATAGATTTGTGATGATCTAAGGTACCATCTGATTCATCAGATATAAGGTAAATAGGACAACATTTTTGGTTATCAAGATCATTTCCCTATAGTTTATGAAATTAGAAATAGAATAAATACTTTCGTGATTTTGGTACAGTCTCACCATTGTTCGTTCTTTGGACAATTTCCACTTCATCTCTTAAAGAAATGAAGTTGAATTTGTCATTCGTGAAGTGTTAGCAGCTCATGTGATAGAATGATGGGTCATTCCATCTGTCTCAAACAAAAGGTTATAAAAGTTATCAAAAATACAGAATTTCATCTATAGTGAGATTAATCATATATGGTTTCTAAAATGGACTTATACATCATATATCATACTGCTTAATATAATAAAACTAGTTTCTACTAAATAGGGACTTCCTGTATGCCAGTGGTAGGCGATAAAGGCCAGTCGCACTTTGGTTGTGGGTTCGATTCACACAGCCTTGTCCGACGCGATGGGTTGTCGCCCATCCTGCTGGTTTTCGTTTTTCTAAAACTACATTACTATAACATCCCATCAATAATATCAAAAAAAAGTTCTATCCCTAAGCAATACTAACTTATGTTCAACATAATCCATTCAAATATTTAGTCTTATCTAAAATACTTTGGTCCAACCTCATAGTATAAAGAAAATGATTACTTGAAATGTCATCAACTAAGCATGTGAATACCATCATTTATCCCCCATATATCTTGTTGGTCACATTCCAATCATGTGAATACCTTAATCATGTAATCTCTTGAAAAATGAATACCCATTAAACCTTAGTAAAAACATGAATGCTGTCAAAAGTTTACTCTTTCCACATACCAAAATCCAAAAATTCTATATACTCAAACCATGATATAACCTTCTCATTATATCAATCATGAGCTCTTGAATACTATCAAAAATTTAATTTTCTCTTTATCCCTTCATTATGCGCATATCATCTACATTCCAAAAATATCTGAATAACCTTTCATGGATACTGGTACCATTAATCATAAACTTTCAAAACTCAAGGAAAGACAATAGTGTAATAATCCTTAGATGTCTCTTTATTCCATAGTACCATGAGATTACTTATACAACATTACACTTGATAAACATGTAATCATTCCACTACCTTCTTAAACCATTGACCGAGTTTCGACAATTCTTTCATCTCACATATCATTTGTAGTATCTTCATCATCATCAACACAAATACTACCCATACGACCGTACTAATTCTCTTAATGAGACTTTCCCTTAGGGCATTGGTTTGCATAATGCCCGTACATTCCACATTTAAAACATTTAACCATTGTGGATGTCGTAGCAATACCATTATCCTCATCCATGGTGTTAACTGAACCTTTTCCTTTGCACTTACTAGCTTTGTGTCCTTCTTTTCCACACCCAAAGTATCTTCCAATTCCTTTGAAAAAATCTCCCTAATGACTCTTCCCACATGATTTACATGAGGTAAATTGAACTTTCTTTCCTCTATGATCATCATGAAACTCCATCATTCTCTTATTATCTGTGTCGGGAAACTTACCAAAGTTGAGATTATTGATCATATTATGAGATTGCTGATTAGGCATAATAACGATGTTTGGACTTCTAAATCCCGTTTCATTTGGTTTATCATGAAGAATATCATTCCATTGTCCGTCATATCCTTCATTATCATGAATCTTTTTGTTTCCAGCCATTTTCTAAAACCCAAAAAGAATAGTGTGAGAGGAAAAAATCATGCTAGGGAAAAACATAGTAAAGGGGAAGTACCCTCAATATCTAAAATCTGAGGTTAAATTCTATGATCGTTACCATAGTTCTAGGACTATATCTGAAACATATACTTATCCTTAGGGATATCCCTAGTCATACCTTAGAAATATCTCTAGGGATCTCACTAACGTTTTCGCATCCTGGTTTCCAAAGGATGACTAAACCTTTCCTCTGATACCAAATGTAGAGACCCGAAGCTTGACGTACATAAACATTACATTACTTTTGCGGAATACTTAATACATAACAAAAATAGACACACAAGGACCGTAATAGTTTAGTGTCTTTGGAAACATGGAACATAATCTTCTAATCGTGGTGAAAGATCTTAAACATCTCCCATAATGACCTTCCCTTTTTTCATACCTAAAACCTTTCTTTATATCCTAGGGAAAAGAAAACATATAAAAGGTGAGCTCAAATGCTCAGTAAGGGTAAACATGGATAAAATAAAACATATCATATACATTTAAACTTAAAAAACATTAACATAATGTTTAAACATCAAAATATTGAGCAATGACATAAAACATGGAATTACGTAAGGCATAGATCATAAATAAACATTAAGCATGATAAAATATCATGGGAATAAAACATGTAATTGTGTCAACCATTAAGCACATGATGTGATTTCCATATTAGCCAAGGCATTGCTGCCATGACCATCTTAGTGGACAAAGTCCCTTTCTGAATCGAGTTCAGTCCTCGTTCCAGTCCTGTATTACTGAACCGATTTAACTTGTCGTTCTAGCCATGTCTATCTCATGAGATATAAATATTTACCCAATGCATTGGAGGGAGATATAGGTCCCACCCATCTCGTAATGAAATCATTCTTACTTGTGCCACAAAATAAACATAAAACATTCATCATAACCCAACGAATAAAATGGGTTTCATAAACATCATTCCATCATAACATAATCCATTTAAAAAATGGATATAATTTCATCATAAGAAAAGTGAAACCATGTAAATAATAGAGACATTATACTTGAAACATAAACATATGAAATAATGTCATCTTATATGGAAAATGGTTTTGATAAAACACTTGAAATGAATTCTTGAGGAAAATATCCTTTCTTCTTCAAAATCATTCTCTTTTTACAAAATGTCATGAAATTTTAAAAGAAATGGATTTTGTTGAAAATAGTCATGAAATAATTTGGAGGAGGCTTCATAGAAATAAGGCTTTATAAAATCGTAAATATTCATTTGTGCCTTATAAGTTAAAAAAACATTCTTCTCGTACTTTTACCGGAAAAGTCAAAAAGTACCTCGTAACATAAACAAAAGAAAGATTCCTTACATACCATGTAGTAAAATTAAAAATGGGTAAAAAGGACATTAAAAATACGTAAATATACTTTTAGAAAACCTGGACATGGATAATAACAATAACCCCAGTAAATACTTACATATAAGCAATCTCATATAAAAAAATGAGATTTGCAAAATTATCCCTTACCTTATGTCCGATATGCTTCGTATGTATCTGAACCTCCTATATAATTATTTAAATAATGTAATTGGCTTATTACAGAATCCTATTTATTGTAATGATATCATATATTGTTTACTTATGACTTTATATTACCCGTTCTTTTGTAAATTCCATATTAAAGAGTGTTTTGGGTAAAATCGTTTCATTTGTCGTCCGTGTTTTGACTTGTAATTATTCATATGATTACTTAGATCATGATTAATTAATTCCAGAATATAGAACATGATTTATATATAATATATATTTAAAATATACATATATATAATAGATCAATAATTGGAAAGAAATACACCGTTCATGGAGACGGTAGGTCGTACGTACGCATGAACGCTGTTTTTGTTTCCTTATTGAGTTGAATGAAATTAAGTAGATGACATACATATATATATATATAAATAAATCCAGTAGCTTTATAATGTAATATATTTTATTATTATTTCTTATATATATACTTTATAATCATTATTAAATGGTTAACATGAAGAATGAATCTCATCGCGTTGTGGAGACGGTAGTCCGTACGAACGCACGAGCGATGATATCATTTACATAATTAATGAATTGAATTGGAGTGGATGATACAATATATAAGAATAATTATGATGTTATAATAACTATGTATAGTTATTCTATACACCATAAAACCCATCCATGTAAGGTGTTGGTGAAAAAATAGATTACACCACGGTGCGGAGATGGTATTCCGTACGTACGCACGCGCGGTGATTTTGTTTTCAATAGGATGGAAAGATGGTGAAATGGGGCTGTTTCATGTTTATAATAACATATCATTATATTAGTTATAATGATGTTATTACATTATAATGAAACAACTAAAGAAGAAGAATTTGAAGAAGAAATCATTTTGAAAGAATCGGTAGAAGAAATTACCTCTTCTTTGATACCCCGATTTGAATCCTCCTCTTAGGGAACTAAGATTGGTCTTTGAAGTTGACCGGGACCTCTAGTATGTTTCTAAGGAAGTGGATAAGAGAATTTGGCAGGTTTTGGCCGAGCTTTAAGGCGCAATGTGGTGTGAGGAAGAGAGGGAGGAGGTGCCCTTTTATAAGGGAGGAGAGGGGCACCTTTGGAAATCTTAAAAATATTAACTTATAATAAATCTAAACCCACTTAAAAACCTACAAAAATGACTCATATTAGAATATTAGATGAGATAGGGTTGTAATATCATCAACCAATAAAATTTAGACATGTTAGGAATTTATTTTAAACATTATCAACTTGATTTATCCTTACTTAATCAATTTAATTTTATTTGTGGTAATAACATTCTAAATTTTAAATTATAAAAAAATAATTACTTATTTGTTGTGAATTTTCCATAATTGGATAATTTATAACATTTTAGACCATATAAATTTAAATTTATAATTTTTAAATATTCTTGTGAATTTTAAACAATTTTATAATATGTAATTTTAATAAAATTACAACAGTGTCAATTTTGACACTATTAATTTATTTGAATTTAAATAAAATATATACAGAATATATGTTCAAAATAAAAGCTTTAATAGATTAATAAAAGTTCATATGTATCTAGAAAATTATTGTAGAACATTAAATAGTTCATATAATATTTATTTTGTTATTTTTAAAACCATTTATTTGGTTTATCTCTTAATAAAATAATTACTACAACATTTTTGTATAATTATTTAATATACTTATTTGTTGCATAAAAATTAAAAATAAAATCCAATAATGAAGATAAATCTATTACCTTCCACAATAATACTTTTATATGAATTTATCATCATAAAATCACAATATTTAAATTGTTATATTTATTAAATTATGAAGGTGACAAATTTTGCATCATTTAAAATAAAATAATATAAGTGTCATAATCACTTTTATACGACTCCAAACAGTTATATATTAGTTCATTGGATGATTACGGTGTAGATATACACTACCAATAAGTTTTGTTCAGTTTTGTGGGCCTTTTAATGGGTATTATTATTTCAATAATAACTATATTACTGATTTTTCACTTAATAAATAATTTTTACATCATTAATGTATCACCATTAATAAATATTATTTAATCCCTAAAATAAATTATCATGATGTAGATAATTTTATTAGATTTCTGTAGACTGTTCATGTTCGATGTTTTATGATGTTTCTCACTAAATTATAATTATTATACATATAAGATTTAAGAGTGTGACATATTGTCACTTTCTTTGGTTTTAATAATAATTAAATTATTTTCATGGTCAAAAGTCCATAAAATGAATCTAATCCATCCCTTAGGTGATATGGGCCGACTTTTAGTCTTCCAATAGAATTTTTTCATGTGTTAGGGTAATTATATAATATTATATTCACCCTTAATTACCCGATTTACCGTAGTTACTATTCATAATTCCCAAAAATAAAAAGTAGCCTATTAACATAATTTGGACCTAATTATTCCAAATATGGAATAAATTTTTTCAAATTCAATACATAGAAGTTTCAGAAATTAAATTAATACTAATCTTGCTGTCGAATGATAACGGGTTTTTGTTTAAAACATTGCAAAAGATTGAATTGATTTAACCTTGGAATTCAATGTAAAATCAATGCTAGTGACATAAATTATAGTAAATGGTAAAAATATATTCTATTTATACTTTAAAACCATTAAATATTATAATTTATCCACATAATATATTACGATGAAAAATGTTTTTTTTAATTAAAATATATTGTGTTTTTACAATTCATAAAAATATGAAAGTTATCAGAATAATATGAAAATTTTATCCAATGCTAAATTTTATATCCTGATTCCAAATAATAATTTCATTTTGTAAAATTGAACTTATAAACTTGTCAAAAACAAGATTTAAATTTGGTGCACCATCAAAAGGTGGAAAACTGGATTTTTTGAAAAATACTTATTTTACCCGAAAATTTTATTTTGTTCTTATACCATGTTCTAGAAAATGTGTAAGATGAATAATAATGTTATAAAATTCAAAATTTATTTAATAATATTCATAATTTCTAGTTCATAGTAATATTATAATAATATAACGTTGTTTAGTAAAACTCGGTATTGCATACAACACACTCTATTGAGTATGGTCGCGATTGCGTGTAATGCAAGCAAGTCAGGGTCGTGTGCAGTGCACGACTCCTTTTTTGCTGTGTATAACAAAATACATTGAATATATATATATATATACTCAATGTTTCATATAATAACTACTATCAAACAAACATGAAATTGTGTATAACACGATCCAGATTTAGTGTTGCGTATACTGCAAGCTAATAAGGTGTTGCGTATAGCGCACGATAATCTTGGTGTATCGTACAACAGATGATATGAAAGAAATTAAAAGGAATATATCTTATAAAATCTCGGGTTATTACATTCTTTCTATAACTTCATTCTACTATGTTGGAGGTCTATACTTCATTATATAAAATTATTCACAAGGATCGAACTGATGTTTTAAGCGAATTATATTTTTTATCATTGTTCAACAAGAGGAAATATTTGATCCCATACAACTATGAAATCAATAGAATAAGGTCTCAATATATACTGTAGGAATCAAATGGTTCCCTCATACATTTCATCTATTGTAGGATAAAATATAGTGTTGAAACATATCTCTATATCATAATCATTCTAAATACATTTCCAAAATATTGAGGAAGAGTCCAGATCCATATCAAATACTATTGAATGTGTTAATCCATCCAAATGTAATACTTCATTAAGGTATATAATAGAAAACATAACAAAATATAAATCTTATATGACAACTATAGAGTGTGCTAACATCATTAAGTGATAGACCATAACCCATAATTATCATAACATCAAAGATAAGTTAAACCTTAAATGTAAATAATACCATTAGTCATATGTCCACAAAGTGTAATACAATTCCTCCCAAAAAAAATTTCACTATCAACAAAATGAATGGTTTTCATTTTAGTAAATGTCTCAAAAAACAACCAAAATCACAATAAACTCCCATCACATAAATCCATTAAAGGTCTTTCATTGACTATGAACAATATTATAGACCTTAAACTCATAAAAATATAATGGTATCTATAATATTTTGTTAATTCTACATGGATATGTATACACATCCAAAATTAAATTCACACATTATTACTTATATAATCTTTAATATTATATAAACATTTTCATCAGAAGATTGTGTTCATCCTTATATTGTTAGAATTTAAAATTTTATTTTGAAATTAAAAAACTAATGTAGAGGGAGATAATCTCATGAATATTCACTAAAGGATGAACAATTATTTTTTAAAAGGGATCATCCATACAAAATTATATATTAATTTCCAAGTTAAGTAGTGGAGGATAAGTGTGACTTAATAATCATGATTCACATTGCCCATTGTGATTTCATATGTTTTCTCTTTCTCATTTTTGTTTAGATTATCCATTTGTCTTATCAACTATATCATCCAATGGTTAGGGGAATTTATTTTCATAATTACCCAATTCCGTGTACATGACACACTAGAGTGTGGATGATTCATTTTATGGATATTTCTGTATATTTTCCAAAATAACTAAATTATTTATATAATTTTTGTATTCAATATCCTAATGACCTTATCTTACGAACAAATAACATTTATAAGTTCCAGTATGAAAATTTCTCTATGATTCTTCTCACACTTTGTGCATAATGTAAATCTCACTATCTTCCCTCCATGGAGTTAAGATTTTACTTTTAATCTAATTTTTTTATTCTTATCAATACAATGAGATTTAAATGTAAATCCAACAACAATTTCTACCATCATATCACAACAATATAAAATATTCAATGCTACATAAATATCTTATGGATAATTCCATTCAAAATATGGTTTTAATAAACTAATGAATTGATCAACCATTCCTTCAGGCTTCATGATAATACCAGAAATGCACATTACATGTCTAGTAATATTTTCCCCATAAGTACCAAAAAATTCAACATGATTTTTATTTATCTAAAGTAAATACATCTCCATACTTCCAAGAATAATATGAGTAATTTACTTATTGAATAATAAGATCTCTAACTCCTTAAAATCCATGGAGCATGTTTTATAAAAAAATTGAATTACTGATAATATTATATCATTTATCTAGTATGAATTTCAAATGGTAGATATATAAAATGAAATTATAATGCTCTGAACACTATAGAGAGGAAACTATATTTTCATTAGTGTTTATTATTTTCTTAGAAACTAATGGATCTGAATGAACACTAACATATTATAGATGATGTCTCATGAAGTACTCAATAAAATTTTATTCCCTATTTTTCTAATTTGGTTGTTTTGTAATATACCTAGCCTGATAGTGTTTTCTAATCATAGTATGAGATTTTTTCTTCCATCTTTCATATTATTCAGTAACTCGTGATGATGATCATTTAATTTTTTGAGGCATTATGTATTTACTTGACTTCATTGAGTTCCATAAATTTACTAATACCAAAATCATAGTTTGATAAACACCTATCATAGTAGGGAACCACATAATAATGAAAAATAATAAATATTATGTCTAAATAATGGAACTATCTTTTTAATATTTGAAACCATAGTATTAGAATAAGTATTTCACAATCAACTTCAATTTTAATCCTTTATAATAGAATCTAAATATTTTATGAATTTATAAATCATATCTTTGAAGAGTATGAAACCATATGTGCAGCAGGGCCCATTGAAATGTACCAAGTGATGATAAGGTCCAACTAAATGCTCCATTTTTATATTCGTTGCCAATACGTACCACAATACTAGATCATAATACATAGATATAATAAAAAATCTATGAAATTTCATAGAAACCACTTTCCCTATCCTTAGAGACATCCCATATCATTCTATTTAAAATATCCCTAGGGATAT
This sequence comes from Viscum album, assembly GCA_963277665.1. Taxonomy (NCBI): domain Eukaryota; kingdom Viridiplantae; phylum Streptophyta; class Magnoliopsida; order Santalales; family Viscaceae; genus Viscum; species Viscum album. The sequence continues at coordinate 71,202,141 of OY728133.1, read as the reverse complement.
CGCTAAAGTAATTTAAATCTAGGATCAAAATTTTGACTAAAAATTTCATCTAATACCATTCACATCAACTCCTTATTTAACTAAATATATATTATATAATTTTATAGGAATATTTATCATATTATATAAACACAAAACATTGAACCGTAATATTTTAGTGCCTTTTGAAAATTAGAAGAAAATCGTCTTAATTTTTGAAGGATATTTAACATCTCCCACAATGATCTCCCCATTAAATAATCTACAAAAAAATACCCTAATTAGATCATTATCTTATAAACATGGGATAATATAAATAGGAATGGGTGAAATCAGATGCATGATGAGGGTATACAAGTTAAATGCATAAAAAACATGATCATAAGGCTATGACATCAAGAGCGGAACAAATAAAACCCATACACTTAATATAAAATATAATAATATTGAGTTAGTGTATAAATATGATATTTTCATAATATTTAAGTAATAATATATTCAAATAACATGAACCATTATAGAATAATAATTTTTTAAGGCATTAACAAGTTGAATACCCATAAGCATAAAAAATATGATGTTAAGTACACCCACTAAGACATTCTTAACATGTTATGATTTGAATAACAATGTATGTACCTACATCAATATAAAGATTAACTCACATGCACCATATTTATATATTTTTATATCCTCTGATGAACTCTATTTTGGGATTAAGATAACCACCCATGTTCCTTTTGTGATCAAATAACATAAATCATTACCGAATTCATTTTTACGGAGATATAGTTCAAACTCATCTCATACTAAATATAATAAATATTTTTTTCAGAAGATCCTACAAAATAATTTAATCCTAACTAAAAAAACAAAAAAATTATAAAAATATCATATTATTATAAATTTTAAATAAATATATATGTTTCATAATCATTTGATCTTTTCATGTACATATAAATCGTTGAAAATGTTGTTGGATTCATAATAAAATTTCTTATGATATAACCAATGATAGAGGAAAATGTTTTATAAAATTATTTTCATCAAAACCCTCTTTTATAAATAATAATAATTTTATCCTTGGTTCTTATCCCGATAAAATAATAAGTTAAATCAATTAAATTTATCATTTTTGGTGAATTATTTTTAAAGATTACATGGAACTTTTAATGAACATATTAAATTATAGTTGAAAATAACTTTTAAAAAATAAAATAAAAACTATTTAAAATACATTCCATTGAATATATTCTTGAGAAAATTTAATGGAATATTGGAATATTTTTGTGCACATGGTAGTAGAGTATACTATTTATTTCGTACATATTAAAAACAGAGATTCTTTTCACATTTTATCTAAAATCTAAATGGGTAGTGTTTACAAAAAAAATATTATATTAAATGAATTATAAATAGTATATCATGAATTAAAAATTCATTAATAAATCATTTTATTAATATTAAAAGAATTTTCAAAAAAAATTCAAATCATGATTTTGGTAGAAAAAATATTTTTTCCTGAAGAGAAAGTAAATAATATTTTCCTAAAAACATTATTTTGAACTCTTGATCTCATTAATATAAAAAATAAAAAGAAAAAATATTTATACCCCTGACATAACCATAGGTGAATTAAATTAATTTGTTTCCTTAGATTTAGATTGTAATATTTAATCATCATAATTATTGAACATAAAGAATTATAATAAATTATTAGATTGCATCATACAACCCTTACCACTTAAGAAACATTTATTTACAATCCCCATTTAAGGAATCATATAAAATGACCCTTAAAATATCCCAGGAAAAAAATAAATTATATTAAATGTAAATGTTACCAAATTACACCTTATAAAATAATATATGTTTATAATATAACATATGTCTAAAATAAAGCAATTTGATACAAAAAAAACTATTACCACTTGTGTAACTTTTGATTTCAAAACCCAATTAAAGAGATATCCTCAATTGGTTTTGTGAATCCACATAATTTTCATGGAGAAAATTATAATATAAATGTAGTAGAAGTTTATAAAACACAAAAATAAATTGTGATTAATATTGAATGTGTCTCATAGAAGTAAAATGTATGGCACAAATCTCTTACAACTTTAGTAATATTTGGAATCAAAATCCACAATAAAAAATAACATCAAATGAAACATATATTATTATTATGAGAATGATTTTTAGGAAATAAAATATCAAAGGGGAGGTACATAGAGAAAAAAGATAAAAAAGTTGTTAATTTTTATATGTATCCCAGAAATAAAAGAGATACAATAAACCTCTTACCTTAAGTATAAACATCCTTCGTACATGTTTAAGCATCCTCATCTTTGGGTAACCACATTATATTTTATCAAAATACCTACTAATTTTGTTTTTATACAAAAGTAATTATGAAACGTTGATTGGGGGAATTTGCGAAGTGATTTCATCTCATATTGGCAAAAAAATCATTTGATGTATTGAAAATGTTAACAGATTAGTGTCTTTTTCTAAGTTTGTTGAATGGCACATTTGAATTTTTCTAAAAATAAATATGTACACCTAGTATTGATCCTATGTAAAGGGTCTAAACTATATTATTCTCAGGACATAGACACAATATAGTCTAAATATTTTAATCCAATAGATTTTATATAATTTTGGATTTTATTTTAACCCTAATCATTTTATTTTTACCCCAAGTACATTGTTTTTTACTTTAACTAAAGTAATTATTTTTTTCTCCTTTTACTAGTCATTTGGTTAATAATTTATCTTTTCTTTATTATATAACATGATTTTTTATTATGTAAAATATTTAATACATTCAATAGAATTCAATTAATAAAAGTGGAGAAAATTAATTTAAAAATAATCTCGTAGATGAGTTGAGAAGGTGGGTTTTAAAATAAAATAAGTTCAAAAGTTAACCAATTTTTTATATGGAATTGATTACAAATACATAGATTAGATTAATAGATATATAATTTATCTATTTTTTCCTTAAATGATATTTAATATCTTATTTAACTATATAAATATTTGAAATTAAAGCTAATTTTTCAATTAAAAGCTATTATTCTTATATATTCAGCAAAAACATTATCATTTCAAAAAATACTCAAAAATTTACCCTAAGATAATTTTTTCATGATAATTTTTAAAATAAATTTCATTTTATGATATTATTTTAATAATGGATTAAAAAATATATTTTATTATTTATCATAAAAAATTAAAAAAAACATTTTTTTAGAATATATTAATATTGATTCCTATAAAGGCTTTATAAAAAAAATTCTGTTTTTAATCAATATGTTCCCTTTATATAATAAAATTAACTTAATATGAAAAGTAATTTATTATTATTGATATTTTAATGATTAAAAACAATGTTATAATGGTTTCATTTAAAAAATATTAATAATATGTCATGGATTGATTAAAAACCAGTCTCATGTAACATATGATAACCCAGTGTGACAAGGAACAAAAAATTATATTTTTGTTGTGTGTAACGAAATATTAACTTATTTTTGTTTGTAACACAAGATTCACATTTATATTTTGGTAATGTAATATATCCAATATATTTAATTAACTTTGAAAATAATATTATAAAATAACTCGGAGTGTTACAAAGGTAAATCCCGCACTAACCCATTTTGGACTCTACATTGGAGTTAGATATCTAATATGATACTCCATTTAACATTTACAAATGTTAAAACTAATGAAATTAATAATATTTATTTACTAAAAATTATTTATATAGTCTCATAAATTCTACCTGTTCAAGGTGTTACCGACCTCCAGCCCCGGGGTAAACAACATATTCTGATATCAAAAAAATTTTAAGAAATATATTCTATGATTGTATCATATGTAAAATTACAATTTCACAAATTATAAATTCTCAAAAAACAACCAATATATTCCCCCCATTTTCACAACTCAAAAGTGCATAGTTTTTTAATCTTCCCCCCTTGGTCACATCAAGTCTGGAACATCCCACATGGGTTCCTTTATCTCATTTCCTAATTCTATGATCAAACCCAATATATAAATGAGAATCACATCCCTCAACATAGAAACACACACATCATGGACTAATTTTTCAAATGGGAAACACTATATAAACAAAACACAAGGAAATTGAATAAAATCCATCTCACAGACTATTTAAATAATGGTGGTTGATATCATACATAACCTTTACATTACTCCTTTTTGTGGTATCCCCACTATAATTCACATCAATACCAGTAGAGGAGGAATAATCACCATACACACATATCATTTATACGAGAGTCTCTATGGAAACATACTATTTTGTAGGGAATACACATATTCCCTTGGTATGGTCTTTGTTTCTCATGTTCTATCACACAATAATTAATGCCTACCCTTTGTACGATAATTCTCAATCCATAACTCCCCTATATTTTGAAAAGAGTAATGGAACCTACCTAATATCCAAAATGTATATTTTTTTAATTATATCCAAAATGTTTATATATATCCCATAAAACATGTTTACTGTCATTCCTTTGACCATTAGTGACTAAGTAATCTAACTAAGTGTTTATGGGTGCATCGGGGACCAATGAAATTTTGTTCTACTCATGTGTTTAATGGAGGAAATTTAATTTATAATTCCATTTTGATCTCACATAGGTGGTGAGATTTCATATCACAGGATACATAACCTAATGAATTAATATTCGTGTGTTTTTTAAGTTACACCTACCTCTTTGTAGTTATTCAATTTAGGCATAGATTGAGAACCATAGCCTAAGATCATCCAAACCCAACTAAAAATTACCCATCCATAAAATGTATTCACACCATCAATGAATAATCATATATTTCAAAACCCCATCAAAATTATTGATAATATTTATTCCATAGTACATTCAAATTGAATAATCAAAGAAATAATCCTTGGGAAATATTTTTTGGCTTATACATTGATAAAGGAGGTGTGCACCACACTTAGTATCCACTATAATATATATCGTACAAAGCCCCCAATTTCACATTTCCTCATATCCTCGAATTATGACCATACTAATATTAAAATGTAAATAAACCAAAAAAATTTAAGTACCTCAATAAAATAAAATGAAACATGGTGTTCATAGATTCCTGGAATCATCTTATTTAGATAAATAAAATCCCCATTATGTCAAACACAATTCCACCAGAATTTGTAATTTTTTCACTCTAATATGAGATATTTTATACTAAAATTAGTGGAAACCCACGTGTTAGAGGATCCCATGATAAAATATACAATAATACATTTAATGATGAGTAAAATCATCATTATTCCCTACACGTAAAGGAGGTAAAATGGGATAATATAAAGGGGGTGGGAGCTCATCCACTTCATGTTCAATGATTTGAGTGTTGAAGACTTATAAAGGGGGTTTTATATTTAATATTCCAAAATGTCCATCCTAAACGTAGTTTCAATAAAATATATGTATAGAAAATTATGGTCTATCCAATAGGTGTTAGGGACAAATACCTCTTCCAAAAACCCCCACAATGTGACCTTTTGGGTCATGTTATGGAAAAAATCCATTATAATGATCAATAAATATTCCACAATGATAGTTTCATATTATTTTAGGGCATCTTGTATCATGTAACAATGAACTACAGTCAATCCGGCTCCAAATTGTGACCTCATTTATCAAATAATAACATTTTATATAATAGATGCCTCTCAATGGGAAAACCCACACTATGAGCCTTATCCCAATGAAATATTGTGGGTTGTGATATGATACCATATGTCAACGAAGAACCAAATATCTCATGAACTAGGACTCCATAACCTGGCCTCTTTATCAATGGTATAACAACTACGTAGAGAATCCATATTCCACTGCCTCTTGGGACCCTCTATAGTGCATCTATCCTACAACATTGTGAGACTTTCCCTATAAGAAACCCTTATTGCATATCCCTCACCATCATAGTGTCTAGATCATCACACTCAATTTATTAAATTTCAAACATACCCAAGAATATCATGTAATCCTTTTGAATTATTTTATAATATAGATTAACCTCTTAGGTATGAACCTTACATATCAAATCTACCCTTATGTATGAACACATTCCCAATATATATTACACATATATAAAATAGTATAACCCTTATGTACCACTATATATCTCATAGAACCATTATGAATATCCATTACATATTTCATAGTAGAGTTACATGTCAACCATTACAGTCTATAGAGTACCCTTACATTCTATAGAGTACCCTTACATACCACATGGAAACTCTTGTTATTTTTTAAATCATACTAGCCCCTAAGAACCCTAATATATACAGGGTAACTTAAGTATCATTGGTTGGCCAATAAATATGGCCCTTATGTATTGAGTACAATAGATATCAAAGGGAAAAATATTTAATGAATTGTATATGATTTAAATAAAATCATTCATACTCCTTTTTCTAAAGTAAATCCTTAACAATTACACCCCTTAAATATCATACCACTAACATATCATGGAACTAAACCTTATACAATATAGGGTTAACCATTATATATCATAATTACTTTCAATACTCCATGATTATATGGATGAGTTGTATACTCTTAAGATTGAGGAATTTAGACTTGTGTAATATTGCCCTTATGAATTAGTATAACAGTTACATAATTCATGTCCAGTCATTATATATCGACACGTATATATCAATAAATTACTATTATCACACAAGATACCATCATTGAAAATGAAATCAACTATATAATACCTTATAAAACATCCTCTCACATGCCTGCTCACCTTATGAATTAATGCATATGTTAAGGAATGGTACATCCCTAGATCCAAAAAATAAATTCTATATGGTGGGTTTATTACATGGTTCATTCCCTAATGGCATAACCTCCCCCTATGAAATTTTTTTCCCTTGTAGAATGTGTTATAACAAAACACCTCTGATTCTAGTGTGCTCTGCCTCCTCTAACATATTTACAACCATACACAAAAAGACAGATAACCAACAAAGACATCTCATAGACCTCTAAAAATATAAATGAATCCTCTTAGATATGTTACAACCCTCAAAATCCCAATCCAAAACCTAATTCTCAAAACACTTATTGATAAAAATTTCTAGGGAGTCGTTTTTGGGGTTGTATTTGTTGGTATTAATGTGGATAAAATCTTAAATATAGTCTAATTAGTCATTTTTAGTTCATATTTTGAAGTCTCTTAGAAGTTATAACGTGTTTTTACTTTCTGTAATTTATTTTTTATGAATAATTCGTTATCCACTAATGAGTGGTTCCAAATTAATATAAACAAGTGAGAATAATAAGATTTTCATCGATGTAGGGTTACCATTATAGGAATTCATGATGTTTGGGTTAAAAACATAGGGAATATTAATGTATTTATAATTTGAGGATCCATATATTTGTGGAACAATGTACAAGTATTAAATGATGTAAAATGATTTCCTATATAGATTTATCGAAATAAGGTTATTCAGTAGTAGTAGTTTTTTTCTATTTTATTTATTATAAAATTTAATAAATCATAAAAAATATTTTACTAGAGATAATCTAGCAATGTTTTAACTGAGATTCAATACAGTATCATTTAATTATCTTATGGTATATTGAAGATGATATTTTGTATCCAAAAGTTACCATGATGAACATCTTGGAAAGAGAATGAGGGGACATGGAGATCATTATAACAACATATTGTGTTTATTTTTATATTTTTTATTTGGAATGATATTTTAAAATTCATTTGAAAGGATTACTTTAGTGATTTGTAATGTATTATTTCCTATCATAAAAAACAATATTTCAAAATGTTCTATTTTGAAATTAAATGTCATTAAAAAGTGGGTAATGATATTTTAGAAAAAAAATAATGAATGTTATAATTAAAAAAAGATAAATACCTTTAAAAAAATAATGGATTATTTTTTAATAAAAATATAGAAATATAAAAGTAAAATAGAAAAGATGTGTTTTCAACGACACATTTTTTAGAGAAACTTGAATTCCAGTTTGATATGCTAGAAATTAAAATGAAGAAGAAGAACATGGAGTTGATGTATGACTCTTATTTATAAAAGGTTTCTATAAATTTATTATAAATGAAAAATGTGTGTCATATTAATATAGAACTATTATTGTATCATTATTATCAGTTTTTCAAGGATGAATATAGTAGAAGTTGGGGGATTAGTATGTTTCATATATGGAAGAAAACAGTGACATTTCCATTTATTATAGTTTAAAATAAGGGGGTCAGATTGGGTAATCTAAAACTTTTATTTAAATAGTAGTGATATTTAGTAAATTAGGTTCATATTCACCTTTACCAAAATTAACCATGTATTAAAATTTTGGGTTGCACTAGGTTAAATATAATGTCCATATTTTTAGTACATTCATTATATCATATTTTCTATGAGGAATAGATGAGAAGAGAGAAGATTCACTATTAAAAGTGGTACAATATCATTAAAAAGGATAATTTTTAATTTGACATACATAGATTACACTACACCTCTATTGGAGAATAACCCATTTTTTGGAAAAATATTTTATATTAGATATGAGGGTTGTTTGTCTATTTATCTCTCTTTAAAATTGTGTAATTAAATTTTAACTAAATATGAACCCAATCTTGGATGGTAGTTACTTCTAGTTTATAACATATAGAATGAAGAATTATTTTTGACCATTTAGGATTGATATGTACGTGGAATATATTCCTAAAATAACTACCATAATGTTGTTTGGATAGATATTAGAGCGTGATCATATAGAGTTTTATTTTCATGCTACGGAAATAATTGCAATATGGGGGGATTTGGGTAACCATATCTATATAAGGTTTATGGAATTAAAACTCATTCATGAAATTTAAGAGAATATACTCAATACATATTAAGGCGATTCAAATCATTGAAAAGATAAGATTTATTGATTATAGAATAAATATTATGGTTTGAGTTTAAGGCTGAATGAATGGTGGATTTAGTTTTTTTGTCTGTTGAACATTCATGGGGAATATATGATATATTTTAGATAGATCATCCTTTTATTAGTATTTTCAATATAATTAAGATAATATTACATCTATAGTTAAATTAAAACCCTTGAATACCTAATTATAATGATATAAACGATGTGATTTTGGATAAAATTTACTACAATATTATATTGCATGAAATACGGAAAAATTATAATGAGTCATTTCAAAAAAAAATCTTAGTAGATAGAATTTAATTATCTAAATACACTCTCATTGAGAAATGATTCTCAGAATAAAGAATATAATTATATGATGACATTTAATTCCATAAATATTAATATATAGAATTTTAAATTTAACGGAGAATTTCAATGTACTTGTCATTAATATGTTGGAGTCATACATCTGGTTAATAGGTTTCCTAAATAAATTAAAAAATATTGATGTGAAATAAGAACCTATTAAGATAATATTTAAAGGAATAAATATATAAATGAATTATTAGTGTTTATTATTTAATAATGTGAAATTATTATCTAAATAAGTTAAAAACATGTATAATGTAAAATTATAGGATTTTGTGGACTATAAGGTCCTTGTAGAAAAAGCGATGGTGGGTTTTGTAGACAATTATCGAGTAAAAGATAGTAATGATAACAATACTGAAATTGAGTGTAGATTTTATATTGATGATAAACATGAATAAACATTGATTAAATAAAAAATTATTGGAACAATAAAATTAATGAAAACGTATTCATTCATGAAAATATGATTTTTATCTAGAAACAAGATGTATTAAAGTATGAACTTTAAGTGGAAATTGAGAATAAAAAATCTATAATTTCAATAAATTTAGAAATATAAGTAGAGATACTACAAAATACTGAATATTAGTGGTATATTAATGATTGTGTGACCAATTATGTGAAATATTGGTTCAAACGAATAGATGAATTCAAAGTGGAAGTCATAATATTGTGATGGAAATGTAACGATCAAGAGATTCTTATAACTCTTAATATGAAATTATTAAATTCAAGTGCACAATCTATAAAATAAGAAAAAATGGTCCCTAGGGAATCTACAATGTTGTTTGATATTGTTCCACCATTGATGTTCTATAAATTAATTGTAAAATCAGTTGATATTCTTGACCCAATGTAAAAGAGAAATAACGGTTGAAGAAGATACTCAATTTCTTACACCATAGAAGAAGGTTTTTTGGAAAAATTATAAAATAATCCTAAATAAAATTCAATAGAAATTAATATATATTAAAATAAACAAAATATTATTATTTATTAATGGGGAAATATGAATTCTCACATTAAAATTGTTTCATATTAAATAGGATATTTAATTAATAATATAAACTAAATATATGGGAAATATTTTCTATTAATGAAATTATTTTAGTGGATATTACTTTTTTTTGTCGAGCCTATAACTATAAATACATGTTTTTATCATAAATATTGTGAATTTATATACTAATAAAAATACAAATTCATAGATATTTTAGATTTATTATTTATCAAGTATACAATTGTATTGATTTTCAATTTGGGGAAGAATATATGTATCTGTAGGAGGGTTCATCTAACATAACACGAAAGTAATCTAAGAACTAAACATAGATCAAAACATAAAAAACACACAAGTCCAATGTTAATACTTTTTTAATATAAATTGGTATATCTGAAATATTGATTTTAGATAATGGATGTACTTCCCACTTGATGGGAAATAATATTTTCATTTCTGGGATACAATACAATAAGGATGGATTTGTGATATTTTTAAATGATAAGGGGATAAAAATTATCAGATCCATGCAGGAAAAAGTTGATAGAAAATATTTTGGGAAAATATATATTTATTTGGTTGAATGTATCAATCATAAAATTATTCTTTTAGTAAACTATCTGACTCATGACATGTTCTGGAGTTAAAAAAGAAGTCACACACTATCTAAGGAAGAAAGGAATCTATTATTTATAAAGAAGGAGAGCCCATTGGAATCATTATCTCATTGGTGATGGTGATAGATATAATTTGCCTATGGAGGAATAATTTTTTTCTTAAGTGATATGGTTATTTAAGAAAGATACCTGTAGCATTTGGTGAAAAATTATGGTTCATTACACCTCCCAAAACATTCATGAGATTGATCACCTATGTGTGATACTTCTTAAAAAGGGATGACTGTTAAAAATAATTATAACCCTAAATAGAATAATTCAAACATATATCTTAAAATTGTGAAAAAATATGTGTTTAAGAAGGTATTTTATATTAATCATTAATTATTATAGTAGGATGGCATAAAAAATGGTTATTTCTACAAAATATCTTGTATTGCAGTGCATCACTCATTATAAGATATTAGCATAGAACATTATAAGGCTAAAAATTAAATAGTTCCACATAGATAATAGAGTACTATTTATAAATAATTAGGTAGATATATACATAAAAAATAAATAAATATAACATCAATTAATAGTGGTATGAAATCCATTATACACAATATATTTTCGCACAAGGAACAATATTCTCAAAAATTTATATCAGACAACACTCTTAGAAAAGAGTATACCAGTGAAATATTGGAAAGTGGTTGTTCTAAAATTAGTATACATGACTAATGGAATATTATTATATACAAATGTGGAAGAAGACAACATTATGGGATGTGATATGAGAAGAATCTAACACTCAAATAAGTTCATGTTTTCAAAATTAAATGCATCATTTTTAAAAAACAGAAGAATAAAAAGTTATTAATTTTTAGGGAAAAACGTACTTTATTTATATATTCATTGAAAATAAATGTTTAAAATTTCTAGAACAACAAAATTGTAAAAATATTTTAAATTAAAAAGATTATGGTTGATGAAAATTATGAAAAATACATAAACTAGTGATAATATTATGCAATATAAAATTAGTAATTTTTAGTAAGAAAATTATGACGTTGTGTGTGGATTAGGGGGAGATCATGGTGTAGTAGAAAATATGTGTTAAATATCTGATGATGAAGAAAATATAGTAGAGGAAATACCGAAAAATTGATAATCTATTATATAATAAGTCAATAAGAATAATATTTTTATTGTCCAAAAAACATGGATCATTAATGATCAGGGATAAATATCATATCCATATTAGGAGAAACAAAAAAATTTAAAGATGATTCTAAGGATGATAGTTTATTAAATGATATATATGAGGAACATTACCAAATTGGAAGAAATTAGACATAAAATTATTTTCCAAGGAAAAGAAGAATAATCTCATTAGAACCAAGTGGGTATTAAAAAATAAACACAATGTAGATGTAAAGATAGATCGAAAATAGATAGGACTAGTGTGAAAGTAAATTTTCTAAAAAAATCATTTATTTTGATTAAAAAATTTCACACATGTACGTGCTTGAAACTATTAGAGTTATTTTATTCATATATGTGAAAAAAAGGCTTCAAGCTGCATAATATGGATTTTAAATCTAAATTAATAAATTAATTTTTTAAATAGGAAGTTTATATATTTAAATTGGATAGATTTATTATATAAAAAGATGTATGAAATTGGTGTTGGAGGAAGATGACACTGTATGACCTAATGAATGTAGTAAAGGAGTAGTATTATCAACTAGATCATTACTTAAAAAAGTAAAATCCCAACGAATTAGATTTGGTTAAAAACTAATACATCAATAAAGAAATGGATAAGTGGATTTTGGGGATTATCTATAGGGGTGAAATCATTTTTTGTGACTCGTATGTTTCTCATGGTGATAAATTTTTATAATATAAGATCTGTGAATTTTAATTATCATTTATTATTGTGTTAAAATTATACATTGTCTTACAAGTGATTCATGGAATAAATTTCACAATTTTTTCAAATAAAATATGAAAAATAATCACACAAAATTTTTTACATGGATACTCATGTCCAATTAAAACTCTAGTGGATTCTAGGATTAAATTACTAAAATAAGGTTATTGAATGTATGTTTATGTTTCTGAATATTGATACATTATTTTTATTTTTCTATGCCAAATGACCACATGGAGAGTCCTATTTTCTCAATATTTTAATATTAAAGTTACCAATGTTAGCCAAATGATATATATATGTTATCAATGAAAAGTATACATTAATACATCAACAATATAGTAGATTTTGGGATGTGTTATCATAAAACATCACATCTGAAGTTATTAAGATACACATATATAGATTTGGTTGGTTTTTCTGATCAAAGGTTGTAAAAAATTAGATGTTTCATTATACATTTGATTCTCATTCATTTCTATGAAGATTAATTAAAATGATTTAATTTCCTTGAGCACCATGGAGGTGAAATATATAGTGGGTACTCAAAATTTTACATAGTTTCTATAGATGAATCAACAACATAAAGACAATTAAGTTGAGGAATAATATCCCATTGGAATCACTTGTGTAAACCGAAGGGTTATTCATCTTATAAAAAAATATCTTCCATCATTAAAGGGCATTGTAAATTAAAAAAAGTATCACATTATCAAGTAGAAGGTCAATCATGGGCTAGATAAGTATGTTTTTTGTCTACTAAAAACTTGTTGATGGAATTAGAACAAAGACTCTTCTGAAAGCTAATTTTAAAAGGAATCTACTAAATATTAGAGTCCATATCACACTCTCTAAGAAGATGCGTTATATAGGATACCCCACTCTCCCATAGTGATTTTTATTTCTAGAAAAGTATATTCTCTCTCATTAATTTGTTGTATGAAATTTTAATTCTATTTTATTGTAATTTAAAAGACGGTATTTATAGGTTCATTGGGAAAGTTGAAAGTGCATGTGAATCAAGGAGTTTCTTTGATGAGGTTCCATTTAAAAAATTTTCTTAGACAAATCATGACTCAATTGGTAATAGAGTTTATGTTAAGTGAATCATTGATAACCATTGCGAAGAAAAGAAGTTTGGATTGTGTTTATGATTATATATATTCATTTATTATGTATTCTAGAAAATAAATGATGAATTATTATTTATGTTTTAATAAAACTCAAGGGGAATATTTTTGACCCAAATTCACCTTATGTGATTTGTTGGTTGTATTTTTTGATAATATAGTGGAATTAATCTTCAATGTTGTCACCTTTATATTTTTGGATTACAAATTTTAAGGCTCTATGAATTGATGAGGAGTTTTATTTGATGATGAATTTATAAATTATGTCATAGAAATTATCCATGTAAGAGTTTTTTACCGTATGGGTCTAGAAGGGAGTCACGTATGATCCATTGATGTATGGGTTTCTAATATAACGATTCCAATTTTAGGGATTTGTAATATTTGGGTTACTTACATAAAATTTCCATGTATATGGTTTCTAGACATAGGGGTTCATTATTTAAGGATCATTCAAGGATCAATTTATGATTCGCATAACATACAAGTATTCATTGATAAAGGGGGATTAAAATTGTAGATTTTAATAAAGAAATTAGTCTAAAAATTAGTTTCAGGTACATATTATCAATCAAAAAATATGATTAATATTTCCACTAGCATTGAGTTGATATAATCGAGATGTGTTTCCTGGGAGATTAAAACATTGGTATTTAGATTATCGTAAGGGATATAGAAGGTTATTTTTTAGGACCAAGGGTTACCTTGTCTCACATTATAGTAATGAAAGGAGACAACTTGGATATTCTTGTAAGTACACGTTATAATAATTATTGAATGAAAATTTTGTAATAGATTTTGGTTGTAATTTTAAATTCTTAGTTTAAATATTTTATGGCATTTTTTCCCAAAATAAAAAACAATAGGTTTTCCTATAATATCATAAAAATATTTATCATTATGATTGTTGATGATTAATTTTTTCAGAAAAATAACAAAAACATATTATGAAAATAATCATAATTATTATTTAAAAAAACAAGGAAGTTTTGTTATTATAGATACTGAAAATATAAAAAATAAATCAAGAGAAAATTGTATGAAGAATTATGTGTTGAGAGTATCAAAAATTATAGTTTTACAAGATCTAAATAAAAATAAATAACTGGATTAGGAAGGTTATCCATTATATTTCACTTTGATTTTTTTTAAATTTCTTAAAACAAAGGATAATATAAAATATTTGTACTCCATTATTGGTGTTAACCTATTATAAGTTTATTGAGGTTGAAAGAAGTAGAACATTGTGGATAAGTGTGTCCCCTATATGAAGAAGAGTGATGTGATTTAAATTTTATAAGGTGGTAGACTATGAGGGTCAGTACATACCCTATGAATATTCTAATTAAAAACATGAGATTTGGGTATTAATGTTTATAGGAACATTTCCATGAATTATTCTTGGATTTACCCATTTTGGTAAACTATGTAAAATCTCTTACATCCCCCATGAATGGAATCATTATTTCATATTTGTTGTGATGAAATATGGAGAAGAGAGATGAGACCATATTAGAACTGGAAAAAAGAACATTTTTGATGGAAAATATCTAATTGACATACCCTAATTCACCCCAATACTCAAGGTATAAACATTGTTCATGACCAACAATGTCCACTAATCTAGAACAGAAAATTCAAATTTACCATAATTTTAAAAACATATAATTATCTCGGTAACTAAAAACTCCCCACTATAATAATTATCATCCCTTGTAGGTAACATAGTTCATTCTACACTAACTATAACATTAATTATGACTCAAATTATGACCAAAATTATATTTTTCCTTCTAGTTATGGTCATTCTCACACAATACTGAAACTAGCTCCTATTCAAAACCATGGAAATCCATGTATCAAAGTTTCAATTATTTCCACCAACTCTATGATCAGGCCCCAAATCCAACAACATCAATTATTTATTGAATAATAGGAATCGTAAACCATTGGTTGACATCAAAATCCAGCAATTTAAAATATATCACCTATAATAACACTCAATCATCACATGAATATAATCATCAATGCCCATAGTCTCACTCAATACACTATATCCAAAACCCATAGCCCCACTTAGTTATATATATTAGTGTGATTCCCATGAGCACTATCATTAAATAGAATCAATCACTCCACTAAACTATTTCCAAAAATAGAAACCATGTAATATCATCTAGTTATTATTCAACACCTCATGGTTTTTAGTTACTGAATATAATAGCCTTTCCTGGTCTCCATAATTCAACAAAAAAATCTAGTTATTTTCTATTTTTTAATCATACCCTATCCATTTTTATCCATGAAATATCACAAAAAAAATAACCACCACTAGGTTGGGTCAAGTAACATGTTACTCCAAACATTTACCAAAAAAATTTGAAATGAGTTCCACGCACTAAGATCATTTTTTATGTCCTCCCCCACCATAGAGAATTTGTTATCATTGATTTGTGTGGATGATCCAACCCAATGGATCGAACTCAAGGTCCATAACCATTAACAACATACTGAGACTCTCATGCGATATATTATTGTAGGCCCTATAATGTCTCATTGGCCACTCATAACCTTCTATGTATCCAACTAATCATATTTTAGGTACCCTCCTAATTCAATAGTCATCACACTGAATAGCTTGGCCACATGAAATATTTCAAGGTCCAATGATCATATCAATTCTTTACAAATTTTATAAAATACTCACCACTCATCTCCCATTTGATATGAACATTCAAAATTAAACTCAATTATCATTACCCTTTGTAATTTCATTATCACTTTACTAAGAACTTTTCAAATTAACTAATCCACCATCTATGTATGTTAAAAAGGATATCCATATTTTAACCACTATATATTGAGTATTCATCTAACCCATATTTTAATGTTTCTCAATATACATTATTAATATAAAAATACATAACCTATCATATGTTGATATTAGTATTACCCTACAATACTATTTGATTCATGCTACCTAAATTCATATCCCATCAATGTTAGGCACATTAAACTAATCCTCGATCACACTCTATGTATATTTCATGTTCATACCATAAATTATACATTGATGTTTGTAATTAACCATCTAACCAAACAAACCATACATTTCAGACCTATAAAAACATAAGAATTACTATTTTTTGGAACCATAACACATAATGAATATTTATACATATACCACATACTGCATAACACCTTGTTTGCATCAATATCAAATGAAAGTTATCTACCCCTATTTCCCAAATCTCAATGTAATTATAACCCTAGTCTAATTCCCCATTCATATTACACTTGTATATAAAAATTTATCTCAAAAAATAATGAGGAAGTTCCCTTTTAATCAATTATCACAGTCATCACACCAATATCCTAAGTCCTATCTCATCATCTATAGTCTCTCCCAACTAGTCCTTAAACAAACCCAAACATACATGTATTAATGGAGAGAAACATTTATACTCTCACATTGAAAATCATGAACCAAATAAAATGAAAATTTATCCACTAATGGATTATAAAATATATATGGATATATATTTTTATTAAATATATTATACTCAAGGAACTACCCACTGTAGGGTACTAATCCTCATATGAAATTCTCATACCAGACTACCCATTCAAGGACCATAATCAAATTCTTGCGAATATAACAACATCTCCCTATAATAATATATATCCAAATAACCATACCCATCTTTTTTGGATTAGTGTACTTCAACTAATATGTTTTTTAAACCCCAAAAATGTTTTTTACTCTATATTATTGAAAACTATTTTATTTTCCAAAACCTATGTTTTAATCATATACAAACATGTACATGTAACGTAAACATAAATTACTGATATAATTAATTAACACCCATCTCTTTTCAACATCATATAAGAGGATTAACATATATCAAGTATCAATAACAAAATGTACCATATTCCACAAAAATCAAGTCATCTATATCCTTGAAATCCATAAAAAATATTTACTCCCATGAAAAACGCACATCACCACATACAGGTGTTTCCCTGGTAAAATATGTTGTGTCTATCCCCAGTAGAAATTAGTCATGTCTTACATATACTATATCTTAAATAATGGAAAAATATCCATTATCTAATACCACCTTTTAATTTATCCATTCCTTTTTAATCTACATTAACTAGATTAGTGTACCACATGATCTTAGGAACACATCCCCATATAATTGATGTTTCTGACTAGCGGTAAGGGTGTGATACAGTGTAGAAACTATACCGTAATATTCTATTAAAATAGAAGTGAGAAAAAACTTACAATATATCATCACAATATCTGAGATATTGAAACTAACACAATTGTTAAACTATCCATTAAAATAAAAGACACTGCATGTTAAAAAAATGAACTATTTGAAATTCTACAGGATGAAATGGGGCACCACAAATGTCTCACAGAGTTAGATAATACACTCCTCAAATAAAAATATAAATAATATTAAATAACTAAAACATTTTTCTAAGTCCCAAACCTATCCCATCTCATTAATCTTTCCTATCCATCAAGATCAACAATGTAATATAATAAGTTTTCCCAACTTATACATGTGATCATGAAGTTTTATCAGTAAGAAATGTCTCGGGGTCACTTAATAAATGTGTTATCATAAATTAAATAGACACTACCAAAATTTTCAATAATATAAATAGAAAATTCAATGCATGTACAATGTGATATTCTATGAAAAATAAAATACAAAAAATTGTCATAATAAAACCTATCATATCCATGGGTTCTATATGAGTCCCCCAATAGTGAAAATAACTACGCCATCTAGTACTAGGATGTATCAAATCTTATCAGCTAGCTATAATAAGGGTTATTGTAAAATCAAACCATATAACATCATATGTCATAATTGTTCCTTGGGGGGATAACTTCCCACACTATTTACCATAATCCTTATTCAAGAACATCTAGAGTAAAAGCACCAAACACATAAACAATCACACTCAGTGATTATTATTATTTTAATGGGGGCAAGTACCCACCTTGAAACCACCTCACAGTCAGATAATTTCCCACCATGAATGCCATCATATATCATACTCATAGGGGGATAATTACCCACCTTAGTTATCACCTCATATATAATGCACAATGAGAGATATAGTTTCCCACCCTTAATATATCCTTTTAATGGGTAAATAACACATGTCAATTATACTGTCATATTTAATTGGATCTAATAATGAGAAAACCCAATTTTTTATAATAATACATCACTTTTATGGTTTGAAAATATTCATTATTATGAATCTATATATTTGATTTGAATTTGTACAAATATTTATATCATTTGTTAAATCATATTTTTTAATTTATTATATTCCAATGATATATTTAATATTAATATGATTACATTGGGAAACAAAGTTTGTTTCATTTTTTTATTAAATATATTTTCATAAAATGATTTCTTATTTTGATCTATCTAAAAAATTAATTTTTTAAAATTTTATAAATTATTATTTTTTAATTATATACATTATATTGATATAATAAAGAAAATTATAAAGGTATTCAATAAGAATATTATTTTTATATGTGAACTGAATAATTTTTGGTCTTAATAAATTGTTATCCATGTACTCATTTCTTTATTTAAATATTAATTTTATTGATTTGTTAATTTTAATTTAATAAATATGATTTTTTTGTTTCACCAATCAAAATTATCATAATGTTAATTTTTGAGAATTTTTTGGACCAGTTGACTTTTAATTGAGTATTTAAGTAATACAGTTTTTAAAAATGCAGTATTTTATATGATATCTTCAAGAGATAAATTTGAGAAAAAAATAAGAAACATATGGAACATGTTTTAAATGATAATATTCCTTTAATATAATATAAAAAATATTTAATTAATATAATGTAATTATTATATCAAATAAATTTTGAAATATTTATTGGTGCTGATGGAGAGTTTGTGTAGCATTCCAAAAGAATAAATTGATGTATTTAATAAAGTATTATAGAATTTATAAGTATTTTAACGTACTTAGGAGGGAAAATTTATGACTAATCAATATTTTGGTATAAATTTTTTAATTTCTGAATTATATAAAAAATATAATTATCCAAATAATTACCCAGTATTACCTTAAGTTAAAAAACATCCATATTCAAATCATAAAAATTTCATCATGATGGAAAAAAGAATAACAAATTTTTTATATAGTTCTAGATTATTTTTTTGATGAACAAAAATTTATATTTTTGTTATTAATTTAGTTTAACTGTTTTAAAATCGTATAATTATTCAATTCTCATATATAATGTCGATGAAGCACATGTGATAATGGGAGAATATTTATAGAAAAATATTTCAAATATTATTTAAATGATATTGTTTTGGATGATTTATGGTGTAGAATCATTTTTGAGAATAAATATTATTGGGAATAAAATATATTTATATTTAAATTCTAATTACATATTTTTATTCATATTATAGAATTAAATTTAGGAAATGATCCTAAAATTATATTCATTTATTTGATGTTTAAAATGATTTATAAATTGATAAAAATAAAAAATAAATATTCATTATTGTGTTATTTTTTCTATATAATGTAATGTAATATTCATTTTAACCAATTTCGTCTATAAAAATATATTCTTGGCCCATAGAGTCAAAATATTTTTAAAGATTTCATTAAATATTTCCCCAAAAAAAAGACTCATTCTAACATTTCATAAAAATTTCATCTTTGGGTTATCCCGAAATAATTCCTAAATACATATCTAAACATCCATTTAAATATTCATTAGGATGTTCCCAAGAAAGATTACTTTCTATAAATGATATAGACTAAATCCACAAGATGTGGTTGAAAGGGAAAGGTAAGGGTTTGCAATCCACATTATACATTATTGTTTATGAATCATAATCTTCAAAATAAATTAAAACATCAACTATTTTTTACAATTATAGAATTTTCTTGGTATTCTATAACGTCTCTGACATAGATTCCCCAAATAGGATCCCAAGCCCTGTGGTTCACATGGCCTCAAGAGCATACCCTCAAATTCTAGATAATGACAACTAGATGTGAGGGCTTAGGTGAGTCTATAGGGATACTATTCCCTCATTATATGAGTGTACCATAGTGGAATATATTTAACAAATATAAATAGAATATGTAGTAAACAATAAAACCAAAGTAAACAATGGGTGATTTATATTATAAAAAATAAATAATCCATTTCCTAATCCTGATGATGCTACATGTCATATGTCTCTAATAAATCATACAAAAAATGATTACATGGAAGATGTGAAATACATATTACTAATGTAAAAAAGGACAAAATAATCCCCACATCATTGTGAGCTTCATCTTCATATCATGTACTTCTATTATTAAGAAGCATATCAGGTAACTATAAGATGGTGATTTACCTTATCATTACCTATAATTAAATAATTAGTTTGGGTCAAACAGGTGACCCAAATAAGGGGGTGATAAATAATCATGTTAGGAAACCACCCTAGGTTTGTTCCAATTAGTAAGTGTATATATATGATAGAAAATTTTCAATAATAAAAATCAAAAGTACTAATGAACTCAAAAGTATAAATCCTATATAAACTTGTTTTCATTTAATATAAATATACCATTATAATTATATTGAAATTAATAAGTCTCTTGGTTCAGACCATGCTCGACAACCCCTATACAACTTGAAACACAACTGATGCATTATAAGTCTATATAAAGAGAAAAATTTAAGACAGACTCCAAGATTGTTCTTTGGCTTGGAGGTGTGTCATACAATCCATCTCATTCTATTAATTCATATAGAACCTGATTCTGTCCAATAAATTCCTTTGTTGGAATTCAATTATCAATCCATGTGTTATCAACCAAAACACTACAACACCATCCATGGGGATCCTCTAATAATCCCATGTATCTCTTGGATGTGGTATACAATCCATTAAATAAGACTCTATCCATGGAGGTCCTCAATGGAATCCCCATATATCAACCATGACATATAAACATTTCCCCTTTTAGTCTATCCTTGGTAATCAACATGAATTCCATGTATCACTCAACATAAAATTCATTTCTCAATAAGTTTGTACAGAAAGTCTCTCATATGGATCCATGTATCAGTCATGTCATTATCATATTAACCATTGAGTCCATCCATGGAATTATATGGTGAATCCATGTATCTCTCAAGGTATAAAGGTTAATCTTCATATTATTATAGCAATGTAATTCTTATTTGAATCAATGTATCACTTAGGACAATTTCCATTTCAGCAATACCATATCATTGAAACATTTTATTTAAAATACCAAGCTAAAAAAGGTAATTCAATATAACTCACCGCAAAAGGATGACTCTGGAAAGGACCAACCTCAACATATTATTCTAATAATTTCTCACATTGGTATATTTTTAATTACATCTTTCAAATGTATAAAAATCTAATACATGGTTTTGTTACCCTATAACACATAAGAGAAAATAAATAAAAGTTTCAATTCATTCCCATTAAGGTAATTTCAAAACTAGGAAAATCTCAAGGGACGTTCCTTAAAATAATCTCTTTGATGTTTTTATCATTACAAGCATAACAAGTATAAAAAATACCATAAGGGTTTACTGGTCATATATCTCACATTTTAAAAAACAATTTGTGAAATTTGATCCAATTTGATCCAATTTTATTTATTCAAGTAATATATAATAATTCAGTCACATAGCCAAGAAACCATGCTTTAAACAATAAAGGAATACTTGGTTTTAAGGTAAATTCATCCATCACATACACTTAATTCAAATCAATTCAAATCTACCAATATTTCAACCCAATTTATAAAATTTTCCATTGTATAACAACCCATCTAATAGATAAAGGTGTGCCTTAAAGGGTCTTCCAAGGAATAAATCCATAAATTTTCTTTCAAGGAATCTTACCCATTGGGTGGTCATAATTCAATGTATATAACAAATAAAATTCAAAAAAACTCCAGTTCAATTACCTGAAACAAAACATACAGTAATAGTGTTCAATTTCATTTAATATGACAATGGAAAAATTGGTCTGCGGCACCCCATCACATATTAACGATACAACAATCAATGAAAATAACATAAACAAATAATTTAGGATTTTGTTGATATCTAGTCTAATATCAAGCTAAGATTCATTCTGATTTAGATGAAATCATAAAAATTGATGAAGAATAAAAATCAGGGCACTTGAATGTAAATCTAAATAACATAACACATTCATAGAATAAAAAGGAGTGGATAAAACGGAATTATGGAATTACCATTATGGATTCAAGGAGATTAAACGTGTTGGAATCTATGTTTGGATAGATTATAAATGTAGAATCTATGTTTGGTCTAAAGTGATAGATTACCAAAAGGGGACGGTGTTATTTATTTAAAGAAAACACAAAACATATTTAATATAAGGATTTCATTTTAATAAAAAATTATTAAAATATCAGCACAACAGGGATCAGATAGTTTAACCACAAGGTTTTTCATACTATTTGAAAACAATTCACTTCTTCCAGTAGGCATTTGATGTAGTACAAAGTTACCCTACGTAATTTCTAAACCATGAAAAACCATGATAAGACCCATTATCAACATCTTCTGAAAACTGTTGAACATCCTTATGAAAATGAGGCTCATCTTGCATGGTTCACCCTAACCTTGTAGCTTTTATGCCCCCACTGACATCCTCCCAAAATTTTGTCAAACGTTGTGGCCTTCCTTACATGGTACTCACTAACTATGCACCAAGATAAAAACACCCAAACATTGGGTACCAGGCTCTAGACCAACCCTAGACACTCTAGAGACTACATTAAACCAACATGCATAAACATTAGGCCATCTATAATAGTCTTAACTATGAAGTGATGGAAAAAAAGATATATACCTCAAAGAACAACCAGTTTCCGAAAATCTCATTCTTAAAGAATTGTTTCCCAGAATTTCTCTTCCAATTGTGGAAAAGAATGATATAACCAAAACTACAGCCACTATGATCATACATCACCCTCCCTCTACCAGGTCTTGTACTACACATGATCATAATTCCATGTCACTTGTATAAACGGGATAGACCACCCTTAGAAAACCTTAATGATATGATCCAAAATTCATATTGGATGCTCTCCAAAGGATATATCCTCTTACAAATCAACCTCCTCAGGAATAAAGGCATGATACATGTATAAATATTACCTTTGAAGCAGGTAAACAATGACGACGGTGTGCTTAGCCATGTACCTAAAAGATAACTGCAACTAATAGGAAACTAGCCCGACTCCCTCCAAAATCTTGAATGGTCTGATGTATATTGGAAAAATAATACCATATTTCCTTATCCTCTTGTATCATAGCCTCAATGATACTTTTAGAAAAACATGATCCTTGACTTCTAACGCCACAGGTTATCTACGGCAATCAACATTATAATTCTGATGGAACTCTGTAGTAGAAATCCAGTTCATAATCAATTGTGCATGTTTTGTGGCCTCAGAGACAAGATATTGTCCAATCATAGATTCCCCTCCTTCCACCAACCAACAAAGGGGTAATCAAAATGGCATACCTTACAAATCCTCATACTTCTTGATCTATATAATTTCCAGAAATCTACAATGAGTCAACCAAGAGTATATGCCTCCCCCATGATCCCTCGAAAGCTATGACACATGCCTACATCCATTAATAAGGCACTTGAATCATGAGCTCTGACTATTCACTTTTATGGGGGTTTTATTTCGTGATCATAAGAAGTTGTGTACCCAAATACTGTTGTATCCATTCCAAGATCGATAAATAAATTGTAAATCCCAATATGAAATCATATAATGTATTACCCCATGTATTCATACTATCTCATGAATATAAAACCTCCCAATCTCATCATCTAAAAATGAAAAATTGACATGTAGGAAGAGATAAACATTCATTATCCTTTCAACAACACCCTATATAGTATCATTACCTCAATGAAATCTTGATAAAATGATCAAAAAAATCCATCGTGATGTGATTTCCTTTACACTTTGGAATTGTTTGATGCTGTAAATGTAAACATGTTCACTGGTTCACCACCATCACCTACTGAAAGGTGAAGTATCTCATAATAAAAATAACTATATTTTTATTCTTACCTGTAATCCAATACTATCGATACAAGTTGTGATAAATCTTAGTGACACTAGTAAGCACATCCTTATATGATACATGAAAATCTATCAACATCTATTCACATATTTATGAAGAGACACAAACCCAACCATGTACTCAATGGATCTCATCCTCTCATATGGTCCATCACAGAGGATGATCCATAACCACTACACTCTCCCACATAATTAAGCCTTCTAAATCTGATATATTCTTTATCCACACACTTTCTAGAAGTGTAATAGAAACATCTATAGAAGAATGGTAAGTCTACCCCTAACTTTTTTGCACCTCCATCTGAATCACAAATAATGATGTTGTATGTTCCAAATCACTAATGGATTTCTAGACTACATAAATCTATGTCATAATAATCAATGCATTGTCCACTACATTGCCTTAACCTAGCATGTAGGCAAGGTCAAAGTGAGAAGACTGTTGTTACTCATCCCAAATTCACTATCTTAGTTTCAGATCAAACATATTAAATATGTACTTGAGTCTTTTGTGGATTGTGTACAGAATAAAAAACAATCTCTCTGTAAGTAATGTCTCCAACAGCGCACTACATGAACAATCATTGTAAACATGAGATCATTTATAAGTTAGTTCCTCTCAAGTGGCCTCAACTACAAGGAACAAAATAGAATGTCTCAATCCCCCTTCATAAGAACTGATCCGAGATCAATACCTAATACATCATAGAAGATAGTGTAACTCTTGAATTTATCTGGAGTAATTAGTATCAATGATAAAATAAATCTCTCTTTATACTCATAAAACTCCTTCTCATGGGAATCTGACAATGCATACATCACGCCTTTCTTAGGAAGTCCCTTCAGCAGCATTTCTAAGCATGAGAAGTCTCCTATGATGTTAATTTAGTAACCATTTAGGCTTAAGAATATCAAAAACTCCAAAATTTCCATTGTATGCTCCTGAGAAACTACAAATCTAACATTCTTTAGGTCCACTGATACTCTTATTTCTTAGAAGGTGTTACCCATGAATTGATTCTAAACTATGCATAAGTGAAAAGTTGTGAGATTATCATATAATCTATTCTCTCCTAGTGTATTAAAGATGATCTCAAGATGTTTGGCATGGTCATGTTGATTGTGAGAATACACCAAGATATTATGCCTGAAAACCACAAAAAAATGAATCATGATATTGATAGAATAGTTTGTTCATCAGTTCCATGAATACTGTGAGCACGTTCGTGGGAATGAACGACATAACAAACTTCTGAAATAAACCATACCTTCTCATGCATTTTATGTGATGAATGTCTAGTGGTCTAACATATGACTAAGTGTAACCATATCTCAAATCAATCATTGATAAGACATTATCTCCTTATATATTTTTGAAGAGTTCAATTGTCCATGACAAAGGATACGAGTTTTTAACAATGAACTAGTTCAACTTCTGATAATCTTGACATAGCCTGTGGGTATCATCCATGTTTTTCACAAAAAGTACTTGTGAACCCCATGCAAAAGAACTAGGATGGATGAAACCATTTACCTCTAAATCCTCTATCTCTCTATTAGAGTCATGAAACATAGTAGTAACTATCAGGTAAGAAGGAATGGATATAAGGGGATCTACTAGAACTATCTTGATAGAGAAATATATCTCTCTCACAACTGTTAATCCTAAAAATTTTTCTTGGAATACTTCCCTAAAATGATCAACCACTAGAGGTAAATCTATTTGACATGTCACTTGGACTTCTATATATAATCTCAGAATTTGGGTTGTCATCTCACCCAACGCATGATGTTCCAGTCTAGCTCATCTTTCCCTGACATTCCATTCACATTTTTGAAGAAACTCCACACCCTATGGTGATGTGAAACTCACCGTGTAGTAATAGAAATACACAAAGGCTCAAAAGGGAACTGACCATACCATCCTAATAATGATATCATATCTCTTCATCACAAGTAATTACAGATCCCATACAACGTGACACCAACATGCCTTAAGTATAAACACATCTACTAAGGACCTCTCCAACATTAACAGATACAATTTTATGTTAAGAACAAATATCAAGGAGTGATCAATCTAAAACAGAGGCCTCTAAAATAGTACATTGGATTGTATAAGGTCCACGATCCTTCTCCTGATGGTTCTATTGTGCTATATTTTTTTGGCCTATACTCTAGCCCTGTGACATTGTCTAGAAACCCTGAGCTGATCCACCCTTCTATCATTGTGAACCTATGGTTCGACTACAATGGCCACGAATGCCACCATGGCTTGATTAGCCTAATGTATTCCAGTTCCATACCTGGAGTGATGTTGTTATCCATGATCCTGAATGTGGTGTCGGTGTAGACCATAACTCACTTGATACAAGTTGAAATATTTTTCATATTCATTTAAGATTTCCCATATTTCCATAGATATGGAACGCGACTGGGTCCCTCAAACATTGTGGCCTCATATTTTCCACACTTCCAAAATGGAAGAACATCATTTGGCTTGCTAATGAGA
This sequence comes from Viscum album, assembly GCA_963277665.1. NCBI lineage: Eukaryota > Viridiplantae > Streptophyta > Magnoliopsida > Santalales > Viscaceae > Viscum > Viscum album. Next base: position 71,174,412 of record OY728133.1, on the reverse strand, counting down.
TTTTATGGCTGCTAGTATCACAACATAAAATCTCCATATGATGCTTCCAATTACTATTAGATACAGTATAATACCTATGAATTGAACTGCCATGGGTCACACCTCCCAATTCCCTCAAGGTTCACATTATGATTATCCCCAAATTCACTATCCTATAAATAGTAGTTAGTGGGATGACATTTTTCTATGATCATATTTCATACCTAAGACCATCCAAAAATCGCCTCTCATTAGACATATCATCACAAATCGGAATGGGTGAGAAGTATTGGAGCACAGTAAAATGGGATGAGTAATCCATAATTGATAGCTTTATCTAATCTATATGCAAAAAATATCAGGCTTTATCATCCCTTAACATCTCTGTAAAGAACTAGTCATAGAAGGCTACCTATAAATCCCTCTAAAACATCTCTTGATGATGTTATTTTTGAGTGATAGCATCCCACCATATATTGGTGGAGTCACACGGCATATACCAAGATAGAATTACCCTATGATCAGGAGGTGTATCAAGGTTCTCAAAGAAGAAATGAATGGCCACAAGCCATGAATATGTCACCTATGGTCCACCATTCCCAAAAAACAATTATGGAATCTCCTGATGAAACTCACATGTTTACTCTTACATATTCGGGGCAGGTCACGGTGCTCCCTAAACGATCTGCATGAACCACATATATCATTCATGGAATACTTCCTCAGAATATGGATAAGTTATTACATCTGGTTCAATATATTACACTATTGTAGGATCCACTAGTAACCAATGGACCACCAACTCAGATGTGTGATCATCTCCACTCTCCTGGCATACCACTGGAGTCCCTCATGGTGGCATGGATATACAACCCAAAAAAAATTCCTTGGTTATTCATCATTAACGAGTTTGATATAAAAAATAAAAAAACATATATTAGACTAGTACATACCAACCAATGATATTACACCCCTCTTCTTTCCCCAGGGGTTCGGTCTAGGAATCAAACATGTCAATTGCAAGAAAGAGACACTACCGAAAGTAGACAACTGAGGTCTGGTCTGGTTTATATATCTACTATAATCTATTTCAATATTACTTGTATTTATACTCATTTCATTTAAAAATGAGTTCACATTCTCATTAATTTAATTGTTACTCATTCCAAGTTTATTTTATTCCCTTTTAGAAGGGTAAACAAATGGTATGCTAAATTCAAATCCATAGGGGCCCGTAATTCCCAGGGATCAACTCCTAGAATTCACCTATGGTATATCACAACACATTTCATTTAAATGTTGAATCATGATTCACTAAATTCCAATCCAAGTGATCCCATACACCTTAGGGTCCAAAACATGTCATCCATCTATTTCACACCATAAAATATCCCAATATACCAATCACAGTAGTAGGCATATGTATCAAAAACACTCTCACAACAGCATGCAATCAATAATGAAACCTAAATGGCATGGAATAATGCATGGAATGAGAAATACATAATGTTACTATGTGATATATGAGTCTAAATACCCGCATATCATTAGGTTTTAACACAATATAACTCTAATTCACATCATTAATAACATATTACATCAAGTTCATAAACCAATGGTTAAATTAATTCAAATTTATCTATCAAAATCCAATATTTAGAAATTTAAATTAGAGAAGTTTGGAATTTCCCTATACATGGTTTAGAAATGCTCGAGAAAAGATCATTACCAAATTACAATTCCTTTAAACCATTTCCAAATATTAAATAAAACTTGGAAGGAAATCACCTAATGCCACTATATAAAATCTTGGACTCTGATTCCTCTAAAAGGATCCCTAAGACAGGTGGGTCATATAGCCTCAAGCACATCCCCCCAAATTCCAAAGGCTATTGAATTCCTACAAGGGCCTAGGTGAGTCTGTTGGGATACTATGCCCTCATTACCAAAGTGTAGCACAATAAGATATCAATAATAATTTCATATAGAAATTGTAGAAAACCATACAACAAAAGTTTTCAGTGGATGACTGATAGTATAAAGAATTATATAAGTAGTATTATATAAAAGATGATGCTACATGTCATATGTCTCCAATAAATCATCCAAAATTGGAATACAAGGAAGATGTATAATCCATTTTACAGAATTACCAAAATTCAAAAATAATCAAAATTACATCATAAGCCTCAGCTTGGTTACATACTCTATGGATCCTAAGAATCGTATTACGTACCAATAAAAGGGTTCTTTCCCATATCATAATCAACAATAAAATAATATTTTTAGATATAAAAAGGTTAACCAAACAGGGTGTGAGATATAATACCAGTAGGTTACCACCCAAGATCTGTGCCAATTTTTTAGTGAATATATGTTACTAGAAATGTGAAATTAGAAAACAGTAACAAAGGAATAAATCAATATAATGAATTTATGTTCACTGGTTATCATTTAATATCATTTTACAATTTCAGTTACATTGAAATTTATATGTCTTGAGATCCAACTCATGCTTGGCATCCCCCATACAACCAGAAACACAACAGATGCCTCAAAAGTCTATCTAAACAAAAATAGCAAAGTCTAACTCTAATAATGGTCTTGGTCTCGGATACACAACATACAATCCATATCATTCATTTAATCATATCAATCTTGAGTTTGTACTTGAAATTCCTATGTTGGAAGTCATGTATCATTGTATGTGTAATCAAACAACACCCAACAAGAACATCCATGGGGAAAGTCTCATGAACCCTTGTATCCCTCTATATGGGGTAAAAAGTCTATATCATATGACTCTCTACTTTTCTATCCTCTAAGTAAACCCCAAGTATCACCCATGAAATATAAATCCTACACCATTGGTTCCCCCTTGGTAGTCAACATGAATTAAAATATTCACATTGAATATAAGTCAATTCACAATGATTCGTTCCATGGAATCTATCACTTGGATCCATGTATCACTCATGAAAATATCTTATTAACTATTGAGTTTGTCCATGTAATTATAAGGCAATTACATGTATTTATCAAGATATAATGTTCAATAGTCACATGAATCCATCCATGTAATACTAATTTAAATCCATGTATCACCCAAGGATATTTATTACTCAACCAATTCCATTTCATTAAAGAAATTCATTTATCATGCCTAGGTCAAAATCAAGTGATTTTAATATCAGTCAACTCAATTGGGTGACTCGATCAAGGACAAAACTCATGTTCTTGGTCATTCAATTTCTCGTGCATGCATATTTTGATTAATAGGGTTTATATAAATAACAAGAAACTACATGTATTGGTTATCCTATAACTCACATGGGAAAAGAAATAAAAAGTTCAATTCATTCACATTAATGAAATTTAAATACAAGGCCAAGATCAAGGGGATTTCCTTCAAATACTCAGATTGTAATTATTTGAATAACAATCCTAAAAATCTTCCCACTTGCTATGTTATCATATATCGTACATGGAGAAAAATAAATTTGAGTAATTTTATCCAATAAGATTAATTCAAGTCAAATTTGATTCTTTACTCACATTGGAAGGGAAACATTCTTTAAAAAATAAATGCATACGTTGGTCAAAGGGAAAGTAATACATCCCATAAACATAATTATATTAAATTTACATTTTCCAATATTATAATTCCATTTATAAGAGATTATATTTTTTAAAAACCCATGAAAGGGGTAAAGTCACACCATATAGGGGTGTCTAAGGAATAAATACATAAAGGGAAATTCATGGGAACCCACACATATAGTTGTCATTATTCAATGTATACAACCAATAACATTCATAAACATGGATTTTCAATTTCCTAAAACACAAGACAAAATAATAGTTTACAATTTAAATTAACCAGATGCCTAAAAAATGGGCACGCGACACCCTAGCACATATAAATGATCATAAATTCAATGAAATGAACATGAGCACCTAATTTAGGATTATTCGTTGTGGGTCATCCAATATCCATATATGATTTATCCTAGTATGGATGAAATTTTAATAATAGTTGAAGAATGATAAATTAGGGCATATGATTCTAAATCCAAATAGTGCAACTTCATCTCATAAGAATGGAGAATAAATCCACAGTAATTAATGCCTTACTGTTACAGGTCCAAGCAAATGATCTGTGTTGAAATCAAAGTATAGGTAGGCAGTAGATCTAAAATCCATGTTTAGTTTATGGTGAGATATTTTGGATGGGGGCATTTATCCATTTTTCGAATCCAAAAAATAGGTTTAATATATGTAATTTATTTTAATTATAAATTATTAAGATTCCCACACAGCAGTGCTCAAATGGTTTACCCTCATGGTTTTTTAACCATGGAAGACTTTCTATGGAGATGTTGAACATCGAACGGTTTCGACACATGGTTTATAAACCATTGATAAACATTGATAAACATCTCAGTCAAAATTTGTTTGAAACTGCAGATCTTCTGTATACTTATCTGACCCCTCTCACATGGTATACCCCAATTCTCTGGTCCTTAATACCTAAATATCCAATATCACACAATTTAGTGAATCCACAGGGCCTACCCCTCCCAGGATTCACTAACCATGCACTAGAATAAAAACACTCTATCTTTGGGTTCCAAACTATGAACCATCCCCAAACAACCTAGTGACCTTCATGACCCCAAATAATTCAACCTTAAACCATATTTGTGCATTTAAACTGATAATACATGGAAAAAATAGTTCTTTAACCAAAATAATAATTTGGTTTTTAAATAAATTAATATTCTCCATCCATCAATTATGAAATATCATTCACTTCCTATTATTGAGAAAATTTTCATATGTCATTATTACGTCAAACTATGTGTTTTTCAAACATAGTTTTTTCATTTCATTTAGCCTTTTACTTTTAAAAATTTTTATGTAATAATAAAAATGATGACTAAATAATTATTTTATTCATAATATAATTATTTATAAGTCATAAATATTTGAATTTTATTCTTTTATTTTAAATTATTTGGAATAATATCCCTAATTGTAGTAGTTTCATGATACCTTTGTGAATTCTTATGTTTTCAAAAACATAGGTATTTGATTTAAATAATAGAAAATTGGTTTTAATATTAAAAATTATATTAATATTAAATTCATTTCATGATTTTTATTTTTTAATGGTAAAATAATCATCATAAAAATGATATTTAATTTAATATTTAGTCATTTATAATTGTAAAAAATAGGAATATCATGGATGATTCTATGAATGGTAACTATTTCATAATTAATGAAACTTATTTGAATATAAAAATATACAAAAATGTTGCTGGAAAATTAATTATCTTTTGGAATCCATCAAAAAATGTATTTGAAAATTTCCATTATAATGGAATGGTTTTAGATGTTATGAAATGAATGACCTAAAACTGATTGATGTGAAGAATACAATATTCATAAATGAATGAAACATTATAATTAATAAAATAATAGGAATAATAAAAAAGATAGTAAAATAGAATAGGTCACAAATCATGTAAATAATAAATATGGTATTATTATCAAAAAGGGTATATGATGTATGAAGTGATTTTGGACTCTTTGTTAGGGGTTCTTCTTTAGAAATTTATTTTATATACTTTCATGTATTTTTTGTAACTCATTACCTAAAAAATTATAAGAAGTTCATATTTCATATTTTTATTGATAATTGTATATATGATTTATTTATCATTTATTTTCCTCTTAAAAATGATGTATTTGACTCATTATTTTTTAAAAGAAATCTTTTTTTGGGTTAACATATGAGATTCTAATAATGCGTTGAAAAGTATGTATTTAGAAGTTTTAGGATGATATAAAAATAACATATGTATTTTCTCATGTTATGGTTCGTGGAAAGATTATATAATGTTGTGTGGATCTTTTTATCCCTTCAATGAATTATTTAATTATTTATTCTCCAAATATATGATGTTGTAATTCACTAGTTACATTATTCCATTATGGGATTATGTATTTGGAATTAACTAGTTAATTTATTATATTATGGGTTTATATAAAAAAAGGTTATTTTATTTCATTATGATTGATTATAGGTGATATATATCTTCTTTTCCAAGAAAATTTCATGATTATTATAAATCTTCTATTCATTATTATGATATTGTTTTATTAGAATCTTTTGGAGAAATGAACTTGATTTCATGTTTGAATGTAATTTAATGTTTTTTTACATGATAAATGTTATTTGGAGAAACTTTTTCATACTTTTTCATGTTTTTCCAATATACGAAATTGTTTTATATTTTATTTTTACCCATTACGTAGTTTTATACTCATATTGTACTTAAATTTTTTATAGGATATGAAAATGTATAGGGGTGATTATGAAGTCTACATTAAGAATATGATATATTATCCATAAACAAAGAAGGTGTATCATTTAAATATATATTCTTAGTGTAAAAAATTTCATTTACAATTAAACATATTAGTATGGATATGTAATATATTCTTCTTAATTATATAAAACTTTAAGATAAAGTTCGTTGTTTTTGTCCCTAGTATAAATAATAAAATTTGAGTTGTGGTGTTGAAAATGATATTCATAAATCATAAATAAAAAAAATTCATATATTTTTCAAATATAAACAATTGCAAAACCCTTCCATGCGTGGTTTCCTCGATGGTTTACAAATAAAATGATGTGGAAACCCCAAAATGGTGGGTTTTTACATAAGTTTTTTGTAAAATTGTCCTCAAAAATGATATAATGAATGTTTTAATAAAAAAATCATTTAAAACATAGTTTTTAAAATAGATAAATATACATGATGATAAATTTAATATTTCTAAACCATGGAAATGACATTTCAAATTTTCAATAAGAATTCATCAATTTTTATAATCCTAAAAAATTTATTACATCACCCCCAAAAATATTTTCACATCAATTATATAACTTCTCATATACTCTCTTTTAATATTTTTGATCAAGTTATATTAAATACATATCAATATCAATCACATATTTTTGCGATGATATCAAAATGGTATTTTTTATCATCATATAGTTTCTTTATTATTGGTTTTGTATATTGATAAACAATCTAATGATTTATTTTTTTAGGATGAAGTTGGATTATTCGAACTGATTAATGGAGATAAATCTTCCACGTGGTATTTACTAGTTAGAGTTTGAAATTACTTATCTATTGTTTTTGTGGGTGCTGCATGATTTTTTTCCTAGAAACGAGAGGAATATCAACAAACAACATATAGATTAAAAGGAGAAAGCCAAAAACAATGATATTAATTCAATTAATTGAGTTTATTTTTCTTTTTAGGATTTTGTTTCTATAAATTTTAGTTCATATTTATTGTTATTTCTTCTAATATAGTATTAAACATTGATATTTTAAAAAATCATTACACTTTTTATGTTCGTTATCCAAATAACAAACATCAAAATACAAATTATTCTCTTTTCACATCATTTATTCTTATAAATAACATCTAGATCCATAAGAATAATTTTTTTAATATTGGTTAACAATTTAATGTTAAAAATTTTCCTTACAATGATGGCAAATTCGAAATTTTTCAGAAAACCAACATTAATGATAGAAAAAACCTGATGTTAAAGGATGTTATTATTCTACTGTGTTTGTGGTCAAATGTTTTCTATAAATCAGGTATCTATAGAGTGATTATGTCTGGGGTGTTATATTTCATATCAGAGAAGGGTTATGAAAACATTATAAGTTTCTATATCATTAATGTTTTTTTAATTTAAAAAAATTATAAAACTTCATACGATAATATGTTGTTTTGGGATAATAATTTTAAATTTTTAGGAAATCGAATCGTGGTTACTTTTTTGATTAGATAAATTGTAATAAAAAATAAATAAACAAATGTTGAAAAAAATAATTTAATAAAACGTGACTAGTTTATTAAAATATAATATTAATGTTCATATCCATATAATAGTTTTATGTGATTTTAGTTGTTATATTCATGTTATAAATTTCTTCTTTTATAAATTAGTTATAAATATAAGTATGAAATTTTTTTAAAATATTTCCTATAATTAATAAACCTTTACATTGGAGTATATAATTATCTATTAAGAGGTTATTTTTTTGTTCAAGAATATAAAATTCATCTTTAGATTTATTATCAAAAATACAAATTGAATCAATGGGATTCTTTGATCAAAACAGAAGACCAAAAGATGATATTTCCATAATAAAATTGAAAAAATATAAAGTTATTATAGTTAATCATTTTATCAATACTAGTTCTAAAAAATCATTAAACGCAATAAAAGTAATGATAAAACAAAAAAACCATATTTCATAAACATCACTAGACTATTATGGAATGCCTTTAAAAACTCATTGATAAGAGTGGGACTTATATAAGTAGACACATGGTTTAAAAAATATATATTTTAGAAATGATAAATTTCCTTTTCCAAATTCATAAATTATTCATTTAATACTATCTACATTTTTTATTATTCTAAAAATTAACACACACTCATTTTGTTGATAAAAATAGAAAATTTCAAGTATTTAATTTATTTAGGGATGGAATGTGACAACCCATGTATATTTTATAATATATATCATTCATGGTTTGTAAATATTCATGGTTACAAATTAATATATTTAATTTTAATGTGTATATTTTTAAATAATTTCAAAAATTTCCTCATAAAATTCGTTAGATACTAATCATACATTTAAATTTATTTTGTTCACTTTGGGAAGGAAAATGAATTTTATGTAAAGGTTAAATATATATTTATAAAATAAATTCATATTATGGTTTTTTATATAATTATTTAATTATTTAGCATTTTATAAATAAATATTTGTGTAAATTGTTTATATTTGAATTAATATTATAATATGTTTATTATCTATTAACTTAACAAGAATTGTCAGTTCCATTTGAGATTGGAATATTTTTTTATCCAAATAAATCATTTTCCTTGTGCATATTTATTTAAAAATTAAAAAATGATAAAATGTACATAAATTATTATTTTTAAAATATCTAAGTTATCTTCAGGTTATTTCTGGGGAATTTTATGAAAATATTTATTTTTCTAGAGAAAATTTAAAAAATAACTTTTTTACAAATGTTATGCCAATAATGACATCATCATGATATAAATATTATATATTTTTTGGAATATAATGTAAATTTTTTTTACATTATAATAAACTAAAAATATCACATTAATATTATTCAACTCAAAAAATAATTTTTTATGTGAAGAAAAAAATGAAAACATTTATTTGTGTTGACATAGTGTTTGCACAACATTTGATGAGTGAAAATGGATACCATTAATATAGTATTTAGAAAGTCATAATATTAATTCAATATTATGAAATAAAAATGTTTACAAATTAATTATTTTTATGTATAGTTTATGTTTATTTATTAATTTGTTAGTTTTATAATAAGATAATTATTTAAAAACTAAACCATCTGTTACAGAAGGTATGGAATGAAAATTTTCTTATATTAAATATGTTTTCAAAATAGAAACGATAAAAAATAATTTCATGAATAAAATATAGATTATTATTTTAATTAATAACAAAATATAATTATATTATTAATTAATTTTCAATATTAAATAATTGTATAATTAACCAATGATCTTAGGTAGCCTTGATGCAATGCTTGTGCAAGTAATAGAATAGTTGATGTAAATGGTATTGATATTTTTTAAAAAGGTATGATTTAGATGATTTATGATTTTTTAATATTTCTTTACTAACATTATATTTAATTAATCATTAATATTTTGAAATTCAAATTACAATGTTATCTAGATATTGTGAATGTAAAATTTTGAAAATTACCAAAAAAATAACCTTTAATAATATTTAATATTTAAAATTATTTATTTATTAATAAGTAATGTAAAATTTATTTGGTTTCATTTGTGTTGTATATTTTTAATCAATATAATATATTTTTCATTTTTTAATAACTAAACAATTTGAAATAACAGTCTTTATAAATAAAGACTTAATATTTGTTAAAATGTCATCGAATTTTTCATATCAATGTGGACTCAGTCTAACCTTTATAAAAAACAACTCATGTTATGTTTTCTCCACATGTTCTATCCAAATCCTTCTCTAAACATCCATTTTCATTATAAAAATAATTTCTCTGAAAAAATATCCATACTCTAATTGATTTAGACACAAATCTAAAGGGGTGATTCAAAGATCAAGGCATGGATTTCAAAGCCTATTTATTTTTCTTATTTATGATTCATTATCTTAAAATTCATATTATAAATCAATTATTTTTATACCATTATTAAATTTTTATTTTATTCAAAAATTATTTATCTATAAATGATTAAATATCATTAAATAATTCGTACTAAACAAATTTTCGTAATATATTAGTATATTGAAATATTAGATTTTCAATGGTTGTCTTCTCATATGGATTATCCACTTATTTTTTCTAATTATGTATTTAGTCTAAAAAAATTAACCATAAATCAATCGTTAGTTTATAATATAATGTTTTATAAATATTAAAAATTTATTTTGGTTTCTGTTCTCTTAATCTCTTTTCAAAAACATCAATTATTATCATGTTTTAATACTACCTCTATGAAATGTAATGTTTTTATAAACTAACACCATTCAAGGATAATCTTGTAAATTTATTTTTTGATTGAATATAACATTAATATTAAATTTACTTCATAATATTGATTTTAAAATGAAAAAATGTACTTCTAAAAAAATAAATTAAATGTAATCAATACTATACATTTTTAATGTTTACAAATGGATTATCCTGGACGATTTGTTGAACAGTAAAAATTTCATGATGTATGGGAATATTCTTCTATAATTATTTTTTTTCAAATAATTTGATACATATGGAAGATATTTAACTCATGGATAATTTTCATTGATTTTTAACATTATACCATTTTAGTTTTTTCTATTTTGATGTTAATGCCCAAAAATTAGAATAAATAATTTTTATAATTTAAAAAATTCATAAAATATGATATTTAATAAAATAATAGGAATTATAAAAGAGATTTGTACTAGAAAATATATTTAATAAATTAAATAATAAACAAAATTTTACATTTCATAAGGGTAGAGTATGTACGAGGAGATTTAGAAATCACGTTAAGGGTTTTTTTCTATAAAATGACATATTAGGTGTGTTGGTGTATTTTTCTCAAGTCACTCCCTCTAATATTTTCAAATAATATAATTTTTCATATTTTTATAGCTCTTTATCAGTATTATATGTTTTTCTTTATTCTTTATCCCAATAGTTAATTTTTTAACCAATTATTTTTGAAATAATTTTCCTTTAGATGTTAATTTAAGAGTTTCTACTAATGGGTTGAAAGGATAATTTTTATGAGTATTACGATGAATTAAAAGATTTTTTATATTTTAATAATGTTATGTGTCTATGAAATTAATTATGGTTGTGGTTGGTTTTGATATATACATAAAATTAATCTTGTAATAATTAATTCTTTTGAGATATGATATTGAAATTTACTAGTTCTGTAATTTTAGTATGGGTTTATAGTTATATAAATAACTGGATAATTTAATAAATTTTGGGTTTCATTGGAATTATCTATTTATGTTATGCAATTATGAGTGATTACAGGTGATATAGATATGACTCCCCAGGTAACCACCATTCTTATTTTTATTCTTTTATGATATCTTATGATATTCTTTTTTGGAACTCTTTTTTAGCAAGGAGATTTATTTCAACATAAAAAATAATTCATTATTATTTTAAAAGTTCAATGTAATTTAGAAATATATTTCAATGGTTTTTATATTTTCTGAGTATAATAAGAGTTTTTCAATTTCATTTATAACCCTAACTATGTTTTATTCTCATACCATGTTTTTAAATGATTTTCCCAATTATTATAGATGATTTGTGATGATAATGAATCTTAGATCCGAATATGGTATTTTTGCCAAGAATAAAGATAGTGTGTCATATATAATGATTGAAATAGTGGAAATAATATCCATTTGGAAGATAAATTTTGTATTTTATATATTTTTCATAAAACTTTTAAAAATATAATCCTGAAAGTTATTTTTAATGTTAGTGATGAAATAATTTCTGTAGGTCATTAAACTATAGAGTGAATATGGGTGGTCTATTACGAATGTATGCACCCATATATATCACAAAAACAGTCATTAGTTGAATTATGACCACCTTATATACAATTATATATCATTTTGAGGAATATTGATGAATTCATATGTTACGATATACAGTCACTCATCAATGGATTTGTGTTATCCATAAACATCAACATATCAATTTACCATATAACGCATGGGTTGGAAAATTTCATAAACTAAATACACATTAAGTATGTTGGTCTTTGAAGAACAAAATAAATTCCAATCATCATATTTTTACTAGGATGCAATCTGGATAGCCAAAATACATTAATACTTAACACAGATAATAAAAAATTGGGTGACCAAATTTGATCCCTTATGTCACATCATGGTTTGGACACCCCATGGGGGTTCCATTTACCCATTCTAAAATTCTAGGATAAAATGATATCACTCAAATATTTCACTTAAAAAACATAGACATGATCCCAACATATCAAAATAGGTCACATAGGCAACCACTTATATAAATAATACAACGGAATGACATAAGATCCATCTCACTTCTAAATTCACACTTTGTAATTTCTCTCACATTGAACATATACAAAATATTTTTTGGTTTATAATCACATGAATAAATATGGATACCAATGTTCAATGTATATTCACCCCACAAAAAATCATTTATCCAAAGTCTCTAAGGTAACTCAGGACTTCATAAAGACTACCCTTAGGACAACAATTACCAATCCATAAATATCCCCTAACCTAATGGAACTATAGTCACATATCCATTTCATACAATTTTTCATTGATTTTATTTATACCACTCTAGGATTCATGTATATCATAACACCATTTTAAATTAAATCCCATGACTATTAGAAATTAATGCATCGAGTTGATTTTTTATTTCCATCATTTCCTACGAAACATACATTCTACCTATGGGTTTAAGGTAATTAATTCATTTATAATTCAAGTGTGATGGTACAAAAGGGGCGATATACACATAAATATTTTTATAGAATTATTTTTAAAAATTATTGAGGTTATTAGTGACTACATACTAAATTAATTTTTATTTCCAAAATATAAATTAAATTCCCTATTTACAAATCTCATCCAAGCCCAACATACCATCACCTATCACCCCAAATCCCTAAATCTATAAATAATAACTCCGATTGATTTCAAAATAATCATAGTTTAATTATAAAATATTCTATAAATAATTTATTTTTGATAATAAAATAATTACTAATTTGGTGATCTTCTATAACATAAACCATAATAAATAATGTGTGCACCACTCCTAGTATCCACTTGGACCTCAAACATAAAAAATCCCTAATTTAAAATTTTAAATCATTCATTATTTTCTCCTAAACCTATAGAAATTCAAAATAACTCAAATAGAAATACCTAAATGAAACCAAAAAAATCATAGTGTGTTCATTTTTTATAATTTCTTTTATCCAATTAAAATAAAATCCCCATCATATTGAACCTAATTCCACTACACATCGATGAATTCATTACTAAAACACCATATTAGGGATCCCAAAATTAGTTTTAAACTAATAGGTGGAAATAAGGATAAGGTAGAAAAAAATACCTTAAACATCATAGAAAAGAAATTCAATCACAATTAATCAATGAATATTAAAGGTAAAATATGAAGGGAATAGAAGTTTGTCCTCCCCATGTATGCATGTCCAAAAAAATGTACAATTATAATTGGGTATCACAATTTGATAGCCCTAAAATATCACCCAACCCCAATACAATTATGGAATGACTCATAGAACAGATGGAGGAATACCTCTACAAAAAACCCCACATTATGTTGCTTCTTAGGTAACATCATGATAGAACGCATCCATACGTAACAAAAACTAAACCTCAATATCATTGTCTTGTTATACAATTAACATATATTCTACATTGAAATATACTCTCATAGTCTATGTTATATATTTTGTCCTTCAAAAACATGTAATATCATTTTCCCAACTCCCCAAACCTCATGGTGCAACACCTCATCAGGCCCCTTATCATGGTGAAATATTGGGTGTCACGGTGTGACACCCTTCTTCTTGATAGAACCATGAATCTCATGAACTAGGAAATAATATAATTTTGTAATAATTAATAACACAACCATCCTCCTATATAATCCTTATTTGACTACCTCTCAAAGACACTCCATTTCATTTCCCACCCCCTACAGTGTGAGACATCCCTCTTACGAAACCCTTATTGTGTGTCCCTCACCTTTGGAGCATCAAATCTATCATAAATTATTTATAAATGCATAAATTTTCCCTTACATATTGGTTAACCATTATGTATCATTATATAATGCAGAGTAACCATTACACAAGAACCTCATGTAAAAACCATTATTCTATGAAATTTACAATTACATATTATAGGATAACCCTTACATATCATTATATATATCATGTTTCTCTTATATATAACCCTTATCTATTTCACAATACAATTATGTATCAAACCTTCAATTCATTTAGAGTACCCACATATACTAAAATTTTAGTTTGGTAGTTTTTAAATTCTCATTTTACTATGAGAACCCTTATGAATATTGGGGATATATAAATATCATTGGTGGAACATTATGTATAACAGTTACATGTCGAGTGCTCTTACGTATCATAGGTAAAAATATAGTGACCCTTACATATAATCCTGACAAAAAATTATCTATTTTATTTTTCATAGTAAAAACTTAAATATGAAAACCATTTTTCATCATAAACCTTATATGACACAAGGTTATCAATTATGCATTATAGGGTTAACCCTTATGTTTCACAATGTCTTTCAACACTTTTCCAATTTTCTACATGAGAGATGTGGTGTCATAAATAGAAAAAAACAATTTTGTAATATTTCCTAAATAAATGAAGGATAACATTATTAAATTCTAGAATAACCATTATTTTTAGACCCTTATGTATATTTACTTTTCCATTTTTTCGAAAAAAACACTTCAAATCCAAAAATTTGGTTATAGCCTTTGATATCACATATATGACAGATAACAGTACAATAACTCACATATGATCCCCCCCACCACAACATAATTTATATCATGCAACATGATACATCCCATGATCCAAATAATATATAATATAAATAGGACTCACTATGTGGTACCTTACCTAATGGAATAAGCCCCCCCTTAAATGTTTAATCACCTAAAAAATACACCACAACATATTATCATATATTGAGTTTGGATATATTTATTATAGTATATTCACCCCAAATATATTATAATAATCACTAGATCACCTAATACTCAAATCTGGCCACTGAACACATTATAAAATCCTCTTAAAGATGTTCCAACCCTCAAAATTATGAAATGATACACAATTCTAAAGTGTTAACTTCTCTAAAAAAAATTAATTTCCCATGATTTTACTAACCCATAAATATGGTGGTCATTATAAATAATATCAACTATAGCCTCCTTTGGATCTATGTAAAATTGAACTAGGAACTTTCCATTGAATCTTGATGTTAGTATTCTCAGGATTCTCTTTATAGTCATAACATCATTGAGGGATTCACAATGTCAGTGAATATCCTCGGTAATCCCATCAACTTTATTGAAGTACAAATCAACATTTTCTATTACGTGAATCCTTAATTTATTTTAAATCTTACAAATAACCTATCATCTAAATTCTAATACCTTTTAATTTCCCACATATATGAGTAGAAACCTCTCCCATATAGTGTGTGAGGATTTATTAACATTACTTGTATATAAATATTGTTAGAAAAAGATCTCCTAACATGATTACATTTTCATGAAACTATTTTAAGTCCCATTATAATAATTATTCACATTAAAATTTAATTTAAATTTTATTTATGGTTGTCCTTTAGATATATATGCATAACAATAATAAATATTGAATTGGTTAATTCGTCTTTAATTAGTGATTTTTTTCATCAAGTATCAGAATACTTATGTGGTTGATAACCAATGAAATGGATTATAATAGTGAACTACTAAAAATTGTAACATTATTCATTTATTCCAATTGTTAGTCCCACACAAGGAAGCTACCATTAGATAAAGTGAATCAGGGTATATAAATTTCAAATGATCCTTCAAAGGATCTTGTCCCATTGTTAAGAAAAAGATCCATTCCCTCCCTAAAAATTATTATAAATGAATCATGGAAAATAAATATATTGAAAACTTATTTTAACATGGTTCTCTATAATTATTTTATGTCTAAAGTGTATAAAATGAAAAAGTACAAATGTACCCAATTTTTTAAATGTGGTATCAGTTAAATTTTTAACTTTCAACATGTACAATCTTTTTTTACAACCCTCACAATATAAATTACTCACTTCACTACTCATTTACATTTAATGATCTTATACATTATTTTTCTTCCACAAACATCCCTAAAAATATATATTACACTAATAATGCAATATCGATCTACTCCTTCCTGATATATATGATGAATCACTATGAACATCCACTGAAATATAATTTCAGGTCTCTTGCATTTTTTTAATAATTCTATAGAATAATAATTCCTCTTTTTTCACTAATAAATAATAATCTACCAATATTTATCAAGAAATATATCACTTATATATTTACAGATTATTTATCATTCCCTTGTTTTATATCATTATTTTATATAAATAAAAGTTAAATGTTTTTCCATAGAGTTCAATAAAATCTCAGTAAACCTCTGTCAAATCATATCATATAAAATCCTAAAATTATTTGATATATGAAAATGTTAAAATAAATCTAACAAGAATATTTTCAACATAAACTATTTGATTATGTATAAATTATTTTCTACAGTAAAAATATCAAAACCATGTATCATTTAGTTTTAAATTAATCATGTTGTGTTGACCATCATTATCAAACAATGTAATTCACTTAAAATAATTAGGACTCAAATTTTGACTTTTTTTGTAGAGAGAACATCATGGAAAAAACTAATGAAAATACCATAATATTGAAAAACATGATTCATGATACAGTAATAACATCCTATATATCACTAAAAATTACAAAAATTCTATTAAAAATAGAAAAAAATTTACTTTTTGAATTTTAATCTCAAGAAACTACATGTTGGTGTGACATCGATCCATTATAAAATAATCAATCGGACCTTTCTATAGAGTCTTGCACCACGTTATCATATGGTATTGTGGCGACTAATAGTTTTATTAATGAAAATACCTTCTTAAAATTTTTCATTATAGTATAATCCCGTTAGTAAGAATAATGAAAGACTATTTTATTATTAAACATAATTTTGTCACCTCTATATTTTTAATTTCAAAAAACTGACATGCACGGTTATGATCAAAAAGATGTTTGGAGTTCGATAGGACAAAATTATTTTTTTCTAAAAAGTAACATACCCTTATGAAAATTAACCTACCCATATGAATGGTAATATTACCATTATGAATAGTAAATCATCTAAAATAATAGTAACCTTACTCTTGAATCATTAAATAAAATTTATACATCTTATAAGTGACAATGTGACCATAAAACAAAATATTGGTATTTTTTAAGTAAAAAAATTATTTATAAATAATTAATTAATTCAAAGAAAATATTTTACTAAAATGTGTTAATAAATTAACAATTATTTATCTTCTGGTTTTATGATTATTTTATAAGACCTTATATAATTTTTGAAAGCATTATAAAATCTGTTTTAATTATAGAAACTATATTTTTCAAATAGATTATGATATTAAATAAAAAATAAATTCATAGTATTTAGAAAAATATTTTGGAAAAATGTACTTCATTTTTTGATTCTACACATAAAAAATGGTAAGGGTATGTTTTTTGTCATTTTTCTAAAATACTTGAATTCTTGATGTATAGTTAAATATGATAATTTACAAGTTAAGTTAAATGCATGAATTATTGAGTGATGGTTGGTGTTATTATTATGTAAGAATATATATTTTGGATTCACATAATAGAATTAATTTATTTATTCATTTAATAGTTAGTATTACTTTTCTTGGGGATAAATAATAAATTTATTATTATAATGTGGAGAAAATCCCTCTCCCCTCCACTATAAATTCCACCCTTCACACCCTCATTTCCACACTCCTCTCAAGCAGCAAGCCATGTCAATGCTCTATCAAAAAATCTTTCCAATCCCCCCCATGTCCAAAAACTTCTAGTCTCATAAAAAGTTCAATGTAACTTTCCTAAAGTAGGATCTCAAGATGTGGATTCACGAGGTAATTTCCCAATCTCTTCTCCTTTAATTTCCTTTCAATTTCATGTTTCTTTCTTAATATATCCCCACCTATTCTAATCCATATTTTAGGGTAACTATAGTTTCATAGATATAAATATAATTTTATGATACTAAAATGATAATATATCATCCAACTCCATTATCCTCTAATTTTTATTTTAGAAAAAAAAACGTCGTTCGTGAGGAGTGAATTCATCACCATCATGAATGAAATGTTTTCTTTTTTCCATTACCACCTTCAGATATTGTCACAAACCCATTTTTATGGTTTGAAAATATTATTTTATCTATATTATATATTATTTGATGATCTGGAACTAACATATGTACATATTACTAAATGAATAAGAAAAACATGTTCATGGTGGTTGAAAACTCGCCTGAATTAACCCAAATGATCATCATTAAATTCATATCTAATGATTCATTCTCATGGTATATTAAAAAATTATTTTAAATATAATTTTAATTTATATAACTTCATAATAATTTTATAATTACAAATATGGATATTTATAAATGTTTTATATGAACTTCCATACACTAATACAAGTGAATCATCCAAGAAATCTATAAAAAAACATTCCCAAACAATTAATTTAACCTCTATAAATCATAAAAAGGCCCATAAAAGAACTAAAATAAACCATAATGAAGCATATTAATGTAAAAAAGGTTTTAAAAATTTTAATTAATTATTCTAATGTGGTTATACTGAACATTATAGTGAATAATTCTATCAGATACAAGGTATGGGGAAATTCTTGAACCCAATAGTCATTCATAGGGTTATCCTTATTTCACTCCATTTTTTGTATGGTAACGCATTAAAAAACATTTTTTCATCATTATATTACATTTTATTGGATATAAATGTTTTCCATTGGAGTTTATGTTAGAAAAAATTAACAAAATAACTCTTCTTTCAAAAACACACCTTTTACTTCCCAATCAATGATGATGGTTCTTGTATCAAATATGTTATTCCCACATTATTTTGGGTACCCAATTTTTGTTAATGTGTTATTATGATATGAAAACCATTCCTTTAAATAGGTTTTTTATGTTCATTTTATATATATTTTTTATGTGGCATGCATGATAATGATAATGTTATGATGTGACGGGTGCACCGGGAATTATATAGTGAAAATTGAATGTTATTATGTGACAGGTGCACTCAGAATTATACAATGCTCCAATGCATTGGGTAAATTGATGAATATCATGATATAAAGTTAAATTATGTTTGAAAAATATGATATCATTTTTCATAACTATGTGTGTTAGTTGAACACTAGAAAAGATATTTCTTTTTTATACATTTCCACATTTCAAGTATTTTATTAATGCTTCCTCTATTGTTCATGATAATTTTCCTATGTTGAAACAGTGATCACCCATTGTTATATTGATCATATCTATCATTTTTTTGGGATTTTATCTCACCCTATTATTTATATATATCTTAATGTGAATATGTGTACTAATGAGATTACAAGGGACAATAAGAGGATGGTGAAGAATGAATTAAATAAATATTTATGCTTGATGTTGTCAATGTTATGTTTTTTCATAGTTTTCCCAAGACACTAAATCGATGTATCCTCATGGCGACTTATTAATATGTTTTTTATCTTTATAATTATGTAATATTTATTTAAGAAAAGGTAGGGTCTCTATAGTTGGTATCAGAGGAAAGGATTAGTTAAATTGGGAATTTGGATTAATGAATCCAAGAGAAAAAATCTATTATGAGACTAAGTACAAATATGCACACAATAATACATACATTGGGATCCCATAATTTATGATTTTTTTTTTAAATAGCACAAACAAATAAGTAATTTAGGACATGTTGACATATGTTTTGTTCTAATATTTTATATTTTAGACAATGGTGGTAACTAGGAGAAACCAGACCCACAACGAGTGAGAGGGACAATGCAACGATTTCCCAAATGACATCCCCAATGATTTTATAGGTGGATTTAGAAACTTTATGTAGATTATTACCAAACTATATTAGGATATAAACAATAATCAGAATAATAGGGAACTTCCTATTTCACCTAAGAGGGATCAACTAGTTAATAAATGTTTTATGCGACAACGACCACTGAAGTTTACGTGGATCTTCTATTACACTAGTTGTAGAATAGTGGGACAAATTCATGGAGATGATATTTTTTGTGATTCACTGTTCTGAGACAGAGATGGAGAAACTAGTTTTTTATCTTATATATTGAGATTCCGATCCATGGTGGGATTTGATTAAGAATACCAATCCCTGTGATGAAATTGAAGAGATGGAATTGTAGGATATTATGATCATGTTTCATAACAAGTATTTCCCATGAACACTTTATATAATGATGGATATAGAATTCATAGATATCCATAAAAAAGAAGGAGAATCTATAACAACCTATGTAGTGAATTACACAAGGATTTCGAGGTATGAATCAGGTTTTGTTATCAACAATTATAGGAAAATCGATAAATAATTTAGTTTATTAAAAATAATCCTTATAAATGGTCATGGAATTTGAGACATTAAGTGTAATGAATTATTAGTTCTATGTGCTCTAAAATTTAACGTGGTGTTTGGAGAATAATCCCATGGACATCTTGATAAGAAAAAATATATACAGTTCCAAATTGGATGATCTAATGATAATTGTGGGAAGAAATTTCAATGACCCACATGCCAAAATATGTGGGAAGATTCATCAAGGGACCTACATCATACGGATGGGGAAATGCTTCAATTGTGGCAAATAAGGACACCAAGCACAATAGGGATGAAAAGATATGAGAATAAAGGAGAATGTAGTGGATGAAAGGGTAACCCCACCCACAGTTCAATGCTACAACATTATTGATAAAGGGAACTATGAATTCCAGTACACTAAACCCTGAGTCCTCAAGGGTAATTAGCATCACCAGCCACCAAATCTAAAGAAACAATGGAAGGATTATTCCATCACTACCAAAAAAGTGGAGAAAGATAATGAATTTTGACAAAGTTTTATTCCTATTCACTCAAGAATTGAAAAATTATTAACTGATTATGGTTATATGTATTCTATTTTATCATTGAAGTTTTCTAGAACTATAAAATCGAATCCCCTAAACCTTGAAGTAGTGATATTGGTAAAAACACAATGTGGTGCAATAATTTAATCCCAAGTGTTTTACTCTTCTCTTGTTGGAATATGTGGGAAGATACTTCCAGTGAATCTCGTAGTACTTCCCTTGGTGGAATTCGACACTATAATAAGAATGGATTGGGTCTCATTATATAGAGAACATATCAACTATAGAGAAAAGAAAATATATTTTCATTCATTGAATCATACCATTTCTTTATACAAATTCAAGTAAGATCATGAATCACCATTGAAAAATACATTAACAGTTTTGTTATTGATTCCCTTGGAAGAATCATATCATTACCAAATGGTTGAGTCGAACGAAAGTTCCAAGTTTGCAGAAATTTTCATTTTGAGGGAATATGGTGATATATTTCTTGAATAGTTACCCAGTCTTCCCCTAGATTGTGAGGTAGAGTTGTCAGTATAACTCATACCCAAAGCTACACCTATCTATATGTGTCTATATATAATTAATCCTATCGAATTGGAGGAGTTAAAGAAGAAGTTTCAAGAGAATTTGGATAAAGGGTTCATTCGCCCAAGTGAATCACCTTGGGGTGTGCCATTGCTCTTTGTGAAGAAGAAGAATTGAATAATGCGGTTGTGTATCGATTATTGGAATCCCAACAAGATCATCATAAAGAACTATAATCCTATTCCATGGATTTATGAATTGTTTGATTAGTTAAGAATTGCTCAATGCCTCTCAAAGGTGGATCTATGTTCTGGATATCATCAGCTATAGGTGAAATACGATGATATTTAGAAGACTACCTCTATACAGGGTATGAGAACTATGAGTTATTGTTGATGCCCTTTGGAATTCATAATTCCCCTAAAATCATTGTATATTTGATTAATAGAGTCTTTTAGCATTACATCAACAAATTTGTGGTAGTGTTTATCGATGATATTCTCATCTACACAAATAGAAACGAGGAACAAGAAGAAAAATTAGGACTTGTGTTGGCATCATTGAGAAAGGAGAAGTAGTACACCAATTTCACCAAGTGTTACTTTTGCATATAGAAATTCAGTTTTTAGGGAAATGTGATCACATGTGATGGAATTTATATGGACCCTTCAAAAACAAAGGTGATTGAGGAATGAAATAGACCCTCTAGTGTCACAGAAATTCGTAGTTTCCTTCGATTAGAAGGGTACTACCGATCTTTTGTGATAAATTTTTCACAATTATCATTAAAGATAACTATGTTAACAAGGAAATGGGTAAATTATTTATTAATTGACGAATGTGAGGGAATGTTCACATAGATAAAGAGAAGGTTGATCACATCACTTGTACTCACATTATCAAAAATTGGAGAAATATTTGTTATACACAATGAAGTTTTAAAAAAAATCTCGGGTTGCATACTCTTGTAATAAGATAATATGTTAGGCTATTATTCATGGTAGTTTAAGATCCATTTGTAGAACTACCTAACACATGATCTAGAGCTGGAATCTATGATGTTTTCCTGGAAAATCTGGAAGAACAATGTTTTAGGTGAGAAGTGTCACATATACACCGACCAAAAGTTCATAAAGTATATATTCACACAAAAGGATATCAACATGAATCAAAAGAGATGGTTAGAGCTAATCAAGGACAATGATTTCTCAATTCACTATCATCTTGGAAAGGGGAACAAGGTAGCTGATGCTTTAATCAAAAAAGAACATGCTACTCTATCCTTGTTATGGATTGAGAAAGACTCTATCTTCATTGATATGAAAAGAATGAATTTGAAAATCATAATGGTATGGGATACATCCTACCTTTACCGAATTATTATGAAACCATCATTCCATGAGATGATTAAGGACGTGCAATGGGATTATTTGGAGTTAAAAATGAAGGTGAATGATGTAAATAAAAGGATGATTCAAGAGTTCCATATCAATGTTGACTGTGTGATTTGGTTTGGAATGTGGCATTGTGTGCCTTCATCACACTAGATGAAAAATGACCTATTGTACAATGAACATATCTCAACATTATCTATCCATCCTTATAGCACCAATATGTACCGAGATCTCTGAGAACACTTTTGGTGATTTGACATAATTATTTAGATTTTAGAATATACCTCAAGGTGCTTTGTATGTTAGCATGTTAAAGAATAGTGAAAAAAGTACAAAGGGGTGATGAATCCACTACCTATACCTAGGTGGAAATGCGAGAATGTCACTATAGAATTTTACATGGGTATCCCAATGACATCAAAGGGAAATAATGTGATATGGACTGTGGTTGACTGATCACCAAGATGCTCCATTTTATCACTATTCAATAATATCTCTCACTTGAACGACATGAAATATATATGTGAAGGATGTTTTTAGATTTCATAGTGTTCCACTCATGATTTCTATGATTGTTCTCCCAAGTTCACACCTAAATTCATTAGAATTCGTCAATTTTTATTTTATACTAAATTAAATATTCATCATTGCATATCACCCTCATACTCATGGCCAATCTGAAAGGACTATTCAGACACTTGAAGATATTCTAAGATAGTACTCATTATAATTTAAAGGTTGATGGGATCATCATCTCCCATTTGTTGAGTTCTCATACAATAATTTCTTATCCTAGAGTATTTAGATGGCTCCATTTGAAGCTTTGTTATGGAAAGCGATATATAACTCCAACCTATTAGGATGAAGTTAGAGAATGAAAGATACATGGACCTGACCTTGTGCAAGGGATGATAGTGAAGGTTCAAGTAATCAACAAACACATAAAATTAACTCAGAGTCGGACATAGAGTTATGTTGACAACCATCGAAGGGACATGTAGTTCATAGTTTGAGATAAATTCTTCTTTCTAATATCACCATTGAAGAGTGTCATGTAGTTTTGAATGAAATGGATGTTAATCCCAAGGTCCATTGGCCCCATTGAGATCCTTTACCACATAGAAGTTGTGGCCTATCTTTAGGTACTTCTACTGAATATTGATCAAAATCATGATGTGTTTCATGTATCACTCATGAGAAAGTTTGTACCAGATGCCTCACATGTACTGAACTCAGAGGCGGTATAGTAGGAAGACGTTATATCATAGGAGGACCAGCTAGTGAATATTATGGACTAGAGAGATAAGTTTCTATGCAACAAGAAAACCCATCTTGTCAAAAAAATTTGGAGGAACCATAATTTTGAAGAAGAAACTAGGGAACCAGAGGAGGGAATCAAGGAAAAGTACCTTCACCTGTTTTTTTAAAATGATAATTTGAGGGAGAACATTCTTAAGGGTGGAAGAATGTGATGAAACAATGTTTTACCAATAGAAATAACCTCTTATAATTAAGTGTTATAGTATAATAACATTAGGAAGCACATTGACATACTATGTGATCATTAAACATAATTTTGTCACCTTTGTGTTTTGAATTTTTAAAAACTGACATACATTGTTGCGATCAGTTAGTTATTTGGTGTCCCTTTGGAAAAACATAATTTTTTATTTAATATTAACTTACCCTTATGAATAGTTACCTATCTTTATAAATATTAAATTGTATAAAATAATTTTAATAATACGATTGAATGATTAAATATAATTTAGGCATCTTATAACTGATATTTCGACCAAAGTAAAAATATTGGTATTTTTGTAAGTCATAAATTATTAATTAATTTAAATGAAGATTTATTTTCCTAAAATGTGTTCATAAATTAAAAATTCTATTTATTCTGGTTTTAAAATAATTTTATAAGGCCTTATTTAATTTTTTTACGCTTTATAAATTCAGTTTTAATTTTAAAAACTGTATTTTTAAATTAGATTATGTTTTTAATTAAAAATTAAATTATTAATATATAAAACATTATTTTTGAAAAATGGTATTTATTTTGGGATTCTACACATCCAAAAATTATTAGGGTAATTTTTTTGGATTTTTTTGAAATACTTGAATTTTTTATTAATAGTGAAATTCGACAATTTACAAAATAAGTTGAATTATTGAAATATTGAGTCATGGGTGATGTTATGATGATGTAAGAATATTTGGTACTGATTAACATGATATAATATTTTTTTTATCCATTGAAAACTCACTCTTACTTTTCCTGTGGAGAAGTATTAAATTAATGATTATAATATTTGGAAACCCCTCTCTCCTCCACTATAAATACCACCCATCACACCCTCATTTCCTCTACCCTCTAAAGCTTAAAGCCTTGTCAAAAATTTGTCCAAACATATTACCTAGCCTCTACCCCACATAAAAAGAGCTTCTAGTATCATCAAAAGTCAAATCTAAGGTTCCTGAAGTATGATCTGAAGAGGAGGATTGTAGAGGTAATTTCCCTCTCTCTCTTCTCCATTAATTTCCATTCAATTTCAAGCTATTTTCTTAATCTCTCCACCCCAATGCTCATCCAAATGGTATGGTAACTCATGTTTCTTAAATATAATGTAATTTTTTTGATAATAATGGGATAATATATCTTCCAACTACCGTATCCTCATAGTTATATTTTAGAAAATAATATGATGTTTGTGAGGTGTTAATTCATCAAGTTCAAGAACGACATGTTTTCTTTATTCCCTTACCACCTTCATATATGTCCATGAAAACATTTTTATGGTTGAAATAAAGTTTTTATTATGAATTATATATTATTTAATGTTTTGGAAAAAAATTATTTACATATTACTACATGATTAAATAAAACATGTTTGTTGAGGTTGAAAAACCAACCGAATTAACCCAAACGATCATCATCAAATTCTTATCGTATGATTCATTATAATGGTATATAAATGAATTATTTATAATATAATTTAATATTTTATATCTTCATGAATAAATTATAATTATAATTCATTATTTTTATTAAAGTTTTATATGAACTTCCATTCATAAATAAAAGTGAATCATCAATGAAAACTATAAAAAAGAACATTACAGAACAATAAATTTAAACTCTATAACTCATCCAACATCCCATAAAAGTACATATTTAAACCATAATGAACCATATTAATGTAATCAGGGTTTTATAATTGTAAATTAATGAATTTAATGGGTTATAAAAGAAATTAATGTGAACAAAGCATTTGGATACAAGGTAAGGGGAAATTCTCAAACCCATCATTCTTTCATTGGGTTCTCCCTATTTCACACTATTTTTGGTATGGTAACTCTCTAAAAATAATTTTCTAATTGTTATCCTACCTTTTCCATGATATAAATGTTTTCCACTCTATTTCATGTGTAACAAATGTTTTATAATAGAACTTTTTTTTTCAAAAACAAACATTTTTTTTCTCACTCATGGTTGATGGTTCTTGTATCAAGTATGTTATTCACACTTTCTTTTGGGAACCCAATGATTATGAATTTTTTTATTATGAGATGAAAATAATTACATTACATTGGTTATTTTTGTAAATTTTTGATATATGTTATATTTGGCCTGCATGAAAATGAAAATGTTATGATATAGCAAGTGTGCTTGAAATTATACAGTGCTACAATGCATTCAGTAAATTGATGAATATCAGGAGTTAACATGAAATGACTTGTGAAAAAAGATATCAGATTTTTTCACAAATATTAGTGGTAGTTTAACACTATACATGATGTTTCATTTTTATTCATTTCCATATTTCATGTCTTTTATTAATGCTCCCTCTCATGTTCATGATCCTTTGCATATGTTGTGACCGTGCTCACCCACTGTTATTTTTTTTTTTATCTATCCTCTTACTGGGATTTTAGCTCACTCATTTTTTGATGTATATCCATAGGTGAATATTTGTGAAAAAAATATAACAGGGGAAAATAATATTGTAGAGAATAATTAATTAAGTAAATGTTTATTCATGATTCTGTAAATTTTAAGTTTGGTCCTAGTTTTCCCAAGACCTTAAACCTCTGGATCATCGTGGTGTGATACTATTATGTTGTTTTTATATATAATGATTTACTAGTAATGTAAGAATCTTCATGGTCTATATAGGTATGAATTTAATTGTTACCCTTTTTTAGGATCAACATTCATATAAAAATTTAGTCTATCATACCTACAGTACCTCATGTAACCATTTTTTGTGGTGCAATCTATATTTTTACAAAATCAAATATTGAAATTTTTCAAACATATTTGATCTCCATGATACTAATTATTAATCATGTTGTGAACATTTTCGAATATTCTATAAATTATTTTTCAATAAACCCATAAAAAATATTAATCAATGGATTTTTATAACTGACCCCTTTGGCATGACTGGAAAAAGAGGAAACCCAGTGTGAGATTTGTAAAAAATTAGGGAAAACCAATTCTCAACTAAATTAATAAAAATTTGGATATGGGTACATGATTTCTAATATATCTCATTGTAATAAAACTGTTTCCACTATATTATTTGTGGAATTCCATTCGGGTTCTAGTTCTATGGGATGTTAAATAACCCCACCCTCTTTCCCACCAAAAATTTTGTGGTCTTCTACTGGAAATTTAGTGGGACATGTAGCCACCAATTATTTTCATTCCCCTTACACAAATGAATGAAACTATCATTAACACATTCTCCCAATACCTACCATATCTAAATCATCCATTTAATCTTAGTATATTAATAAATAAAATATATCCCCAATCTATCTTAAAATTTAAAATTAACCCATTCCTTCATTAAATTAACACTTGAACTCTCTATGAATTAAATAACACATGAATTAACGGAGAATTACAAATACTAATCATTACAACCATGATTATTCTTCATAAAATTAGACTATATAATTTCTTAAGAAACACTAAGAAGTATTAAGAAGTTGTTACACAAAAATATTTGAATTAGATCTTCCTAAAGAATTTTTTCACATGGGTTTCATAGTTAACATCTATGCCTACAAACTTATAGCACGATGGATGCAGCCATATTATGGTGTTATAGTATAAAATGATTTAGTTCATCATTTAAAATAAAATTCAGAAAAGTGGTTTAATAAATAAATAAATTGCCTAATATTTTCGTATTTTGTAGAGCAACAATAAAATAAACGTTTTAAGTAAATTCAGGGTCCTCATCCATTATTATCCAATTATAGATTTTTATATTATAATAGAAAAAATTAATTATTTCAACATATTATTTTCCATATAAATTATCGATATATGTGTATTAATACTATAACTACATATAAATGGGATCAAAAAATAAATGATTCACTACTTTTGTAGAACCCCCAAAAAAGTGTTTTTCAACTTGGTAATTCATGAAAAATATTGGAGCTACATAACAAAGATAAATGCATTACAATTTAAATCCCCTTAAAAAAAATAATGGAAAAATCTATGCATAAAATATATGTCAAATAATGTTAATTTATAGACCATTTTTCTAACAAAAAAAATTATTTCAAAAACATTTTCACAGAATCTAATGATAACCACTATAAATAATGAAGGTAGAGTGAATTAAATGATATTACTTTGAATTTTTCTCTTTTATCCTAGTATTGAAGTAAAACCTAAGGATAACATGGTGACAAAAAAACATCCCCCTCCTTAAAATAAATATTAAATGAGATGAATTTAGAGAAGACTCCCCTATATTACAAGTTTCATAAAAAACCATTTTTGAAAATCCTTACCATTCAATAAGATGATAAATATTTTATAACATATCAAGGGGATTAGTATTGTTAATGTTTATATGATTACCTTAAGAATACATTATTTATTTCTTATCATCTTAATGCCTGCACTATAAGGTGATAAATCCATAAAATTTATAGTCACATTAAAATAACTCCTTTATACCATTATTTCATAAAGTAATTAACTGAGAAAACAATAAAAATTATTAAATTAGATAGAAAATTTTAGGATCAGGAGAGTATATATAAGAAAATAGAGAATAATTTTCATATATTTAATTTTTTTTGTTACAAAAATAATTTTACAGCCAAAAATATTAGGAGGTTTACATGACCTCTATCATTTATCCTTTTAAATACTTCATGGGTCGACCCATATTTTATGGACAATTAGTAACTTGGTTTTTAATCAACCAAAAAATTTACATTTAGTTTATCTCTAAAAAATTATCATAAGGTAAATGAATTTATAAACGTCATATGAGTTAATCTAACCCAAATGTAATAAAAATTAGACTGAAATATTCTTAATGAAAAATATTTTTACAACATTGAAATTTTCAAACTTGGAAAATGTACGTTGATGATACACCATAAAGTCCAATAAAAAGATTATTAAACACCCAAAACTCAATCAAGTCAACTAAAGAGTAATGTGTATTTCTCCAATAAAATCACCATAATTATACTCTATCCTTCATTTATAAGGTTCCATAAACTATGAAGTATATTTACACTCCATAAATATAATACTGAAGTTGTATTTATGAAAATCTCTCACTCAAAAAAATACCCACAGTGATTCGAAATTGCTGATAAAATATCTTAATGTAGAATGTGTTATTAAGAAATAAATACTAATGAATTTTTTAAAATATATAAAAGTTAATGATGAATTATCCCATTGAAATTTATGATATCATATAACTTAAAGACTCATAAAACTGAAAAAATCTAGTTGGTCATCCTAAATACCATTATTTGAAATCCAAAATAAAGATAAAATAATCATCCATATAGCATATTCTGGGATGGTAATCTCTTTCATCAATAAGAAAAAAGAGGAAATATATTTTTTTCTACTACCATTGATATGATTTTATTATCTCCACAATCATATTTGGAAATCATATCATTGAATGAAATGGATTTTTATAATTAAAATTAAATTATGCCCCTAATAGTTTTCTCAGAAGTGGAAAATTCACGAATAATAAATTAATTTTATACATTATAGTTTCTTAAATTAAAAAACATAACTCTATATGAATTGGGTCATTGTTAGGTGAATTAAATAAGAAGATACCCTCATAATCCAAAAAAAAACTCATGAGGGATAATGTTGTGCACATAAATCAAGAACCATAGTCTCTCATAAAATTTAGATACCTAGTAACATTTTCCCTTATACAATACTATATAGAATAAAATTCACAAGAAGTTTCATGAATTTCTAGTAAAAACTAAATTCCATCATCAACCCCTAGAGCGTCTATATTTTATAAAGTACAGTTATCCATTTTCTATATTGGGAATAGATATCAAGGAACTGTACCCTATTTCCACCACAAAGTAGTAAATTTTTCATAATCATTTTTATTGAATTATTTTCCAAATTTGATTAAGATATAACATTAATGGAAATTGAAATGAAAGTCCAGATAAATTTTATGAAATCTAACACCATCACTACAATCAGAAATACTTACAAAATCATCCAAAATATTTTTATAATTTTTTATTTGTTTGATTTAATTATGTTATATTACATATATAATATCCAATAAAATTATTTTTTCTTCATTCTCACATTTAGGTAATATATAAATATTATCCCTTTAATAATACATTAGTTAATATACTATATAATATTAGAGAAAAATATAAATATTCTTTTCAATGTAAAATATTCCATTTTTTATTTGACTATGACACCACCATGTGTACTTTTATACAATCAATCCTATAATTTTTAGTGTATGGAATCAATGTTATATATCATATCGAGGTAGGAATTCTAATAAAAATGAACATTCATTTATGTCCGATTGATTATGGGACAATTCTCAGATAATTGGAAGGGTAAAATATAAAATAAGGGTGAGAAAATGCTATAAGCATTTAATAACATATAGGTTCACTTCAATTGTGTACACTGCATGTCCAATAAGATGGATACCAATTTTTTTGAGAATAATTGGTTTTATAAATTTGAATTCAAATTATACAAGGGAAACCCCTAAATTATAGATGAAATGGGAAGGAACTTAAATCATATAGAAAGAATAATATAGTATAACATACTTTTTAATCACATAAAATGTACAGTCATTTATTTTATCATGAAGAATCAGATCACCCTCTCGATCAATTTCTTGGTGGAAATGGGAATTTCCTTAGACTCCCCTCCCCACTGAGAGAGAGGGAGTCCTTCATCCAAATTTTTTAGAAGCATGATCTCATCCCATTCTCTAGTTATCCAATAAGTATTTTCTTCATCCTTTCCCAACCATCATTATTATTGTAAACATTCCATATATTTTTTAATTCTCATAACAACTACGGATTTTCACTTCAATGTCCACTGATGAATTGGTAATTCTAGATCTGACCTTGGTTGATCATTTCACACACTGTTATCCACTTTTTGATTCATTCGAATGGTAAATGTTTGGATCTTTGGGTATACATTAATGAGTGATTGTTTACCTTCTTTCCAAAGGAAACA
Source organism: Viscum album (assembly GCA_963277665.1). Taxonomy (NCBI): domain Eukaryota; kingdom Viridiplantae; phylum Streptophyta; class Magnoliopsida; order Santalales; family Viscaceae; genus Viscum; species Viscum album. The sequence goes on along the minus strand of OY728133.1, from coordinate 71,142,398 downwards.
TAATGACATGATTTTATTCAATGGATGACTTAATCCTTTCCTGGTCAAGAGCTCCTCGAACTTGAAATGAATGTTTCTTCATTATTTTTTGGAAATATGATATTCCCATGAGACAAGATTCTACTTCTATAAAATTGTGTGCATAAATCTTCATACATTATTTTCCGTTCCAAATTCCTTCCATTATTAATATGATTGGGAATTTATTAGGCTTTTATATATGCTTCAATATCCAAAAAAATGTGTCTATAATCTAATATATCTTAGTGTTTATGTCAATGTACATGTGTCCAAGCCTCCAGTGGAGTGGGTTTCAATTAAAATGAGGGAAGAAATCTAATACATAAATGGGGTTTTTAGTTCTTTATATAAATATATATATATGTTAATCTAATAAAGATATTGGATATCGTATAAAAAAATTTATGTGGGAATAAATAGGACCCTGAACAAACAGTAGTTTAAATATAAAAATCATGAGACACTAAATATAGATCAACTAGAAAAAAAGTATTTACCATATTCTAATCACATCCTAAAAATGGAAAGTCCCTTTAATCTTGATGTTAAGGTTGAAGACATATTTGAAGTCTCAAGGCTTGATTTTTTGGGGTCCATTTTGGAAAAGAAATACATGTATCCAGTCGGAGGGGAATTTAGGGGCATCAGATATTGGATCATTGAATCGAAGAAACAATACAAAAAATATTACCTTTTATTCAGAGGCATTTTGGACTGGCAATGGTTTGGTATTGATTCAGGGATCAAGAGAGAGGAATTAATTTAGATATATTGAATTGGGGTATTCTTAATAGGGAATGCTGGTTGGGAATTTTTACCAGTGAATATTATGAATATGTTAACATTTGGACATTCAAACCTGAATTTTAGTATTAGCAATAATTTTTAAGTTTTGGTAGTGGCATCTCCAATTAAAAAGCATTGAGACACAATTCGGTTATGGATGGGAATCCAAAGTACCCAGCCTATAGAAAACCTATCTGAAGAACAAGCAATTTTTCAATAAGAGTCGAGATATGAGATCCCTAGCTTAGTCTAAGTTGATTTTTAATAGGGTTAGCATGTAAGAGGAATATATATCCTTAGGATATATAAGTGGGATAATGGAAACCATGATTCATGGTTTTTCATTGTGAATAAGGGAAATAAATAAAAAGGGAATAAATAATACATTCACTTACCTAAGTATATGGAGACTATGTCATCCAAGAAGATAAGGGATGAAGAAATAGAATATGTTCCAACTACTAGAGAAAATATATAGGAAGGACTTCTGGTTATGGATGAATCTCATAGTGCTCCCAAAATTTATTTGGAAGTTCTCACTATGGAGGTTCTTGATGATTCTAAGTGTATAGAATGTAAGTAGAAACAAAACAATGTTACGACATTGGACATTATCATGCACTCTGATTAAGAAATGTTGGATTAAAATCTCCTATTAAAGGTTCGCAATAGGATGCTGATAGGATGTATAGATTAATGATTCAAGTTGGTATAAGTAAATATTAGTGTGGGTAGATCAATAAGAAAGATCTCATATGGATATGTGGATTCATTGAAATGAAGATAAACATTAAAGAGTACCTTCAAGAAAGGGATATAATGAACTAAAATTTAGATTAACTTCACAAGGATGATACAAGTATAAATATGTCTTATATATAATAATGTTCTTACAAGGATAGTACTTAGAGTGAGATCAAACTAGATTTTTAGGTTTTTGTGTCGTGATTTTATTTCATTGCTATTTTTTTTTAACTCATGAGGTTTCACACAATCTCCATAAGAGTATTTAAAAATAATATGTTTTAAGTCACTAAAGATGTATACTGTATCACCCTACCCCCACAAATGTAATGTTCCATAATAAGTATTTCAACTAAAAAAATATTCCATATTCAAAGGTCTTTACAACATGTCCTTAAATTGTTTATTTTTTACAAGATATACATAGATATAAAAATACATGATTTAGTGAATTTTTTCTAAAATAAAACAATAATTATTTATCCCAATCATGTATTAATTTTTTCATTAGTTATAAAATTTAAAAATACATTAAAATTATAGTATGAATAATCATTGTAAATTGAAAAATATAAAAAATCATGTATGAATGGAAGAAATTTACCCCAAACATGGTGTAATGTGTTACAAATGGAGAACCGCATTAAAATGTTTTATTAAAGGATAATAGTGTCCATTCAAATAGATACTCAATTACATCTAATGTAATAATGTATTATTTTATTGAACTCTTATTATCCCCTTTATTGCATCTATGTTATTGAAAAAACATTTAATTCACCATGATGCATCCATCATAATATTCTTCAATATAATGGTCAAACAAACATCCAAACCTCATAATCTATTCATAAAACTGATTAAAAAAACATCCATTCTAGACTCAGAATTATTATTACAAAATGGATTGGAAAAATACCTCTTCCACATAATAGAAGATCTATGACATGGTGGTGGAAACGAAACAATTAAAAAAATTATAGAGAAATTAAAATTAGATCTTCCAAATATATTATCTATGTAGAAAAATATTTAATGAAAATATATTATATTTGGACATCCACTCATAAATAATAGGTTGAATATTTTTTAAATGACTAAAATCACACTCAGAAGTGTTCCTTTCATTTTTTTCTTTCCATCCCTTGATGTAGTATATCATTTTTAAGACCAACCTCTAATGGCCAGATTGTGAAAATATTTGGTAAAGGTATAACATCATTAGAAACCAAAACCTTTATGTTTTTATGCATTATAAAACACCTTTCATATTCTAATAAATTGTTCTCCATCATCAGGTCAGTAAAGACAGGCATGAAACCTCAGTCCATTATATTTTCCCACTCCTAAAAACAAATTTAATTTTTTTTAAATTATGGTTATATGATTTTAAGTATGTATGAAATGAAACCTAATGAATTATAAATTGAAATAAAATTCATATTTAAAAGAATTTTTATTTTAATAAAAAGGAATAATATTAGTCTATGAGTCAACAATATCCCCCTTTTGATAATATAAAACTATACTCCATTAGAATTACTTAATATATTTTTTCATTTCCCTAATCCATATTTCAGAACACGGTGAACAATCATCACATTTTGATTATAATTTATATAAGAAAATATAATAATAAAATTTATTTATTAAAGAATTATGAGTTTTAAATGGTTTATCTACATCACCAATTATATTACTAATGGGTTGATTTCAAAAATATCGACTCTTTTATTTGAAAAATGAAATTATGTTCCCTAAATAATTTTTGTATTTCATCCATTGTTATAACATTTAGTTATAAAAATTCAATTGATATATAATTCATAGGATTTATGTCAATTTATATCTATTATGGTTATGATAAATGAATAGAAGAAATTTTGAACTAAAAATCCAAAATATTATCTTCTATCAGTTTTACAAAAACAAAAGGACCAGTTTAAAAAAGTTGAAAAAAATATTCCACAACATTAATACATCATCAATAAATAACATTATAATACTTAGTATTTGTAGAATAACCAAGAAGAATAAAATATTAATCTATGGAAATAATTATGTTAAGATGGTCATTAGTATTCAATATGAACATTGTACACCCAAAATACACTAAAGATTGAATTTTTTGGTTTTACACCAATCCCCAACTCATGAAATATTTTTTAGGAATGGAAATAAAAAAACACAATTTATAGTATATCAAGTTGTGCTCATGACCATAACATTTCAATATTTACTAATCTAAAATTCTCTCAACAAATTTTACGTTTTTCCTTGTATATTTCTTTTTCCTTATTCAACCACACAATTTTTTGGGGTTTTCTATTTCAGGAAATATTTTTAGCAACAACCTTCTTATTAAAAAACGTTTTAAAATATGAATTGAATAACTCAATAGCACGATCACTAAAGGAAATAATAAAAGGTAAGATTTAATAACACCCAACCATCAATTATAGTATGTGACCAATTATTCAGGAAAATATATTATTATTCACATTTCAATATATCATGGCACTAAAATTATAATTTCATAGGATGAATATCTATTTTGAATTTCTCTAAAAAAATATGGATAAAATACATTTTCGATATTTCACTATAAAATAACCATTTATGAATAAATTAAAATGTTTTATTTAAATAGTACTACATTATTTTTTATAATGAGTCATAAAAAGTATAATTATAAATATAGTTCTTATAAACATAAATAAATATTGGATCATTTTGAGGAAAAAATTGATATTTTTTAGATAACTATTTTATAAGTGAATAATGTTTCCCATATTAAAAAAATACAATAATATTTAAATATGTCTTTTTTACATGAAATTTATATATTATATATTTATTCTTATGAAAGAAAATTCATATATAATTAATAGTAGTCATATAGTTAAACTAAGATCATATTTTTCTTAAAATATAAATTTTCCTAAAAAGTTATTTTTATCATGTTTTGTGGGATTATTTTTATATTATTTAATTAAATACATATAAATTAAATGTTTTAAAATTGATAAAATATTTAGAATAATGTGTTTCACAATTTTTAAATATTCCCCTTCTAATTTTTGGTAATATTTATTGTAATTGTTTATAAAATTTATCACCATGCAAAATGTTAAAATATAATAAAAAAGATTAAAAATATAAAATAATAAAAAAAATAATCTATACACTTGAATATATGTAATTATATGAGTTTAATTTTACCATCACTTTATATATTAAATAATAAGGAATCCTGGTTGCATTTTTCTTCATAGAGAACTATATATTATTTTAAAGGAAAATTCTAAAAATATTTATCTCTTTTAATTAGTTTATCTTATATGTTATCATAGAGATTATAAGACATTATGAAATAATATTAATTTATATCCGTAACATTATTGATTTATATTTTCCATGTTAATTTACTTATAATTCATATTTATGGTATAATTATTATAAATTCTAAAAAAAAGATGATGCAGTACATGTGAATGAAATAGATCAATCAAAGTAAATGATTTTAAAAACAATAAAAGTAATATTTTAAAGGTGAATCATTAAATCAAATGAAATTTATATTATTAATAATATATATTTTATTTTCAAATATTTTATTTTCGAATTTAATTCCAATCAATATTTCTATAATGTAAAAATATTTGAATTGATCTTAAAATGAATTTCATTGTATTTTATGTTAAATAATATTATAGTAACTAATTTCTGAATTATGAAATTATTATAATAGATTAATACATGGGTAAAATGGTAAAAAATTTCATAACCTGCCAATTTTATCCAAATTTTAACGTATTTATAATTTTATATCACTTTAATAATGACATATTTGTTACCGTAGTAAGGGTTATAAATGGTTAATGAAAGGTTTCAACAAAAATAAAAGTTAAAAATTTCACATAAATATATAAAAATATTAATGGTTGAAGATATTTCAAGAATATAATATCTTATCTTCTATATTTTTTCACATAGATCCATTTTCACGGGATAAATAATTTATTTTAGTTAAATATTTTTAGTAATTCCTAGTGTTTCCTTTCTGTCTCTATAAAAATACACAAACCAATCCTCTATTATTCAGACCAACATGAGAAATTTATCATATCCAAATCCAAGAAATATATCTCCCCAAGAAATATAACCATTTTATATAGGTTCTAATATTATAAACAAACCAAACCTTGGGTCCTTAATAGGATATCAAAAGGTGCTATTTCAATTAAGGGGTAATTATCATTACTAAACACTTTAAGTTTTATTCTTCCTTTCCACCTTAAATTATATTCAAACCCTTACAATATAATAACACAAATATATTCCATAATTAGATATTTTCCCATCTAGATTTATTAATATTTATATATCTCCTTCTCCAATAAATGGGAATCAAAACCATCGCTCATGTGTATTGTGGAATTCTTGCCTTATGGTCTAATGTAATATTTTCCATCATTTCATCACATGGTTACTCATAATTAATGAAAAAAATAATGATTATAGAATTTATTTAATCAATTATAATTTATTTAAATGTAATATATCATCTAATTCATTATCTTTCTACCCATTCAAAATTGTAGAATTGGTTTTTCGTATGTATGGACAACAACCACCATGAAGTGATGTGAATGATTTTTTATATCTACTATTCATGAATGATTATAAATATTTATATAAGGAATATCTATTATTCTAATATCCTGATTAGTATTTTATATGTGATATAACCTTGTTCATGAAACAAGTATCATAAATGTAGAATCAAAACATACATGACAAAAAAGCAATAGGCAATGAAAACATTGATAATAATGTAAAATTGTTTGAAAATGTGTGATAGGACGTTATAGGTGGATCATATATAATAATATATATTTTCATATTGTAATGATATGTATGTATAAAAAATATAAATATATTAAATTGGAGGATAAGTTATAATCAACTATGTATAAGCGTGATTTAACAAGTTTTTTTTAAATTTCTACTTCAATAATATAAATTTCGTATTATAAACGTATTATATTTTATTCTCAATATATAATACCCCATTATAATTTTTAACAAAAAATATTTGTTAATTCATGATATTTTATCTTTTAATTCAATTTGAATCTTTCAAGGGGTTATAATTCACAAGTAACCTTTGACGTAAAAATTTATTTCTATAGTGTGATTTTTTGGTATTTCTTATATTTTTATTGAATTAGTCATATATTTTATCCCCTCTAAACACCATATATTAGTATATCATATTTATATATAATTATTTAACATCATTTATTCAAACATTTCTCCTCTTTGATACATTTATCAATAAAAATGTTTTATAGAAAACCAGGTCTTATTTCTATTTTTGATCAAGTCTATTCTTCTTCCATGTCTATAATTTTTAAAATCGATTTTAAAAAATAAATTTTATTTATTAAAATAAGTTATTTAAGACATTTTATATTATCCTATAGTTTTTAATGGTTTCTAATGAATATTAATTATTTTTCCTTAAAGGATCATTTATTCATTTTTTTTAATATTTTGAAATGAATGTTTGTTTTTAACATATATGGTATTGACAAATTTTTTCCATGTATTTTTCATTTTATAAAATTTATATTCTTTTAAAAATTTCCAATGATTTTTTAATTAAAATTAGTTAATGAATATTTATTTTATTTTTTTCCCTTCATTCTCTGAAATACTTAATTGTATTAAAAAAATATATATTATTTATAAATTGAAGGTCCTCCTTTTATCAAATTAATTTTTTAGTCATTAAAATTATGTTCATACATTTACCTTATTATGATCATTTTTCATTGGAAATTACATTTTATCCAATATACATATTGTTTGTATCAAGGGTATGAATATTTTTAAACATATATAATTTTTTTCATATGATGTTTTAATATGAATTTTATTTTATTGAATGGGTAAATTTTGATATTCATTATTCTCTACTCAGTATGAATATTTTTAATAAAACTTATTTTTTAGGAATTAAATTGATAATTCAGTATATGGGAAACTCATTATGCATTTATTTACTCATGGGGATCAGTTATAGATATTGTGTTGATGCATAATTTGGTATCATGATACAAACTTGTTGGATAGACTTATTAAATTGGTTTTTAGTGTATGCATAAACATATTTGAAAATATCATGTCAAAAGGATCTAATCCATACATATGTTATTATGAAGTTCCATCATTAGGAATTTAGTAAATATTATCCAATTTATTATTTAATTTATATAATCCATGGATGAATTTTGAAATGAAGTGATTGATTAATTGAATTTTCAGTTATTTTCCTTATTATATTGATTATTCCATATTTACTCCTAACAGATTCCATTGTATATAACCATTATGAACAATTTTAGGTAAAACTTATTTTTTCATTTCCACAAGATATTCTAAAGGAATTCTTGAATGCATTTCAAGGATTTGGAATATCTTCTTTTATTATATTTTATATATTCTATCCAATAGAAAAATAGAATCATGTATATATATGATTCATTAATACTAATAAACAGATTAGTCCTTGGTGATATGATCCTTTATATTTTAGGAAATTGTTCAAAAAGTATACATTGGATTTGGGTTACTAGAGATAGTGTTATTACTGTGGGTATTAGAGGAGGATTATTAGAAATCCTTGAAACTAGATTTAGAACATCATTCATTAGAAAACATAATACTATGATTAAATCCAATGGTAAGTCTATGTGTAGTATAATATAAAAATTAATTTTAATCTATATATTGTTATCTGTTCATAAAAAATAAACCATTGTAATGATACTAGAATTTAGATGCATTTATAGCATAGATTCATGTTAGGGTAACAACTCTTAATGTAAATATTGAGTACTGAATTGATTGTCACCAGTTCATGATGTGTGGACCTAAGACTACACAGTTGGATAGACTCTTTAGTGGGATATTAATTTTTTAATTCACTTCATATTTAAAAACCACTGTGATAAATTTGATAATATTTTTATCATTTGACTATATTCCCAATGAAACCTTTATTATTATTTTGAGATTACCTATGCATAAAATTTCATTTGTTATTATGTGTTACCCTATATTTATAATCATATATAATGATTTAAACTGCATTATGTTATGGGTTAATTTAATATATGACATTTTTTAAATCACACATGGTGCATGAAATGGTGTCGACACCCATAGAAATGTAAATATTTCTATGATGATCAAGCTAATACAAATTGTGTTGGAGCTAAGCGGGTATTGACAATATTATAGTAGTTAACAAATGTTATGAATATTAACCCTAAACATGTGTAATAAAAAGATATTCCATGACATTATACCATAATATTCAGTCATTTCATTTCATAAAAACCTTTATATTTTAGTGGAACTACTAATAGACTCATAGAAAAGTAATATATTATGACCCTTGAAAAGATATTTATATTATTTTCATATATTTGAAGAGAGAGGCTAATACCGACTATAAATTTTCACACATTTATTATTGATAAATGATGGTCATGGATCCATAATACTATGGGGGAAGAAGAAATTGACCATATAAAATAGAGAGATTTTAAATTAACATTCCTCAAAAAATATTTCCCACATGAGAAAAGAACTATAATGAATATATAGTTCATCAGAAGAAAATAGTATTAAAGAGTTTTAGGATACCTTTAAAAGAATATGAAGGTATGTTTTGATTTACATACATAGTTATAAAATCAAGAATGAACATTTATTGAAGGTATTAATCCAAGCCTTTAAATAGAACTATTTCTCAATCTTTTCGTCAAATGATAAAATATTATTATCATCCCCCAAAAAATTGGAATACATTTTTAAATAAAATATCGTATAAGTAAATCATTAGAAGAAGAGGTTGGATAAAAACCAAGAATGAGGTAAAACAAAAATGAATAATAGGGGAATAAAGAAAATTCCATCATATAAAATTTTTGGAATGCAAAGTCAGAGAAAATGCTTGAAGGGAATGATATCTTCTTACATGTGTAGAGAAATGGTAAACATGATTAATGAATGTTTAGAATGATATAACACACTATTATCCAATGATTAAATTATTTTTAACTAAGAATTATTAAAACCATTGAACCACCCATCTATGTAAACTATCATATAATAGGATAAGGGTAGAATACAAAGAGTATGTGATCAATATATGTATGGATGATGTTCTTAATGATGTAGTGGAAGCTACGTTATTCAATGACAAACAAAATTCTAGTGCTTTATTTTATTCTAGATCTCCATACTCTTTCATACCTTCCATGTTTTTTATGAATGATATATATTTCCATATAACCTTATAATGGGTTATTTTAGTTATGTAACGTAGTTAAAATATTACCTCTACATGGACGTGTCGATCAATTACCATTATGACAGATAAGAATAACCTATTTTCAGATACGATTATTATACATATTCTTATCATTGATATATTGCTTTAAATAAATTGGATTTCAAATAATAATGAAAAAATAATTTCCAAGATAAGGATAATAAATTTTTTATGGGATTAGGAAATCTATTATCTTTAGAGAAGATACATTATAATATGATTCAGGATTATATCTACCTACAGTGGCACTTCTAAATTAAATTATTGGGGAATATGAAAAAAAATCTATAGATGGTAAATGTAATATTTTTGTTGAATATGTACCAATTTTATAGAAGATATTTATGTGTTTCCAGATGAATTTTCATGACATACATAAGATATTGATGTTGAGTTTTTCATTGATTTTACCCATAACACATGATCTATATAAATAACACCCTAGTGAGTGGACATAATCGAATTAGTAGATGTGAAAAAATTACAATAGGAAATGTGTGATAATTGATTTATACACTCTACTTTTCTCCTTGTAAATACCATATATTTTCTTTAATAAGAAAGATTAATCTATGATACTGTGAATTAATTATATGAAATTAAATTCTATTACTATAAATAAAAAATATCCACATTATCGCCTTGTTAACTTATTCTATCACATTTATGGAGGTCAATTTTTTCAAATGATTTATCTTTGTTATGGGTATTATTAATTAAATGTTATGAATGATGACATTGTGTATAAACCATTTCATGTGAGGTATGATCATTATGAGTTTATAGTTATGTCCTTTGGATTGATTAATGCATCTTATATTTTTATGGATCTGATAATGAGTGTATTACAGGAAAATTATGATAATATTTTGGTTGTATTTATTGATGGTATATTTTTGTACTCTAAATGATGTGAGTAAATTGAGAACCAATAGTGAGACATACATGATAATATTAAATAAAATGTGTTTTATGTAAAATTATACAACTTCAATTTATAGATCATAACCATTTATTTTATTTTCCATATTATTTTGTAGGATAAAATCATAGTTGACCCTATGAAGGAAAAGGTAGTCAATGAATGGACTATATCGATCAATATAATAGAGTTATATTTTTTTCATGGTATAAATGTTTATTATCAGATATTTTTTCCATATTATACATCATTTTCTAACACATTAACCTATCTAACATTCATATGGGATATGTTCTTACAAAAAAAATTCAAAAATTATTTTGAAAAATTGTAGACAATATTGATGAGTGATATGACATAGACTCTAAAATAAAAAAAATGTATGGATTTTTCATATATGGTTATGTATCAAAGAAGGGAATTGGATGTGAATTTAAGTAGAAGGATAATGGTAATTCATATAAAAAATGTAGCAAATTAATCTTTAAAAGAACAATCTAACTCATGATCATGAGTTGGATTCCATAATATTTTCTATAATGATATATAAAAATTCTCTATATTGTAAAATATACAAGATAAAAATAGAATATAAGAGTTTGAAAAACATATTTTCCTAGAAAGTGGTCAAAATGAGTGAAATGTGGCTTCTCAAGATCCCCAGGGTCTTTGATTTCACAACACACTACCACCCAATGAAAATATGGTATATATTTATTTTAGTATGATACAACATAGAGGCCTCCCCAAAATGACGATAGATTTGGACAATATGTTCATTAATTTCATAAATATGGATACTGGATTTATTAATGAATAGAAACATCAATAATTTTCAAATTATTTTAAAAACATATTTATTATAAATGTTAAAATTTTCTCATCCTAATGATGATAGGTTTCAAAAGAATGTTATTTTTTCAAATAATGGGTAATTTACATTCTTCAATTTTTAATATGGTTTTAGGAGACTTGGAAAGAAGATATGTGTTCCATAGATAACTGAGAAAATATTTTATTAATTATATGATGCTTATTTTTTTAATTTCTATATACACTCTAGTATCATAATGATGTATATAGATTTGATGAAACATTTTTTGGTAGGATAATATAAAGTTGGAAATTGATGGTAATATATCTATTTTCTTGGTTTATAAATATGTGATGGGTTAGAGAGAGTATCCTAGAAAAATCATGAATAATATACTAATTTCTATGCATAAATGGTATTAGAATACTATGAATGTTTTGAGTATATTACAAAAGACTCCTAAAATAAATGATGTCAAATGGGTTATTGTTTATTGCCTTAAAAATTATACCCATTTTTTTCTATAAGAGAAAATCTACAGCCAAATATTCATTCCTTGGTCTATATTTACGATGATGTAAGACATTATGTTTCACCACATTAATATTAGTTTTATTTTGATCAATTATTTACATCAAAATTTTAGAAAATGATTCTGATATATTTTGATACTAAATATCCTTTGAGGTGTGCATATCATCCACAAACTGGTCGACAGTCAGAAAGAACTATTTAAATATTATAAGACATTTTTATGTCATTCTCTAATGACAATAATTTTTTGTGTGATCACTATTTTCCTTTGGTAGAGTTTCCATATAACAACATCTTTCATTCATGAATTCAAATGGATTTAAGTACAACATTATATTTTAACAAATATCTTACTTCAAATTGTTGGGATGATGTTTGAGGAATGAATCTAATATTCTATAATATCTCATCCAAACTCATTATGATGAGAAGAGGCATATGATCTTCTAACCATAGGTGAAATTACCTAGACACTTATGAATAGAAATAAAGGTAATGTTTCAAAAACAAAAGGGACATTAAGGAATGGATTACCCATTAGAAAACACACTCACACATCGATATTAAAATAAAAAAATAAAAAAATCTATATAGATGATGAATAAACCGATACCCAATTATATGAAATTGACACATATATCAATAATCAATGAAATATGGATGTACATTATAGTATCAGTAGAACTCTAAGAGATATAAACTAAAATTTAATGATCTTTTTTTGTAATGATTCTGAATTTATCTTAAAATATAGTTTTTTATTTTGATTCCTCGTGATAGGTAAAATTATAATTTTCCCTATAATATGGTCTCATAATGTTTATATAATCACATTGTTTCTAACAAATAGATTCTATACCCTAGGTCATTAGTATAGTGGAATTCTAAACTATTTGAATTTTCACAGAATAATTAGAATTTAATATTTTATTAAATTCATTTCAATGTATTTTCACAAGTTCATTTGGTGATATATATTTAAAAAACAAAATACAGTGATTCTGTATTTTTTGATGAGTATATAAAAGAGAATTTTTCTCAGTTGAGGCATAAACTCATGTTATATTTTAGGACTGGTTTCAGGACATGGCCTTATTCATTTGGTATTAATTTATTATCTTCATTGGTTAGTCCCAAGATAGTGAGATGTTTTTTCAAAATTAAAATATGGATAAGGGTGTTTGATCCTATATATAGTGAGACATTTATCTTATAAGGTTCATTATCATTCTCTCAAGACTAATGTATATGTTTATTTTACCTTGTGGATGTCTCCCATGGTAGGTGTACCCATCCTGGAATATGAATCTATTTGATGTTAGAAATTGGGTTATCAAATGTGTCTACCTAAGAAATAGGTGATGGAATAAATACTTGAATTTAATATTGGACCACCTAGTGGACACATCTACATATGTAATGAATTAATGAATTCATTGTTTAATAAATTTACATGTTTACCTTAAGGATCCCTAGTATGATTCCTCGCCTCTTTGTTGGCCTACAGAAGCCAAATGGGTTCCCCAGTAGTGGATAAACCCAAAGAAATTTTATTAAGAGTTTTGTAGAGATGGTAGCAAGTGTAACCTTAAAACCCATAACATAAGTGTGATCCAAAATAGATATTTAAGTAGGGATGGGATTAATAATATAACTACCTTTACTCTTTTATTCATTCTTTCACTCTGTTACTCTTGATGTAGTAGTTATTGTTATACATACTCCATATTACTCATCCTTCAGGTTATAATATGGTTTGATGTTATGATGGTGATTCATAGAGGTACTTATTAGTATATATATTCAGATCCATATTTATTGGATGTTGTTTATTTGTATTCCCAAAGGTACTTATAGGGATTCTTCCTATATTCATCACTTTTATAAATGTTAGTGTTACTATAAGTCCCATTTTTTCACTATTAATCCTCCCTAATTACCGATTATATAGGATTCCACTGAAATTGTATTTTAATCCCTATTTTATGGTTTCACCCTAGGGTTTCAATTAAATTTTTGTGTTAAAACATGTTTATGTCCATAAAAAAGTTTTATTTTTGAAAATGATTTCTTTTATTTCATAAATGTTTTTACATTAATTTCTAACTAAATGGTCCTAAAATTATTCATTTTATATATATTTTAAAAACTATATTTTAAAAATTTTGTTAATCCTACTCATACCCAACATTCATATGTCTATTTGATAACTCTCAGGTAATAATATTTTAATAGTATGTCACATTTAATTTAATCTGGGTGTTACATGACACACAAGATAAAATTAAAATTGTGCATAACAAAAGACTGACTTAGTATATCATTTAACTAAAGGTAAACTACATTATACTTATAAAGGAATCCAAATTAATTATAGTATGTCCTAAAAAATATGGAAAATATAAAATTTATTAAAAAAATGAATTTCAAAAAATCATAAGGTGTTAAATTCAACCCCCTATAAAATGAATGTTCACCTCTAATTTCATCTCCGTCATCAATGGTTTAACATTTTAAAATCCCAACATAGAAGCCCACATTTTTAAATGAATAATAAAAATTCCCCAAAATAAGGAAAGTTGTAAAAATAAATGTTATCAATATTAACTCATATGTGGGATTCCACAAAAAAAATAACATAGGTGGGATGTAAATATTTTGAAATTGTAAAAAAGCATAAGTAATTATATAGTAATAAAGATATCTAATAATTTTAAAGTGGTTATTTATGAGAATTATAGGGTCCACAAAACCATAGACCAAATATTGGTGAACATGGTCATTGATGTCATAAAAATTTTTGATAATTGGAAAAAAATTAATTTAATCTCCAATTCCTAATTTTGATAAATATTCATGAGAATATAAAATAATAGGATTTCACTCCATTTCATAAACATAATATCTCACTTTTTTTGTATCATGATCATTTTCTTCTTCAAATCATAATCCATGAAATGATGGTTAATTTTTTTGTTCCCAAAGCAATAAGAGATCACAAAATCCCAAAAATGTAATGATAATTCAATACTTCCTTCTATATTATCCATCACAAAAATATGTCTAGAATACGTAAAAAATATGTGTAAATCATCATTTGGTGAAATAATACATTGATATCTAAATCCTCACACAATGTAAAACTTAAACCATTTCATAATTTGTTATCCTTATGACTATTCCAAAACATTAAAATCCAAGAACATTATAAACAATTTCTCTTAATTTCTCAATAAAAATAGAACAATAATATCCCATATATAATAAAATGTATCTTTATTGTTACATACCATGAATTTGAATACCTTCATCATATATTCACTTAAATCATGGTAATAACTTTAATTACCATAAAAACTCAATAAAATCATGAATGATCCCTCATTAATTGAATTAAACCATATATTATTATACTATAATCCATAAACAAAATAATATTCTAAACTCTATCAATGATAAAAAATTAACTTTTTAATCAAAATATTTATCAATTATGAGGTTATCAACACAATCCAATTTACTTTATCCTTATAAATCATCTCTTTACCCAAACTAAACCCCATTTTATAAATATTAGGAACAAATTAAGGGTTACCTTCCTCTCATAAAAAATAACATTACTATAAAATCAGTTTTCTACACCATTAGTTCCATTAAACCTATTCTTGAAAGTCTATATTGATAAACTACATTGAAACAATCCAATCATGTTTCTTTATTTAAATAACCAAAATAAAACTTAAAAAATTATTTTCTGAATACCAATACAAAATACATAAATAATTAAACTTTATTCATACAACATTAATGGGGATTTATTATCTTACCGTTTTACACTTCTTCCATTCATTTTTTATTTTGGTTATCGTCATCATTAACAAGATAATAATTACTCAAAAATCCAAAATTATTTTTGTCATGATCTTTCCCTTTAAGAAATTGATTTATATAATTCTCATACATTATACATTTAAAATATACAATAATCAATGATAACATAAGGAGACTATTATTCATATCTATTACCATAAATAAATTTTTTATTTTGGTTTTTTGGTTTTTTTCATGATTTCTTTCCATTGCAAACCAAAAAAATATATTTTTCACTCTGAGACATTCCATTGACTGTTTATTCTAACATTCATCAAATATAAAAAACTTTTTCTTTTTTCCTTCATTGACTCAACTAGCATAAATCTCAGTGAAATCTATCCTTCACTTATTTTGTTTGTCTGAGACATGGTTAATGTGATCATTGTTAATGATTTTAAAAGATAAATGATTAGGAATTTTAACAAAATTCTCCACTCCATTCATCATCCCATTTGACTGGTCATTATAAAAATTTCAATCACATTCAATTTTGACCAAATTCATTCTTGTTCTCTACATTTAATAAAACCAAAAAGATAAGTGTGATTGAGTCATATCATAATGGGAAACAAATTAATCTTTAAAATTACATACATGGGGCCTAAATCATAACAAGGTTGTTTTAATCAATGAAAACATTTTTTAATCCTAAGTCATTCATTGTCATAATCTATTTAAATCCTTAATGATAGATTATATGGATGTTTTAAATTTTTAATCATTATCCTAATATAGTTTCAAACCATGTCTAGGTAAATTATTTTTTTCATGCATTGGTTGATGAATGAGTCCATCTCAATTATCCCTTTTTTGAGTTAGTACACCTAGGTACCTTTATTCCTAGGCCACATCCACTTTTTTGTATCCATAATGTGAATAAATTTCATATAAACCAATCTCTATATCATTTAAATAAATTCCAAGACATTTTTTTATGGTCTAGACCACCCTTAGAATTACCCTTAGAGATATCCTGAAACCTATCCTTAGAAATATACCTAGGGATTTATCTGAAGTCTTCACATCCTAATGTCAAATGCTTAACTAAACTGTTCCTCTAAAGCCAAATATACAAACCTAGTCATTACATTGATGGATATTAAATGTTTTTTATGAATACTCATTACATTTTAAAAACACACACTTGGGAACAATAATAATTTAGTGTCTTTAGAGTCATGGAACACCGAATTCTTAATTCATGATTGATATTAAGTATATCCCAAAAATATCTTCAACTTTAATTATACAACATACAAATTTTCATCATAACCTTGGGAAATAAAACATAAGAATGGTTGAGCTCATGTTCTTAATAAGTGTAACTAGATGAGATATGTAGGTAAAACATGAACCAAAGTATATGGAATCAAGATAAATACATTTGAAAACCATATCATAAAAATTAAATATTACCATCCCAAGACTTAAAATAAATATTTATAGGTCATAAGACATGAATTATTATATAATAAATGGATCAGATCCATGATATTGTGAAATTGGCATAATATATTGAATTTTGACATACATATAAGTATTTAAATTAATTCCCATATTAGTCATGTATAATTTTCAAAACAAATAACGGTAAAATATGGGTGGATAAACCTCCTAGGAAGGACCCACAAACATCCCTAGTTGAATCATATTCCAAATAGTTGAATGGGTCTACTCCCCAAACCATTATAGTAGTCACGATTCACTCCCAGTACCATCAAATTGAACACATTATCTTTTTAAATCAAGTTCACTCCTCATTCCAAACATTTCCATCTCAAGAGATATAAATATTTACCCAAGGAATTGGGTAGATATATATTTACCATTTATATTATTTAGTTTGGTAATTTCCATCCTTGGTTGTACCTTATCCACCATCCTTGGTTATAACAAAATAACCATCCTTTTTTATAATGAAACAACCACCACATAATGAAAATCACACCTGGTTCAACCAAAAGATTATAAAAAATTCTTCATATCACAACCCATGAAGTGAAATGGGTTTCATAAAAATCTTATCATATCATAACCAATAATAAATTAGTGGTTATATAATCATTTCAACATTTCATTATAGAATAAAATGTGGAAAAATAAATGGTTATCATAAGAATTATGTCACGGTATTACTCATGGGATAAATAAATATTCTTCCTAAACAAATATAAATATTAAAATAAAACATTCAAAAAATGAATAATAATTTTATCATTGTATTATACCCCCCCACAAAATCATAATTATTCTCTAAGTATGACATTTTAATGTATTTTTAATGATTACATAGAAAAACATTTATGTGAAATAACATTTCATTGAAAATGAATTTTTAAAATATTAGACGATTTTTAAATCAATTTTTTTTTAAAAATATTATCAGTTTCTTGTAAAGTGAGATTATAGAAATAATTTAGAATATTTCATGAGAAAAAATTTATTCCTAATTAAAATACACATTTAAAACATAATAAATTTTTAAAATACTACTCAATCTAAAATAATGTATTTAAAATATACAAATTTATAAAAAAAAATAATGAAAAAAATGGAATATAAATTAGAAATTATATAATGTAATTGTGAAATCATTGATCATTCATGATAGTGGGAAATATTATTCATGTCATGCTATATAAGAAGATAATCCTTTCACATTTTTAATAAAATCAACACTCAAACTAATTTGAAAAATACATAATGATTGCTATCAAAAAAATAATAAAAAAATTAAATTGTGGATTAAATTGTTTTTTCGATATCCTAGTATAATAAGAAAAAAATGAGAACATTATTAGAAAACATAGTTTTGGAATAAAATGGATTTCTGACCGAAGGGAGAAATATATTCAAATTTTTTAAAAAATATCATCTCAATTATTTTATGTACTAAAGTGTAAATAATTGTAGTATTACATGAAAATATCATGATAAAACATAGGAAAATAAAATTCCATCATTTTTTTATATATGGATCATAATATTTTATTCGGTAATTCAAAATCATAAAAAATATAAAAAAAATGATTAAATAGATACACAGAATCATTTCAACTTTTAATGAATTGGATTATAAGCCCAATGAATGACTAAAATAAAATAAAACTTAACATATCTTGAGGATAAATAAATTATTTTTATTACATATCAAATGGTATATATGGACGACTCTAATGAAATATCTGTGTATAACATAACATTTGTCTCAATAAAGAAAAATTGAGAAACATATTTCTTACTGGTTTGAAAAATTATAAACAGTAAAACACATGAAATAGAGATACTAATATCGATATCTAAATCCCAATAATATTAATTAAAATAATCCTGAAATATATTTGTGCGTAGTATAAACATCATTTATAATAAATTGGTTTTGAATTTTCATATCTCTCCGAGAAATGAAAGATATACTTCAAATCATTTACCTTAAGACATAGCTTCTTCTTTACATGTTTTACCTTCTAAAAAATAAAGAAAAATTATATTAAATATATTATATAAAAATATTTATATATTTCATACCATATGTTATTTTCTTATATCCTTTTTTACTTTTTTATTAAAAATTCCTTGATAATGTTATCTTTCAGTTAATAACCAATTTTTATTTTGTTTATATTTTAATTTGTTATGTTTCTTTAATATTTATATTATTATATTTACATTATCTAAATAATTAAAAAAATGATGTAAATATCATATATATTTGTTTTATATTTATTGGAACTAATCGATGAAAATTATTAATTGAAAATGAACTACATTTTTCATGGACATGGTGGGTCATATGTGTTCATAAACATTATTTTTATTTTCATGTTGGATTGAAGAAAAAGAAAGGTAAATGATATATTATATTTAAAAATAGATTTTAAGGCCATATTTATTTCATATTATCATTAATTCAATCCTTAATAACTTCCTTATAATTTGTGAATGTATCACATCCCTTCATGAGGTAGTAATCTATCCTACACGTGAGCTACATTAACATATTCTTAAAACATTAATATAAGGAAATTATGTTTGACATAATAATTTCATAAGGATAATAATATCATAAATATCATAAATAAACAATAAATATATAATTATTTCCAACTGTTAGAGGATGTAATGGAAAAAATAATGACATCAGTTTGATATGTGATAAGTCATTGTACACATGAACGATGATTTCATAACACTTTCGACAGATCTGGAACTGGATTTAGATAAATTACATTACATAACAAAAATCATTATATTTTATATAATAATGCTATTATATCATCATGGTATAACATTAATGGTAAGTGTGTGAGGAAGAAATAAAACCAAAATTCTCATTCATGAATGTTACATCTTCTTCAAGAAATCTCCTTAGGTTTGCAATTAAATTATTCCTTGTTGGATTTATGTCTAAAATATATACCCAATTATATGGTTTGGGAGGTTTGGATGTTTTTTCTTTAGGTATTTTCTGAACAAAATTGATTGTAAGGTAGGAATTAGAGATGAGAGTGGGTGGCCTTTTATAAGTGGGGAGAGGGTGTAATTGGTATTTTTGAAAAGAATGGAGTGCTCCTATGTTTTTTAGGTGAAAAAAGGGTCCAAAATGTTTCATATGTAAACCTTATAGGTTTAATGGTCTATATATGGCCATAAAATAGTTTTATACAATTTTATATGTCATGCTTATCTTTATATTTTTAGTTTAACCCTTGGTTAACCCATTTATACCTTAACAGTAATAAATAAATTTTACTAAATTCACTTTTCATTTTGGAAAAATATTAGCCTCAAAATTTTAGGTAATATAATTTATTCTAATTCTGAATATTTAATCCATTTTTTAAAATTCGAATCAGATTATTGGAATATTTTAATTTAAAATTAATCGCTCAGGCATGATGACAAATCAGGGTTTTAAGGAGAAAAATTCAACAGTCTATAGAGTTTTCATATCTAAATTGAAAATAAAATTTACTAAAATGAGATAAATTGTATTAATGGATGTATAATTGAAATAATTTTATAGTAATACTAATTTAATATATATTTTTTATTTATAAAAAAAATGAAGGAAATATAAACTTGTAATAAAAATTATATATTTTTTACTATTGTTCAACATTAGAATATTTTTCGAACAATACAAAAAATTATATCTATAATAATTTTGATTTTAAAATTTCAAAAAATAAGGTTATTTTTTCAAATAGGTATTAAAATATTTGGATGAAACTAATTTTATAATAAGTGTGCCAATTGAGAGAAAAGGGGTTTTTTAGAAAAAAATAGTTGTATGCAAATAATTGGATATATTCTTATATCTTATCTATATAAAACCTAAGATTAATTTTAAATATTTTATTTAATATATGACATAAGTATTTAATTTAAATAATACATTAAAATTGATTCATTTAATTTTTTGAGTGAAAACATGTTGATGAGAATGAAAATTCTTTTTTAGAAAATGATTTCTTTTATTTTCACAAGTTTTTTTCGTGTCTAACGAATTAGTCACCAAATAATTCACTATATATATATATATATATTTATAAAGAATATATTTTTTTAATTTTTTTTATCCTACTTATACCCTCTATTTCAATTGATATGAAATAAATTCCATAGCATAATATTGTAAAAGTATATCATGTTTTATTTATTCTCAGTGTTTTATGTAACACACGCTGAACACGATATTATTTGTAACACAAGAAAGAAATAATGTTTCATGTAATATAATATTAAATAAATGTTACTTGAAAAAAAATCAAAAATTAGTGTTTCATCTTATAAAAATTTTAGAAAAATTATAATTTATTTGAAAAAAAAATATTTCCTCAAAATATCAGGGTGATGTAATACATGATAGTGGAAGGTTATTCTCCTTTAGAACCCTTTATTATACATCATCCCTAATAATATTAATTGATTTTCAATATTTGTAAAATTTTATTTATGTAACTATATTCTCTATTATTTTCATAGATATAATACTCAAATATTTCAATCATAACTAAAAATATAGAAAACCAGTATAGTTTATCTCTATACATTTATAGTGTCATCATATTCCTCTCACTCATCTATGGATATAAAAATATGTTCAACCAGCTGATAAAAAATTTCCATGAGATGTATTATTTTATTTTTAAATTAATCCTTACTCCGCATCGCAAGAATTAATTTTTTTTATTTTCATAGATATGAATAGATTTCAAAAGTATTATCATTTAAATTCACACTGGATGAGGATTCAAAATTTACGAACTATACAATATTTATAATAAGTAAAATCATACCTCAAACATCATATTTTATTTCTTATATTTCCCAAATATCCCATAACTAACTAACTTCAAGGTATATAGTATTTAAATTCATGGATGGATATGATTTTTTTGTTGTATTATAAGATATTAACTCTTAATTCTTTAAAAATATACACATTTTTTACTATTTGGTTTCAAAATAATTATACATATTTTTTTATTTCTTTATTTAGGTTTTACCACGCGTTTTTTCTTCAATTGTGATTGATGAGATAGTTTATGTTTACTTGTGGATATGATGAAATGGAACTTGCATTATAATTAACACTTATTATTTCATATGTGTCACGTAACAATCCCTTTCTATAATTTTGTTGTGTTTAACCAAAATAGATAGTTTCAATAGAAATTACACTAAGTAAAATTAAATCCAATATTCTATATAATAAGATGTTATCTTGATGAACGTATCTATCGATTATAATGATATTTTAGATAAATTTTTCACCTATATCATCATAGGGAATAAATTTTATGCAACCATTATATGTATTTCCATTATAGATTTTTAGAATAAGACCACAATTTTTCGTGATATGAATAAAAAATTTAAAATATATATATATGGTTTATTCCAGACATATAATATACCAAAATCAATCCTTTTAGTTATCATACAGTCTCGTAACACATTTTTATATGATCGTCCTTTCTATCTCCAAGAACCATGATCCATAATAACCCTGGTTAGTATATTATAATATAGTATGAAATTATACTTTAAATATATTCCCAAGGATTTACTAGTGTACATCATTCCAATTGATAAAATCATGGATCTAGAGTCAAATTTATTATATAGAATAAATTTTAATCAATGAATTTGTAGAACATTTATATTTTCATATATTATAATTTGGATAAAAATCCACCCTAATAAAACATGTAATAGTTTAAAAATAAAGAATAGTTAAGTCAATTGGTATATTTTTTGTAATAATGATTAAATGTTATCCAAAATAAGTACATATAATCAAATAAAAAATATTTGTACTAATTATACATCCATTACATAGGTACATAGACTCATATTAGTATGTGAGCCATGAACATACCAAATATATCCCCTAAACCATATAGATAGGAAGTGATTTCAACATACCTGACATTCATTTTGAGTTTAATATGACTAAAATATATTGAAGCATGACCCTAATCAACGAGTTCTCAATAATATATTTAACCCCACCTTGAAGATGATATTTCGTCTTGGTTGACATTCATACCCCATGAAATTATGTATTTCTCTTAACAATTCCTGTAAAAATAAGGTCATATGTAAAGAAACATATTATGAGACTATATGTGTAAAATCTCCCTATCAAATATAACAACATTAAGGAAACCACATATGTTTTTTATATCCCCTATATTAATTCTTACTTCCACACAAAATAGAAGGAAAGTGTTTTTTGTGGATACTATCTTCATTGATGATTGAAAATTAAAAGGGTTGTCCTTAATATATATATATATATATAAGATCTATATATCTTCCCAAATTCCTATTCCTTGGCATTTTCAACAAATATGTTTGAGGGTATTCCTTTCCCAGTGTGGCCACATTCAATTATTCTTGATTCCACCCTCAAGATGTAAATCCCAACTCCTAAACTGTCCATTGATTTAGTCATCATGTGATAAGTGTTATATGGATTAATAATTATGTATAATGGGATCTATTATATACTAATAGTTCTTAGGTTGGGAAAAATATTCCATAGGTGATATAATAATTAAACATGGGCCTCTTTCACATATAACTCAAAATTTTAAATTATTTCCTTCTCCGATGATGATTCCTAAATAAACCATGATAGAGTTAATATAAATTTTGGTGATTGAATGGGTTCATGAATGATTAGTCCAAACCCCCAAAATAGAATGATATATAATAACAAAATCTAATGTTTTTGTGATAATTGTCTTTAATTATCATAAATATAAAGCCATTAATAATTTACTTTACCAACATAAATTTCTCTGGTCATAGCCATGACTAATGTATCACCAATATTAAAAATAAAGCAGCTCCAACAATGAGATTCCATTTCTCCAGAGAATTCAAAAATAGTTATATATTTGAAAGGTATAAAAGTTTTACATAAGATATAATATATTCTAGCATAGAAGAAAAAACGGTGTTACTCTACAAATAGAAAAAATCCATTCACTTTTTTTATTACATTAGCCTATTTCTGTCATCCCTAATAATTGCAGTCTTAACAGAATAACAAATCATCATGAATTAGGTTGAATAGACTATTAAAAAATATATATCATGATCTAAAGTATTATTTAAGCTATGTATAGACACCCCCACCACCACCACCAAAGATAGTCACCGTATTTTTATTGTGATGTCCTGGACCTCTCTAGTGTATTAGTTTGTAAAAATTTGATGGGGTCAAACATGACGCGAGTTATAATAATAAATTTTTAAAATAATAATTGATAATGGTGGAGTGAAAATATTTGGTGTTAATTAGATTAAATGGTTTTAATTTAATCATAGTGAAATAAAACAAATAAAATTGAATGTATTTAATTCAATGAGGGGAGGTGCATGGTTTTTTTTGATTTATTTAAATTTTGATAAATAATAAATTATGTGTGTAATGGGCATGTAATAAATGAGGCACCTGTAATAAATTATAAATGAATGAATTTCATGGGGCGTATGGGCGTGACCTTGTACAGGAAGCATTGTGCGGTTCTCCACAATTAAAGTTAGAATTGTGTAAATAACATTAAAAGGGTATTATTATATAATAATTTTTAAAAACAATAATAACATGAAGAGACGCATGGAAGGGGTTCCCAACCCGTGCATGAATATCATGTAATGGGAGAGAGGGAGTAAATATAAGATAATAATGGGTGTCAAAAATAATTATTATTATTAATGATGATGGAAACCCGTTGATGAAATTGAAAGAGGATTTATTACTATTATTTCAAATAATAATGGTAATGGTGGGTTTAGTGGGTGATTAATTATATTGAATGGTTTTAGTTTAATATGAGAATAATTATAGTATTATATTTTAATGGGGTTAAATTAGAACATTAGTGATGGGTGTTATTGTTATTAATTTTATTAATAATAACATTGAAGTGAGATTGGAGAGAGATTACAAAGTGATGGAATAATAAAGAAAATAATAATAATAACCATAATGGAATGGAGGTTTGGGGCATTCCACATGGAGCAAAGTCAAGGGGAGGTGCCACCTTTGAAGCATGAGGGAATCGTGGAAGAATAAATGAGATTGGAGAGAGAATGAGATATCCAAAGTTGAGAAATAATAAAAGAAATAATAAAAAAGGGGGTAATCAAGGAGTGAGGCATGGTTGGCATGGAGTCTATGCAAAGGTTGCAGTTTTATTTTGGTGGTGCGTGGGTTTTGGATATGAGGTTTTAATTAATGAAATTAAATTAAAAATAATAATAATATAAAAATATTATTATTATTTTCGTTGGGTTTACTGTGTTTCATCCGTAACTTCTTCGTGCGACCCCAGTTTTATGATCCGTGAGTGGCAGTACGACCCTGACTTCGACAAGGAAATTATGAGTCCAATATTGGATATCTTTTTCGGGATTTCAGATTGGGTACTCGAAATTCTCGTGAATTAATAGATTTAATATTATTATTAAATCTTCAACCCACCGTAACTCCCGTGTGAGATGTCTGGTTGAATTCTCGTCAATGGATATGTGATCCTGACATTAATACGACCGATTCAAGTCTAATGTTGGATATTAATTTTTTTTCATGGCTCGGGTCCATGAGACACCCAATAATAATAATATCATTACTATTACAGGATCTTGTATCCAACGTATCTCCCTCATACGGTGTCATATTGGCGAACCATCTGTGACGTTGCAACCCTAAAATTATGATGGTCATTTTAAGACCAATGATGAATACCTTTTTATAACTCATGTCTTGGGTCAATAAAACACCTTTTATTAGTTGAAGTTATTATTATCATTAAATTCATGGAAACTATGTGATCTGTTGTGTGTTGACCTATCAAATAGCATAACAATTGTATGGTCACGTCGTGTATTCATTAATACACGATGCATACCATTTTACCTTTTTTGCTTATATAAGAGAGGGTCGCATGTTATTTATATACACCTCCTCTTATCTACACGGCAACGCTCCTGGATGACCCAATAACCTTCCTCCTATCTTCTTCATCTGGACTCCAATCGTCTATCTGTCATTGGATATAGGATCGTGTTGATGAGGAGAACATCGTGCACCTCATTCCACTCCCTCTTATTAGACTTCCTGTTCGCAGTTTCCTACTGAGGATATTGCTGATATTTGATGGCAACGACGCTCTTCAACAAACGTCATCTTAATGGTACATTCTACCCCAATCTTATTCCTTCCTCGATCTCTTATTTTTGTTCCTCCTTTCCATGAAATGACAAGTGAAACCTTAAACCTTAATGGAGTCTCTCATGGTTGTTAGTGCGGTTGTGCCGCATCGTCCATGGGAGGATGTAGTCATCGGGAGGAGTGATCGAAATCCTCGTGGTGGTTCTTCTCATAGAAGGAAATCAAAACCCTTTCAAGTAGGGATTTTACCTTCATCTCTCTAATTTGTGCATCATGCAGGATGGGTGTCCTCTTGCTTTCACGAGACATAGTTGAACCAGTATAATGAAGATAATAACTGGATTAAAGAACGGGGATGGGGAAAGTTTTTATGTTTATCATTTTTTATCCTATTGTTATGTTGTAAATTGAATAGACTTATGCCTACTGAAAATCACGATCGTTGGGGGCCTTTTCTTGTGCAATTAAAATATTCCCTATCATTTTGGACCGTTTTGTGGATGGAAACATTGTGGAATATGGAAATTGTTTAATCATGTAAAGTTGGTTGATTAAATTAATATATGGAACCCTTGTGTGATCACCCCGGTTGAACAAAATGGAATAATGAACATGTGGGTCTTGGTTTGGTTATGTGGTGTTTGAAGGGGGTTGTATCTTGGGTTATTATGAATAGGATGGGAAGTTGGGCTGCATTAAATGATATTAAAGGGGAAATGATGTGGCACGAGCCTTGTTTTGTGATACGGTTGTGGAGATGTGGTTATAGTGGCAGCAGGGCTGTAGTAATGAGTTGTGATATTAAAATGAAGTGGAAAGTTGATAAATGAACTGTGGGTACTGATAATAAAGTAAATACGGGAACAATAAATGGGGATTGATTGATGATAAAAAGGTTGGTTTTTTGTTTCTTGTGTTCTATCTATCTTGATTTGTGGTTAGCTGTGTTTTGTTCTACGAAACGCTTGATCTAGTTTGATAATTTCACAGTAGGTAAGGAACTAATAAACTAATACTGTTGAAACATAAAAACCTAAATGGGGTTGGGTTTTTTTGTTGTATGCATTCTTCGTAGTAGCAGCGCCAAGGTACATTCTCAATTTCTCTGTTTAGAAGCCATAGGTTGGGCTGTGTGTTTGGTATACATATATGTATCTGTATCTTTGTGTTTTGTCTCACCCCACCCATGTTGAGCACTTAGTGCCGAACACTCCCATTTCATGGGAGATGGTGTTTTTTCCCTTAGTTACCAGCTCTTTCCTTCTCCTTCTTCCATAGGTTGTGATGGCTGGAGGCGACCTTACACCCAAGACTCTTCGGGTAGGTCTCGATTGGTGTGATTTTATTCCAAGACTCTTCTTCATGTTTATTATTCCCAAGAACCTTCGGGATGTGGCCGAGGTGTCTGCGATCGGGTGTGTGATTATGGTTTCTAAGGTCCAGGTGTGTGCGGGCAGGTTATGTGGTTTGTGAAGCTCAGGTGTGTGCGGGCAGGTAGAGTGTGGTAGAATCAGGACGTTCACCGTTAGGAAGAGCAGCTAGCTAGTGGGTGGAAATGGTTCGGGGTACCCAATACTCTTGTTCTTATATACTACTACCTGTTGTATTGTGTGTTTGGTGAGTGTGGATGGTGAGGTTGGGTAGATAAAATTCAATGATAGGTTTCGGTTTCTTCTGCTTTTCTCATGAGACATTAGGTCGTCCCCCCACCTGTGTATGAGAGCTTCAGGTTTCCCTACTGAGTATACTTGAATGCTGAACCTACGTTTTCTTTCTGGTTTCCAAGAGGACTAATAGGGCCGTGTGGGACCCTACTGGTTAGGATAGTTGGATTTGTTGCATTTGTTGTACTCTTGTTTCTTTTGGTATTGTACTTTTGAGTTTTCTTGTACTTGTTCTTTGTTTCGGAATTGTTTAAACATTCATGTGGGACTGGTTTGGGTTAATTTTCATTAACATGTTCATTTTTCTTTTGGTGTTTGACTCATCCTATTTCCCGATCATAAATAATAAAAAGGGTAATGCCTCCCAAATTTTTGAAAACCCATACCCTTGGTGCTAGTCTCCACTCTAGGGCCTACTGAAGGTAGGACTCGGGAGTCATTATCTCCCTTTCACAATTGCGAGATCAGAAGGGGCATCCTTGGTGGGAGGGGTTCGTGACAGAATGGTATCAGAGCAGATGGTTGAGAGATAGGATGGAGTCTAGAGTTAGTCATTGTGAGGATTGTATGGGATGGTAGGGAAACAGTGTTAGGTGATCTTGGTGTGTGACATAGGCCTGGGAAGACCAGCTGGGACACGGGATTTTAGGGCCCCCGTGATCCGATGCAAGGACTCTGAGCCTACCGAATGACCAACTGAGACTACATTTATTGCAGGGTAGAGACCCTAGGGAAGGTACATGCATCATCATTTTTGTGTTTTACTTGATTTGGGTGTTCTGGGAATGAAATTGAAATAAATTTATAAAATGAAACCTTGATAAATTTCTTTACTAATTGGGCTTAGGCGATCTTTGTTTACCGTACAGCTATGGAACCTGGACGTTGTCCCTGGGTGACTCAGATAGTCTAGGCCCAGTGGATTGAGGTAGTCGATCAGTTGAGGATTGACCGAGAGGAGGAAGATGATCAGTGGCATAAGACTCTCTGTCCTTTCTAGCGACAAACCCTTAAGAAGTGCGAGGGTAGTACTTCGGATATGGAGATGGAGGGGTGGCGTGAAGAGATAGGGATTTCTTTTACTTTGATCTGTGATCCGAGGGTGTACTGGGTTCCCCTAGTAGTAAGCCAGCTGAGAGGTGCGGCATGTCAGTGGTGGAAACTCTACCTCGGGGAGAGGTCATAGGTGGAGGTTCCGTGGGCTGACTTTGAGAAGGAGTTCCGAGAGGAATTCCTTTATTCCATGATCAAGGCATAGAATCAGCATGAGTTACTATCCCTCCTGCAGGGGAGTATGTCAGTACGAGAATTGTGGATAAATTTCAAGGATCTACTAAGCTTTGATCCGGATCTCTTTCCGGATGAAGAGTCTCGGGCGAGACGTTTGGAGGTGGCGCATCGTCCTTCGCTCCAATATGATGTCACCCCCTTCACCCGTCCGACGTACTTGGCAGTACAGAAGAAGGAAGAGTTTGTTGAGAGGATTCACTCGCAGGGAGGTGCACCATGAGAGGGGATCTAGCCAGGTTCGTTGAAGGGGAAGGCAGTCAGCAGCAGGTCTCCTACGACAGGACCTTCTAGATTCAGGCCAATAGGGAGCAGGCCCCAACAGTTCTAGTTCAGATCTTCGAGTCCTAGTCCCTTTTTCACGAGCCCAGGACCGATGTTTTTCTCTTGTGGAGTTCTCGGGCACATTTAGAGTTGGTTCCCGACCCGAACTCAGTACGATGGAGGTGGGAAGGTTCGGCGCCCACCTCAGCAGCAGCAGTTCCTAGCCCGACCCTTCCAGCAGCAACATTCTCTATTCCCTCCAAGGGGAGCTGGAGCAGGTGGTGGCCAACCACAAGTAGTTCCTCAAGGACCCCAACCAGGACGTGGTCGAGGAAGTGGACGTCAACAGAAAGACAGAGGAGTGGGACACAGACACTTTCACACAACAGAAGCGGCAACCCTAGAAAGGACAGAGATCGAGAGATATTTTTTCGGTTTTACATAAATATTCTGGTTTATGTTTTGATTAAATTCAAGAGCATCACACTCCTTTGTTGAAACTCATTCTCTCCCACAATTTGGGCATGGAACTTGTTTTTCATGAGTCTATATTGCTAAGATGTTTCCCCCTTTCCTTTAAATTTGGGTGAAGAGTTTTAAATTGTGGGGAGAGGAGGATCTGATCCCTAATCAATACGCATTAATGTGGATGTGATTAAATCCATGCGGGCGAGTCAGTACCACCAAAAGTGGATAGTATCTTGACATGGGAGAAGGAATTTCCCAATCCATGGGTTAGGGAATCATGTTTCTTGTTTTGTAAGGTGTTGGGGGCAGTGTGTGTATGATAAATCATAAATTATGGGGGTCGGAGGACCTAATCCCTAATCGAGATGCATTAATGTATATGCGATCAAACCCGTGCAGGCGAGTCAGTGTCGCCTAAAGAGGATAATATCTCGACATGGGGGAAGGAATTCCCTAAATCATATAATTAGGGTAGTGGTTGGATTCCTGTTATGATGAGGGCCTAGAGAGGTTTCTTTAGGGGTGGTTGTTTAGACATTTCCCCTTTTTATGGGTTGGCTTTAATTCTCGAGCACGAGAATGTTTTGAGAGGTATCTGATGTAATGGCCCGGACCTCTCTGGTCCATTACCTTGTAAAAAATTTATGGGGTCAAACACGATGCGTGTTATAATAATAATTTTTTATAATAATATTTGATAATGGTGGCGTGAAAATATTTGGTGTTAATTAGATTAAATGGTTTTAATTTAATCATTGTGAAATAAAGGAAATAAAATTGAATGTATTTAATTCAATGTGGGGAGGTGCATGGTTTTATTTTGATTTATTTGAATTTTAATAAATAATAAATTGTGTGTGTAATAGGAATATAATAAATGATTCACATGTAATAAATTTATAAAGGAATGAAATGCATGGGGAATATGGGTGTGACATTGTATAGGAAGCATTGTGCGGTTCTCCACAATTAAAGTTGGAATTGTGTAAATAACATTAAAAGGGTATTATTATATAATAATTTTTTAAAACAATAAGAACATTAAGAGACGCATGGAAGGGGTTCCCAACCCAGTTGTGAATATCATGTGATTTGATAGAGGGAGTAATTATAAGATAATAATGGGTGTCAATAATAATAATTATTATTAATGATGATGGCGACCCGTTGATGAAATTGAAAGAGGATTTATTACTATTATATTAAATAATAATGGTAATGGTAGAATTTAGTGGGTGATTAATTAAATGGAATGGTTTTAGTTTAATATGTGAATAATTGTGGTAATCTAATTTAATGGGATTAAATTAGAAAATTAATAATGGGTGTTATTATTATTAATTTTATAAATAATAACATTGAAGTGAGATTTGATAGAGATTAAAAAGTGATGGAATAATAAAGAAAATAATAATATAACCATAAAGGAATTGAGGTTTCGGGCATGCCACATGGAGCAATGTCAAGGGGAGGCGCCACCTTTGAAGCATGATGGAATTGTGGAAGAACAAATGAGATTGGAGAGAGAATGAGATATCCAAAGTTGAGAAATAATAAAAGAAATAATAAAAAAGGGGTAATCAAGGAGTGGGCTGTGGTTGGGATGGAGTCTAAGCAAAGGGGGCAGTTTTATTTTGGTGGTGCGTGGGTATTGTATATGTGGTTTTAAGTAATTAAATTAAATTAAAAATAATAATAATATAATAATGTTATTATTATTTTCGTTGGGTAAACCGTGTTTCGTCTGTAAATTCTTCGTGTGACCTCGGTTTTACGAACTGTCTGTGGAAGTGTGACCCTGACATCAAGATGGAAAATATGATTCCAATATTTTATGTCTTTTTCAGGTTTTCGGATCGGGTACCCGAAATGCTCGTGAATTAATACAGTTAACATTGTTATTAAATCTACGTCCCGCCATAACTCCCGTGTGCGACGTCTGATTGACTTCTCGTAAGTGGCGATGATCTTGTCATTAATACAGTCTATTAAAGTCTAGTGTTAGTTTTTAAATTATGGTTTGTGGCTCGAGTCCATGAGACACCCAATTATAATAATTTCATTATTATTACGGGATCTTGTATCCATCGTTTCTCCCTCATACGGTATTGGATTGGCGTACTGTCTGAGACGTTGCAACCCTGCAATTATGACGTTCATTTTAAGACCAATGATAAATACCTTTTATGACTCATTTCTTAGTTCAATAAAACAACTATTATTAATTAAAGTTATTATTATCATTAAATGCCTGGAAACCCTGTGACGTGTCATGTGTTGACCTGTCAAACTGCGTAATAGTTGTACGGTCACGTCGTGTATTCATTAATACACATTTCATACCATTTTACCTTTTTGTTGCCTATATATGAGAGGGTCACGTGTTATTTACAGACCCCTATTCTTCTCTGCACGGCGATGCTCCCAGATGACCCAACAACTTTCCTCCTATCTTCTTCATCTAGACTCCGATCTTCGATCTGTCAGTGGCTGCGGGATTGTGTTGACGAGGTGAACATCGTGAAACTCATTCCACTCCCTCTTCTTTGACTTCTTATTCACAGTTTTCTAACGAGGAGATTGATGTTATTTAACAGGAATGAAGCTCTTCGACGAACATCATCTTAATGTTACGTTCTACCCTGTTCTTATTCCTTCCTCGATCTTTTCTTTTTGATCATCCTTGACATGTTTTGACAAGTGACACCTTAAACCTTAATGGAGTCTCTCTTGGTTGTTAGTGTGGTTGTGCCTCAACATCCATGGGAGGACATAATCGTTGGGAGGTGTGATCGAAATTCTCGTGGTGGTTGTTCTCGTAAAAGGTCATCCAAACTTGATCAGGTAGGGATTTTTCCTTCGTCTCTTTATTTTGTGCATCATGTGGGATGGGTGTCCTCTTGCTTTCATGAGACATAGTTGAACCAGTTTAATGATTATAATAAATGTCTTAAATAACGATTATGGGTAAAGTTTTTATGTTTATCATTGTTTATCCTATTATTATGTTGTGAATTTAATAGGCTTATGCCTACTGAAAATCACAGTCGTTGGGGGCCTTTTCTTGCACAATTAAATGTTGCCTTATCTTTCTAGACTGTTTTGTGGATGGAAACTTTGTGGAATATGGAAATTGGTTAATCATGTAAAGTTGGATGATTTAATGAATATCTAGAACCCTTTTGTGATCCCCCCAGTTGAACAAAATGGAATAATGAACATGTGGGTGGTGGTTTGGTTATGTGGTGTGTGAAAAGGGGGGTGAATCCTGGGTTATTACGAATAGGATGGGCAGTAGGGCTGCGGAAAATGATATTAAAGGGGAAATGATGTGGCACGAGCCTTTTTTTGTGACATGGTTGTGGAGTTGTGGTTATAGTGGCAGAAGGGATGCAATAATGAGTTGTAATATTAAATGAAAGTGGAAAGTTGATAAATGAACGGTGGGGAACGATAATGAAGTAATGGCAGTAATAATAAATGGGGATTGATTGATGATAAAAAGGTTAGTTTTGTGTTTCTTGTGTTCAATTTAACTTGATTTGTGGTTGGCAGGGTTTTGTTCTATGAAACACTTGATCTAGTTTGATAATTGGCCAGTAGTTAAAGAACTAATAAACTAATATTTTGGAAACATGAAAACCTTAATGGGGTTGGGTTTGTTTGTTTTATGCATGCTTCTTAGTAGCAGTTCCGAGGAACATGCTCAGTTTCATTGTTTAGAAGACATCGGTTGGGTTGTGTGTTTGGTATACATATATGTATCTGTATCCTTGTGTTTTGTCGTACCCCACCCAAGTTGAGCACTTAGTTCTGAACACTCCCATTTCATGGGAGAGGGTTTTTTTCCCATTAGTTACTATATCCTTCCTTCTCCTTCTTCCACAGGATGTGATGGATTGTGGAGACCTTACACCCAAGACTCTTCAGGTAGGTTTTGATTGGTGTGATTTTAGCCCATGACTCTTCAGAATTTTTATTGTTCCCAAGAACCTTTAGGATGATGCCCAAGTGTGTTCGGATGGGGATGTGATTTTGGTTTGTGAGGCCTAGGTGTGTGCGGGTGGGATATGTGGCTTGTGAGGCCCCGGTGTCTGAGGGCAGGAAGGGTGTGGTAGCATTAGGACGTTCTCCGTTAGGAAGAGCATCTAGCTAGTAGGGGGAAATGGTGTGGGGTACCCAATACTCTTGTTCTTATATACTAATACATGTTGTTTTGTGTTTTTTGTTTAGTGTGGCTGGTGATGTTGGGTGGATAGAATTCATTGATAGGTTTTGGTTTCTTCTGTTTTTCTCACGAGACATTAGGATGTCTCCCCACCTGTGCAGGTGAGCTTTAGGTTTACCTATTGAGTATACATGTATGCTCACCCGACGTTTTCTTCCAGGTTTCCAGGAGGACTACCAGGGCCGTGCGGGACCCTACTAGTTGGGACAGTTGGAGTTATTGTAGTTGTTGTACTCTTTTCTCTTTTGGTATTGTACTTTTTAGTTTTCTTGTACTCTTCCTTTGTTTCATAATTGTTTAAAAATTCATGTGGGATTGGTTTGGGTTTATTTTCATTTACTTGTTCATTTTTCTTTTGGTGTTTGACTAATCCTATTTCCCGATCTTAAATAATAAGAAGGGTAATGCCTCCCATATTTGTGAAAACACATACCCTTGGTGCTAGTTGCCACTCCGGGGCCTACTGGAGGCGGGACTCGGGGGGTCATTATCTCCCTTTCACCATTTCCAGCTCAGAAGGGGCATCCTTGGTGGGAGGGGGTTATGAAATTTATAGATAAGGGTTTTGATCCACCTATAATCATATTTCTATATAAAAACTCCCACCCAAATTTATGTTTTCTTTGGAATTTAATACTTTTAATCCATAGTTGATTCTATAGTGATTGTTGAATTTTTATGTGGTAAAATATTATTCAATAACACTATAAAAATCCTAAATTAAACATTAGATACTTTTTTGGAAAATGAAATATGGTGCTCCTAAATGAGGGATGATTTCACACCCTTCTCATGGCTGAGAACACACCCTGCTCAAGGTTCATTACATTCCCTTCTCAATTCTGAGTTCACCCCATGATCATAGTTGAGTGTGAACCCTATTCAAGGCTGATAAATACCTACTCATGGTAGATTTCATGTTATTTATAACATTGAGTGTAGGACCTTCTTAAGGATAATATCACACCATGTTCATGGTTGATCTCATTCCCTACTCAGGGTGGATTATCAAAATATCTTGATAAATTATTTTACACTTCATCGTTCACATTTTACACATCATGGTAATAGGATGAGTATAAAAAATTAGTGATAATAGAAATATACTTATCATATCCAAGATCAATGAACTCTAATATGTAATTTTTGGATCAAAACCTAAGAAATAATATTAAAAATATGTGATTTTGATTTAGATAAATCTTTCATACATAATAGCTTCATCAAATTATATGTTTATTATGTATTATGTAAACAATTGAGTGAATTAAACTATTTTATAATGATATAAATGTTAGATGAGTTATGTTAATTGGTATCGTATTCCCTTCAATCCATAAGTGTTTTATCTCATCACGTGTATTTTCATGGCCTCAAACATTACCCATGTCTCCTACTTAGGTGAATATTTTCTATTTCATGCAATTTTTATTCCTATCCCTAATGTATTTATTTCATAAATATCATGGACCTAAGAATATTATTCTACATATCCTTTCACATATATAGCCTTTCATCTATCATTGTTCTGCTTGATATATTCATTTGTCCTACAAGATAGTGAACACCTTTAAAATAGAAATACTGATCTTGGAAATTGACCACCCCTGGGGTATTCCTTTTATTCACTTGGATCTAGAATATATTTTTAATCGTGATTTCCATTGATAATGAGGATCATTATTTTATGTAAACCCATAACATACCTTGTGTCCATTAATTTCCATTTTTTTACTGAGTATGAAATCAACATTACAGAGCTTCCAAACTAGTATAATACCTATAATTTTATATATCTTATATGTATACTACTTTTGAGTCTATATATAATTTTTTACATCTCATTGTGATAATACCAATGTTTTTATCCTCAATAATTTCTATACATTTATAGCCCTTGTGCATTCATGTGTAATTCCAATCCACATAATATCCTAATATGGTTGTCTTCTAGGGGTTTGAGTTGTATGGCCTTCAAATATATGACATATTATCCATTTGTTCATAAATATAACATAGAAAATATTTGTTATTATTTTATGACCATAAAACTGAAAAAAAATAATTCTTAATCACATGACATAAAAAGGCATGACACAATGGTCCTTATCACATGATCATAAAATATATGGTGTAATAACCCAATCACAGACATTAAAAATTATGATATGCACATCTCATATGGATTTAAAATATATGTCAGGACATTTTTGAAGGATTATTCTTATAAACATTATTTTTAAATGAATTTTTATAGGCCTTTCCATATATATTTAATCTATGATGTTGAAAATTGTGGGTTTGGATTCCCTCAAATGCAATACATAGGATTCCCTCTATAAGCTCAATCCCACTATAACATAATGAATTCCCTTTTAATTTTTTTTTCTTTTTCTAGTTAAAATTATATGTAAATGTGACTATATAAATATGTTTCAACATTAACCTAACTAATAATGATAATAAATATATAAATTAAAATTCATAACCAAAATTATTTATGAAAATATTTATTTGGGTGTATTGACTTTGATCAATCACTCTTACAAAAATGTTAATAGTTCTTTTACTAATATGTATTTCATTAATATTCATAGATATATAATATATTCCTAGAATAGATAACAAGATTTCATTTGGGATGATTTAATCACTAATTACGAGACCTAGTATTGTTTCCTTTTCATACAATAAGGTATATAAAAAAGAATAGATGGGAGGTTAAAGGGAGAATAATTATATTAAAGATTATGATATGAATAAATTTCTTTTTCTTAAATAATTATAACACTATCTAATTTCATATTTATTATTTTTTAACCATTTCATCTATAAATTTATTTGATATCATTTTAAAAAAAATTAAAATTTACTTTTAATATTAATCTCATTATTTATTAATATTCCCAAAATGCGTTTAGTGTATAAAGTGTCATTAAATTATACATGTATACTTCTTTAATTGTTATATTTTTAACTAATCTAAGTCCAAAAGATTCCCACTAACATCTTATAAACAATATTTTCTAAATTATATATTTTTAAGACACATAAACACATTTATGTTCGGAAATAAAACCTATTTTCATTATGGTAATATTCAATAAATAAACTATTAATAAATACATCTTATATAATATTATATATTTCTAGATTAATATTCTGAAAAAACATTTTTATTTCAAATATTTTAATAGTGTGGTGTGGGAACTATGTTCCTAATATTTTACAAAATATTTCTGGATAAAAAGTTTTATTCTCAATAAAAAATGTTATGATTAAATTATTTTCAAACATTATATAGAATTGTAATAATAATTATCCATGTTTATAAAATAAGTTGTGTTAAATTATTCAAAAAAACTCGTTATTATTAAAAATAATACTTATTGAATAAGTGAAATTAGAAAAAAAAATACATCTACTTCATATGAGATTCACCTTAGTTTAAAAGTAGTTATATGATGTAATATTTAAGACCTAGAATCTCTTTTCATTACCACTTAAATGAAATATAAAATATTCAAAATGATTTATCTAAATTTTAAAATCCTATATATTTATAGTAATTTTAAGACATTCATTTGGGGTCATATACTCATCAAAATCAATTAACTCATTTATATAATAATAATAGAATGTTTTTAGTATCCATGGATATTATAAAAAACCATAAGTTATTTTGGTAAATTCTATATTCAATTACCAAGTTCAAAAAAATAGACACATTATCCCTAATTTAAGACACAATCCTTATGTTTTAGTGACCAATCAAATCTATTGAAAACTTTTGATATTATTTTACTACATAAATATTTTACCCCTCTATTAATCATCACCATATCTGAGTTTTGATATCCCATTACATTCTAAGTTAAACATATTTTATAAAAAAGGGATCAATTTTAATAAACTCATTTTTATTTCCAAAAAAAATCCATTATAGATAGTTGAATTATTTTTATTTTTAAATAAATATATAAAATATATCCTAGACTCTACAAGTCATTGACTTATCAAATCATATTGTGTAAATGATAAAGACTAAAGTTCCTTTATTCATATTAAATGTAATTAATTCCTTTTAAACTTATATGGTTTTACTTTTTATTCTTATAAAGAAAATATGGATCTTGTTTGTAAATAATTTTTATATTATGTTTCCTTAGAATGGGTTTTTATGATATATTAATCATTTCATAATATCTATTAATATTTTTTTATGAATATATAAATGTTTTATAATTTTATTATTTTAATTGGAACCATGTATGTTGTTATTAGATACTGTATAAATAATGAGAGAATATTTTTAATTATGTGTTATGATAACTATCAATAAATATTTGTATCTTTTTATTCGTGATGTAAATTAATTTTTTATAAGTCTTCAAAAATAATGGAGAATTTATGATAAATATTGGAAGATAATTTAGAAAAGGAAAATCAAACCATGTCATATAAGGGTTTCAAATACCGTAGTGGAGATGAATATACAGATGCCATAATTTTTGTTTGAATTTTTGTCTGTATTATATGATGGAGAAAATGTATCTATAAAACATTTCACATCTCCATACCAGGGTAAATTTTTTTTCCAGAGTTAAAAATGTTTGTTATTTTTTTGAGGGGGAATTAATGTTCATATTGAGTTTGAGTGAGTTGGACGATGAAATGGGTTTAGTAACAATGTTGCAGTAAATAGAGAGAACCATGGATTATAAGTGAAATTTTAAATGGGATGATGGATGGGACTAAACGGAAAATATAGGCATGGAATATTTAAAAAATCCCTATAAGAAAGGATATGTTTTATTATGGGAATAGAATATTTCATAATGGACTTCACATATAAATAACCAAAATATTGAACAAAAAGTGGACTTTTCATTGTGTTTTAAATCATAGATATCATGTTTCATTCAAATTAATTTCAAATGGTAAACATATCATGGGTTTATAAATGGTGACAATTATTTCATATCAAGAGATATTATTTTGGGTTCATGTTATGCTTATAACATGTTTGGTTGAGGTATAGAAAATTATGAAACTCAAAATGAAAGTGATTAGAAATATATGGATAATTTGGATGGCATGCTCATAAAATTATAATAGAGAATTTTTAACTCAATACAACATGGTTGGTGTAGTTTGTTATATTTTTCTCAGTTAAATTTTAGAATATTGATATTATATAAAAATCGAGAATTTAGAGTAAACCAATTGTTAATGCTGAAATTAATGTAGTTATTATGGTTGAATTAATAGGACTAACAAATTATTGACCTAGAATATTCATAATATTATTATTTTTTAGTTCACATTTCTGAATTTACAGAATGAATGTGATATAGATGAATGATATATGAAAATTTAGATGTAGATATATCATGATTTTTTCAAGGAATGAGTGGTTTTATGGAAACTATTGATGATATGTACTTGATATGGGAGATCAAATCACAATTATAACACCCTTTCAAATTTAGTGTTTTATTATATTATTACTATTTTATAAATAATAATTCAATGTTTTATATATATTCTATTTCATTCCTAAAGATTAGTTTAGAGAGGAATAAATAGGCATCGTCCATAATATGATTAGTTATCCTTTCCTATATTTTTAATTTTTGAATAGTATATAGGAATCCTAGGGTACATAGACATCGTTATTTTTCATTAGGTGTCATTAATTCCCATAGTGATTAAGGTTCAAATTTATTACATGGTCATGTCTGAGGTCAACCCCACAAATACAACTACATATCATAAAAAACTATAATCCTGTAGTAAAGAACAATGAATTATGGATGTACTGGAACATTATAAATATATATTTATGAAATAATAAATCATAAAATATAATTAATAGAAAAACATGTCACTTTTATTAGTGGATAAAATTAAATGATTTTTCTTCTTCGCCACTCTCTATTCACAATACTCCTCAATTAATTTGGTCTAGTACATAATTTATATATAAATAAGGTGATCTAAAACCATGTTTAAATATAATCAATCTAAATCACATAATGATCAGGTAAAATTTAGTGAACATCATTAATTTACTATATTCCATTTTAACCATTTACTCAAAATGGATATGCATAAAGTGTGGAGATGAGGGAGTAAAAATAATTTACATCAAAAACCCAGAAAAACTATAATTTCAAATAATATAATACAATATATATTCCTCATTCATTACAAAATATGGCATAAAATAATTACCCTCTCATAGTAACCATTATACAGTGGAATGAAAAACATAAATTATTCAATAATTCCATCCTTAAAACCTCTAGTATAGCCTTAGAAGTGTACATCTCAGAAATATTTCATTCATGTTTTTAGTTCTAGATATTCTTTATAAAAATAAATTCTCCACTATATATCACCAAATATATCCCTCTACTTTATCTCTATCTAAAATTCTCCAAAAATATCCTTAAATCCAAATGTAAATAACTTTTTTATCATAAAACTAATATTTCATTAAACCCTAAAATAGATAGACGTATAATTAAATTTAATATATAATGATAAGAAATCACGGTGAATGGGTTTTAGATATAGTGAAAGTAAATATCCCATTCATTTTTACATTTATTGACTAATTCATGATCATTATACTATTAATGAAACCATGTTATATCAAATATCTTCATCAAAAATATCACCTTTCTCATATTTAGAAAACTATGACAATTTTATGGGGGAACAGATAACAGTCATGGTGAAAGATAAACCCAATTTTTCTTTTTTCTTTTTTCTTTTTCCTCATTCATCTCCATTATATTGAAGCTTCAATAAATCATGAAACATGTCTTTTGTAGCTTGTCAATATACTACATGAATTGAACACAGCATGATGCAATGCAATTTTTCATGGTGAAAGGGAGCCTCTTCCATTCAGTCACTTATTGATGGATTTAATCAGTTTAATAACATGTGGAGACATCATATCATTATTTTTATACTCTATAACGGTTATAGATTAGTTTCACATGAGTATCCACTAACAGGAATCAATTTCATGTTATCATATCATTATTATCTATTAGATATATCTTGGTTAACATAATATAACGTGAGTCCATTACCCTTAATAAAAATACCTAGAAGTCCCAAATATCTCCCCAAATGAGATGAATATTGAGTGGTCAATTTTGATGATATCTCGAAACACTAACACTTCATATTAAGTAGCCATCAAATTGGGATGTCTCATTCTTACATGAGTTGTCTCATGTTCCCATTAATTTGGGGTGATCTTGGGTTGATTCTCATGTCACCTTTGTAATTTTCATTATTCATTCTACCATAGTAAATATTTTTTTAATTCAATCATATGAAGAATCATATCATGTCATAGAACATTCAAAAAATAATCTCATAAAAATATAAAAATTTGTTTAAATTTATTTTACTATTCTAAAAAATATAAGATAAATAAAATATATATTAATACTGTAAAAAATATAAAAATTGGATAAATTAATTAATTTATTGATTAAAAAATTTATATAAATGTGTGAAAAATTATTATTATAAAATCTCATTATACATAATAATTTATTTTTCCCCTAGAATAAAATAACCACACAATCATAAAGTAAATTTATCCAATGAAGATTAAATATCATATCCGTTGAAATAAAATAATTATCGATGATGGATATATTAAAAATATTCATATAAGTTATATATTTCTAAATCATTACTTCTCAAGAAAACCAATCAAACCATGAATTTTCCTTTTTCTTTGGAATTTAATTTACTTTTAATATATTTCAATATATTTTTATTATTCATGTAACTTCTATTATACCATATTAGAAAACGTTTCTCCCATATGTAACTAACATATGATATGGATTTATTCTCAGTATCATGTATATTCTCTATACATATATTCTTATAAAATATCTCAGTCATCACATAGAAATGAAACATATGAAAAAACATTATCACTTTTATTATTGTTCTAATTTATTTGAGGATAAATGTAGGAAGAAAATGATTCCAAAAAAATCGAGATAAGAATCGTGAAAAATGAATCTAAAAACACTTAATGTACAATAAAATATATTTATGTAATCTCATAAAATTGAATTTGAACCTCTAATATTTCCTTAAAATTTATCATATTCACAAATTTATATACTTTATCTCATTACTTCACATTCTAAAATTTGAATAAAATGAATTATTTTGTTTTTTATCTTCCAATATTTTCATC
Organism: Viscum album; assembly: GCA_963277665.1. NCBI lineage: Eukaryota > Viridiplantae > Streptophyta > Magnoliopsida > Santalales > Viscaceae > Viscum > Viscum album. The sequence goes on along the minus strand of OY728133.1, from coordinate 71,099,439 downwards.
ATTTTTCAGAATTTTTTCTCACATTATTTTAATATTTTGAGGAACTGTAATGTAAACATAATAAATCATATATTTTAAACACTTATCCATAAATTAATAATAAATTCCTCTCATACACTCATTCATGTAACTCCCAACTAGTGCTATAATAAATCACTGACATCTTCTTTATATATCAATTGAAAAATAATGCATTATACTAAAAAACAAGAAATAAAAGGATAAATAAACTTGTTATAATAATTATATAAAGTAAATTCATTGTATATAAGGCTCCAGTGTGGATCAATTTTTGGGTAGGTATCAATATCAAAAGGGTTTAGTATTAATATTCAATTAGTGGCCATAATCATCTTAATGTCGTTCAAAGTATTAATGCATTAAGAAGATAAAAAATTAATGTTATATAAGTGAATCATATCCCATGTTCGCCCATCAATTTTTTATGATAAGGAATATTAAAAATTGGCATACAATACCTTTTATGAATGATAATTATAAAATTTTATAATCATTATTGGCATAAATAATAATAACAAATCAAAATATTTAAACATTATAATATAAAACCACTAATGATTTAGAGGAATTATATATGTATTAATGATATATTATTTCCAAATCATCAATCATCACATCCATATTTCCATTATTACCTTTATTCATCCATCTATCAGTATACAAATTAAATTCCATCAAAAAATAAATAAATAAAATATGATGGTTTTCCTTATGAATTGTTTTCATCATAGGTAAAAAAATATAGAAATAAATCAAATAGTGGCTAAAAAAAATCATTAATAATTAAATATAATATGATAAATAAATATGAATTATATAAAATAAATAATTTAATATAGTACTCTCTTATCCCTTGAATCTCTTTCATATATTTTCTCTTCATTCGTACTTATTTAATATTGTTAATTCATTATAGTGAACATAAAAAATTAAAAAAAACCAATTCAAATTCATCATCCTGTATTATAATATAAAAAATTCATGGGTGAATTAATTATATAGCCTAGAAATTTGCCACTAAATAAAACTCAAAAAATACTACAAATTTAAGAAAACATAATAAATATCTTTTCTATATCATATGTGATTTGTTTAATATATTTTAGATATAAATCATATAACAATGAAAATTTTATATTAGACATGTATAAATAAGTATCCCAAAAAAATTAAACGTGATTGATGTTTTTTCTCATTTAGAGACATATTGTAACACCCAGAAAATTCTAAAAGATTAACTTTAATTCAATAGCGTTCATGACATACAACACCAAACATAGAATGAGATATAAGATATCTATAATTTATGTTATATTTTATATTTTAAAAATATTTCATAGCATTAATTCCATGAAATAATGAGTTATCATGCATCACACACAATGACAAGTCTCATCGATATCTTGTGTTACACAAAAGGCCATGTTTTGAGAATAATAATACACATTTGAAATATTTTTACTTTACATGATATAATCTATCCGTTAAATTTTAATTTAGAAATTGTATTAAATAAATTATGAGAATTATATTTTTTTTTTAAAATATAATATTAATTTATTTGTGGAAAAATAATTAGAAATGAAAATAAAAACCATTTCAATATAAAGTAAATATTTTTATTTTTTCTCCCAAAGAAATTTTGTATTAATAAATTTAATAAAATTAAATTAGTTTATGATACTAATTAGATACGTATTTTTACTATTTAATTAGTTATTTTTTATATTAATCAATTATATTTGATCGATATAGGATAAAAAAATCCTGTTTTCTGCTAAAAATTTGTATTTTTCTAAAGGTAAGTTTTAAACCTTTTAAAGGAGACCATATTTTAAATATTTTTTGACAACTTTTAAAAATTAAATAAGTAAAAAATAAACTATATTTTTTAAATAGGTCCATAAAAATTAAATTATGGTGAATATTTGGAATTTTTCTTAAATATTTCATTTTTTGATGATTAGTGAAAAATATTGAATTTAAATTGAAAACATCATTTTGGTGAAAATAATTTGTAGTGTTGAATTATATTTTATATTTTTTTAATATTAAATTATTAAATTATAAAAAATAAATCAAATTTATATAATTTTAATGAATTTAATTTGGAAAATGAATATTAAAACATACCAAGCATTGGACCAATTTACTTTTAAATAATGTTTTTCGTCCCATCTACAGGATTAAATTTAAGTTAATTTCTTTAAATTCTATAATTTTAAATTGGAATTTTTTTTAAATCTCTGAAATCATCCAGAATTAAAATCTATAATAGCGTCAAAATAGTTTTCATCCAAAATAATAACTGAATGTAATTAAAATTAATTACCGAAATTGAGAGAAAATGGCTTAATAAGGTATTTAAACTTATTCTTATTGGAAAAATTGACCATAAATCTTGTAAAAAATCCATTGTGTTGACATATTTCGACCATATAATCCATTTTATCTAATTCTTTCATTATTTTAGACATATTATTTATGTTAAAGCTCTCAATAGTGTTTACCATTATATATTAAAAAATGCCACTTCTCCTCCACTATAATATAGCACCCCCACCCCCTTATTCACACCTATATAGATCATTGTCATGAAAATACACTATATAAAATAACCTCCCATCATCCCTCCGAAAATCCTACTATTATCACCTTTGATAGGTTTACAACTAATTGGGTCTTCTTGTATAAACGAAATGGTGTTACTTGAAAGCAAGGTAATATTCATTAAAGTGCATTAATATTCTATTAGTTTCTCCACCCATAAATTTCATATTATTAGAATATTATATAATAGCATAGTTTTCCTAAATATAATTATATATTCTTATTTTAATTTTTCATCCTACACCTATACACAATTCCATCAAATGGTTAACGAACATACCATTCTTGTGTAGAGAACTATCACCTCATTAATCGATGTTGTACGTTTCCCACTTACCATTGTGCATGGTTGGAAATTATTATGGACACACATTTTTATAAAATATATATGATAAGTATGTTTTATTAAAAACATTACCTTTAATAAAACACATACCATCATTAACCAATTTTTTTAAATATGATAACATCATTTGTGGGCATTTGGACTACCACTTCATCAAATCGAGGTGATACATTCAAAATAAAAAATGTAATATAATAAGAATTGTTTTTACAAAAAATACATTGACATATATAAAATATATATTATAATTAAATTATAATTTATTTATATAAACCATTTACTTTTCATTATTTTAAAATACAAAAATGAAATGGTTGTAACATTCTTGCATGCATACGATCCATTGTCTCCATGAGCAGCGCATTTCATTTACTATCTCCAAATATTATGGTATATAATAAATAATTATAAAATAAATATATATGAATATTAAATTATGATTTACATTATTTTTATGATTAAATTATGATCTAAATATTAATAAAAAATAAAAAGTTAAAACATACCCAAAAAACTAGGCTTTTAGCACCCAAAATAGTGAAAATAATGAAATATTGTTAATAAATAGGTAATCATATAGTTTAATAATTTAATATATGATATTATAAATATTAGTATCTACCTAGAATAATTTATTTACATTTATAATACCATTATACAAGAGTATAAGGGACATTCACCTAATTTGAAATGAGTCGTAAGGGGATTTTTAATCTCACATTTATTTCTACGAGACTTATGTCATATTCACCAATATTTTACATTTTGTGGTGTATATTATTATATATGAAATTTTATATCCTGAATATTAATTTTTTAATGGTAATAGAATTTTAAATTGATGTTATTCTTTCACAGATATCACGATCGAAAATTTACTCATGTACTAAGGTACTTCAACTCAATTTCAATTCTTTAGGGAATAATTTATTTTTGTACCTCTAATTTCTCATATATTGTTTTCATAATTCTACATTGACAGGTAATATCATCAATAAATCATTATTAATTATGTTTTTAGTTTTAATTTCAAATATTTCAACTAAAGTGATTTGAACCCAGAATTACAAATTCAAAAAAAATCATAACTCAATTATTTTTTTGTCGGGTTATATTACATTATTGTTATCATTAATAATATATGATTATGGGAATAATTAAATTAATGAACTATTGATTTATTTAATCTTTTGATATTACAATTTTTATTTGATACACATAATCAATTCAGTTATTAATTATCACTTCAAAGTTATGATCACTTTGTGGTTTTATTTCATTATCTCGTTATATTTGTGATTACTTATTATTTAATTTACATTAAAGGGATTTATATGACCATTTTTTAATTAAAAATTTAATTTTATTATCCTTTATTTAATGACCCCTTATATGTAATACTACTATTTTTCTACTCATGGGTACTGTAAATGTATTAGAAATATTTTTCAAGGAAACCCGACCTCATATCTCGTTTAGTAGGAGAACCCTTTCACTTATAAAAACCAAATTTATAAAATGGATTTCTAAATGTTTTAATCTTTAAAAAATTATTTATTAAATAAAATTTTACATATTTTGTAATTTAAAAATGTTTTAAAAAGAGTATTCTTGCCTCTTTCCAAAAAATGAGCTTCTCTAAATTATTTACCTTAAAAAATGAATGTTCCTTTTTACCTTTTATAGAATGTATGTGATTATCCATTATAATTTCATTGAAGCTTAAATTTCAAGTGTAATGTATTTATAGTTAATGAATTTTTATGAAAAGATATTTTAAAATAAATAGATTTTATATTTTAAAAAAATAAAGATGATATTTTCCTTAAGAATGTTTTTAAATGATTTTTAAAATATTTACATTAATCAATGAAAATAACCCTTTATTATTTACTCTAAATTGGATAAATTGTATTAATTCTATTCTTATTCCTCCTCTTTTTGGTTTTTGATTTATTTGGAAAATCATAGTATTGAAATTCACTTCTTTGATTCATTTATGTAGTCCCCTTGAAATATTAAATTTCATTTCATCATTGAAGATTGAATTTCCACAAATTATACATATAATTTATCATGGATATATTTATTACCTAAAAAATATAAATTTTGTATCCTAGGGTGTTTATATTAAATGGTATCATATTTTTTGGGAAAATATTTATAAATATATATCATTTACAAAATATGGAAATTTTACAAGGTAAATAATCTTTAAATTAAACTAATCATTCGATATATGAGGAAAGCATTCGACATGGAAGTCATGGGATGTATACCATTGAAATTAAGCCCCTTTATGCATCAAGAAAACCATGAGATGAAATTTTTTGCTGAGAAACATCTCATAATTAAGCATTTTCTTCCATCATTGTTTATTTAATATTATACATTATATTTCTTGATTTGAAACCATATATGGAGGAATTTCGTTCAAATTTCATGGAATTATATGGATTGTGTTTCAGTTATATTAAATATCATATAGATTATTACTTATCCACTTATTTAAATTATTTTTTTAGTTATTTACCTTTATATATTATTTATGAACGTCCTTATCAGTTTATTTATAGCATGGAATATATGTTCATTTATTTACAATTCATATTGATTATTATAATTGATTCATTATTTATTATGCTATACATAACCCTTATAGAGAATTTTATTTCATCCTTATTATGTTTTATTTCCCCAAGATTCCATATATGGTACTAATAAATATATACATTTATACAATATATGGAATAACCTTATCCTCAAAAGAAGAAAAAATATGTTTTAATTAGTGTATTCATTTATAATACAAGATTCATTTATGTATCTCTTTTACCAAGACTACTAAAATCTTCAGTTCTTTAAGATTTGATTTCTTGTAATCATTCCAACATAATGGTATTGGGAACCAACAATAAGATTACTCGGTTAGGTCACTACAGTTGGTATCATAGGAAGTTTCTTATAAACCAAGGAAATTAGATTTAGAAAACATAAATTATGTCACATAACCCTATGATATTCTATGAGTATAAGTATAGATATCCATCCAATAATTCTAGTAACCAAGGGATTATATTAGTCTTCATAAAAATACACCCCTTTCGAAATGCTATATGTGGATGTGGTTCTAGCAAAAATACGGCTAGGGTAACAACTTTGAAAAGTTGTTTCCGGCCTGACTCAAACTAAACTGAGTCATGACAATGCGCCTTATTAAAAACCTAGTCTGAACCTCTGGGATGATATATTTATGATAAATTAAATTTTCATTACAAACTGATATTATGGATTTGAATATATAATAAATATCCTTAGATAAACCTAAGGTGGTTTGGATTTAAAATATGTTGTCATGATTTAGATATCCTATAAATGATTAAACATTTATCTCATTATAATTGTTGTTACTCACTCTATTATTTTTATTTTTATTCCTTGGATAGAACCTGAAAGATTCATATTGACATAAAACATTAAGAAAAACTTGATTTCAATGATCAACCTACTTCGGTGTTAATAGGTTATAAAGATGTCATGTTATTTATAAATTAGTTTTCCAGAAATATGATTAATAATATATTTACCCTAACCAGCTGCTCAACTAAGAAAAAAATTTAAGGATGGTGTTTTCTAAGATCTTAAGTGGTAGAGACCATGGAGAAAAATGGATAGATTTCCCACATACAATAAAAATGTAAGGATACACCGGATAAAGTGTCTCAATGAATATGTGCCGTAAAGAAGAACATAAAGAAAATGATTGCTAAGGAAATATTAAAAGTATAATTTAATTAAATAATATATAATTATAAAGATCCATTTTTATTTCAGTTCCTTAAATTTGGTGAATGTGGGCATTACCCATTTCAATAACAACTTATATAGTATACGATCTACACCATGTAAGGACATGTTTGGAAATTAATAGTTAATGTATTTATGTATTGGGGTTTTATTGAAATCCATTCTTAATATGATATTTAATTATTATATTTTTAGAAGTTACATTATATTTTATAAATTATATTAATATGGAGTTATAAAAATGAAAAAAGATATGTTGGGTGAAAACCCATCAAATCTTGATAATTGGTGGGGCTTGAACCCATGAACAAAGGTTTGTAAGGGATTTTTTCTTACCATTGGTCTATGTGATGTCCTAGTTAATGTCTCATTTAATTTAGGTAAAAATTTCGATGAATAAATATTAATAATGAAACAATGGTATCAAATTTTCGGTTTAGATATTGATGTATTAACTATATTATATTTGAAACAAAGTTAGAGACAGACATAAAACATATTATATTGATCTTACGATCTAAAAAAATTTAAATTTTACTGCTTCATAAATAAAACAGGGAGTTCATTTTTGGATATCCATTTCATAGAGTAAGGTATGAATTAAAATTTTATTCAAGAACAATAAAATGGAGAAATGTTTTCCTATAAAATTGAAACATATCATGTAAATATATTTTTTTATAATCTAGGTTAATAAATTAATTCAACAATATTATGAAAAGTATCTTAAATTAAAAAAATCTTATAACCTTAATTTTTGGTAAATATATATTCTATTTATCATCATAGAATTATGGATTTTAGGCCCTCAAATTTACATTACTAATTTACTTTTTTTTGTTGATTATATCAATCACGCCCTCTAAATATTTAATCTTTTCCTCTATGTTTTTATCTCTACATTGAACTAATGTTATTCTACCTAGATACCTAGATATATATTATTCTATGTGACTATTTTACTTATCATTTTCATTTATTAAGAGTATATTTTATTAACTATTATCATGATGTGGGATTTCTTTGATGTAATTTTTAAATAGCAGACCCTATATTCCCAATATTTAGTTTAAATTTTATGGATTCAATTTATCAAAAGCATTGAGAATGTAACACCCCAAAAATTCTAAAAGTGTAACTTTTATTTGATATTGTTTGTGAAACCAAACACAAAATGTATAAAAGAGTATAACCCCTCAATATGTTAGGTTATATTTACTTTTTTAAAGATATTATAATACATTAATTATATTCAATACTAATTTATCTTTCATCTCATGCAATATGTTTTTTTGATATATAAAATTACACGCAAAACTAAGTATTTTAAAACAACAATACATTTTTTAACTATTGATTTTTAATAAAATATAACCTAATAGTTAAATTACTATTTATTAATAGTATTAAAAAACATATTCATATTTATTTTATAATCAAATATATAATTAATTCATTACAAACAAGTTAATTTGAAACCAAAATATAAACCAATTGAATATATATGAAATATTTTTATTTTATTCCCCAAAATATTTTTTTCTTAATAAATTAAATTAATTAATATTTTTAATTTTATTAATTAAATATATATTTTATATGTTAAATGAAATATTTTTTTTTATTCATATAATATATTTTATAGGAATACGATACGAATACATTCAGTTATACGGTTAAAATTTGTATTTCTGTATAAAACGATTTGCCTCATTTTAATGGAGAACTTATTTTAAATCCAATTAATGAAAATTTCATAAATTATATATCTAAAAAATTAATTTTTTAAATTGGAACATAAAAATTATCTTATAGTGACTTTCTTGAATTTTTCAAAAATATTTCCTTTTTATGAATAGTCAAGAATACTGAATATAAATTAAAAACTACTTTTTAATGTAAATTAATTATTGTTTTAAATTATATATTATTTTTGATTTAAAGTATAATTAGATAAATAATAAATAAGTTAATTAAATTTATTTATTTGGAAAATATTTCATATAAAAATTATATATAGAAACATAGAAAACATTGGGACATTTTACATTGAAACCCTGCTTTGTCATTTTATATAAGAGATTAAATTGGAATTAATTTCTACCAATTCTGGGATTTTAATTTGAAAAAATATATGAAATATTTTTATTCATAATAATATTTAATTTATCATAAATAAAATATATTTTTTGATAAAAATTATTAGTGAATATAATAAATATTAACTACAGTGGTTAAAAGGAAAATTATCTTGACAAAGAACTAAGCCTAAAACATAAGGAACAAAATGACATAGAAAATTTTTCCAAAATACATTATATTGAAATATTTATACCATTTCTATCATTTTATTAATTTTTTTAATTATTTTAGTCACATTGTATATGGGAGACCTCTCAATTGTGTTTTCATGTTCAAATTTACAAGAATTCCACTCGTTGTCAAATATAAAAAAGTAATCACCCAAACAAAAATATTTTAAACACTAAATCCATTTGGATAAAAAAAACTATGCTGAAATAACCTCAGAATATCCCTACCATAATCATTGAATCCTAAAATTTAGAATAAATCCAAAAAAGTAGGACATTTGGTATAAACCAAATGGGAATGAACATACCATTTGTTGATGCAAAACTACCACCTCACGAAATAATGTCATTAATTTTTCCATTACCACCTCTCATGGTCAAGAATTTTGATGGGAACACTGTTTTATATGATATATTTGATTTTAATTTTTTATAAATATTTATTTATTTTTATATGAAATATAACTTCATGCATTCCATTTTTTGTAAATAAAATAATATCGTTTATAGATGTGTGGACTAGAGCCTTTTTAAATCATTGTGATACCTTCATACTATAAATATAATGTATTAAGTATGAATTTCATAAAAATATGTTACATATATTTCATATATATATATAAAAATTTAATAATACTTATATATATATCATTTAGTTTAAATTATTTTAAAATATGAGAAAGAAATGGAAGTAGTGTTCATATGTATGTACAGCCTACCATCTCCTTGAATGGGGTATTTCATTTCCAATCTCCAAATATAATAGATTAATATAAATACAGATATAATGAAGATATATAGTATTTAAATTGTTTTTTTACATTATTTATATTATTGAATCCTGATCTTAGTAATAGAAACAAAATTATAATGTTAAAACATACGGGATAAACTAGGAAATTAACATCTAGGATATTAAAAATAATGAATGATTGTTGAAAAATTTGTAATAATATATTCTAAGAAGATAATATATGACATTATAAATATAATTATATTTCTATTATAAGTTATTTAAAATCATAAAACCATTATATGGGAGAGTAAATTAAATTTACCCAAAAGGAATCCCAAAGTAAGTGGATTTCTAGTCTCACTTTTATTTCTATGAGACATATTCCATATTTACATCACATTTCTTTTTTATGGTGTATATATGGCCCTATTAAATTTTCTGTCATTAATTTTAATTTATAAAATTTTATTTAATGTTTTAATTTATGTTATTCTTCCTTGATTCACAGGATTCAGAATTTTCTCACGTTGTAAGGGACATCGCCTCAATTTCCATTCTTTGAGGGATACATTATTCTTGTGTACTTAATTTATTATATATGGTGTAAATAAATCTAAAATAGATTTTAATATCATTAATAATTTATTATTCCATGTATTTTCTATTTCTGTTTGAAATATTTTATATAGGGGGATTGAAACATAAAATTACCAAGTGGTAAAAAAACTTCCTAACTCAATTCACTTTTCATTGGGTTATATTACATCCACATTATTATTAATATTATATGATTATTTGTATAATTGAGTTCAATGTATATTTATGTATTTATAAATCATATATTTGTGTTTATAGTTGACACATATAATCAATTCACTGATCAATTCTAATTTTAACATTAAGATCATTTTGGGGGTTTATTTTAAAATCTCATTCTAATCGAGATTTATTATTATTGAAAATACATTAAAGGAATTTATATGATCATTTTTTTCATAATCCATATCATTTTATTATCTTTTGGTTATTAATTACAACATTCAAATAATATTATCATTTTTCCTCTCTTTGGTAATCCAAAAGCATAACTAAAAAATATATTTAGATAAACACATATTTATTTCTCTGTTAGTTGGAGAACCTATGTTCATAAAAAACATTTTTTTTATGGTTTTAAGAAAAATTAACCCTTAAAAATTATTTATTAACTAATTTTTCTTCCCTTTTGTCTTTTATAATTGTTTCCCAAGGAATATTCTTATCAATTTTCAAACATGTCATTTTTTTACCATTCCACCTTGCAAATGGAAGTTTCATTTTACATTGTACAATTTGAAAGGAATTACCTAAAATCATTTTTTTACTATTAATTTTCATGTTTAATGTGTTATTTTTTAATGAAAATATTTTTTAAATTGATTTTTCAAGAAAATAAATTCAATAAATTCTCAAAATAAAGAGGATATTTTCACCAAGAATGTCTTCAAAATATCTTTTTATAATATTTCCCGTAATAAATAAAAAACCTATTATTTATACACCACATGGGTTATGTTATTATAGTATAATTGTTTTTCTTCTTCTGGATGGGTTTATATTGATTTTCCCATGTGTAATATTTGCATTCACTTTATTGCTTCATTTTTTAGTCCCTTGAAATATTCAATTTCACAAGTTCATTAAAAATTGAATTCCCCCAAATTATCCTATTATTTTATCATGGATATGTTCATTTACTAATCTATATTCCATTTTTACATATGATTTTGTCTTGAAAGTTATTTTATTTACTGGGAAAATATTGAGAAGTCTTTTTCCTTTACCCAATATGGATATTTCATAAGGAACATTGTTTTTGAATTAATTTTATTATTCAATGTGTGAGGGTTTATTTTGATATCCAAGACACTAGATGGGTACTATTTGATGTCATCCCCTCGAAGCATCAGTTATTTGATTAGATGAAATTAGTTGAAAAAACCCTTTGAGTTTATTTCCTATATAAATATATGGTTTTGTACCCATATATTTAAATTTTATTGTGAAATATCTTTATTGTAGTTTTAAAAACAGTCATATAATTGGTATTGTGGTAAAGGTATCATGTACCTAGGAAAAATGACATTCGATAATTATAAATTTCCATCATTTTGTAATCAATTAATATTATAGATGATATTTTTTTTAAACTCTCCATGGAAACATTTCATTCTCATTTTATATAAATATGTGAAATATGGTTTAGTTATTTTTAATTATATAATAATTATTAATTATTGAGTAATTTAAATGAAATTTATTTTCAGTTATTTAGTATTTTATATTAGTTGTAAACTTAATTATGAGTTTATTAATGACCAAACTTGTGTGATTAGTTTTATACCATGAAACAATTATTATTCTAATTGATTATTTATTTCTTCTTCTATGAATAACCCTAACTGATCATTTGATATCACACTTATTATGTTTAATTTTCCCCTGAATCCCTATAATGTCCAATGAAATATATTGAAGGATACACTTGATGGAATAAATTTATCCTAAAAAGAAAAAAAATTATGTTATAATAAGTGTATTAATTTTAAATAAAATACTCATGTATATATCAGTTTAAAAATGATACTAAAATAATTGGTCTTTTGAGATTGGATTCATTATAATCATCTCAATGTAATGTTTGTAGGCACCAGTTATGGGCTTACTAGGTTAGGTAACTCTAAATACTTATTCTCTTAGGAAAAGAATATTTCTTGACACTCCCACAATGTCAAAATATAAAATTTTATATTAATAACATGAGTAATAATTATTCATGGGACATAAAAATTGGGTAACACTCATCCTTTAAATATTCTTTTCATAGGTCTTATTAAAAATATTTAATATACCTCTTTATTACAACCCTAATCACCTCATTTTATAATATTTTATTCACCTATAAAATATTATCCTTCTTATTTATCATCTATATTAGTATATGTGAGGGTTTTATCAATGTAATGTCTCATTTATTTATCATTACAAGTCACTTTAGATTCAAACTCAAACTCAATATCACTTTTGAATTTCTCCTCATGTTTTTTCAGAAGTTGGCTTTATTCTTGTGTAAAATTATTAATTCATTAGTTTATTTTTCAATTATCTTCAGTAGTAAAAACCAATATTTTAGTTATTTATCCATTCTCCAGAAGGTTTTTCTTTTAAACATAACTGTGGTGGGGATACTAATCCTTGTATTTCTATTTTCTTGTTTACTATGGTACTTTTGTGAATTGATTCTCTATTTTTACAATCAGGAATATATGGAATCCATAATATTTACAACATACAACCACAAATAAAAAAACCCCCATTATTTCAAAAAATTATTAAAATTAATAACTAAACTAAAATAAAAAAATAAAATTGGATACGAAAATTATTTTCATAATATGTTGATCTAAGGATTCCTACTAAGTCCAAATCCTTGATTACAAAACTAAACACAATTTTTTTCAATCTGTTTTCATTACTTATCATGGTGAATCAGGTTTATGAATTTATTTCACTCTTCTTTAATCATTACTTAAAAATAATATTAAATTTTTATGTATGATATTTAACCCTTATATATAATTACGTAGCATCAATAAATCTAATACAAAAGTTAAGATGAAAAATATAAAATAAAAAGGAATGTAAAACTAACATAAAATAATTATTAATGATGGATTCATTGATCTATTATAAATCAATTTTTTTGAATTATAGAATTATAAAAATTAAATAATTTACATTCATATCATTTCCATTAATGTATCTATAAAAATCCTTGGTCTTGTCTATCACTCTTTATCATAAAAGTCTCCTTTTCTTATGGTCGAGTACTTCAATTGGTTTATAAATCTACTGATCTAATAACATATTTAAAAATGATCATTTTTTTACATAATAGTTATTTATAAATAAAAATAATTATTAACTTCATTGGATGTAATATCAACTATCCAAAAAAATGGGTAAATATGAACAGTGAAGATAAATCATAAAATAATTCAATATGAAAATAGGAAAACAATTCATTAAAAATAATATAGTATAATGTCAAGTAAACCTATATTTCATAAAATGGAATAAAATATTTACCTACACAAGATAATACTGGGAGAGTGAAAATAAAACATTAAACAAACAGATAACATCATCCATCATATCACTACTTGGTCTTCTATAGTGAAAATTAAAGAGGTATTGTGTTCAATCATGTAGAATATTCATTTCATTATAGCAAAAAAATATCCACTAGATATCTCCATATAAATTCCTCAACATTATAATAATATTAAAATCCCAAAAATATAATTAAAAAAATTAATGTGATGTCTCTTTTATATATAAAATATAATATCTCTTTAAACCCCCTAAAATATAGAATTGTCCTTTCTTTTTATAACAATATATAATTAATCACCATGTAAAGGCTTTATCCATGGGGAAAGAAGATATCCCAATCATATTTTATTTTCCTCTAATCAACATGACCACCACATATGTCATGAATCCACTATTTAATGACTATCTCCATTATAATCACCATCTACTTCATCTTTAAATTAGGCTGAAAATATACTTTTTATGGTAAAATAAAACCCGCATGGTATAATAATAACCTTTCACACACTAATGGATTTTTTTTTCATATATTATGGTGAAATGTTATCTCTATTTCTACATGTGATAGTATGATTTCAGACTAATCACACATAATAATTCATTATCTCTAAGTAAATCACGCATTAATATCTCTTTATTCTTACACCATGATATCTAACATGACTTAATCTAATAACATTCACTTTCTATTCAAATTTATTATTCAAAGACCAATAACTCTCCTTTATCAACCTCACTGTTGATTAATCCATTATAATGTGGGTTTTAAGCCCCCATTTTTCTCCTTCCATAGTTATAAACCCATGTTTCCCCTTTCTAATGTGAGTAGGGTTGTGTTCTCATTAATCTGACATGCTATTATGATAATTCCAATGTAATATTTGGAATTCACTTCATTCGTTCTAAAATAACCCTCTTATTATGTGGTAAAGCTTGTGTTATATTTTAATGTGAAATTATCTTTGGTTAATTCATATGTTATAGTGGGAAATCTAGTCATGAAACCTTTCTAACAACAAACTCTTTAAATATTTTTATAGATAATTTCTTTTCTTTCCTTTTTCCAAAATTCTAAAATTCCAAAATAAAAAAATCATCCCATAATAAACATTAAAAATCATAATCAAATAACCAATTAAAAAGTAATATAATTTATATAAAACCATTAAAAATATATATAACACATCATCTATCTATTCTCCTTGGATTATCCTTTATTGGGAAACCATGTATAAGACTATATGTGAATAAATTAAAATTTTAATAATTTATTTTTTTTGTAGTTAATTGGTATAAGTTCATAGTGTTTCTTCCAAAGTAGAAAAAAAGTAAGTTATCTGTTTGAATGAAATTTATATTCAAACTCTAAATCACCTTCAACCTCTTTGGATTTTCTTGGTATATTGAGGTTATAATATGTAGTATCATGGAAAAGGGAAAGAATTGGAAGCGGTCCTACCCAATGACTGATCCTTGAAAACTCTGACATTTTAGTGTAAGTTGAGTCATAGCTCATGACCTAAGGGATCAATAATTTCTCACCACCTATGGTAATTATACCCTATTATTTATAAAAATATTATGTAGAATTTTTCTTACCCTAAATAAATTTTTATTTCATGGATTTCTCTAATAGGTATCATTTTTTACCTTTTAAAACATCATATGTTTTACCATAGTAATAATGTCAATATTGAAGAGTGTATCTAGAGAAAAAGTATTTATAAGTATAATTCATTGAACATGAAAGGAGTTTCATTATTTTATAGTAATAATTATCATATTTGAATGAAAAAAATAAGATCATATATAAAATCCATAGGACTCGATGTGTACATAGCCATCATCTAGTTAAATCATGTGAGTAATGTTTTGTAATTATTAATGACTACATTAGATATAAAATTACTCAAAATTGATTTTATGGCATAAAATTACATATATATATAATTTTTGATTCAAAATTATATTAAGTAGATGAGATATAAAATTACAAATGAATTATAAAATTAATTTCAAACAAATATGAATGTGAATGTAATGTAAGAGAGGTGAGGTTGTATGTTCTATATAATGAGTTTTTTATTTGAATATACATTCAAGTGAGAAAAAATATATTGTTTCCTAAAAAATATAATTGATGTTGTTAGAGATATCTGTGGAATTGGTTATGATATAATATATTTCGATAATGTGAATAAAATTTGATGGATATTTTTTCCTTTTTACAATGCTTAGGTATTATATCGTTAAGAAATAAATATTAATAAACTATCAGTTAATGATTTCGATTTTTATTTAGTTATAATTGAGATATAAGTAAATCTATATAGTGTATCAAGTCATTATTAAAAGGATAAATAATTTAATTATATGGATAATCATTATATAAATAATTTTGGAGATGAAGAAAATGATATAATTATTTTTTTCTTATCACTTATAGGAAAAAATATAATTATAGAGGAGGACGATTTGAAATAAAGTTACTAGTGGCTCTATTTCTATGTGGAATGATAATTTATTTCATTACAATATACTATATAAGATAAGAAGTTATAGGAAGTGGGATTGAATTCATGAAAAAAAGAGTGATGAATGTATAACCGCAAAAACATATTCAAAATAGGAAACAAATATACAAATAAATTTCATTTGAATTAATTGGTGTGAAAGTAATAATAATATGATGATTAGTTATTACAAGAATAAGAATAAACTAAATTAAAATTATATTCAAAAGATTAATTGATTGAATAAGTTGAGAAGGATCAAGATGAAATAAAAAAATCAATAAAAATACATTATTAATCTATGTGTGAAACATAATGGGTATAATAAAGTGTTTAATATTCATTATATTAAGAAATGTTTTATTTTTTAAAGGAAATATTCTATAATTTAAAACATAATGAAGATAATAGAACCTTATTTTATCTTGTTGTGACGGAATATGGGACTGATCTAGATTTGTGTAGAAAAGATGTTGAATTAAATTTGAATATTAAAGAACAAGATAAGGTTATCAATTACCATAATGCTTATATAAATGAATATTATAGAATGTTTGAATCAAATAAAGGGTATTTAGACACCCTAAGTAAGAAATTTAACCTAATAAAAAATCATGTTATTAAATGGAAAATATTTAATTTGTGATATTTTCAAATGGAGTGTTGAAATAAGGGGCTGACTAGGGCCTTACAAGTGTAGAGAATGTTCTGAATGGTCAAATACCTAAAAAAATTTGTAGTAGGTGTATTTTTTAAATATTTATAACATTAAAAACTAAAATATATTAAAAAAGTATAATGGAAAATAATGTTTCAATATAAACCTAAACCATTTAGATCTTATAAAATTTTAGATGCTACATAGAATAATAAAACCAACATAGAGATATATAGAATATAGTTATAATCAAGAATTATTAATCTTGTGGTCATATTTGTCACATAATCACCAATGTTTAAGAGTTTAAATGTTATTTAATATGTGAAACAAACAAAATTCAATAGATAAGGATGATACAATATCTAATTCATCAAATAATAAATTATTTAATGGTGTATTTTTATAATAACTCTAATAGTGGTTACAAAAATATACACACAAAATATAATATTGTGTAAATTTTTCATATGGAAAATCAATGAAAATAGAGGAAATAATCAAAAATAATATTTATTTTGTAAATAAAATTTATCCTTAATATTTAGAAGAGTATGATTACATTTTTTGTTAAATAAAAATATTAGAGACTATAGCATATTGAAGAAAATGAAAAAATAGGATATCTTAGTGAAGGTATATCTTAATGAAATAATGAACTACCACATGTGGATCCCTGATAGTGGGTTTTTATACCACATAACCATGAATATAAATCTACTGAATAGTTTATAAATTTATATTAATGGTATATTTTTGTTTAGTTTTGTTGGAATCATAATTATCAAAGGACATGGAAACACAAGGCTAACTAGATATGAATTAAAGAATATAGAGTGGGTCAATGTGGATAGAAATCATCACAACATTTTTTGCGTGACTCAAAAGTATGACTTGGGATTCAAATTCACATTGAATTATAAGGTCTACCAAATCAAAGGAAATGACATAAAATAATTGATGAATTTCTAGAGAATAATGTAAACTTATATCACCATTACATATGGAGAACACTTGTATCATAATTGGGTGAAAGGATAATATTTTTTTTCATCAGTAAATAATAGATAAATTATCATTTATAAAAGATTCAATGGATTCCCTGAATCTAAATTGTAATTTAGAGAAGACATTTAAGGGTTCAGTATTTGGAAATATATTGACAATCCCGACTGAAAAAATAATACGAGTGTATAATGTTTGTTTGATATAATTATTACCATTATGTGTAGTCTAATGATACACCCTAGAACATGATTTTAAAGATTCTATTTTATAGTTTATATTACATTAGTATAATTGGTTGTATCATATCTATGTAGACCAAAAAAAGAAGTCATGAATTACCTTAAATATTATTGGTTGGATGAAAATTAAATTTGAAGATCGAAAATAATATTTCAACAAAACAATGATATTTAGTATGACTCAATATAAGTGCAGAAATATCAGGAGGAATTAAATCTAATATAATGTTTTATATATGATAATATCATATTAAAGATATATTATATGATAAATGAACTAAATTATGAATAATATATAAAATGATTTTTGTTTAATAAAAGTTGAATCTATGGGTACTATTTGAAGGAAGATATGTATGTGGTTATGAACAACCAAAAATAATATTTTTTATATTGTAAAGAGAATAAGAACCTTATGAGATATGGTATGAGAGGAAGGAAACATTTGATCACCATAGTATATCTGGAAGAAAATATTTTATTCAAAAGAAATTAAAACCAATTAAATTATAGATATATAGTTGATGAAAAAAATATTTTTGGGATTTTCTATTAAGATTAAATATTAACAATGTTTCAATATTAGGTTGAAAATTTTGTTTAATGAAATGATGACAATGTGATTAATGATAATGGTGGATATAGATCTAAATATCAATATTTTAGATATGTTTTGATGAAAAATAATTTATTTACATAGATTCTAAATAATTTTAAATTCCAACCAAAGATAAGGATTATGATTTTCAATAAGAGGAATAAGTGTTTAAAAAATAATGGTAATCATAGAAATAAATAATATAAACAATAAGAGTTTATATTGATGAATAAATTATCATTGAATAATAAAATACAAATTACCGAAATAGTGGATTTTGGAGCATCGATCACACAAATGTATTATCTGAAGTGGGTTGAATTATTTTTGGTGAAGTAGAAAAATATAGGTCATAGATCAAGGGAATGACTGATAAGTTAGATTAGATAAATAAAAACATAACTGCGGAAGATGTTAACAGATGATAATATCACAATATTGTAGAAAAAATACATGTTCAAAAACAAATACAATAATCATGGATATGTGATTTAAAAAAAATTGTTGGTCAGTATTCAATGGATACACATAATGTTAGGGAATAGTTATAGAAGATACATTCATGTCTGTGGATATAATTGATTCAATAAGAATATTATTACTTGTACAAATTTAGAGATCTAAAATTTTTATTAAATTGAATGGAATATAGAAATTTTTAATAGATTAATCATGGAGGAAGTTTATGTTAAATAAAAATGGGATTTAAAATCATTGAATATCACAATCATCCCCAAAATGAAATCTTTGCTTCTCTATCGGTGAAGAAGAGTGTGTAACATAATGACCTCTCTAAATATTCACCTGTTGGAAACTAAAATACACAATATAATCACATTAAAATAAGAGGCATTACCCTCAATATCCTAGGAATATAAAATAAACCACCAATAAACACTGTATAATATAAAAGAAAACCTAAAATATAATTGATTTAATTTTCATAAATAAACAAGGTCACAAAATTAATACACTAAAAAAAGACTCTTATGGAAATTAATCTGAAAGAAGCAGAAATCCCTAAGCTAGTAATTTCTTTCTATATCATAAAAACCATCCTTGAAAATTGAAAATATATTCATGTACATAGGTTCATGTTTACAAGTATACTCAAAAGTAACCTCTTTAAGGCCTATCATTAAAATGTAATAGAAACATATTAATTCTTTATTAAAAGAATAATATAATTGACATAAACCTATTCTATGTCAATCGTCACCCAATACAACATCCAAGTATATTAACATAATATTTAAATAATATATATGTAAAAATATACCAAAAACAACATCTTTTCTCTTTTCCACTATTATTCCCTAATAGTGCACATATTTTTCTACCATTCCTTACATATTAACATATTTATATACCCACATTTCATATCACATCCATAACCATATATTCACAGCCAAACACCATCCCACACACATAACCACATATCTTGTTCCCATCATAATAGAAAATTCTAAAAATTAATGACATCATCTTTCTTAAATATTCCTACCCTGAATTATCCCCACTTTATAAACACATCCACACCATATAATCATATATTCTAGTATATACACACTCTAACCACAAATCCATTATATCTCATACGTATACAACTTCCTGGACCAATCACATCCAATAATAGTTCTAAAGGGACAGGGGTAAAGATGGAGTTGTTAGCCGTATGAACCCTTTTCAACCCATATATTAGGAAAAACATTTACTATTAGTGTTCATTTATTGTGATGTTTCATGTGATAAAAATTGTGTGGTGTTTCATCAAAAATAACAAGATAATACAATAACTATAATAATCAAAATCAAGACCCACCTCTGGTGTCAATCTAAAAACACCATAAAACCCAATATTAACCATCAATATCATGCACTAACAATAAAATCTATTGATATACCATGAAACATTCCCAATTATGTACTCAAGAAAACCCTAATAACATTATTAATATATCATTTAATCATATCATTATAATTATTTCAAGAACTACAATTTAAAAAACTTTTACATTCATTATGATATTCAATTAATCCCACATTATCCCAAAACATTAATCATTTCAATTAAACATATTTGATTTCAAGCCACTCATTATTTATATTATTCAATTAATTCTACCTCTACAATTTAGTAATCACAACTATTGACAGCCTAACAACTCATTAATAACCCATATTATAAATTCAATCAAATATCCTCCATTATTTATTTCATTAATTTCAACCATGTCCTATGAAATCTGTTAACCACAATAAAAAATCACAATAAGAAAACACATATTCATATAAATTTCTACCTAACACATGTTAGTAGCAACCACCACTGAGAAAAAACAACTTAATTTTACATAACTATCCATTCAACTACAATCATAACCACATAAAATCATATCCATCACCACAATGATTAATCCACACCAAATTCCCCAACTAACTAAAAGTAATTTTAAAAAACCTCAAATAACAATTATAAGAGACTAATAAATAGTAGTAAACAAGGATAGAAATATAGTAATTTTACTTTGAAGAACCTCATATAAATTTTGTTTTAAATTATATTTGAAGTTAAATTCAAACATCAACATCATATACTCCTTATTTCATCACAACAAATTTAGTGAAAATATAAGTGAATAACAAATTATGAATAATGATTCTTAAAATTCAATAATAGAAAACAACATTTATCACCTAATACAACACAACTCTAATAAAATATATATTATTCCATAAATCAATGAATAATAAATATTGTTAAATTTCATAAATAACATGTAAATGACTATCTTCTCATAAATTTAGTTTACTAAAGTTAATTATGTTGATTACGTTAATATATATCATCTATAAATAGAAATTAATGGTGTGAAATTTATAAAATTTACAAATAAAAAAGACTGTTAAGTCTCAAATCCCATACAATTGGTGAGTCATTAGAAATTCTCATGAGGAAACAAGAAAATCATGAAAATTCCACTCATAATTAATGGATATGAAATTTGAAGGGGTTTGCCATTTTAAATTACATACCCAATATCATATACTAAAATATAAATATGATTCATGTTATAGTTTATAACCATTTAAGTCGTAAAATAAGAATATGATGCTTCATATGTCCCTATTTCATAGTATAAGACACTTATAGGACTTTAATTGCATTCATGTTCTGCCTGAACCTGCCACAACACTTTGGATTTTTTTTCTTTGGGGTTTTAATCCATTTTTAACATATTAAATATATTTTTTTATATTCATTAAATGAGCTCAATTCATACAATAATAATATTTAATTCATGGGTGAAAATTAATGAAACTAGTTATTGTTGAATCATTATCCATTACATCAAGAATGTTATGTATAGATATATAAGTGAATTATTAACCTTGTTGTTAGTATAATTTATCATCAGTTTCTTTGAAATATATTTGAAATTATATATATTTTCCTTGCATTATTCATTTATCCATGATGTAGGTGTTATCATTGTTTCAAGTGTTTAAGAATCATCTAATTATGAATAAGGATTCTAGCATGGGTGGATCACATATGGAGAAAGAATTATTAATAAAATATCTTCTTGATTATCATCATCCACATTCAGGGTATATGATGGATTCTACCAAAATAATAAAAGTATGTCATTATTTCTATTTTTTAAAATTTTATCCTTAAAGAAAGATCAAGAAATTACAAGGGTTGTTTCCACAAGAAATCACCATAATATGAACCTGTAAAACCTATCAGTTCTATCAAAGCATTACTCTTTAAGGATTAATCGGGATTAATATACTAATTTCTAAAGAATTCCATATCCTTTCTCATTATTTTTGATATTATATAATATGCTACATTCTGAGTGTTTTTTTCTGAGTTGTGATATATGATTGTATCATATCTTAAAGTATGATATAGTAGAAACTAATAGATTTCAGATAATCTGTATCTTATGATATATAATATCACCAAATATGTCATAAACTGGTTTTTCTAAAAAACATATGTAGAATAATTATGATATCATGTTGAATAGTAAAATATAATTCATGTATTACAATAGGGTTGGCCATATTTGAAGATACCAACCATAGATTATGATTGATATTGTATCATATAATATGTTTACCTCTGAGTATATTTCCACTTTTATTAGTAATATTTTATAACTGATAATTTCATTATCATTTATAAAATATAAATTTTATAAAAAATGATAATTTTTTTTTAATTTTTAATTATGTTTTATAAAAAAAATATTTTTAATTTTTAGTTTTCATAAAATAAATTTTTAATGGTCAAATGAAAATATAAAAGTTTATATTTATTTATTATCATTCCTTAATAATTAATAAAGTGATTATATATTATTTTATTCCTTTATATTATTCATTTTAATATAAAAATTATAGAATATGGATAATGTTTTCGCTTAACCTTATATGAGAAATTTCTTTTGGGAGAACATAGTATACTCTATATTATTTTTATGTCTTCTACATGGACATCAGTTTTTTTATAGATTTATAATCGAGAGAATAATTCTTCAAAATTGTTTGTATATATTAGTTAGTATTGATATCATGAATTAAATTCTATCATAATTAGTTTCTCTCTATGGAAAGGGGTCTATAGTCAGACGACTCACCGGTCTGGAGTCATATTCCATATTCTATAATGTCTAGTGTTTGTATATCTATTTCATCAAGATTATTCATATAGAGAATTTAAATCTCATAAAATTGTTTTAATTTATTTTAATGGTTCATGTTACTTATGAATGAGATGGATTTATATATGTTATAATATTTTTGTCTTATTATTTTTATGGAATAGCCAAAATTGTGGGATAAGAAAAGAGTTACTCATTAATGGGATGTGAACACATCAATTTAATGAATGTAATATGACTTCAAAAAACTCCCTAGAATAATGTAGAAAAAAATGAATAAGATATGGTATAATAAAAAGTTTCATGAGATACCAACATTTTAATATTCAATATATTTATATTAAACTCATGAAACTATTAAAATAATACCACTTAATATATGAAATTTGATATTCCTTATAATTTAACCTAGACCATTCAACTTGGTATATTCTACCATAGCAGGATTCTCATTGATAAAATGATGTAAAACATGATACTTACTAATTGATATGTCTTTTTTGTATATTATTATCTTAATTAATGATAAATATTTTATGATTGCTCATATAATGAAACTCATATCATTTTTATAATATATTTATTAATTAAATTAATTGTTCCATTTTTTATACCCATTTGTACATAAAATAATGGATGAATTATGTTTATGAAATAATGATTTTGTTTATATGTTCAGTCCAAAATCAGTTTCCTTCCAAAACCATAGTATATAAAAAATTATTGTATACTTTTTGTTAATATTATTATTAATGGAAATTTTTACCCATGTTTTAATTATTACAAAATGATCTGAATGTCACCATCTTGTCATTTTCCAAAAAAATGTCTATTTGAATGTTACTAAAAATGTGAAAGAAATAATTATTTTATGATATACAGAATGAATGAATCCTCTACCATCATAACCAACCATTTATTTACATATTCCTTAACAATTTTTCATTTTTTTTAAATAAATATATTTTCAAAATGATTTACGTTTTAAAAATATTTTTTTTCTTCTGACTGGAAGTCATATTTTACTCAATAAATGTTTTGTATGACATTTCTAAATAATTTTCCATATAATATGATATATCTCGATGCTTACAATGTTTTATTAGGGATATATACCAAGGATATCATTCTTATTCTTTCTCAAAATTTTTTATTATGAAAATATGTTTCGAAAACCTGTGTCTCTTCCACTAGTAATACCATTAAAAAAATTCTTATCAAATGCACCTCTTTTTCCTTGGGTTATACTAAGATGAAATAATGAAATTGTAACGTCCCAGTTCAGGAAGCCACCTAAAGGCACGCCGTACCCGGTTGGCCACATGGCCTCAAGCGCATTTATCCAAACTCCAGAGGCTTTTGACTAGCAGCGAGGGCCTTGGGTGTGATAGTAAGGAAATATGCCCTCATTGGCAGAGTACATAGCGGAAGAAGAATAAACAAGCAATAGTTGAAGCAGTAATAAACAATAATATAACAGCGTAAGACTAAATCAACAAACTGGAGCACATATGTATATATGAAATGATGCATGATACATAACTAGGAAAGCATCCAAACAAGTCACAATGCTGGAAAATACTACAGTACCAAAACAAGTACAAATGAAAAGTACACAACTCCTCAGCATCGCAAGACAAAGCATGGTCTCATACTCCCTTTCTCCAAGAAATCACGTTCCAGAAGTCGAAGGGTGCTTTCCATTGTCTATACCTGCAACAACATAGTCTTCCTGGGCCCAAATTCTTGTCCCAGACAGGGTGTGAGATAAAATCCCAGTAGGAAACCACCCGAAGATCTGTGCCAAACAGTCAGTGAGTATATGGAAGGTAAAAGCACACTATGAAGTAAATAGAACAAAAAAGCAGTAGGTAGTAAAATGTCTGCAGTAAAACAGGATGACACATAGAAGTAATCAATCTCCAACCAATCAACAAAAACAAATAGCTAAAAGCTGAAAACCCTTTGGGAAGTACTCACAGCCATTACCTCTGGTCCTATCCAAGAAGTATCACAACCCTTTGGGCAGTGCACTGAGCCTAACCCTTCTGACTTGGTCATACGCATTTATGAGACTCTTTGGGGAAGCTCACTCGGTCAATTCCCCTCATAGTCTAGGGTAGTTAGGGGATCTCTTGAGGAAGATCACGTGGTCTAACCCTCTTAGCCCCAGGGTCTAGAGACTCTCTGAGGAAGTTTTCTCGGCCAATTCATCCTATAGCCTCAGGTATACCACAGACTCTCTGAGGAAGCTCACTCGGTCAATTCCCCCTCTAGCCTGGGAAGGTTCTTAAGGAAATTCAAACAAGGTAATATTCTCTGAGGAAGCACACTCGGTCTACCCTCCTATACTCTATAAAATCGAAGGCTCTCTAGGAGCTCACTTGGCCCATCCCCTATGTGGACTGTAATATCTAAGACTCTCTGGGAAGCTCACTCGGTCTATCCCTTATAGTCTACAGCACCAGGTTCTCTCATCCTTGTGCCAATCTATGCATAATAATTCTATAAGGCCAAATTACACCTATAGAACTATTTTTCTAACCAAAGTACATCTATAGAGCTACTTAGCTAACAGTATACAAGGAAAAAAGCATGTCATGAGTTTTTACTTCAACCTATAACCGCAAGGCATGAAAAAAGTGTAGCAGCAAAAGGAAAACAAGACCCAACGGTCCTGAATGGGACAAAGAAAGGGTAAATACATCCAAGAACAAATCATTATCCTCTACCATGGTCAAATTTACCTCTACACATTCATACAAGAACGTCAGGAAAACAACGAGGGAAAAAAGGTAAACACGCAATACCTCGTTCATGGGTATTGGTGGAAATTGCACATTAAACTCAGAGACAATGAACGGTAATGCACAAACCACCTACCTCTATCCTCAGAGATCGATATACCTGAACCACGATGGCTGATTCTCCCTAGAACGTCGTAGATCTGAGAAAATGCACAAAACATTCAACCTTAGATAAGATGAGAAAGAGGGAGAATTGGGAAACAAGGCTCAAGAAAAAGGAATAACTCACCGTTGTGCTTCAAACGCAATCGACCATGCTCGAATCGGAGAACAGACGGAGAGGCGGGATCTTGGGGAAGATCCGGTCATATGGGTTGCTCACGGATGAACCAGACCTAGATGAAAAGGTTTAGGACGATGAGGCGCGACCCTAGTCAGTTTAGTGAAAAAAGTACACTGCGTGTATTTTTAAAGTACACGGCGTGTAGTGGGTCTTTCCATACTCCGCCAAAATCGGCCTCCAAGTCACCCCTACACACCGTGTGTGTGGCCTGGGCACAACCAGCACACAGCTTCAAGCCAGAAAAGAGTACGCGGTGGGTACTCAGAAATTACACAGCGTGTACTTTGAAATTTTCCAGAAACTCCATTTTTCTTAAAAACTCCATAAAAAGGAAAAACGTACCTGAAACGAAGATCCGAGATCTTAAAAAGTTCCCCCCTTAAAGAAATTCATCGACGAATTTTTCTAGGTGGGAATAGAAGAAGGATCCTTGAATAGCTCTGGCCACTACGATCGAACCTCGTCCTTCCTCTCCCAAGTCTCACCTTGTACTCGCCCGTGCTTCCATAGCACTTTTACTAGAGGTACGGACCGGCCTCAGAGAACCTTCGTACTACGATCGACAATCCGGATAGTATGATTTTCAAACGACGCATCTGCTTCGAGATCAACCTCCTCAGGATGAAAGACATGAGTCCGCTCTGAAACGTAACGTCGGAGCTGAGAGACGTGGAAGATGTCATGCATTGCCCGGTACCTCTGAGGTAGTAGAAACCGCTAGGAAACTGGCCCAACTCTCTCCAATACCTCAAACGGCCCAACGTACCGCGATGAAAGTGTACCATGTCTCTGAATCCTCTTGATTCCCAACCTCGGTGCGACACACAAGAAAACCTGATCTCCAACCTCAAACTCCAGAGGTCTTCTCTGCTGATCAACATAAGATTTCTATCAAGACTGTATTCCAGCCATACTCTTCCGAATCTACTCTATCTACTCTATGGTCTCCTGAAAAAGACGAGTTCTTAGCAAAGCTTCCTCTCTTGCCTCCAGCCAGCATAAGGGTGATCGGCATGGCCTACCATACAAAGCCTCATATGGTTCTATCTGAAGGGTCACCTGAATACTATTGTTATAGGAGAACTCCACAAGAGGAATATGCTTCTCCCAGGAACCGCCGAAGTCTATAATTCAAGCTCACAGCATATCCTCATGCACCTGGATCGTGCGCTCGGACTAGCCATCAGTTTAAGGATGGTACGTTGTACTCAAAAGCACAACGGTACCCAAAGCCTTCTGAAGTCCCTGCCAGAACCGAGAGGTAAAGCGTGTATCCCTTCTTGAAACAATGGAGTGTAGAACTCCATGTAAAAATAAAATCTCTCTGATGTATAGTCATCCCAGATCATCAACACTGAAGGTCTCTTTGGTCGGCAAGAAGTGTGCAACCTTCGTAAGCCGGTCGACGACGACCCAAACAGCATCACTTCCTCGCGGTGACCTTGGTAACCCAGTCACAAAATCCATTGCGACGCCGTTCCACTTCCACTCTAGAAAGGATAACTGATATAAAATCCCTACTGGTCGCTGATGCTCTTCTTTCACCTGCTGAAAAGTAGAACATTTCATGACAAAACCAGTAACATAGATAAAGCTATTGGAATCACCAGGTTCTCTCAGCCCCATGTCAGTCTGTTCATAATAATTCAATAAGGCCAAAGTAAACCTATATAGATACATGTCTAACCAAAGTACACATATAGAGCTACTTATCTAACATTATACAAGGCAAAAAGCATGTCATGAGTTTTCACTTCAACCTATAACCGCAAGGCATGAAACAAGTGTAGCAGCCAAAGGCAAACAAGACCCAAAGGTCATGAACGGAACAAAGCAAGGGTAAATACATACAAGAACAACAAATTATCCTCTAACATGGTCAAATTCATCTCTACACAAGCATACAAGAAAGGAAGGAAAACAACGAGGGAAAAAAGATAAACACGCAATACCCCGTTCACAGGTATTGGTGGAAATTTCACATAAAACTCAGAGACTTTGAACAGTAATGAACAAACCACCTACCTCGATCCTAGGAGATCGATATACTTGAACCACAATGGATTATTCTCTCTAGAAAGACATATATTTTATAAAAAACACAAAACGTTCAACCTTAGATAACTTAAGAAAGAGGGAGAATTGGAAAACAAGGCTCAAGCAGAAGGAAGAACTCGCCGCTGCGCTTCCAACGCAATCAACCATGCACGAATCGGAGAACGTACGGAGAGGCGGGAGCTCGGGGAAGATCCAATCATATGGGTCGCTCTCGGATGAACCATACCTAGAAGAAGAGGTTTATGACTATGAGGCGCGACCCTAGTCATTTTATTCAAGAAAAAAATACACGGCGTGTATTTTTAAAGTACACGGCGTGTAGTGGGTCTTTCCATTCTCCGCCAAAATGGCCTCCATGTCACCCCTACACACCGTGTGTGTGGACCAGGCACCGCCAGTACATGGCCTTGAGCCGGAGATGAGTACACAGCGTGTACTCAGAAAGTAAACGGCGTGTTCTTCAAAATTTTCCAGAAACTCCATTTTTCGTAAAAACTCCAGAAAAAGGAAAAATGTACCTGATACGAAGATCCAGGTTCTTACAAGAATGATTATGAAACTTCTCTCTTTTCCTTGGGTTTTTATTTGATTAACGTTTTATGTAACCCATCTGATTTATTGGGTTATGTCATGACACTCCCTCTTCAATATTAGGCAAGGGATGTAAAAGTTTCATAACCTTCCTTATTCCTGATGAAAAAGAGATAATGACCCTTAAATCCCACCTCCAATTGGCCCTAGGTGGAAACCATTACCAAGGGTATTAAAATCTAACAAAATGGGAGGCGTTACCCATTTTATAGTAACTAATATTAAGAGATAAGATGTATCAACCGAATGACAACTCCAATATATATATATATAATAATAATAAACCATCCCACATGAATGTTTAAATTAAAACTACAAGAAATACAATGAAAAGATCTAATATAAATAAAAATAAAACAAAGATAAACCGTGAAACAATGACTATCCTGATGCTTGAGCTAGTAAGATCTAACATGGTTCGTGTAAACTCCAAGGTAACATGAAAACATATTCACATAGGTAGGGTGATCGTACAAGTATACTCAGTATGAATATCCAAAGTATCTCATGCCCAAGGTGGGTAAACATTCTAATAGGCTTGTGAGAAAACAAAAAAAAATTCAAAAGAACATAATATGGTATACTATCTAACCCAACCCCACCAAGGTATGCTCACCAAATAACGTAAGTAATCTAAAGTAAATTAGCAATCATGTCAATGAAAGGGTACCCCACACCAATTCCCACTGTTCAGCTACTCATCCACAATGGTGAATATCATGACACTATCACGATCTCCCTTAAGCCTCACTATAACAACATTCCTATAAACACTTAGGACACATAATAAATCCCACACAAAAACACCTGGGCCACAACCACATCACACCCAACCCACTAACACCTAGTCCAAAAAACCACAACCTCATCCCGAATACACCTCGAAAACTACAACATTTCTCATCCCAAAGACACTTAGGAATCACACCTCACCTATAGGCACTTGAACCTCAAAACCACACCATCTCTCTAAAGATTATTAGGCTACTAATGCCTAGAATATGTAGAAAATATAATCCCATAACCATCCATACATCCTCCCACTCAGATGTTGGGAAATTTAACCCCCCCTAACAATGGGGGGTTCTGCACGTAGTTTTCAATATGGGTGGGGTGCGTATATAATTCATAGGGACCTATATGTCTTTATTTTGGTACCGAACCATCATCCCAAACTATGGGTTTTAAAAACAAACAACCACCCCACACAAAATTTCCCTTGGTACCCCCTCTAATTCATCACCACAAAACAAGCTATGGTCATAATTCATAACCCCATCCAATTCATTCAACCAATTATCACTATCCATTAATCAATTTGATTAATTATTTATTCCATCCCTACAATGTCAACTACCAAACACAACACACCACAACTGACATCATAACCCAGACACACTTTTCAAAAGTATCTAGAAACAATGAGTGAAAATCCCATGCAAGGTAACACCATCCTTCTTCCAAAATATCCCTCCCAAAAGATCATTAGTATACCCACTGCACAAAAATAACACCATCCTGAAATACAATAAAACTAAACTATATTGCCGTTATACTGTATAGAAATACCATTACCAACAACAACAACACAACCCAAATGAAAACCCACTTCTCAACAATATCATCCATTATAAAATAAACCAATCCCTCAACCTGATATTCCATTACACAACCTTTAACACCCCATACACATAGACACACTACCAGCCACATCACAATACTACCAGCATGAACTCCTAGGTCGAATAGAATCATGTACAGAACATTCCCAAAATAATTAGCAAGGTGTATTCGGATTTAGTAACCCTCCTTCTTTAATTCCACTTTGATAATTATTGGGTGATAATAGAAAAATTTCAATCCTATTGAATCCATATATTTAACAAAGTATACGTGATTAACTAGATTTTCATATTTCCAGTAATTCACCAAAGGTTCTGCAATAACTATAAGTATTCACTTGTGCACAAGAAAACCCACCAATGACCATGGGTTTTATAATGATAAAACCCATATGATTAATAATAGGAATCAAAGATAATAGTTAAAACAAAATATCATCATCAACATCACCCCACCCCTCATTTATTACTAAATTAAGAGGTCATATTATCTTTTTTATTATCATCTTCCTCACCCCTCATTTATCTTTGTTAAATTTGATTCGACCATACCCAAAATAAGATATCAGTATGCCCATCCCTCATGATACACAATTAGAAGAGAGACAAATGAATTCCTACCTCAAATAATAGATGACCAGAAACACCTACTTGTGCCAAAAATAGGGGTGCACGAGTATCAAGAAGGACTCCAAGGTAAAACTGGATCCTAAGGAAACAACAGAACCCCTGAATCCATGGGGAAGAAAGGATCTGGGTGCACAAGGAGGAATCATATGTGTTCAAGGAAGATGGGGTCTTATCTTTATAAAAAATTAAAAATCCTTTATGAATGGAAGAGAGAAGGTTATAAAGAACATAGAATTCATATCATGGTCAAGACCACATGGCTCAGCTGTTTCAAGGTGTAGGGGTGTCAAACTTTTAAGGATATAATTATTATCCTCATAGATGGTGGAAATGACTTCAGAAATGATTAAACATTATTGGTAACTCCATTATATTCAAATAAAATCTAAAGGTGTGAAATTGGGAAAATTGGGAAAAACTAGAAGTGACTCGCTGATGGGCGAGTCACTAACACGAGTCGATGACACTGAGTCACTGGCGACTAACTCACCGACGCGACTCATTAGCGTGACTCACCAACACAATCCACTCACATGACCAATCGACAACAAGTCACTGAATCAACTCATCAACCCCACACATTGATTCTTGACATACTGATGCCCAACCTACTGATTCCATGACTTACTGGAGCTCTGATCTACCTATTCTTATACCTAATGATGTGATGACCTACCAACACTCAACTTATCGAAACCCAACCTACTGATGCCCGACCTACCAACATTGATCCACTAACACTCACTGACAACGAGACACTAACACTAATCAACTGACGTTGAGCTACCAATGTTAAGATACCAACAATAATCCCCTAACACTAAGCCACTGATGCATCATTCTGATGAAAAAAATGGAATTTTGGAAAACCCATAAAATGAGCTACTATTGCCTCTCATAACACAGAAAACACTAGATTTTGAAAAAGTAATGGACTAGGGAGGTCTGAGCCATTACATTAGATACCTCTCAAACTATTCTCACCCCTGAGAATTCAATACCAAATCATGAATAAACAGGGGTCAGAACAACCGCCATGTATGATAACTCTCAAGTTCAAACCACGATGTATTATTCAAATGATGGAGTGAATCCTCAACATTAAAGAACATATACTCCCACATATGTAAACCCAAACATCCAAATGATATCCCACACATTGACCAACTGTTTGGAAACATGAATTTGGGAATACCTTCCTCTATGTCAAGATAATATTTTCTCTGGGAGGCACTGACTCGACCGCACATGTTTAATCTCATCTCAATTAATGAATATTTATTTGGAATCAGGTCTCCCCATTTTCACATTTTAGTACTTCATCAAAAATTCTGGAATAAGTAAGAAATACTTCATATGGAAAACAATGTGCAATCACAACATCACATAGAAAAAACACAATAAAAACATAAAATATATCTAGAAACTGGGCTCGCATCTGTTTATCCCTTTCCTATGTACTCTTTTAAATGATGTCATTCCTCCACACAACATGAAGCAATGGAATGGTCCATCCATGAAACCGTTTCTCATGTTGATCCTAGATATCCTCTACTCACCCCATGAATTTTCAATTGTCCTAGATATCCAGTCTTCTCCAATCAATGACGTGGGTTTCATAATGATGATAATGGTGAAGAAGGCTGACCCAAAATAAATCATGGATCCTCTACAACTACGGGGGAAATTCCATCTATTATTCCACCTCTCCAACTCTCCCCAGCACATCTAAAGGTCTAATGAACATGGTATAAGCTTTTCTCCCTCTAGAAAAAACTCATCAACCAAAGTCGAGCGGAAACCTACCAGGACCCATGGTCCCCAACCTCAAACTCCTAGGTCCTCCTATGATTGGAATTCAACTTCTACCAGTATTATTATGCCTCCATCATATAATGAATAATTTGAACATTTTCTATCATTCTATACACCATATCAGGTCCAATAATAGTCATTTCCCCAACTTTTTTCCAGCACGATGGTGAACAACCTGACCTTATATATAAAGTTTCAAAAGAGCCATTTCAATTTTTGAGTGATGGTTTTTATTAAAATAAAACTCTACTAATGTAAAATGTCACACCTTAGACCCAAAAAAATTTATGACACCTGATCGCAGCGTGTCATCCAAGGTTTGGATGGTCCTCTCTCTCTTCTCATCTATTTGATGGTGGAAAGTAGTGTTGTGGCATAACTAATTTCCAAAAGTGTGATGTAATACCCTATAAACTAGCAAGGTAAATTTTTTATCCAGAGCTAAGACAATGCATCTCAGAACTCCATTCAGCCTCACCACTTCATCCAATTACCATTGAGCTAAAGCATCCACAGCGTCTGAATCCTTAATTTCTTAGAAGTGAGCCTCTTTAATCAGTTGATCCACTATTTCCCAGACTTCATCACATCATCCCTAATCCTTGGGTAGTTATATAATGAAATCCCTTGATATTTAATACCACTTATTCTCAAAGACATCTAAGGGATATAAAAATGTGTTAGGAACATGGTGTGTATCCTTCAACTTCTGTCACACTAGGAAATTTTCCACAAACTCCGCCACTTATCGATTCAACATCGGCCACAAAAATTATTCCACCAACCCATAGTACATCATCAATAATTTTGTTTTTACTTATAGGGTTGAGCTATGAAACTCACGGATAAGTCCCTCACACCTCACCACTGGATCAAATAGCTTCTCATAGAATATCATATGGTTCTGAGAATCCCCCAACCATCTCTTCAGAGCATCAGCATGGCCAATTCAATCATGCATCACCTCCGCCTCAAATTCTCCCCACTAAGAATCCTTCACCATCTACCTTAGAGATGACTTCACCATCATCTCAAATATATAGCCTCTTCTTCCATCAATTCCTACATCTAAGTGAAAGGAATCTATATCCTCCATTGCACTCCAATCATCTACATATTCTTGAACTACGTCCGTCTGTGACTTTCTGCTCAAGGAATCAGCCAATACACTCACTTTTCCTCAGGTGTAAGAGATATCTAAGTATAAATCCTAGATCAACTCAATAAACATTTTTTTCCACATGTTCAGGTCTCGCTGGAAAAATATACACCTCAAACTCTTGTGATCTGTGAAGACCAACAAGTGCTCCCCAATGAGATAATTCTGCAACAACATCAGCACAAACACAACTATTTCTAGCTCCATATCATGGGTGTCATAGTTACGTTCAAGGATGTGTAACTTCCAAGAACAACAAGATATCCCTCCTTGTTGCTGCATCAACACAAACCCCACACATAGATGTGAATCATTGCTAAACACCACAAAAATCAGCCCTTCCTCTAGAAACCAGGGAACTGAATCAGTGAAAAACATACCCTTCATATGGATAAAATCATTCTATCACAACTAATTCCACCTAAATTCCTAGTATTTTCTAGTCATAGTTGTAAATGGAGCAGCTACTCAGGAGAAATTGGGAACAAATCTCCAGTAATAGCCTGTCAAACCAAGAAAAATACGAACCTATGACACATTATTGGGTGCCTCCGAAGAAAAAACTACCTCAAACTTCAACGGGTCCACTACTACACCCTAATTATACACCACAATTCAAATTAAATATAACTCCCATTTCGAAAATTTTCCCTTTGTCAACTTTTCGTAGAGATTGTGGCATTGAAGGACCTCCTAGATAGTTATAATATGATCGGTATGATCCTATATTGAATTTGAGTATATCATAATTTCAAAATGAATATGATGATGAAGTAGTCCAGGAACTCATTTAATTAAAATTTCATAACTCAAATGAATACAATTGGTGTGTTTGTAACAGTAAATGGCATAACCCCAAACTCGAAGTGCGCATTCCTACACCTGAATGTAGTCTTCAAGATATATGTCTCCTTAAATATCTGTTTTTTATATACATACAACATATAAATCATAGAGAACCATATTTCTCTACATATCTGGTCAAAAATATAATCTCTCCTCAAGAGAGGGTAACGGTTCTTGACCATTACTTGATTCAACCTCAAATAGTATATACACTACCTCAGACCATCATATTCCTTCTTCGCAAACAAGAATGGAGCACCCCTCAATGATACAATGGTCTGGATAAATCCTATATTCATCAGATATCCATTCGAATCCTTATCTCAAATATCTATGAAGGTCTCATCCGATAAGAAGCTATTGAAATCAGAAAAGCAATGGGCTGCAAATCTATCCTAAATTAAACCTCACACCATTCACATAGATTCAAAAACTCCTCTAGAAAAACATCCCCTAACTCCCCAAAATATATGGGAACCCCCACCATCATATAATCCTTTAATTCTACATACACCTCTGCAAACAATGAAATAAGAGGCTCCACATAATGACTTCCCAACAGACGACTATGCCCACCAATGAACGCTTTACATTTTCCATCCATGTCTAAAAACACAAATCGTCTCTAAAGCAGTCGATAATAGCATGCACATAGTATATCTAGTAGATTCCATGTATGATATCATACAGTTACATCTGTAAACAAAAAGGATCCCCACAGGACTGATATTGTCCCATAATCAGTCTACATCTAAGGCACACATCAAATAGGCTGGTCTAACCTATGATCGGTGTACTCAAAAATAATGGTAGAGAAATTATCTATATTTCTAGTCCTTGAGATTAGACTAGTACTAGTTTAAAAATGAATGTGAAGCTCCAAAATTAGACAAGGTTAAAACTATAATACTAGACAAGCTGATTTTACCTCAAATGATCTCTAGCCCTACTGGAACTGCTGCTTCCTGGGGCATGAAACTAACAATTATCCGCCCCTCTAACCCTTTATTACTGACCACCTCCTAGACCATTTCCAAGTAAAGGTACTTGAGTAATACCCTCGGGGTAGCCTCTACCTACTTCATCTCCCCTTGGTGGAGTATGAACCAGGTGTCCCTACTGCTGAAATGGCCTTGCATGAAACTACTATTGAGGTGGGTGCTCAACCTACCCACCTCTACCTCATTGAACTGAAACAGGGTACTAACTCTGAAGGTTCCTACAGACTCTAAAAGAGAAACATCTTAGTCCCAATCCTGTAAAAAAACACGAGGACCATAAGGTTGAAACTGAAACTACTGGGGTTAACTCCATGTAGGATGAAATCTCGAAGTCCCTAGCACCTAAGACCTACTACAGGAATACAATCCATTTGTGAGAACCTATTGGCTCCACTCTCATTGGAGACCTCCCATTTAGTTCATACTATCCTCCACATATGCCTTCTTATGAAGATCTAGGTATGTCGGTATGTTGAAGGGAGTAACTACTTACTGGATAGAAGGATGGAGGGCCTCCTATATGTGTCTTTCCTGAGATACCTCATCTAGAAAAAGATCTAGAGAAAAGTTAAGGAGATCCTTGAACTTGATCCCCATCTATCATACTAACAAACACCCTTATAGAGGGAGAGTAACTATTGCCTATTCTTGGTATTCTTGGCATAGAAAGTAATTTTCCCTGGAAATACTTCTCAAAATCATCCAATAGAACATCATTATCTTTCCTCTCCCCCAGGTAGAGCATCCACTACTAACGAGTAGCACAATGCATCTAGCTCACCACCAGAAGAACCCACTACTACTTCAAAGCCCAAATCTTGCTAAATGTGATTACCAACTCTTCAAGAAAACTCTCCTTATCTATATCTGAAATTATACCTTCATACATTTCTAGAGTCTGCCACGAGAAATTACGATGTGTATTATACCACTGATAATCCTCCCCCACTAGGTCAACCCTCCATCGTTCGACTAGGTCATCCTACTAAGCCTCCATTTCTCATACCACACATAGAATATGGTTAAGTTCCATAGATGAAAAATCATACAAGGAACTTCTAATCCCGATTAGAATGGAATTTATTTAGGATTCATTTTAGCTCATTGTGTTTTTTTCCCAAATACACCCAAAAAACTAGAATATAAGTCGTCATGATACAAGTACCTTTCCTGGGGTCTCCACCCTGCAAATGGTGTCACATCACATGGTCGTTTGGTAAGCTCAATGTCTTTGTATCAGATCATAGATCCTATAAAATCCCATGTCCTAGCTGGTCTTCCCAAGACTATGTCACACACCAAGATCTCCTCACACTATTTACATACTAACCCATGTAATCCTCACTATTTGTAACTCCAAATTCCATCATATCTCTCAACTATCTACCTCTGATACCATTCTGTAATGACCCTACTTCTTCACGACAAGGGGTGGGGTGGAAAAGCTCTGGGTCCTTCATTCTTGAAGATAAAAAAAAGAGATAATGATCCCTGATCCCCACCACCAATAGGCCCTGGGTGGAAAATAGCACCAAGGGTATTAAAATATCACATTGTGGGAGGCATTAACTTTTTTATAGTAACAATAATCCAGATATAAGATATAGAGACATAAAAAATTCTATGCAATATGTAAAAAAGAATCCAAAATCCATCTAACATGATTGTTTAATGTAAAACTTCTAGAAACAAAATGAAAAGTGCCATAATAAATACCAAAAGAACAAAGCTAAGATGTGGCACAACAACTATCATGATGACTGAGCTATTAAGTTCCATCATAGTCTACGTAATTTCCCTTGAAACCAAAAAATAGTTTCATATATATATGGTGAGCATAAATGTATACATATTCGTAAAATCAAAAGTCTCTCATGCACAAGTGGGGGAAACATACTAATGACCCTCTAAAAAATAGCAGAATCTCTAGATCACTTAACACAGTATACTTTCTACCCCAACCTCACTAATTCATGCTCACCAAATAACATAAGTCATGTAAAGTATAGTGGTAATAACATAGATAGTTGAGTACCCTCCACCACTTCCCACTTATTAACTACACATCTATAATGGTGAACATCCTGACGCTACCAAAATCTTCAACAAGCCCCACTATCACAACATGTTGCACACACCAGGGCCACATACAACATCCTGCCAGCAAACACCAAAGCCACAACCACATCACATCTCTCCCATAGACATCTAGGAAAAAAACCACAACCATATCCTATAAACACATGGGAAAGTACAACATATCTCATCCCAAAGACACATGGGAATCACACCTCCCCCCCGGAGACCAAGGACCAACAATACCTCCCAACCTACCTGATGAGTCTGGGGATACTAATTACAAATACAGAGAGGAGAGAAGAGAAAATAACCATTAATATATCCTCCCAATTGTATGTTGTGAAAGGACACCCTCCCCCATGATAATGGGGGTGTTCGGTGTGTAGTTCTCAACACTAGTGGCGTGTGTATAGAAATAACAATGAAATACATGTATACATATGGATACCAAACACTCTACCCAACATATGGGTTTTCAAAACAAAAAAAATATCCCACACAAAACTACCCATACGGACACCTCTAATACATAACCCCATAGACAACCATAGATGAAATTAGTAACCCCAGACAATTTATTACACTAATTGTGACTCTACATTAAAAAATTCATTAAATTATTTATTCCACCCCTACCAGAGGAACTAAAAAACATAACACACCATATGTAACTTATAAACCCACAAACACTCCACAAATTTCTCTAGAAAATTATGGTGAAACACCCACACAATGTAACACCATAATTTATCAAAATTATCCCTCCCAAACAATCCTAGGTATCCCCACAACAGAAAAATCACTACATCCATTAAAACAATAAAATCAACTAGATTGCAGTCCCACGACACAAACATAGCAGGCCCAACAACCATAACACAACTTGGATGCAGACACATTGTTCAATAAGTTCATCCATTTCACAATCAACCATCCTCTCAACCTAAGATTGCATTACACCACTCGTACCGCCCCATACACAAAACCAGTCTACTATCCATATCACAACATGAGAATAACAAAACACAAGGCTAACAGAATCATGCACAACACACATCCTCACAAAAAATCATGTTTTATTTAGATTAATCTACTATTGGTCATTAATTACACTTTGATAATTCATGGGTGGTCACAGAACAAGATCAATCCTGGGTAATCTATATATTTAATCAAGCATATGTGATTAATGAAATTTCTATATTTGTATCTATCCAATAGAAGATCATCAAAAAGTATAAGGCATCACTTGTGCACAAGTAAAGACCACCAATGACCGTGGTTTTTAGAAGGATACAATCCATATGATTCATAACAGCTATCAAAGATATTAGATAAATCAAATGGTCATCCTAAGCATCATAATGACCCCCATTTATTACTAAATTAATATGTTGGATTATCTATGTTATTATAATATTCCCCTCCCATCATTTATCTATATTAATTTTTTTCAAATATACATATATGAAGACATTAGTACATCCACCCCGCATGATACCCAAATAAAAGATAGAAAAAGGAATTCCTGCCTTGAAGAACAAATAATGAATAACTCCTCATTGCACAAAAAAACAGGTGGTACAGAAGTAGCGGGAAGGACTCCAAGTGAAAACCATATTTGTTGGCCGAAACAAAAAAAACACGACTCTATAGGGAAAAAGGCTATGGGAACACAAAGTGGAAATAGAAGAGTTCAAGGAAAATGGGATCTATGATTAAAAAAAATACATGATCATATATAAATAGAAGGCAGAAAGATTCAAAGTATATTGAATTTTGATAGTGGTCAATACCATGTGGCTTGGAAAATTCAATGTCTAGGGGTGTTAGAATATTAAGGAAATAATTATTCTTCATGTTGGTGGTGTAAATGGATTCGTAAATGCTTAAACATGATAGGTAACTCATTTAACATCAAATAAAACATAAAGGGGTGAAATTGTAAAAACTGGAAATGACTCATCGCTGGGTGAATCGCCAAAATGAGTCACTGATTATGAGTCACCAACACCAAAACCACTGACACGGGTCACTGATGTGACTCACCGGCATGAGTCATAGATGTGACCTACCGACAAAGAGTCACCAACAGGACTCACCAATGCTCGAACTATCGATTCTTGGTCAACTAACACCCTGACCTGCGATGCCCTGACCTACTGGTTCCCTAACCTATCGATGCATTGACCAATCGATGCTTGACCTACTGATGCCTGACCTACCGACACTAAGCCCCCAATACTGATCAACCGTAGCTGATCCACCGATGTTAAGCTACTGATGCTGAGACACTAATACCAATTAACCAATGCCTCATACCGATAGAAAAAATGAATTTTGGAATCCTCTTGAAACGAGCTACCTTTTCCTCCCTGAACACCTGAAACACTGTCTTTTTACAATGTAATGGAACCGGGAGGTTCATGCTATTACAGGTTATGATATGATTATATTTTTATGATCGTACAGAACATATATGATTGATTTTTTATTATGAGATTATTAGGACCTATATCTCTCTTCTATGCATTGGGTAATGATTTATATCTCACAAGATATAGAGGATTAAAATAGATAGTGAACATGGTTCAGTAAGGGAATTTGTATGCTATGATGGTCTTGTGAGAGAAAATTTACAACTATGATAGTTTAGGGAGTGAAATCCTTCAACACGATAGATTACGCTGTGAAACTTCACTAGTATGGAAAATAGTTTCTATTCTTATGTTTATGCCACAAATCTATGTATTATGTTAATTCTATAATCTCATGGATCACGTTTTTTGATTCCACTATTATTCAAGTCTTGTGAACTACTAATCATTATTATGTGACTCAATATTATGATCTTTGATTTTTAGGGTATGGATTTCAAATATCATTCTCATTTAATCATACTATTATATTAATAGTATTCTTATGTATATCCCTTGTTTGAACTATCTAATAATTTTAGATCATCATTTCTTATGTTTCCTTTCCCAAGGTTATCAAAAAAATGAATTTTATATGACATCACTATGAAGGGAACTGGTTATAAAGAGAATAGACTGCAAATCATTTTTTTCATTTTCAAGAGCCTTTTTATAGATTCCCGGTACCCAAACCGGTTTATGGGTTACCGGTAACCGTACAGATCATTACCCAAAATTCAAACAAGATTCATCCAAATTTCCAATCCAAACCACAGTCCACCATTTTCCATGCACCACACCTTGAGCCATGATCCCATCATCACGTGTCACCATCATTCCAGGTCACCGGCGAGACTATCAGATCGTCGTCGTCAGAGAAACCTCATCACCTCAGCATCAAACAATGCCGGTGACAACCATCTGCCACTGATCATCATTATCTAAGGATAGAAACATCACCGAACACATTGAATCAAAACATCGATTCCATAGAAAATTTCGCCAAACACAGCAGCAAGCATTCAAAACCACAAAAACCCCAGCATGAACATCCACTATCTAGCAACCAAACCATCTTTTATATTTACCTACGCATTCACAGGACTCACCGTTGGAATACCGTCATTCCCATCCAGAGCAGAACCCTCTGAACACCCAAATATCTGAATATCACCACAAAACATGAAGTCACACATAAATCACCACAAAACCCCACAAAATCATGAGGGGGAAGATCCCATAGCCTAATTCAAGTTGTCACCGCAACCTGACGACGACGCTGAACAACCATGTCGGAGCAGAAAACCAATTCAGACACCCAAAAACGGCCCGAAGAAGAGCAAGATCACTGGAACCGCAAGTCCACTGCTGCCTCCAAGCCCTCACACAGTGACCAAATCTGCCACATGCACCCACAGAAGATGCAGGAACGTGTAGAAACCCTCACCCCAATAGCCGAAAACTTGAGGAAGGACCCTAACGACACTTCCAATTGAGCGCCGAGAAGATCTATCCCATGGAGTCTAAGTTTCAAAATACAATAAAATAGTTTGGTCCTCAGTCATGTGTTTGTGTAATGTAATTAATATTCATAGAAAAATGATGCAATATTTATGTATGATAAGACTGGATTTGTATAGTTCGTATAAAGGGGTAGGTTTAGTTAACCTTTGGAAAATATAATGACAAAAACGTTGTGAGATATATAAGGACATGGCTAAGGATAAATCTAAATATGATTCAATGTGTATGAAAATGTCCTGTAATTTTGGTAAATGCTAAAGATAGTGGTTTCCAAAAAATTACATCCATGTCTCGATACTACAGGTGGATGTGGCTCATGCACAGATGTACCTAGGAGTAATTGCTCTAAAAATGGCATATTGATCTATACTCAATCATTACCATGTGAATGAAAATGGGACTTACTTTTAAACTGGTTTGAAACTCTTGGGGGATACGTTTTGGAAATTACAAAAGTATTTATGAACCACCATGAATGAATTAAATACACAAGGACTATAAATGACCTAAGATAATTTTAAGGTGTTACATACTAAAGAAATAGTCATGATTTATACATACTATAAGTTTTTTTTGAATATCATGTAGTTCTTAATTATGAATATTATTTCTTACATTATGATTTTATGTTTTAGTCAATGGTTTGAACCTGAATGTACCATGTTAATGTTGAGTGTGATGATAAAATTTCAAGATTGTCCTCATGATCAATCAAATTTTATGGGATCTGGAATGAAAAATATCATTGTTATGCTCACATAAAATTCCCATGTTATGAATCATGCAATACTTCCAGATGTGGAAAGGAGGGAACAACAATATGTTGAGTCCATCATGAGGAAAAACAAACCTTATTTAAGTGGTTCTTTTTATCCACTAGTTGCCGAACAATGGATAAACACCACTAAAAAGATATTTTCCATTCTATAATGTTCATAGCATGAAATTTTCATTTTGGTTGTCCACCATTTTAATGGTGAAGTAGACCAATGCTATAATTTTATCAAGAATATGAGGAAAATGGTGGAAAATGACTCCATGGAATGGGATGAGTTTAAGAACTTATTTTTAATAGGTAATTTCCGAGAATTATACATATGAAGATGAAGAAGAAGTTTCATAAGATAATGTAAAATGATGGTAAATTTATGGGTACTTATGTGCAAAAGTTTACAAGTCTGGTGAGGTATGCTTCTAATATTATCATCCAACCTAAAAGTAAGGATGATCAATTAATTTGTGTCTTAATACCCAGTCTCCAGAGAGAGTTATCCATGAGAGAAATTATTAGTTATGAAGAGA
This sequence comes from Viscum album, assembly GCA_963277665.1. Classification (NCBI taxonomy): domain Eukaryota; kingdom Viridiplantae; phylum Streptophyta; class Magnoliopsida; order Santalales; family Viscaceae; genus Viscum; species Viscum album. The sequence goes on along the minus strand of OY728133.1, from coordinate 71,055,626 downwards.
TTATTCAATGTCCTATCAAGGAGGAAATGAAGCACTAAACCAAAATAAGCGTTTAGCATATGGTTTTTTCATTTAACGGCAGATTAAATAGCTGCTAAATCTTTCTATTATAGTTTTGAAAAATTGTGACTAAATCCTTTTTGGGTATTCATTTAATTGATGTTTTTCAAAAATGTTGCAAGATGATTAATAGTAGTTTTTAAAAATAAAGGGAATCATTATTTTATTACATTATTTTATTATTTTATTATTATTATTTTATTTTATTGTTATTATTATTTATTTTTTATGTTTTGTTTTTTGATTTTTGTTCCCATATTTTTTTATTGTTATTTTATTATTTTATAACTTTTTTAGTTCTCACAATTAATTTATATTTTAATTTTTACTTATTTTTTATTTATTACTTATTACTATGCACATGCACATGCACATGTTCTTACACATGCACTTGCACATGACATATATAGAAATTCTTCATTATGTTATATTTGAACAACTTACCTCTTACTTATTCTCCAATGACTTTACCTCTCCAATCGACTCTTCATGTGGTGAATAAATATAATTTGATATACTTATATATATATAATGATTTAAAACCAAGTAATACATAACAATTAAAAACAAACTAAATAATTAATAATATAAATTTAACATTTAATAATTATAAATTCATCATTCATCATTCATAATTCATAATTCATAATTCATAATTCATAATTCATAATTCATAATTCATAATTATAAAATTAATAATTTCTAATTTCTAATTAATAACTCATATGTAAACTTTAATAATTTATTACTGATAAGAAATTATTAATATTTATTAATTACTGGTTACTAAATAATAAATAAATTAAAAATAAAATAATAACTGTATATATATAATATGGAAATGAGTGGTAAAAATAAATAATAAATAATAAATAATAAATTGAAATAATAAACTGTAAATAATAAATAACAAATAATACCTAATAAATAATAAAAAATGAATAATTAATTATAAATTATAAATTATAAATTATAGATAAATAAAAATAAATAAATTAAAAATTTATGTATAAAAAATAAAAAATAAATAAATAAATAAATTAGAAATTAAATAAGAAATAAATAAAAAGTAAGAATAATAAATAAACCAATAATAAATAAAATTTTGAAAATAAATTAATAATAAATTAATAGTAAATTAATAATAAATTGATGTTAAATTAATAATAAGTTAATAATTAATGTATAAATAATAACTGAATTATAATAAAATAAATAATAAATAATAAAAAATAAAAAAATATATATAAATAAAAATATAATAATATAATTATAAAATAATGAAAAACAAACAAATAAAATATATATGTTAAATAAAAAATTAAAATAAAAAAATTATTTATCACATAAATTGTAAATAAATAAATAAATAACAATAAATAAATATGTAATAAATAATTAATAAATGACTAATAAATAATTAATAAATAATAAATAAATAAATAATAAAAAATGAAAAATAAATAATAAATAAATAAATAAATAAATAAAAAATTGATAAAAAATAATTAAAAATAATTTATTAAATATTAAATATTAAATATTAAATAAATATTTAATAGATATTTAATATTAATTTTAAAAAATAAATCAATAAATAGAAAATTAGGAAATAAAAAATATTAAAATAAAAAATATTAAATACTATATATTAAATATTAATGGAATAAATATTTTAAAATGATTAATAAATTAAAAATTATAATTTGTAATTACTATATAATAAGTGACAAATTATAAATAATAAAATAATAAATGGATATCAGTATATATAATTATATAAACATATAACAAAATATAAATAAATATATATAAACACAAATTTATGTTACATAAATACATATAATCACACTCAGATATACAATTGATCATGAATATAAATAAATATATAAATTAAGTAAATATAAATATATCTTTATATATATTTATAGATATATGATATAAAAATATATAAACATTAATATGTATAAATATTTACAAATGTCAAAAAAATATACACAAATATTTATAAATTAATATAAACAAATATATATATATATATAATTACTGATAAATTTCAAAAATTGGAAAAACACAATAATTGTGACACCACCAAATCATTAGGAATATAAATCAATGGAATAAAATCATAAACAACATAAAAATATTACAAAGAAACTCTTAAATGTAGATGAAATCTCATCAAATGTGTATGATATATATATACTGAAATTTATTTAATTATATTATATATTAATATTTATTTACATATATTTGAATGGGAATATAAATACCTATCTATTTATCAATACACAAGTATTTGTATATATTAACATTATATATATATATATATATTCATATACTGTTACTGTAAATTCATTTATATACTTATTTTTGACAATGATATATTTCTTATAAAATTCATTTATATATGTTTTATACACACAATAGTATTGACACAATAGTACATATTTGTATTCCTCAATACATAGAGAGATATTTAAATATATATTTATTTTTTGACATATATTATAATACACACATAAATATATATTTTTTTATTGACACACACATGTTTAGATATAAACATTACTTATATAAGAATATGTAAAAATCATTTTTCATGGAAAATATAACTAGTAATAATTTAGTTTCAATGAAATCAATTAAAAAAATTATTTCTATTTGGTTTATATACTGATAAATAAATTCCTATGTGAATATGTATTTGTATAAGTGATTTACTATAATTAAATATAATAAAATATGTTTAAATTTAATTGTAAATAATAATATATTTTGAAAAATGATAAAAATTAAAAATCATAATACACATATGAATGAAATCCCTAGGAGTAAATGCATTCCCCACAAAAAAATGGAAAAAGACCTCGTAAACATGGCAGAAATTTCATTGAATGCGAAAAAAAATTGGGATAACACGACTTAAAACTCATTATTGGAGGACTTTTGGGCATGTTCGGCCTGGAAAATATGATTTAGGTTTTCCCCATTAATAATGTGTAGTTAACTATGCAGACGTCAACTTGATATTTGTTAAAGCTCAAATAGACACCCAGATCAAAAGTTATGGCCCATTTAATTTCAAGTATGATTTAATAAATTTATTGAAACTAAAATAAATTTAATTGTTTTAATTATTAAAAAATGTAAATCCAATATGGTTTTCGTTCATTTCATATTATTCTATTTGAATGGTTGTAGAGATAAAACAGATTCTTGGAACAAATTTTTTTTGCAATTGATACTCAAGTCTAATTTTTAACTTATTGATGATATGTTTTAAGTTTAAAAATATTAATCACAAATAATTAAAAATAGTTATTAATTAAAATATTATAATTTTTTATAATTATAAATTGAAAAATGTATATGATATAATATAATAAATCATAATTAAATGTTTTAATTTATAATTTTTTCACTTTAATTTAGTATTGGATTTTAAAAAACCTCCCCTAAAAATAAATTTCATTTTTTTTGAATAAAATTAAAATAATGAAATAATATATGTAAAAACCATTTACTGATATCTATTAGAACTCTGTTTAATTTTTTCTCAATTATCATTTTGTGGAGGTTTTCAAAATCAATGTGAAAAACCCACCACAAAATCGGTTTTCCTATAGTCAAGGTTGGAGTTATGTATCAATCACATGGTTTGGTAAGAAGAGAAAAATATAATTAAAATGAAAATATTAGAACAATAGAGATTAGATTATGATATTTCCTTTATTCTAATAGTGAGGGAAAAACATGGAGGAATTTCTTATAAGGGGACTAGTAAATGTTTTATGTTTTTAAGGGAATGTCATTAGGCAATAGTTCCCAAAGTGATGGGAAGAAGTTAAATAACAATGTGAATACAATGAAACTTGAATAGAATACACCACTCACACTATATTATATCATATGAAAGGATAAAGGAAATTATTCTAACAAATATCCTAATCCAATGGTTAATGATGATGATCAATGTCAGAAACATCCTATGACAAGAGACAAAGAGAGATCACCTACAATCACTATTATTAATTAAGGGTGTGATAAGGACATGGTGAAATTAATACTTAATATCCACTCTAGAACAAATAATAACTTATTTAACTCTGAATCTTCCCATTATTTTATATATGAATAATTTCTTATGGGTATCATGATTTCACCCTATTAATTAGATATATAATTAGTAATAAAAACCCTAATGTTATGATAATCAAATAAAAATTCTATTATTTATCTCCAATTGATGTTGGAAGAAATTTTATTCCATTATATATTATCATTCTTACTCTGATTGAATTATATTTTAAATTTGGAAAGGAATTTCTTTCTCTACATAAATCCCACAATAATTTTTGAGGAAGGGATGTTACATTTGATAAACCAAACCAAACTATGACCTTCTATCAATGTTATGATTAGTCCAAACTTTTGATTGATATCACATCAATTATATGGTTTTAATTCCCATTTATAAGGGTTGTTATCTCAAATGGTTAGGGAAAAACTTGAAAAAAGTGATATTCATATTTTGTATAAATTTTTGGATGTCTTTCTAAATGTGTTTCAAATCCTAACACAAAAAAAGTAAAGATTAATTCTCACTATAACTCATACATAGTTCCATAATAATTTTAAATACTCTCTATAGAATGGTCCTAATTGAGTTGTTGGAAATGAAGATGAAACTCCATGAAAACCATGACTAGTGATTCATTTGGATATATGTGTAACCTTGGTAAGTACCTATTTTTTTAATGACTGATGGATTAATTCGAATATTCATTATTTTTGGGGTGCTATATAACACAAAAATTAAGATCTAGTATCATATTACCTATATTAATAACTATTTTTATCATCTATGTAGAGCTCTATACTTTTCCCGGATTGACCTTCATTCTGGATATCATCTATTAAGGGTCATGAAGATAAATAGAACCAATAAAACATTCAATACAAGGTATGGAAAATATGAATATATAGTGATTCCATTCTGTATTAATACTCCCAAACTATATTCATGTATTTAATGAAAAGATTCGTTATATATTACCTTAATTAGTTTTTTGTGGTTCCTATAGATGATATTATAATCTATTCATAAGGCATGTAATAGCATGGAAACTCCTTAATGGTAGTACTAAATATGCTGAGGAAGGAAAAACTATATCATAATTTTAAAAAATGTATATTTTGTCAGAACATTTTTTCATTTTTGGTTCATATTATCTCAAGGTATAGTATATTGGTATATCAATAAAAGAAGGAGGCTGTTGAATATTGGTCAAAACCAAACACTATGACTGTGATCCTTAGTTTTCTTGGTTTACATAGATATTATCTATTGTTTTAGTATAATTTATCAAAAATACCTAATCCTCTAACAATTATTACTTGAAATGGAACCAAGTTCCTCTCGATAGATGAATGTGATGAAAATAAATTGGAACTGATAAAAAAAATTAGTCATCACATATGTACTTACATTAACATGAAGCAGTGAAGGGTTTGTAATCCATAGTGATACATCTATTAAAGGATTGGGATATGTTCTTATTCATAAATATATGGTTATATCTTATTCCTCCCAAAAAAATTGATATTCTTTAACAAAATTACACAACTTGTGATTTGGAGTTAGCTGAAGTAATTTTTTCAATAAATATATGAAGGCCTGATTGATATAGAGAAAATTATGATATGCATACTAATCATAAATTTTTAAAGTATATATTCAAACTGAGTGATTCTATTATGAACCAAATAAGATGGTTTGAGATGATTAATTTTTATGAAGCCTCAATACATTACCACCCTTGGAAATTAAACAATGTGGCTGATTCGTTGATTCAAAAGAATAATTGTAGATTTTCCATGATGAGGATTAAAAAGGATCCCATATTATTGTATTTACAAAGGATGGATCTATAAATCTTAAAGTAAGAGGATAAATCTTTTTTTCCCAATTTAATGTACATCCATCTATCAATGTAAATAGTAAAGAGGTTATAAAGATTTATGTAGATCTAGAAAACATGGTAAAAATGGTCGTGGGTTTAACCATGATCATGATAGAATGATAAGGTTCAAGAACTGTGTATGTATTCTGTCTGTACTATATTTGAAGAAGGAATTATTAAAGGAAGATCATTGTTCATCATTCAATATTCATCTAGGAAGTAGAAATATTTAATTAGACCTAAAAAGTATTTATTATGGTATGAAATGAAAAGATATGTTGTAGTATTTTTATCATAGTTATTGTTATATCAGAATGTAAACGTGTAGAAGCAAAATTCTAATAGGGTGTTACATATATTACCCGTACTAGAATGAAAATGTCAAAAATCATCATGGATTATTTCATTAGACTCTCTAAAAATATAAATGGAATAATATCATATGAGTTATAGTTTATCTCCTTAAAAAGTAAAAAACACGTAATAGCTATTATAGATTAATTTTCCCAAGATCACCTTTGAAGTATATTAATTAAGTAATTGTTAAGGTTTTATGAAGTACCACAGTATTTTGATTCTGATCAGGATCTGAGTTTTACTTCAATGTTTTTGGAGAAGTCTTCTAAATGATCTTGATATAGTGTTGTGTTTCATCACTATGTATCATCCATAGAGAGTTGGGAAGTCTAAAAAAAATTCAAACCCTAGAGGATAAGTTGAGATCATGTTTTATATATTTGAAAGGTGGTTTGGATCAACACCTTCTTATTGTAGATATTGTTTTACCACAAAATCCTTCACTCAAGAATATTGATTTCTCCTTATAGATTGATCTATGGAATGAAATGTAGAGATACAACATGTTTTATGGAATTTATAGAAAGTAATATATAAGGACCTTAGAAACCTAATGAAATGTTAGATAATGTTAGATTCAGTCATCCACAGATCAAGTAAAGTTGGTGTTGGTGGGAAAATTATGTGGATAATCAATAGTGATATCTGGAATTTGATATTGGGTAAAAGATGTTTCAATTAATTTATCTATTTAATAAGGTTATGAAATTTTCAAGGAAAGGAAAATTAAGAACTATGTATATTGATCCCTTTTAAATTATTTATCATGTCAAGACCATAGCTTATCACTTGGAGATTCCACCAAATCACTCTCATGTTAAAGATGTGTTCCATGAATCTCTCTAAACTAAATACATAAAAAACCAATCACATGAATTGAACATGGAGTTAATACAACTAGGGAAAGATCATTAATATGGGGAAAACTTATAGTGATTAAGGATCATACATAGAATTTTACATAATAGAAGACCACTCACTTGGTGAGTGTTTTCTATTAAAACCACTTGTTTGAAAAATCTAATTAGGAACTTGAGGATATAGTGAGGTAGAAGTATCCTCATTTGTTTTCTTCATAGTGGCACATTTCAAGGGAGACATTCATTTTAAGGGAGTAGAATGTAACACCGCTATTTTTATGAATTAATTTCATCAAATAAATTAAATTGAATTATTATATTAATTACACACAAAACCAAGTTAACCTTCCACCACACAATGTACATGCTTTTCGTTTTTTACACATGAAAATAAGTATTAACAAAACCATGATATATAATTAATAGAGTTATTTAATAGAGGCTATTACAAACTAGACATTAGACATATTGATATTAATATTAACAAATAATTTTAAAATATTATTTATAATTGTTTCATATAGATGAAAAATATAGATAAAAAATAATTATTTTTTTATAAAGTCGTTATATATTTTGAATATACTATTTTCTAAAAAAATAATTTTTATTTTATTTTTTGAATACTAATAATGTTAATTTCCATAATTATAAAAAATAAATTTTGAATAATAAAATTAATTTTATTAATTAGTACATCAAAATTTCATTTGGGTGAATTTTTAATATTTTTATAAAATGATTCATTTTTTATGAATACAAAAAAATAATGAGTTCTAATTGAAAATTTCATTTTCATTTTTTAATTTATAAATATAAATTTATTTTGAACTATTTTTTAAGTAAAATTAGATCAATTACCCATCCATTAATCTAATTTAGGTAATTTTAGAAAATTTTATATTTAATTTTGATATAAAAACATGGAAAACTTGTGAACATTATATCCTAAAAACCCTGTTTTATCATTTCATATGTGAGGAAAATTTGTAATTACATTTTTCTGTATCAATGAATGTAATTTGAAAAAATTTATATTATATTTGTATTAAGAATAGTTTATATTACATAATAAGATAAAATTAATTTTGTATCTTATAAAATCGTAAAAATAATAAAAATTATTTACCATGGTTAAGGTAAAAATGGGTTTTACAGTAGTTGAACTAGAAAAATAAGTGTTAACATATCATAAAATATTTCATAAAAATATATTTTATATCCATTCCACAAGCTTATCACACCTAATAGTGATAAATTTCCATTTTCTTAAACTTTTTTGAAGATGAAAACATGGGTAAATCTTTTTCATTTCAAAAAATTATCGGTGTGCAACCCACCTCACTTATAAAAATCCAATTTATCTTTTATTTTATTTACACATTAAAACACTATTTATTAATTCTAAAACCACCCAAATCACTTCTAAAATCCTAGAATCATTATTTTGGATACAAACTCATACTAGTAATGAATTTAATGAAAACCTAAGGGGGATTCCCTAAGAAGAGAAAATGTTAATCTTTGGGAATTTTTATTTTATTTATTCCTCCACCTCCTTAAACAATAATTATAACATTATTATATAATTAATGCCCTATAATCCTTATATTTATACATTTAATGTAAATTTTTGTGACATATAACCATCTACACATCTATAAAATTGGTTACAAAATCATTATTTATGTGTATGGTAAACTATGGACTCACAAACCGGTGTCATTTTCTTTTCCATTACCACCTCTCAAGCCTGTAAATAATTATTTATATGATTTTTATTTGGGATATTTATGATATTATTATACTTATTTAATTATTATAACTCCCATACCTTCATACTTGACATTTTTTGGAAATATGATGATGTCTCTTGTGTGTATGTTGGAGAACTGCCTTGCGAGGTAATGTAATTCATTCATGCTTCTCATGGAATGTAATAAGGATAGGGTTTAGTGAAACATTATGATAAATATTCCATAAAATTATCATTTATAAATAATATATTTTTTAAATATCCTTTTTTTAGTATGATAATAAATAAATAAATTTCTTCTGGTGTACGTACGACATACCATCTACATGAACAATGTATTTCATTTTCTACAACTAAATATTATAGATTAATGTAAATTAATAAGTAATAAACATATAAGATAACTATATCATGTTTAAACTTCTATATATGATTAAATCATGATAAAATAATTTGGATCAAAAATAAAATAACAAAACATATACAAAAAATTGTGGTTATTACCCGAAACATAACATTAACATTGAATTTTTAATAAATTGGTAATAAAGGTTCATAATAAAATAATACATGGAATGAAATATATAAATATTTTTTTTAATATATTAATGAAAAACATATATTTATTATACATTTTATTTGAATTTTTTAATGGAATTAAATACATAATGTATTGTATTTTTGTCTGAATTTAAATTATTTGAGACATAAGTTATGTTATACCACTATATTAATTTATGATGTGTATATAAAGCCCATTTGACATGTTATATCATGAATTTAGTTATCCTCTGGATATTTTAAATTTCAAAAAATTATTTTCAATAAATTCCCTTATGTTTTAAAGACTCTAATGTGGTAATGATTTGATGTTAAAATCTCATCGTTTATTAGGAATATTTATGATTATGCTTCTAATGATAAAATAATACTATACATCTCTCAAGAAACTAATGAATTTTATTCTCATTTGGTAATTCCTGACTTCAATTGTTCAACTTTTCCACTCTTCGGTACTTAAAATAATTGAAAATTTATTTTTAATGAAGTCTGATATTATTAATCTTCCTAGTCATGAAATATATTTTCTTTAAAAGTCACATTTTCAAATAAATGTTCTCAATTTTTTTTACAATTATCCTATAATTATTAAAATAAATTTTTAACCATATTTTACAATTTCAAAAAAATGTAATATTCATTTCATTTTCAAAAAAAATATTATATATTTTTTACCATAAATGTGAATGAAATATTAGTTGTAACATATATGACATGAACAAAATTATATATCATCATGACCAATTATTTATTAAAATATTCAATTAAAATTTTATAAGTTTATTTTTAAATAAATAGATTTGAAAAATGATTTATTATTTAAAATAATTATTCAAATAGGAAATCGTATATTCCTCATGATAGGTTTTAAATGATAATTCAAAATAATTTTCATCTAAGATGACATCCATTGATATTACTCATGTTTTATTAGGGATATAAACATAGGATTCCATTATTGTTTTTCATATTAATGGTTTATTATGTTTATATTTTTTTAAACCATTTCTCTTCTACAGGTCATATCATGATAAAATTATTTTCAAACACTCTTTTGTTTCTATAGGCAATTCTAAGATAAAATGATGAAATGATTATGAAAACATTAAATTTTCCACTATTTATGATTTTATAATATTTTTATGAAACCCATTTCATTTCAAGGGTTATGATATTATGAAATTTCATGACCTTATGTCACACATATATTTTATTTTCATCATCTAATGGAATTGACTTATATTCTTATCTAATAAATTGGGTAAATATGTATATATTATTTGAGAGACCGGACAAGAAAGAGGAGTAAACCTGTTTTAGAAAGTGACCTTATCCACCATGATTGTCTTAGGAGTGAACCATTTCAACCATTGTGGTTTTTATAGTGAAATCATTACACTATTATGGCATTTAAATAAATCCTTGACTACTATGGAAATTATTTTATATTCTTATTTTAATGTCACAAATATATGGATTAAGATAATTTTATTCTCTTTTGGATCACATTCTTTGATTAAATTATGATTCAGGTCTTATAAACTTCCAATATTTATTCCATGACTCAAAATGATGATCTTTTATATGCAAGGTATAGTTTTCAAATGTTATTCTTATGTTATCATACCCTTGTGTTTGTGTTATGATTACCTATATCTCTTATTTACCCTTAGTGAGAAAATCATCTCACTCGTTTTAATGTTTCCTTTAACATTGTTATGATGAAATTTATTATATCTGATATGTCTAAAAAGGGTTAGAGTTTTTAATATCATAGTGGGAGATGATTTAGTTTACTTACGGACTAGTTATTTTGTTTTTTTTGTTCCAAAGGCCCTAAAATATAGTGGTACTCGAGAAATGTGTTTGTGAATTGTAAGTAATATTCATAAAAATGTGGAAATATCTATATATTATTAGCATGGATCACAATTTTATCTAACTATGGATACTCAATTTTTTTACTTCTTTGAGTCCATAAAAATATGGGAAATCGAAAATGGGGAATAAAAACTGTATATGTTTTATAAGTAATTTATTTACTAATGTTGATATAAAATTAGATATACATTGAAAATAAAGATTAAATTTTTTGATGCATGAGAAATACATAAACTAAAAATATTTAAGAATAAATATTATGAAAATTATTCTATTTACTACCCAAACCACACATAATCACCAATAAGAATATTTTGGAGTGAATATGAGCCACCCTCTCCGTATAAAGTGGTAATCCACCTCCTTTCTCTATAGGGATCCATTTTAGTTTTCCATTACCAATATATTACAATGTTTTTTACTATTATAATATTTTAATTATTCATATATGTTATGATTCTATTTTATCCTTCTACACTATCTTCCCTTTTGTTTCATCATTTGTGATTTCCCTCATTATGCTTCTTCTATCTCCACGGTTTTGGTGAACAAACCATCATTCATTTTAAATGGGGGATGTGGTTATGCATTGATTTTTTTACCGTAATGTATTATTGTTATTTTATTTTCATATTTTAGTATTTGTTTAATTTATTAGGGTGTGAATTCACTCTTTTTTCTCTATTCCCATTTTATATATCTAGTTCATCACTGTTACACTCCATCTTCATTGTAATAGTTCATATATTTATGTATCATTGTGGTGATTAAATGATTGATATTTTCCAATATTAAGAGTCATCAGTGTGGGATAATCACAAATCAAACAAGAGGGTATTGAAAGATAGGTATTGATGTCAGTATTGAATATAATATCAAGAATTATAATTTAAAAAAGTAGTGTTGAATCTCTATGAACCCCCAATGATGACAATAATATTCTTCTTCCAAGCATTTTTTCTTTGTGGGACTTTTTTTATAATAATTATAAAATATTTATATTTCATAATCAATATTTTATAAAACCATATTTTATATTATTATATATTATCTTAATAATATATTGACAATATGAGAATTTTATGGGTGTGTGGACTTTTCATGAGAGTGACCTTGGGAATGCACTATATTCCATTATTTGGTAAATAGAAATATTTACCAGGGATACATGAGAATCTTATTTTTTCCATTTTTAGGGATGTGAAAACTTTCACACTATATTTTCAAAAATAAAATCACAAATTTCAAGACATAAAAAAAATAATTTCATTTTATATATTTAATTTCATTAATAATGACAGTTTTTTAAGATAGTTTTCATGTGGTTACCTATTAACCCTATGGAATATTCTATTAGGATTTAAGCTTTGAAGATTGAATTGAAAAAAAAATTCAGAATGAATGGATAAAAGTTTCTAATGATGAAACAAGTGAGCAGAAATATACAAATATTTTGCACTTCTTTTAAGGAAGTCAATGCCCTATGGATGGAATAAAAATAAAATTAATAGGAATAAAATAAAAAGTGTATCCCCCTTAAATTTTGATAATACATTGATGATTTCATGCTAATACATACATAATATCTATTCCCCTCCAAAAAAATGATATTTCAATTCTTATGCTTGTGGAGATAGTATTTAAATATGAAATTTCATATGGAGTTCATTTATTTAGAAATAATTTTATTCATAATTTATTTATAGAAAATTGAAATATGGTAATTCTTATCTTGGATTTGTGGTTTCATATTAATTAGTAATGGAACTTAATTTTTATTAAGAATAAGAAGAGGAAGAAGAAACATTGGGGATAAAATGTTGTAGCAATTTGATGAAATAGGAGATTTTAAGGAACCAGAGGTGATTCTGCTAACACCTAAAAACTAAAATTAATAACAAATATAGGAGGACACATTTAAAATCAACATATATCACCCCCAATATTCTTTTCCCTTTTCCCTTACACTTCTACTTCTGTATTTCTTCTTTATTGGGAGTTGGGACTTTTCATCTTTTTTTTATGGGTCTCTACTCTTGGTATCCACATAGAGACAGTAATAAATGTCGGATTTCGTGGTTCATATCAGAGAAACCTCATATACCTTCTTGATTGAGGGTAAAATTATTTAACTACCAACATAAAGGAGTAAAAAACGTAAACCACTTGGGGGTCAAACCTTATTCTATTCTTCTTTCCCATTCAACTTTTTTTATATATTTTTATTATGTTTAGTTCCATTCATTCTTATAGATTAATTTTCAAGTAAATAAGACCATGGATCATGAATTATAGTGTAAAATAGTTTCATGTTTTATATTTCTTGAAGAACCCAAGTGGGAATTATACTGATGTTGCATTTTTTGTGAACTAGTTTTTAATATTAGAAATTCAATTTATTCTTGTTATGATTATTGGAATGTTTCTCTTTCTCTTATACATGTGTTGATAAAAATTAAACTATATAAATTTTTTATTTAATAGGGATATTTTCTCTATTTTTTATATTTGATTTAGTGATCATTGTTGGTGATGATTTGAGATGTTACAAAAATTATATAGGTTGAGATATATCATGAAGTATTGATGAATAATTGGATAAAATATGGTATATTCGAAATTGAGATGTTGAGATTCAGTTTTTTATTTTTTATTTTTTTTATCATATGTAATATTACACTTAGATATTTTATATGTTTTAAAAAAATGTTAATATCACGATTTATATCCAATATAGAAAATGACAATTGTAATGGACAAGACTATTTAAGGGAACGGTGGTTAAATAGTTTCTCTATAAATATTCACAGGTGATCATTCATGGAGGAAGTAAAGTGGGAATGTGCAATGAGGTGTGGTGTAGGTATCCTAATTTGTGAAGGTGAGTCCATGTACTGACATCGATGGTGGTTTAAGCTATTAGTGGAATAATACAGGTTATTAAGCGGAACTATAATAATGGAAAAACAAATATTCAACTTATTTTCAACTAGATTCTATTAATATATCTCCCAAACAAATAAATATAACAATTTTTATTCTATTTGATTCACTACAATCATCTGATCGGAATTCATTCATTGTATTCTATCTTAGCACACCCTGGATCAACTATAAGTGAATGTTTTCATGTCACATGACCATGATTTACAAATTAAAGATAAAAAATAATTGTTCTGTTATTATAATGATCCTAAAATTAAATAATGAACATATTCAAGTTTCATGGAAGGATTCACTTAATGATTTAGTTTACACTAAGTATAAAAATACAAAACGGGGGGATTTGTTTTGCGATGAAAAGTATTTTCCAAAATTTCAATGTATTTGGTGAGTCAGGTCACACATGAATATGTGAGTATATGTGCATAAAATAATTCATGTGGTGGATTATATCATTAGGGGCTTTCTATAAATACCCAAAAATGATATCATTTGAAATTATTCGTCAATAGAACTATTAGAGCATTGAAAAGAGATGAAATATTGTCCTTCTGTGATCTATATTTACGAAGAGGGGTCTAGGTCATTGTTTCATGAATTGAACTCCATTTTCTCATTTTCTTTGTACTATGTTCTATGAACCTTTGACTTTGGAACTCAAATTTGAAGTGTTTTTATAAGGAATCTATGAAATTTCCACAAGAATCAATGTTTTGTGATGTATTGATTTCACATATACAGATATGAAAATGATAATTAAAGAATTATATATTTCTTTCTATGAAACATGAATAAAATTAAGAATCCTGAATGAAGTCACATACACTTTTTTATAGTATGGAATATTCACATATTTGTAATGTTCCCGAAGGATTACTAAAAATAAGTGCATAAATATCCTGAGTAACACATACCTAAATATAGTACGGTGTAAGTGAAACGTTAAAAAAAATGCATGAGAATGGGTTTAATGAAGCTATTATATAATAATATAGTGATTGTGTGAGATAATATTTAAGTGAAAAGTGAGGAATTTTTTTATTGATTATGAATGACTATTTTTTTGAAAATAACATTGAAAAATAACTGTGAAGATCCTGTATTATTTTAGGAGAGTATAAAGAAGAGTGATGCATGTGAAGTGTAATTTTCTTAAGTAGGGTGTAGTAAAGAATAATATTGCAGACAATAATTTATTTATAAGGAATGTATATACACTTTATTAGTGTGATTATATATGATCATATCAGTTTATGATCAATGAATAGTGACTTTTATTGGGCAGTTTTTTATCCGTAATCAAAGATCTAAATTATTATACATGAATAGATCGTTTTTTCAGATTTTTTGGGGGGAAATATTACATCTCAAGGAATTATAGAAGTAATATGAAGCCAACAAATATATTTTTATCTATGAATATTATCTGATATTGTCGAATACATTAATGGGCCTCTATAGTATATGAAGGTCAATGGGAAGCTAGTAACACGGTGGGATGTAGTACAAAGATCTTTATATGGGACTTAAAATGTATCAATGATATTTTTTGAATCTATATTGAATGATTCTATGGGTGGGAGACTATGATAACTAATGGGACTATATAGTGGAACACTATGGGACTTAGTGTTGATTCGAATGGGACATACTTAGGATATAACAAACTACAGAGAGTGAAGAATCTATAACTGGGGGGAATAATCTGTTATATTAAAGAGTATTTATTTTTACCAATATTTTTAAAAATATCATGTATTGTATTCCATTTATTATCAACATTTTATACTGGATATATCCATCCTAACAAGTGACTGAGGCTTGAATTAAATGGGGGAAAAATAAAAAAGAAAACCACTTAGAATGAATATCACACATTATTCACCACCCTTCATATTTTGGTTTCATGATACATTCGGAACATCAATTGGTTTCATAAAAAATGTTTGACCTCTAAATACATATACATGAGTTGATCAATTAATAAAATCCAAAATATAGAAGTGTGAATTTTTACTTGAACAAGATCTTGATGATATTAAGATATAAAAGTATCACTCTACTCCTGATGTAAAATTTTTTGAGGTTTTACTAAATATTAGAACCATAAGAAAATATTATTAGAAAACAAAGGTAAATATAAAAGAAAACAAAATGAATATCAACTACATACTGAAGTCATTCAGAATTGTAATAGTTTATTTTAATTTGAAAAAGTTATAATTTTAATGAACCAAGTTAATGTTGTGATTAATTTCTATTAAATTTTAAAATTATAGATGATTTAAATAATGTCCCCTAGGAAGTGGTTACTTGTATAATTATAGTTTTCAAGAAACATCTTAATGAAAATCACAAATTGAAGAGGAATTTAAGGTAATAAAAGAAGAATTATCTAAGATGTTTTAGAACTGAAACACTTTCTTAAAAATAGATAAAGTAATTAAAGATATTATGATGTTATAAAAAAGAAATAGTCACCTTTATTGAATAGGAAAAATATAAATATGATTTACTTTCAAATAGAAATCATTATTTGATTGAATAATAATTACAATTTAGTTTCTATGAGAAGTATTCAAAAGAATTGTTTCTATAAAATTTACCCATTTTATTTAAATTATACATAAAACATCTACAAATATTAAATATATACAAATTGAGGTTAAAATAAAAAATAATGAAGGATCTTTATAGTTTTTACTGAAGGCTTAACAGGTGCATAAAGATATGATTCAAAAGATGAATATTTAGCATGATGAAATCCAAATATCAACTAAATATGATAATATTGCTCACAACATAAAAAGTATAGATTTATAATTGAAACTAAAAAATAGGAATGATACTCAATTTGATCCTTCTTATGATACTAATAAAATTAGTACATCAAATAATATCTTTCAAAAGAGTACTATTTCTAAAAATTCTCAACATAGTGGTAAAATTAGCTTCATATTTTAAAAGGATAAATATACTTCATGAATATTGAAGTAGCATACTCATTTATATAAAAAAAATCTATTCATATTAATTTTGTTTTGATGATTACATCATATTATACCTTAAAATATAGAAAAACATGGATGAACAAAAACTATTTTTCCCAATGTAATCATAAAAGAATAAATGTTTTGTAAAAAATAAGATGAGTTTCAGAGAATTTCAGAATATATCATATAAAAAGAAATAAAGATTTTATTGCAACATTTGATTCTTTTTTATGTTTTGGAAATAATAAATAAATTCAATGAAAAATATTTCATTATGTTAAATTAAAATAATTCCAACATTTAGGTGTAGTAGAGAAGAATAATGAAACATATCCAATAAAAGACGATTCATATAATAAAGAATCAGTCTAGGAAAGAATATATGAATACATTGAACTTTTTTTGATTATTTAAAAATAATTGGTCATTTTAATAATGTGTGAAGGTATTTACCAATAATTCAAAAATAATTTGATGATTTTATGACAATAACACAACAAAAATGGGAATGAGATAAGAAAATAATATGACATGTTATCCTAGGGTTGTGATCAAAAGAATAATAATTTCAAATAAAAAACTCCCATGAATTTTGTGAGGAATAATTTGAAGTATTTCAAACAAAATAAGTGGTACTTATACAATGGTTGGAATGGTAATATCATTTATTGTTGAAAATTTTCCATGAACATTAATACTAATGAGAGAATGTATAAATCTATGAAAGTTTAAATCTATAAGAAAAACAAAAAAGAATTTGGTGAAATAATCACTGCTAAAGAATATAAAAAGATGCATAAAAGGGTTACAAAATGAATACTAAAAACACATATTAAATCTGTATTAGGTCATGAAAGTATGATAAAAATTATTGACATGGATTCATGAATAAGAATCATTAATGGAAAAGGAAGGGAAAGCACTTGTAACTTCATGGGAGAAAAAATATCATTGGTAATATGGATTCAGTAAATAAAAGGAAGAATGGACATGTTCCTAAAAAATCATGATTAAATGGTTATAATTTTTGTACTTTTCTAGGAATATCAATCAGTAATTGAAAATAAATAATAATATTCTCGAAAATTTAAATAAGTGTACTTCATTTAAAAATATTGTTAGGTTGAGAAGAAAATTTGAGGCATGTTGCTCTGAATGTTGATAATTGAAGAGCCACCTTATTCCCATATTTAAAATGTGTTTAATTTATCTGTATAAAATTAAAGGTGATGTACATATTTGGGGGGGGGCCTAAATATTTTAAAAAATTTGAATATATTATAGCTATAATGTTTTACCTCAAAGAGGTCTATTGGGATAATGTTTCATCTTTTCAACATTTCAAATAATATAAAAATATATTTGAAGTTGGTTGTTGACAAAATACAATAATTATGAGGATTTATAGAGAAAATATCTTTAGGGGGATTATAGAAGAAAAAACAAGATATATAAATATTTCTGTTGACATCTCATGAATATATGATCTACTAGTGAGGGGTGTATCCATTAAATTTTTTTATTCACTGAGGTATGTTAATTGGATTTTCTAATAATTGTTAGGAAATATAGAATATAAAAGGTGTGAATTATTAGTTTATTTCAAAAGGTAAAAAAAATTAAATGAAAATAATTTATTTCACCTGAATATTTTTAACCTTTTGTTGAGATAAATGCAGAGGATTAGTTGAGACTATTTTAAATATCCCTTGAAATAAATATTTAGTATTGGAATCACATTGTAAAGAGTAATGGAAATTTGTAGTTGTAAAATTTATCACTCCTATTTTATACATTGTTCTTAGATCACATATACGTATTGGGGGTTTAATTTTATCTCTTTTCGGTGTCTGTTTTGATTCCATCCTTCTCAAGAGAAGGTCAAACTGTATGTGTCCGAATAGAGGAATATTTTTTTTTAAATTTGAATTATATAAATGAGGATTACTTTCTATACATATATATTTGAATTTATAATCAATAAGAGGGATAATATAGAATTATCATTAGAAATGAATTGGTGTTGATTACAAATACAAAGAGGGAGATTATAGAACTCAAGTAGTTTATTGAAATTGGATTGTGCACATGTTGAATTTTTTTTCAATATGTTTTCAAGATAAATATTTCAATGTGTTCTTATTTTGATGAATCTATATATTTTATTTTGGTCTAAGACATGTGGTAGTGATAATTAAGAGATAGATAATTAATATTAAAATGGAAATTGACTATCTTTTGATGATTTTTATTAATTGGTTATTAATTTAATGATTGAATATTTGAAAAGATACTAAGATAATCATACTTATGATATACCATGAGTAAATAATGAATAATTAGAGATAAAAAGGGAGATTTGATGTTGAGATTTTGGGACAATGGATGGGAATTTATATTTGGAAATACTATATAATATATTAAACTAATATATTTTCTATGTTTTATTAATAATTTACCAACCCACTAGTCATATAAGGTATAAGTTGGGGATATTAATTCCCAAGCCTATATATAATCCTAGTGGGAACAAAGTGTGAAAAAATGTTCATGGGTGACCATTCATATAGGGAGTTCAATTGGACAATTAAAGGAGTTGTGTCCTATAAGGCTCAGTGTGTGAATGTATATCTTGGTGATGATGCTTGTGTTGTCTTGAGCTGTCTGTGGAATGAGTTTAATTATTAATTTAAAATAGAAAAAAAAACTAATGTGGGACTCATATTATGTGTGACACTATTCATATAACATTAATAGAATATGGATAGAACATCAGTTGTGAGATCTGGTTCACTAGAGATATCTAATAAAATTTCAGTCATCATATTCTACCTCCAGCTCACCATGGATCAAATATATGGGAATTTTTTCTTGTTTCATTATAATGATCATCATGTATAAGATGTGAATCAATTTTTACATACTATGGATGATCATGGTATTCATGCATGATGTTTATCAAGGTATATGGATGAATGAAAAAAAATATTTTTCTAATCCTAATAACAAAAATGAAAAATAGGGGATGATATATTTTTTGATGATGGTGATCTTCTAAAACTATACTTTGAATGGTGTGTAAGTTCATACAGGAAGGTGTGAGGTGGTTCATGTAAAATTATTATGTTTATAAAGTAATTTAGTTGTGGGTTTTCAATAAATAATATGATATGAGATTTGTTTTTTTGAAAAACTAACAAAAATCATAAATAATCTAAAAGATATGAAGTAGGTTCCTGAGAATCATTGAATTCATAAAGAGGGTTCCCTTTAATATTGTTGTGACTTGGCTTTCACATTCAATGGATGATGAATAGAGTTCAAAAAACCTTCGATTAGAATGCTCACATGTGATGTTTATTTACAAAAAAACAATATGTGTTTTATATGAATGAAATAATTATGATGTATTGATTCCACATATATAGATAAATTATGATAAAATAAATAATCATATATTATTCACACTATTTCGTGAAAGAAAATTTGAATCGTCCATGAAATATTTTACATGTATGAAGGTATCTACACTTGGGTATAGTGGAGATTTTTTTGAATCATGAATTATTTAAAAGAAGATATGAAACGATGTATATGGATAACCTGAGTAACACATGCATAATCATAGTATCAGGTAAACGAAACTGTGAATTAGTACTTAAGATAGGGTTTCATAAACATATTATATAATAATATAGTGGCTATGTGAGACTGTTACAAATTCGAAAGGGAGGCACTAGAAAAGCTTTTTCATGTTTTTTATTTCACAAAGATAATTGAAAAATAATTTACAAGACCAAAAATTTTTCAATGAATTCATGAATAAGTAATTCAAATTCAAAATATTTTTTTTGGAATAGTGTAAAATTATAGATGTGACTAAAGTCAGGATGTAATTCTAAAGGCACTCGTATCCATTTTATTAGTGTATATTTATAATTTCATATCATATAAGATCAATAAATATTGAGAATGATCAAAAAAATTATTTATCAGTTGACTAAGTTCAAGAAGATTATATGAACAAATATTATGTTATCCATTTTTATTGTAGTAGAAGATTTCATATTAAGGTAGTGCAAAAAAATCCATAAGCTAATAGATATATTTATATTGGTCGATAATATCTAAGAATATTATACAATTTTTTTGGAATCTTATGTATATAGACATTTACTTGAATATAGCTATAATATGGGATTCATTATAAAGAACCTCCTATGGGAATCATGGGTTTCCAAGGACGTAGTGGGACAATTTGTTTAATGATAATATAGGTGAAATCTTTTGATATCTAGAGGGAATATAGTGTGGAACACTGTGGGACTACTCAATTTCGATGGGAATGGGACATTCCCCATATGTAACAACCTATATATAATGAAAATTCTATAATTGGGGGGAATAACAAGTTGCAATAAAGAGTTGGCCTTTCGAAATAACCTTGTAAAAGTATTATTTTCTCTGTTTCATTTACTTTAAGAATTTCAAACAAGATCTAGTCATCCTATGTGTTGATAGAGGTTTACAATAAATTGGGTTAATGAAAAAGAAAATATTTCTAATAAAAAATTGACCGCTTACTCATCCCCTTCTAAGTGTGGCATCATGGTCCGTTGGGAAATCATTTCCATATCTTTTGTTTTTAAACCCATATATTTATAAATTTGTATTAAGAATAAATATAATGGTATTTATGTCCTAAGGATACAAGATTTAAATATTCATTTATGGATTTTTTATGATTCCTTTTAATGTATTTTATTAACTCTTAATGTTTTATATTTTTTAATTTAAATTTTTGTTTATTTTTTGAGTTTAAAATTTCCTCATATTTTACTATACTACCAAGTGGAATTTACGATGCTAGTTTTAATTATTTCATTAATTTTTTATTTTTTGAATTTATATGATTGCAGATAATTATATATTACTACTTCCATATATATTTTTATTTTGGAAGTATAAAAAAAGGATTGTGAAAGAAATATTATTTAGTGTAATTATAATGTCAACACAGTGAAAATGGAATTTTTAACTCTTTGTTGTGTGAATTATCAATTGTGAAAAATAAACCTCATGGGGAAGCTAAAAAATATTTTATTATTCCTATTTTACCTTTTAAACAATAGAATTTTTTTAAATTTAGATCCCAAATGATTTTTTTGATATTAATAATAAAAATAACAAAAAAGTAAAAGGATAAAAAAATCAGGGCTAAATATTAAAAAATAATGGATTTAGTTGAGGGTAATATTGAAAACCAAATAAATATGGTTGAAAATAACATACACAATTGTCTTTCAAGTTATATAAAGGATTTTAGAGATGTATATGTGATTTGAATAACTTATGATTGAGGAATTTATGAATGTTCCAATTGTTAAATTATAAATTAGACTAAATTATGTTATGTTTAGAGGCCAATATATTGAACACCTTATTGAATTTAATTTGGATATTATACTATAAATAATGAGGATGTATGTTATTTTATTAATGAATGGATATTTTTTTCTTTTTTTCTTTTTTATCCTAGTTTGGATAATTCTTTTTATTCATATAATTCATTAAATTTTCTTAGAGTGTAATTTTTAACTGTGGGTGAATGAGAAATCTTATATTTTTTCACATTCTATTATCTAATGAAATGTTTTTAATCCTATAAATGTTTTATTTTATGTTAAAGTTTTACATATATTTTATACAAATTTGATAAATCTTATGAAAAAAACTTTTTCCTTGATTTTTAATAGCATTAAATCAGTTTTTTAATTTGATCATATTTGTTAAACTAATCTTAATTGTAAAATATATTTTTTATAGTATTTCAATCTTAATTTTATATATGATCTTTAACAAGATATTTAGATGAATAAAAAATTATGAGTTCTAAAATTTGAATGAAATTCATGTCGTTGAATCTATACCTATATGGGAGGAATTTTGAAGATTATTCCCCATCATACAAAATAAATCCCAAAATAAGTTTATGTTTTACAAATAAATTGACAAAATAGTTGGGAAAATTTTCTCAATCTAAGGATACTCAATAATTTTAATTCTTAAAATCCATAAATGAATTTTAAAATGATTATAGGGAATATGAAGAGTCTCTGAGACAAAAATATTTAATTTAAAAATCCAGCTATAGCTTCAGATACACATGTCCAGAAAAGATATAATTTTTTGGGTGAATGAGAAATAAATATATAAACACATTTAAAGAATAAATTCTATCAAACTATAATATTTACTATAAATACATGAAAATACATTTAGATAAATATTTTGGAGTGAAAATGAGACACCCCTCTTTATAAATTCTTATTCAACCTCCTTTCTCAAGAGTTGTAAATTATACATTTCCATTTTATATAGATTATGTGTTTTTCTACTGTAATGTTCAAAATTATTAATATATAGTAGTATTTTTACTCTTCTTTATATTATTTATTTTTGTTTCCTCTTTTGAAATTTCCTCTATCGTGCTTCATTTTACATTGTGGTTGGGGAGAACATACCCTTTTTTTTGTTTGAGGATGGAAGTGGTGATGTTTTGAGTTTTCCAGTATAATGTATTATTGTTATATTATTCTATTATTTTAATAGTGTTTGAAGTTTTCAGAGAGTAAAATTTCCCATTCTTCTCTACTATTAATCCCATGCACTTATTTATAATTTCAACTCTCAATTTTCATCATAATGACACATATGAGAGAGCTAAATGTACAATAAATAAAATTCAAATAAGTTATTGTTGAGTGTAAGGTATTGATTTAGAAATTAATTCAAATTTTTGAATTAAACATTTAATCTTTTATATGGACTCAAAAGGATTAATTTATCATTTTTATTCCTTGGCTCCTTTCGTTTTTGATTATTATTTTACATGTATTTTAAAATATTTATATTTAAATCATATATATTGTATCAAAATCCCATAATATAATTATATATTTGATAAATTTATTTTAAATTAATACAATTGTGGTAAAAGGATAATAGTTTTTGTGACTGGCCTCTGTATGAGATTGACCTTAGGAGAACACTATATAGAATTATTACTTAAATAAAAATATTGACAAGGACCCACTAAAATAAATTTCAATCAACCATCAACTAAGAGGAAATTGAATGTTATAATTCATTAAAATTGTAAAAATATTGGGAATCTAAATGTAATCCATCTACACTAACCATGTTTGAAACACAGTGGATGCACCTGAAGGTGTAAGACCCAGAGAGTAAATATTAGATATCTATACTAAAATTTATATGGATATTAGAGTTTATAAATTAAATGATTTCCATATGAAATAATGTAATAGAAAAATTACTGGTAATTAATAAGAACAAACCTTTTTACATTTTTTGATGATCATGTCCATTCAAATTTTTTCTAGCCATACAAACTCATTTTCAATATGATATATATCAAAAGTATGTCAAAGTTGATATACAGAATAGGAATTTAGTTAAACGTTTTTATAATATTCATCCCTAAGGTTTGAAGTAATTAATGTTAATTCTGAGGTATGTAATCTAAAAAGGTATATTTATTGGTTGAAACAATATTGTCAAAATTGGATTATTAAGATTGATGACGGAATAAATATTTTTTTCTGAAGAAAATATATGATTGTTGTATATATAAGTATATTTCTAGTAGAATATTGGTGTTTTTGATAGTTTATGTGGATGACATCCTACATTTTAGAAATGGCATGTGAACACTTCACTCTATCAAGATGTGTGTCGATAAATACTTCTCAATGAAATACATTGGTGAATCATCCTCTATACTTTGTATAAATAACTATAGAGATATATCTAATAAGGTACCTTCACTCAATAAATATATTTAAATCGGTAAAGTACTAATGCATTTTAATAATAAGAACTCTAGGAGTGGGTTTTTATTAATTTTACAGGGCACAAATTTTAAATAAACCCATGATATTTATTAATAGTTTGAATATATACTAATATATTTTTATCATGGACAAAGATTTTTTCATGCATGTAATTTTGTTTTCTCGACATGATGTTTACTATTCTCTAATAATAACATGTAAGTACCAATACATTCCTTCTTAGAGTCCATTTATTTCTATAAATTATATTATTAAGTACCTGATTATGACTAAGGATATGTTTTTGGTAATTTTAAGAGAGGATAATCCTCTTTTAAATTGTTATATGTATAAAGGATTCTAATTTGACTATGTTGATATAAAATTTCAATATGGTTTTGTGTTTATTTAGAGTGTTGAAGGTATCTATTGGAAAATATTCAAACAATACACCATAGTGGGCTAAAAAAACATAGGATAAATCACTATATCAGATACTATGAAATAATCAGTTTGGGTATGGATATTTATTTCTATATTATAGGTATTTCATATCATTAAAGGAATGACTTAGAATTAATCTAAGAGTAATAGAGTCGTAACTCTAGCTATAAAAACCCAATATAACTAATGTACTAACCAAATCCTTTGAAAATATACTCTCAAATAATATATCACTATATGGGGTGATTTTAGGATCTTCTGGTTGGATACACATTGTAATGTAGTAGGACCATTGAAAAAATCATTGTCACGAAGAAAACATGAGTCTATTGTTTAATATTTTGGTCTTAAACACATGAGCCATTGTTTTTTATGGTTTTATATGATTTTAATTATGATAATAAAATGAAAAATACATTTATCATTCATTCAAGGGTACTACATTATTCTTTACAGGAACTGTCATATCAAATTATCACTTTAAAGTGTGTCTTTTAGTTTTCCCTAATTAATTATCATCATGTAGTATAATGGGTTATTACGATAGATTAATGTCTTAATTAATAGAAAAAAATACACATTATAATGGTTTGTATGTGATATATGAATAAAAAATTCATAAGGTCATAAGTATAGTCTTATTATAAGGACTGGGATAGAAAATTATATCTCACTGAATTTTTTATATCATTGGTATAATTATTGTTTTATACTTATTATCAATCATAATTAACAGAGGATAAATAGATGACTAGAATCAAAACCTTAATAATTTAATTCCATTATTAACAAAGTCAAAAATTATGTAGATAATCATTGGGTTGTTCGGTATTTTTTTGACCATGTCATTAGTTTAAGTGTACATAAGATAGAGGCATTTCAATTATATAATGAGTTAATACATTAGGAAATTTATTTAATTAAACCATGGGAAGGAATTTATATAATTTTTCAGTTACATGTGATGTGTTTAGTTAAACATATTAGGTACATGTTACATTCTTAACATCTAAATGAATAACATGTGATTTTTTCATAAATTTGGTCAATCACTTTCGATGAATTAGGAAAGGATGAGATGACCTATAAAATATTGACATTGTTTTATGCCTACTGGTAAATTGATGTCATGAAAATAGGATTATATGGGAATATATCTGATACATTTGATTCATATTATGGAGAAAATATTTGTATAGATATATGAGTGTGTTAGATTGAGATCACATTTGACCCCTTAGTATAATGAGTTTCACTGAATCATTACTAAAGGTCATCATTTTTGTCAATATATGAAATATGTATTTCAAATTTATTTTCAAAACTAAAAATTACTATAGGTTCACATAGAATGACTTTTAGATAAGGATTGGGTTTTAGAAAATTTTCTTTATTTGAAAATAAAGAGATTTTGATGAATCCATAATCAAAAAGATTGTTGGGTTAATTCACAAAGTGTAGTAATGTATTACATTATTTCATTGTGGAGTTTAATTTAATGTACTTTATTGATGAATATTAACATAAAATGGGTATATAATATTCGGTGATATACCTTATATTGTATACAATGACATGCATATGATGTATATCATAGCTTTTGACCAGTTTATACATAAGAAAATCATAAGAGGATTCTTATGCATTTATTATATAGTATGATAAGACTACATGCATATGATTACATTCTTATAAATAATGCATTGTCCATGTCACTATATTTTCTATTCCTTTAGTAATTAATCTATTTTAAAGGGATTAGACATGGCTTGGAAAACATTAAAAAATGAGATCTAATTCACTGGAAGAATTTTCAGACACCCATTATGTCCAACAACTTATTCATTAAATCATGCTTATCAAGGATAGATATATAAGGTAATTATTTACCTCTTTGGTTTTTGTGATTATCTTTAGTTTCATGTAAATATTTCTGAAAATACCTTCCTTCACACAACCACATTCATGACCCAACAGTGAAGGCACTAACACCCATTTAAGAATATGAGAATCATTTATTTATAAACATTGATTTAAGGAATGTCGAATAACTTATCGCGGTATAATTCGTATATTTTGTTTCTTCTGGATAATTATCAGGAATCCCCAAAAAATATGGTAGATTATATAAACATCTTAAACTTAAATTTTATTCATAATAATTCATAAATTTTCCCCTCAAATATGGATCAAGAGATTCGATGGGTTGCTTCAACTATAAATGATCATAAAATTATTCACTAAAAATCATCAAGAGAACCCATGGAATATCATGAAAAAAAATTACTTGTCCCGATCCATCAACCCCATGACCACATAACAATAATCCTAAAATCAAGCTACCATTACAACGTAAACTATATGAAGGACCCAGAAGTGATGTGAAGATATAAAAAACATGGATCATAATGGGGTTGATCTCTTGAATATGACGAATGAATCAAATTGAAGGATAATTAAGGGGTTCTAAGAATTTTCTTTTGATCACCATGTGTTCAGGGAAGTCAATGAAATTTTTAAATAAATTAATTGTATTTATAGTTTTTAATGTAAAAAATAAATTTAATTAATCATAGTGTGATGTTTCATGATCACTCCACAATGAGGAAAAATTGAATTAACCTTGTAAATCCTGGTTCTGTTATACCATTTTCTCTCCATGATTTTCATGTTTTAAACCAAATTAACTTTATGATATTATGTAAATAAATTTAGAAAGAAATTACGAAATATTGAGATATTAGATCCTTTAAAAATGTTGATTCAATCTAATGCTTCCTAACCTCAAACCCAATGAACCCCGGATTTCATGGCTCAATTGAAGGTATTCTGGTGTAGACTATTTATTATAGAAAGAACCAATAAATGTACCACCAGGTATTCCACAACACAATGTACACATCCACATCGTAATAACACTCATATGATATTATACTAAGTTATTATTTAAGATAGAACCTAAATACCCCATGTGATATCTAGTTTATATAGGAAAAAATTAAACAATTTAAGACCCTCATACTAGGACTTAAGTATTTATGGTGACACCATACCCACTAAAGATTAATAAAGAATATCTCAGGTCCCTTTATGTTGTAATACTCACCAATCACAATGAAACCAGAATCCTACCTTAAAACACCACAAAACCAAAATCTCACATCTCATATTCTATGTCATAACACAAAAACAAATCCTTGGTCACACACCTCATAGAAAAATACACTAGAATATAGAAAAATATGACCTCTTATAAATTTCCCATTGAATAATGCATACTTCAATGTCACAATGCATACCCTCCAACAAAAATATTAGAAATCACTCTTTATCCATTCCATAAATATCCTCGAAAATATTATTGCAACAAAATGATAAACCATAATTTTCTAATAATGTCTAGGTCATTACATTATATACCACAAATAATTTTCATCCATGATAATAACAACCAAACCCAGGTTGAAAATAGACATAAAAATCCAAACAACTTTAAGAGATACCTATTATACATGACCTTCAATACTATCAAAACATAAAAAATAAAAATGAACAATAACCTCAATCAAAAAAACATGAAACCAAAAAATATAAACATAAGTGAAAATATAGGGAAAGTAACATTTTCAAATACACCCACTAAGAGAGGCACCAATAAACCATTTGAAAATCCACCCATATTATATACTATTTTTAACCCTAATAAAAACTAAACCACTCAAGGGAACCACCTAAAAATATCCATGGGTTACTAAAATAAAAGTGCACACCTACATTAACAGTAGAACTTATCTAATATGATATTCCTTAAATCCTAAAAACCACACAAGGTAGCCCTAGAATAGATGTTATCCTATAAAAATGTTTCTAGGTCTGGAAAAAAGTAGAGAAGAAAATATCAACCACTATATCCAAGAACGTAAAATTTTATAAACATTTTCACCTTTAATAATTACATATATGTTCATGATATTTTTTATCAAATGTAGTTCATTATCTTAAAAAAATTATTTACTAAAAATTTCACATTCATTCATGAACTATTTTTATGATTCAAGTAAATAGTAAAATGATTTAACTTCAATTTTTACTAATGAAATAAATAAAAATTGTATAAATTCCAACATATGAAAGAAAATAATAATTAAATTAACAAAATCATCTTATATTAGATTCATAGGATCATTTAAGGAGTTAATTTTGAAATTAATAATTCCTCTTACTCGATATAAACTTAAAATTAAATATATGACACCAAATTCACTCAATAATAACTAACTAAAAATAAAAATTCAAACTAATTACATAAAATAACATCACTTGAAATAAGGAACACCATGAATGATGACACACTTAGACTATTTGTGTCCACCAATTATAAATTAAAACATATCATCTTACCCAGCACTAGAACCCATGAGTTACGCAAACCCAAATATTTAATCCATGATCAACCTCTAGATGAATTCCTCACTACCATATTATTCCTACCACAAGATATATAATTCATGGAATCATTAAAAAAATACTTTCAGCCTTTATAAAAACACCTTATATCATTTCAACAAGATTTATCCCCTTCATCTAAGAATTCAACTAAAAAATCACTACCATACCTTGAATATCAATCCTCATGAAGACCCAAAACATAATTTTAATTAGACTTTATCAAATAATAATTCCAGAAAATATAAAATTAACATGAAAAATTGAGTATTAGTACAAAAAAACCTAAACTACCCATGTTGGAACTCCATGATCACCTTCATTCATTTAACATTACAATATTAGGGAATAAACATCTTTGTGTGAAAGATAATAAACTCTTCCTAAAAAACCATATTTGGAAAACCATGGTTCATATTCCACAACACATGATTACTTGAATAAAACACACTTCTAGGAAAAATTAAAAAATTTCTAGAGTCCTTGATAATTAAATTGAAACCTCAACCCTTTTGAAAAACTCATTATCCACGTGTTAGAAAGTCCAATAAATAACATCATCATTTATTATTATTGAAATTTTTACATTGACTTATTGAAAGACCCATTCATCTTATTCCATAGTTTATATCCCAAATTATGAGTAAATGAAGTATCTTTAATATAAAATAATCAATTAGGGTAACTCAAAAAACTAAAAAAATCAAGGAAAATGTAAAAACAACCACACCGCAAGAATCATTTTCACTCTAACACCCTTGAGTAAATAAAAATAAATTCCCTTCCATGAAAAAATGACATCATATTTCCAATAAATGGTTTCATTTAATACAAAAACACAATTACCCCATCACTCCAAACCCAATATCAATACAAACATTATGTAATAAAATACCCCTTTTCCCCACCAGTCTTGTCAATCAAAAAGCAGGGATAACAAGCATAGCTAAAATGGCCCCTGATAATACCCTCCAAGGTAAAAAACAATTCACATTTAATAAATTTTACTGCATTAATGAATTAATTTGTAACATATAGACCTAGGTTACACACACATGTTTCTCGATCTGGTCGGTCACATGACCCCAGGTGTGCCTACACATATGACATAGGCTACCGACTAATAGTGATGGTCTAATATTGATCTAGGGGACACTATAACCTTTTTATCAATGTAGAAAATTATGGGAACTAAATAATCAAAATACAATGTATATAACTAATAACCAAGCCAACACAATATCACATGATGACCAAAAAATGAAATAAAATATCAAAAACCAAACAGTATATATATCATGTCAAATATGTGACATGTGTTAACATGGAAAAGCATAAATAAATAAAGACACTACAAACTCCAATGTGGGATCTAAATCATGTATGGTTCCCTCATACATGCTCTATCCCAAATAATCCTTCTAATATAAGTCACTTTCTCTTATCATTTCATGCAAAAAAGAAGTCTACTTAGGTAACAATCAAGCATCTTGAGTAGGGTGTGAGTATAACATAGTAGAGAAACAACAATAGAGTCTAAAATAATATTCATTCAACAATATTGTATGGAATTTTATCACGAATTAAATACAGGAAATAAAGTAAATAGTTTACATATATTTAATTATTCTCTATTTAACAACATAAACCCCCAAGTTCCTATGGGAACCCACACCATAAATACCTATTTTTTCAAGTTCTAGTCTAAACTATGGTTGAGGTATATCTCACGTCATAATACCAAGGTTTTCATTTATCATATCAATTCAATAAATATTATGAAAAATTTGAACCATATCCCACTAAAAAGTTTTTGGTTATAGAATGAAAAATCTAGAACCCTTTGGGTATTTGAAGATTCAGCCCATGTCCCATAACCATTTTATCAAACAGTCACACTATTAGTCTTTTGAAAAATTAGTCTATGTCATAAACTCATCATCACTTGCAAAAAAAATTGGTCTTTTGAAGCAACATTATATGTCCCACAATCATTATAACATGCATGTATTTTAGCATAGAACACCATGTCTAGAACCTCATGGGTATATGATGAATCAGTAGGTGTCCCACAACCCATTTATCAAAAATTCACACAAGTTGTATTTTGATGAAATAGTTTGTTTCCCAAAATCATTTTTTAATTAATCACACAATTCAAAAATATCACACTTTTCAATGTAAATCTACATTGACCCTTTTTACTACAATTTCACATCACGGTATACCATTATAATTTATCATAACAAACGTGATTGTATAATTTAATAACACAGAATAGTATGAAAAATTACCAACTAAACCATTTCATATTATTTAAATCATAAACCCATTAACACATTATTTTTAACCCAAAAATATCAGAATTCTCATTTTCAATTAATTAATAACAACATTAATTGACCAAATATATAATCTAAATATCCCATTAATAAACTAATAATAGAATCTATTTAATTAATCTAATTTCACCAATTTAAATTTATCCAATTTATCACAAATTATTTTCATAATGAAATTAAATTAAATAAATTCAATAAAAATGAAATTTCCTAATATTGGAAACTAAAGATTTGAACATTCATTTACGGTTATTAAACCAGTACTATGTTATTTATAATGTTTAACACCTACCTCAATATTGATAATGAACACTCACCAATGGAAATACTCAATTGAAGTGGAACAATCCAGATCATGATAAATAATGTGATCTATATCTAAAACATAAATCCAACATCAAATGCTTTAGATATATAAATTAAAAGATCTATATCTATCCTCAATGGATGATAACATCCCTTCATGGGATTTTTGAAATTCGAAAGAAAGGGATGAAACCAATATTGATTAGAATATCTTACACGGAGAGGTGGCGATCATCAATCAATGATTTGATTTATTAATAACCAATGTTAGAAGGACTTTGAATACATCCATATGTTATTAAAAACAATAGGAATGGTATAAATTCGAGTTGTGTTTCCTTTAAGATGAAGTATAAGGGTTTTGGAAATTTTAAATCTAATTTTTGGGTGATTAAAATTATATATGCATGGTTTCCTTGATGGGGAACACATTTTTCCTTCACAATGTGCCTCAACATGGGCCTCCTCTCAAAGAGTCAGAAGGTTACTACACGATGGGTGCATATTTTGATAAGAAATGTGTCATCCATGTGACTCTCCTCTATTTGGGTTTGCACAATTTTTTGGACATAACACATTTCTCGGGAAAAATATTTTCAAACCGTTCACTACCCCACATCCTTCCCAAATTCTCTAATTTCAGCAAGAAAACTCCCCAAGGTAAAACACAAACAAGATATAACAAAAACAAGGGAAAAATTATATGTAAATGTGACTAACACATCTCTATAAAAGGTCAGTATCTTATAATCTACCACACCTTATAATATCTCATCCTCGATCAATAATCCCATGTATCACTAAGATTTTTAGGTACTAAGTTTGATCCACTGAGCCTGAAAATCCAATTATTTTTCCCATGATTCCTCTTGAACATGGCCATGAAACCACAACACATTAACTATTAGCATAGTCATTCCACAAAACATGTTTTCATTTTCATCCAACACATGTATCAGATTCTCCTCAAAGGAAATGTCACACTAAATCTCAACATCATCCACTTCAATCACATAATAATGTTTGAGGTGATACCACTAAATATGTGACACATTAAAAATAAAATTCATAGCATTGTAACTCTACGGAAGAGCCGATAAGTATGTCACTAATCTAATTCTCTCAACGACCTCAGAAATCCTAATAAACCTCAGTTCCACCATACCCTATCTATGTATCCTATAGTGACCCATTCTCGGTGACACCCTAAGGAACAAAAAATCACTATTTGTAAACTCTAGGGTCATACAAATCTATCATCATTTGACTTGTATACTGTATGTCTATTGAAATATTCTTCTGAATCATTTTTACCTTCTCTGATGTATCATGGATGATAATCAATCCCAATATCTCTAAATCACCTTCCTACATAAAACATAAACGTGATCTACATGGACTACCTAAAAGTACCTAATATGGTTCCATATATTTTTTTCTAAAATCTATTGTTATATGAAAACTCTACGAAATCTAGTTGCTACTCTTAAGACCCACCAATGTTTTAGAAACACGCCAAAAGCATGTCCTAAAGAACGTGTATAGTATGTTTTGACTTCCCATATATTTTTAGTGGAATGTCTACCTAGTAAAACCAATGTTCCATGTGCCATCTACAAGACCTGCTAGAATCAAAAAGTAAATTTGAGTTACAGTCTGAAACAATGCTATACAACACCAAATTCAGATGAAATATCTCTTGAATTCACGTATCTTCTAACCAATCAATTGATAAGGTCTCCCATATAGCCATGAAATGTGTAACCTTTTCTAAAATTCACCATCACAGATATAGTTTCGTTCTTTTAATGTGACCTTAGACAACCCCCCCACAAATTCCATATAATATATATCCCACTTCCATTTTAGAATAAGAAATGGTTTTAGTAAACCACCTAGTCATTGATGGTTGTATATCACTTGTTGACAGGTATAACATCATTTCATGATCCCTATCATCTTATTTTTCATGTCTGGACACCGATACTATCATCTTTGTTGATAGTAAATTCTGGAAAAAATTGGAGGCACCACCCACTTTGAGGCATGAAATTCACACATAAACTCCCCCCAAAATCTCGTAGGAAGAACAACCTTATTTCAAACATCAATTATCGCATCCTCATATATGGTCATATCTGAAAATGACTCCCCTCATTAAAGGATTTTCCTCAATAATAAAAAATATGGATGCCAATATTTCATTTCCTTATAATGACTCAAAAGTATAGATTCCACATAAAATGATATGAGATTCATCTTCTTCGATCTCTCAGGAACCGTAACATGAATCTCAAGTAGAAAAGTCATCATATTCCACTAAGAACTATACTCTTGAACTAATTCAGTCTGTGTTTTCTTTCTTAGATAATTAGAAACATTGTTCCATTTCACATGTGTATACACTATCTCAACGTAGAATCACTGCATATAATATACCCATCCCACCTATTGAAGATTAAAATATCATTGTGAAAATATCTGCCTTAATATACTGTGACCAGTATACATGGGGAACTTTTCACCAAATAAATAATGTCACCAACACTTCAAAGAATAATTTACTATAGCTAAATCGATGTCATGTGTAGGTTAATTCTATTTATGTGGCCTCAATTATAGATCCACATACACCAAAACATGATATCCGTACATCAATACAACTCCTAGACCAAACCCCATATGTGTAAAAAAACACTATATACTCCACACCTAGATCAATTTGGATCAAGATTATTGTCCTGGTTATGAAATTATTCAACTCATTTAAATCATTATCACATTGTTATTGCCAAAAAATCTATATTCCTTTCTTGATAAATCCCAAAATTTTTATTACCATGTGGGTTAAGTTATGGAATATCCTTCAATTGAAACATACCAACCCCAAAAATATATGGATATAAAAAAATTTATTAGGTTTTCCCCAAGAAACAAACACTTGAACCTTCTCTGGTTCCACTAACAAACCAACCTATGAGATTTTGTGAACCATTAAAGTTGCCTCATCAATCCATAATTGACTCTTGGATAGATTAGTGTATAGTTGATACTCTCTCAGTGTACTCATGATGATGTCAAGATAATGGGGATGATTGTCATGACTGTTGGAGTACACCAAGATGTCATCCAGAAACATAACCATGTACTGATCCATATATGAGTGTATTACTTAGTTCATTAAATACTTAAACAAAACAAGGTCATTTTTATCCCAAACGGAATCACAATGAACTCATATAGTCTATACCTGCTTCTAAAAGTTGTCTAATGTGTATAAGAAGGTTTAACTATAAACTAACAATATCCTCATGTTATGTATATCATATAAAAGACACAAGCACCCATCAATAGGTCAAATAGGTCACTGATATAAAGAAGAAAAATACATTTTTCATAGTCAATTTAATAATCATTTAGAATCAATAGATATGTGTAGGTTCCCATCATCCTTATTAGGAAAAAAACTGGAGAACCCCATGCTGATGTACTCGGTTTGATGAGCCCCTTATCCATCAACTCTTCCTGTTATGTTGTATACTCTTGAATATATCTTGATTCTATTTTTTATGGTGAAATAGAAATTGGATTAGCCCCCAGCATGAGGTTATTTGTAAATTCCACTTCTCTTTCTGGTGGAAAACCTAAGAATTACTCAAGATACACATCCCAGAACCTTCCCACTATGGTTGGAAATTGATATTTTTTACACCCATGCAATCTAGAAATATACATGAAATATGGGTGGTGAGATCCCCAATTTTCAAATGGACTGGCTCTATATGGCCTTTCTTTATATCCCACTCTCTATTAAGAATATTATTTTCACCCTCAATAAACGTAAAAATCACTCTATTATAGTAACAATATATCTGGGATTGGTATTCTAATAACTATACCATACTAATAATTGGTTCTAATCATGACATGTCTAGGATTTAGAGAACCCGAAGAAAATAGTACCCTCAATCCAATAGATAACGCCCCTTTCATACACTGATGTCCATCAACTAAACTCCCAATGGTTTATCTATCATTATATTCTCACTCATGAACTCCACCTACATGATCAAACCACTCACAATTTGTGAAGATATAGAAAATGATGTGGTACTGATATCAAATAATTCACTAGAAATTGTATAATTTACAAGAATAATGCATATAACTATCAATGTTTTAAACTCACTATCCACAAGTGTATGATGAACTTCATGAAACATTATTTCAGCACATTCTTTTGAGGTAGACTTATCCCAATAAGATACACCACCCTACTGATATGGGATCCCTTTCTGAGAAGTACCTTTTCCACTGCCTTGAACTCCAATGCTTGTGTAACACCAACTGCAAGACTAGTTGGTGTAGAAGATCCCCTTCTAATACAATGGTTATATATATCCTTTCCATAATTACCCATCTTTCACTAGTTTCCATAGAACCTCTGAAGATGTACTATCCTTCCACATGCTGGACATTCTACTGATGGTTTGTGTTAATGTCTATGAAAGTGATCCAGCCTATTGCACTGGTGA
This sequence comes from Viscum album, assembly GCA_963277665.1. NCBI lineage: Eukaryota > Viridiplantae > Streptophyta > Magnoliopsida > Santalales > Viscaceae > Viscum > Viscum album. The sequence goes on along the minus strand of OY728133.1, from coordinate 71,018,320 downwards.
AAGATCACTCTTGTAAGGTCTTATGTTACTAACTCTTTACCCTGGCCATATGTATTTCTATCACTCTGGTTGTAATTATCATAGTGACAATTCTTACTTTTGGAAGACATTCCTCTAGATCATCCAGAAAAAACCATCTATCTTTCATTAAAATCTTCCTCATTGTTCCCCTCGGATATGGGATCTTGATTTACCACTTCTTGAAACTTCTTCATCCTGCATATATTAACCAATGAATTAATTTCACGTGTCATCCCATCCTAAAACCATTTTTCTATATTATCCACTTCTCCTTCCGATGCTAAAAAAAGGGTTGAAAATTTGTAATGAATTCAACATAGTCGATAACATAAAAATTATAACAATCCAATCTTAACATATATAGATATTACATCATTTTTTTAATAATTAAATCATTAAAATAATATACTCCCAAATATCATATCAATTTAGTACATTTGGAAACATGGAAACGTAAATGATGATACATGATTGAGATATATTATCTCCCACTCAGTTCTCCAAGACTAGAACCCATCATAGACATAGAATAAATTAAATATATCATCAAAACCTGGGGAGGAACCAGTAAAAGGGTTGATATCATATAATTTTTAATGGTAACTAATAGTGATATATAAGTATAAACATGAGAATAAGGGTATTATAATGTAATAATTACAATAGAAGATCATATATGGAAAACTAATTATCATAATCATAAATCACGAAATAAATATTAGAAGTTCATCAGCCATGAATCATAAGGGAAAATTTAATATTACTTGAAATAATAACATGGGAATAAAAAATGGAATTTTTTCATACACATAAACTTTTAATATCAATACTTGTACGTCAAGACTTATTACTAAAACATATCAAGGAACTATATGGTAACTGAAGCTACTCGGCAGGACACACCACAATGCCCAGTTTCAATCCATCCCTTGTAAGGGATACGGTTTCCCTATCTTCCTATAGTGGATATGGTTTTCCCATCTTCCCATAGTTGAACTAGTTTCCCTATCTTTCATCTTGAGGGTTACTACTCCTTCTGGGTGGGACTCATCATCATCCCAAACCACAATTCATTCTATGTAAGGGAACAGGTTTCTCCAATTTCCATAGTGGATCCAGCCCAATGACATTATTCCCATCACTATCTCATGATAAATATATATTCACCCAATTCATTGGAGGGAGATATATGTCCCGCCCATCACATAATAATATCTTTCATACATGTTCCATAATATAATAAAACATTCATTATATCCTGAACCATAAAAAGAGTTCGGTTTCAGAAACATCATGTCATAACTCATGTAATTAAATGGGTATAAAAAAATTCATCACCTCATAAAATATTTAATTGATATAGTTTTCTTAATCATTTAATAATAACATAACTACTGAAAGAAAGAAGGTTTCAAAAGAATATAACTCATTGAAGAGAAACGTGTTTATTAAACATCAAGCTATTAAAACATAAACCATTCATGATAGAATATTAATAGAATTATAATATCATGTCCCATCTATATCTTAAACTATAAAAAAGTATAAATTATTAAATGGATAATGATTTCAAATCATCACTTAAAATATTTCTTATTTTAAATATCTTTTCTTTAAAAAATTCTTTTCATAAAATCATTTTGGAAATCATTTTCTTATAAGGAAAGATTTAAAATTGCAATTAAAACATTCCATGTGGAAAATAACTTTTTCACTTCGAAATATAATTTTTAAAATATAAATAATTTTGAAAACCTATTTCTTTTAAAATAGCTTGAAACCATATAAAGGAATATAGGAAATATTTTGTAAAACATTTTCTTTGAAAGAACCATAAAAATATAAAATAGAATATTTAATGAATGTTGAATATTTCTCCTTGGAAATAAAATTAATAAAATTAATGAAAAAAAAAATTTCGAAAACAATTTTTCTTGACACATTAAAAAATTTTCTTGAGAAAATTTTCAAAAACACTTTCCTTGAAAAATTATAAAATAAGTTTGAAAACAATTGAAACACATTCTAAATAGAAACCCTTTTTATATGCTATCTATTTTAAAATAATAAAATTTTTAGAATATCTGGAATATAAATTTCGTTAAAAAATTAACCATTCAAAAATAAATTTTAATAAATAAGGAAATTATAGAAATGATTATGGTGAAGTATGTACATGCCGAATATTTGTTTTTTACCTTAAATTTTTTGAAAAGTGCCAAGATTGGAAAAAAAAAGAATATTCCCCTTTAAAGTAATTTTTAAATAAAAATACAAGAGTAAAAACATCCTTTAATAATAATTGGAAAATATTAAATCATTTTTGGAAAAAAAATTAGGAAAACATGGTTTTGAATGAACACATATTTCTAACCCAAATTTTAAAATAGTTCGATTTTTTTTAAAAAAATCTTCATTATATTATGTTCCAATGAGTTGATAAATGGTACCATTAAATTTATATAACATTAATATACATAGGTTAGTATAGGTCATGATATTTCTTGGGATATGTATCATATTATTTCATTAATGTAATCATAATCATAAACAATATCGATAAATGATGAGATATAAGATATAAATCATTAACACTTTGGTTAATGTAAATCATAACACAGTGGAAATAATAAAATGACGTGGAAAAAAATAACATTAAAAATAATTGTATTCATAAAAAATATTTCAAAAGGAATTAGATACACCTCATAGAAAAATATAGGTGAATAACACGGCATGTGTCTCCAAGAATGAAAATTGAGGAAAATTTACTTTATTGATTTGGTAACATGTAATACCAAAAATCCTGGGAATAAATATCCTAAAATTGATATTTTAATACCCATAAAATTAATCATTTTAATAATATAATACATACATTTTAATTGTTACCACCACATAGAATAAATGAGTAATGAATAAGACATATATCTCACAGTAATAAAAAGTGAGATTAATGTTTGGTAACTTAAGTCTTGACATTATTTTTACACATTCAACCCTCTTGTATAATAAATATAAATTTATTATACATATTCCATATCACTATATTATTAAATATAATACCATATATTATTCATTTATGATTTTATATTAACTATTTGTAAATAATTCCACGCTAATGTAATGTTATGGGTAATAACTGTTTTGTTTATCAGATGTGTTTTGACTTGTTATTATTGATCCTATAACATAGATCATGATTTAATTTTTTTAATAATGTAAAATATTATGTATATACCATATATACTATCTATATAAACATTTATATCAATATATAAAAGATAAAAATATAAAACCAAATAAACGGTTCATGGAGATGGTAGGTCGTACGTACACATGAACGTTGTTTCAGTTTTATTATTGTATTTAAAGAATGTAATAAAATGAAATATATTTATATGAAAAAATATATAATTATAGTATAATTATTATTTAATATATATTATATACATTTACTAAACTCGATCTTAATACATTCTATGTAATGTGTGAAAGAATCACATCGCTTAGAAGAGGTTGTACTTCCACAAATGAAGTTATCGTACTAACACAAATTAAGAAGCACAACATGCAGAGTTATATAATAACTATATAAGACTAAATAAATCATAAATATCGTATATTATTTATAAAAACATAATTTTAATCGAAATTTTCAACCATGGGGTGTGGTAGAGGTAAAAAACAACATCGTTTCATGAGGCGGTAGTTCACCGTACACAAGAATTGTAAGTTTGTTACCCATTACATAGAAGTGTGGGTAAATGTGGGAATAAACTTTATAATAAAAAAATATAAATATATTTAGTATAATGTTGTTATTATATGATCATTGTATAAGATTAATTGAGGTGGTATAGAATGAAAATAAAGGAAATGAGCTTGAGGAATAATGTTATATCATTTTTGGGTAAATCCTTTTGGTTTTCACAAAAGGGGTTCATTAGTTTGATTAATTACGTAATTGAGGTTTAAAGGAGTATGTTATGAATTTTGGGAAGTTAATTGTGATTATATATCACAACATAAGATTCATGAGTGGTGGAAATAATTGGGGGAGTTTGTGGCTTTTTAAATGGGAGGGAGGGGATACACTTGGCAGTTTTGAAAATAGGTTACATGTAACCACATTTTTTCCTAAAAAATAAATTAAATAATAAATAAATTAATAATTAATCGTTTATATACGAAATATTTCCATTAGATGTGTGTTGGATAAGTTGATAGGTCCTTTTGGCCCTTAATTTTGATGTTTTCTACCATGTTGAACTTAATTTTACATTAATAACTTTAATTAATTTCCATCACATTCACTAATATTTTTTTTCAAACAGTAAGTTTATATTATTATTATATAAATATTATACTTATTAAAAACTTGTATTATTTTTTTAAATTCAATTCTCATAATTTATAAAAAATATGTTCAATTATAATCTAGTAGACGTTGTAAGAATGTGGGTTTTTATAGTGAGAATGGTCAAAATTTCATTATACTTTAATATAAAAATTAATTATAAAAACCATTAAAATTACTAAATTTTTTTAATAAATGTATAATTTAACTATTTTTACAATATAATAAACATAAAATATAATTTTATTGTATAAATAAATTAGATGAAAAATCAATTTTGACCTAAAATTCTGTATTTTCATTATTCATCCAAAACTATTGTTTCTTAGAAAATTTCAAAAAAAAATCACCCTAATATAATTTTGAATTTTGAATTAGAAATTTCATTTTATATTATAAAATTAATTTCCAAAAATTGTCTATAATTAAATTTATTATTGTTCAATGAGGACATAAATGTACTTTTTTGAGAAAATAATATTTTAAAACATATAAACTCTACCAATTTTAAATGTCTTATTATCAATATTCTTTATTTATAAATACCAATTAAAAATTTTATTTAAAAATTATTTATTACAATTCCAATTACTATGTTTGACATCCCTGTTATGACTATCTCATTTAAATAATTATAACAATAAAATGATGTATTATAGAAACATAGTGTTGTGTGTAATGAATGCTAATCTTAGAGTAGTGTATAGAGAAAGAAAAACTATATTTTACATTTATTGTTCAGTTAACATGGTTTTCAATATAAAATAAACCAAATTTAGTTCATTAATATAAAATATCTATTTTCATTCAAGTACCAAATTTAAAATATGTAAATGATTAAATTAATTTCGGAAAAAAATATTTCATAAAAACTAGATGTGTTACATTATACCCCACATAAAATGGATTTCTCCCTCAAAATTCATCTAGTTTATCAATGGTTTAATATATTAAATTTTTTATCATAGGACCCCGCATCGTAAAATTGAATACAAATGTTTACCTTAAAAATGGAATGTTGGAAACATAAAATTTTTTAACCTAACATATAACTAGGTTTCCATATTGGATAACTGGGGTGGGAAGTGAAAACTTGGAAAGGGAAGAGAAATATAACTATCAATTTATGATACATACTAATAGAGAACAAGTTTTGGATAATGCTAACAATCACAAAGACATAAATTTAAGATGATATAAGCGGCCATTTGATTCATAAAAAATAAAGGTACTAAGAAAATATTTTTGGTTTCAAGATCCTTTTTCTTAAAGTTTAATAATTTTCATTAAAATATATACTTACTTTATTTAGAAAAATCTCACCCATTATTGTATATTGATTGATTTCCACTTAATCTCTTATTTTTAGAAATGAAGTTGAATTCGTCATTCCTGAAGTATTAGCAAATCATGAGATTAATAAATAGAATAATAGGTCATTTCGTCTATCACAACTAAATTATTATCACATGTTATAAAATATTAATTAATCCACATATTCTGATATGATACATTAATATCTAAAACATCATATAAATTTTAACATAAACTATTTCATAAATTCTTAAACTTATAACCATTCCAAATGATGAGAATACAAAACTATATATATAATGTCATGAAATAAACTCAACATTGAGCCCCAATATATCACAAACTATATCATGGTTGTGACATTAATAACATTTGAATTCCCTCATCATGCATTCTATTGAATCGTGGTAATAACCTAAATTACAATAAATCCTTTTCAAAAACATTCATGCATCCTTGTTTGATAGGTAACATGATATATTCCTAAAGTCCAATAAGTTTTAAACATCATCCTGGATAACATAGCCCCCTTTTAGAAAAAAAATCAATAATCAGTTAAGAGGTCATCATTACTATCAAATTGACTTTTCAAAATTAATCATCTCATCATCCCAGATAAACACAATTTTATCTATATCTTGAATACATTAAGGTTCACATTTCCTTAATCAAAATATCACCTTCCCATTAAAAAACTTTTCAATGTATTTATCACCATTAAAAATATTCTTTTCAATCCATTATGAAAATACTAAATAGAAAATACTTATATATTTTATAATTGATATAACATAATCTATGAATTTCAAAACCTAAATACATTATTCATCAATATTTATTCTTAATCCATTACTTACGCTTCATCGTCTTATTAATTAATACACATTTTCTATAGTATGAAATATGAATCTTGTTTTAAGGTTCCTAAACCTCAATATAATCATTATTCATATGTGTAATGTTAATAATATTGTTAGAACTACCATACCTTTCACATGTTGTTCATGATCTCTTTATCTTCAGTAGTATAACCGAAACTCATACCGCATTCCAAATTCTCTTCATGAGATTTCCACTTAGGAAATAAATTTTCATAATGCCCAGACATTCTACATCTGAAAATGTAAATGATAACTAAGTTCCCTCTATTTACAACCATTGACTAAATCTATAAATCATGGTGTGAGAAACATTTATAAGAATGTAAAACTATATATTCTTTAAAAATAACCTTTGTGATGTCTAAATCAAGGATAATACATCATTTATCTATGATCCTTAGAGTTATCATATGTTATTTAGATTCATATTCTTCTTAAATCCTTTATTATGGTTTGTAGAGAGTTTTTTAATACCTAAAGCATATCCCTTATAAGTGTCTAACTAAGTGTGCGGAATGGCCCATTACCATGTACCGGGTTATGATTGATTCAAGCCCAAAGCACCTTTTCAAGGTTTTTAACCCTAATTACATCTATAGTAGAAAACATATGTAATTTTAGTATCTATATAGGGATGTAATTTATGAAACCACTCACCATATACTTTACCAAAATCCATTAAAATTTCCCATAATTTTCCTCATCCTTAATCATACCGTTATTAGCATCCCTACATATATATTTATAAATATTTTTTGCAATCTTAGAAATGTGTTATCATTCATGTTTTTAAATGGTGACTAAACATTTTATCTAAAACCAACTATAAATTTTTTTTGTTAATGTGCATTTATATTACGTAATTTTTTAAGAATTCTTAATAATTTTCACAAACAGACTCCCAAAGACTATATTAATTTACTGCCTTTAGCAAACTGGAAACATAAATGATGTTGCAAAAATGAAATACATTATGTCCCACTAGGATTTCAAAGACTATAACCACAATTAAATATATCATACATGAAATAAATATTCATTACATTGGGAGAAAACAAAAAAATGGGTGAGCTAAAATTGTTAGTAAGGGTAAATTTTGCACCACCGACTTCAGGTATGTTACCCCTATTTATTCCATTTAATGTGAATAATGTGGTTGTGTATAGTCTAGAAGATTTTGGATTATTTTTGAGAATATTATGGTTATTTTTTATAGGAAAAAGGTTTGAGAATGGTTAGTGAAAACCGTTCAGAATCTCTTGAAAATTTTTAATGATGAGGTAGATGGCTATGGTATGGCTCATGGTTAGGGCGCACAATTTACAAACCAAACAGCCAACTCATAAAGCCATGTAATTAGAGAGATTAGGATTTCAAATAGTTGTCACATTGTTTTTCTGACTGTGTGGGCTAACCATGTGGAAAACCCTTTTGGGATAGTAGTAGGCACACAGTTAGCGCATGGCTTTTCTAACCAGTAGAGATACTCATGCATGGAATTATAAATGTGTCTTAAAACAAAGTAGGGGCTCAGGAATAACCCTAAACACTATGTTTCTTCTCCCACTCCAACCTAACTCGTAATTTATTCTTTTTTGGGTCAATTTGGCCCTCCCATACAGTTTTTATGTGAATCTAAGGGTTTCAAGTTGTTTTGAATGTGATTAATCCCCATTAAGTATTCTCTGTTGGTTATTTCTTGGTTTTCCTCAGATCGATTTAATTCCATATCCCAATTTTCACGATCTACTTATGTTTCATGTTGATCTTGGTTATTTTTCAAATATATGATTTTTGGGATTGTTGATTTTAGGGAATTGTATATAAGGATATTTTATAAAAAAAATTTACATGGATATGGGGTACAGTTTTGAGATCCATAAATTCTCTAAACCCTAGGGTATTTGGATTCATTTCCATCACCATTTTGTTATAACTATATGGAAAATTTTCAAATTAATTAGGTTTTCTTGAAATTTATAATCAATTTTATGTGTGAAATATGATTGAAACCCATTTTTGTGATGATTTTTGTATTTTAGAAAAACAATGGGTTATTATTGTGAAAGATGTTTTTATGGATTTTAAAATTTTTATTTTAAAATCATTGGATTAGTGGATTTATTGAAAATTGTTTTTAGGAAATTGTTTTTAGTAAAAAAACTTTATCAAAGTGTGGTTTGTAATGGTTAATGGTTTAAGGTTGTTTCTAATTAATGGGTGATTAATTGATGTGAATTTTCCATTTATTTATTGATATGTGTTTATAAATTTTTGTTTGGATTGTTGTTGTGGTTTTCATATATGTTATTGTCTCGGTTGTTAATTGAAGAGATTACAAATGTATTAAAATGGATTTGTTGTGGGAATTAATAACCCCTATAAAAAGGTTCTGGATAGTTGAAGTGAAGGGCCACCATCAAGGACAGGTAGGTGTTAAGTACCACCATAAAGGAAGTAGAGTGCATGGGCTTCATCATGAAGTTACGCCATTAGGGGTACACCATTTTTGGTTTGTGGAATTTTATGAATATGATTTGAATGTGTTTTTGGCCATGAAAGGTGAATTTGGAGGTGCTAATATGTGTTTTTAAAATAGTAAATGATGTGTTTGGTTGATTTCTGTGGTATTATTTTGATTTGGGTAACATTTCCTGGAAAGGGTTTGTTTGGCTTACTGGATATTTTTTACATTGTTCTATGTTTTATATTAAAATTTATATGTAAATGGGATTTTGGTTCTATCCTCGTGTTATGTGTAGGGACATCATTTGGTAAAAACATTTTATTATTATTACTCACCCATTACTTTGGCACTTTGGTGCTTTTGTAGAGGTTTTCCTCCAAGACACAAGTAAGGGTAAAAAAATAATTTCTTAAGTGGTTCATCACGATGCTTGTTTGTATTATGGTGCATAAATCCTGGAGATTGGTGTGGAGATATGAAGAAGTGTCATGGATTATATGGTGTTTACTTTTTAGTCTTCTGTATGGTACTATGATTCTATATTACTTTATTTTAGTTGTTTTGGTCATTTGAAATTGTTATGGAATGGTTTTTTCATATATATTTTTCTTGGTAATGTTTTTCATTGGTTTACATTATCAAAATAAATCATTAAATTGTGGTTTTTTATGGCTCATTTGGTTGGTTTCTTATATTATAAGGGCAATTTGTTACCCAATTGTTCTTTATGCCCTCAGTATGTAATTATATCCATTGGCGCTATGGGAATGTCGCCTAAGGACAAGTAGAATTCCACCACATTATCATGCCAAAGAGGAGGGGTGATATGTTACAAGTGGTATCAGTTGTTTCGATCCTTTACCCTTATGTAAAAGTAGTGATGTTCACATTCATTGGGTTTTTTTATTCAAGGAGTTTGAATACGTTCTTTGTTGATTCTTTATGTAGTGATGGTAGTAAAGAGTAGGATTATCGAAACATGAAATTTATTTCCTAAAAGTAAGTAGATAACCCTTGTATCCTAAAATTCCATTTACCATGTAGTTTGGTTCCTAAGTTTTTTCGAGGTAGATACAGGAGGTAGATCTCATTATTGTGGGTGTATCTAATGATAGGATCATATAATGCATATTAGAAATGACTTACCCCTAGGATCACATATTTAAATTAGCTTAATGATGTATATTGTTGTATGAGTGTGTTTATTTTTGAAAAATCATGAATCTATTTTCATATGTCTATTTTTGAAAAGAGATAGGTTGCGTCATTTCAAAAATGGGTCATTATTTCAAACAGGGGTTATTTTTCAAAACTGATTTGACATTGCTAATGTGGTATTTTGGAATGAATATTTTTTATAGCTAAAATTTCATATAATTTGAAATTATAATCCTTTAGGTTTTAGGGAGTGAGACATATCATGGGTATTGTGTGGATAGAAATGGTAATCGGTAGGCATCTTAGAGACTAACTGGAGGATGGTGCTGAAAATTTGGTTCCCTCTTAATCCCCAAGTTAACCAGTATCTTTTTAAGAGAATAGTTAAATCTCCCCAATCTATGGAAAGTTGGAAAGCAGTCGATGATCTAAATCATGAGGATCACATGGTTTAGTTTCAAAAGAAAAATCCACCAATAATTATCGTAGATTCAAAACTGGAAATAATGGACTCATTGTTGAATAGAATAAATTGAATATATATTTCTTGGGCACACAAAAGGAGTTTAAAAAAATTTTGCATCATATATTTTGGAATATATTGCATGATAGTGGTTGGAGTTTGTTTTCTAAGCTTGAACAGACCAAGGTAAGACCTGGGACGGTATTGAGGAATTTTTTAACAAACAATTCAACACTAGCATGATCATATTTCATCACAAAAATATATTTATTTACCTTAATGAAATAGAATCTATTGAAAATTTAATATGAAGAATTTTTTCTAAACATATTGTGTATTTCACCTTAGGTGGAATCTATTCCATCATTGATGGTTCATATTTTTTAAGCAGGGTTGAGGCAGAAAATTTGTTCCAAAATAATAGTACTATATATAAGTGATTATATGAAAATTTAGAATATAGAAATAGTGTCTGAAATGATATCTTGGGGTTACATGTGAGGTAAGAATATTGGTACTCATAAGAAATGGTGGGGACTCTGGAATAGAGAGAAAGATGAAGATTTACACTTCTTTCCAGAGTGGGAGTATGGCCCAAAATTCGACGACAGGATTGGTGAATCTTCCCTTAAAACCTCATGGTATGCTATGATGTATTTTGTGTTGTTTTAAGTCCACATGAATCAGGATTTAAAGGCACCATCTCAATTATTTCATAAAATTAAGAATATGGGGCATCCACATCATTATTTATGCAATGCTTTGAGGTTGGGTGTTTGTGAAACCCTTTAGAGGTTGCAGGAATCCTATGCCTCGATGGGATGGGGACAACATCCTACCCCTCTTCATAAGAGAAGAGTTAGTTCTGGTGATTCTATAAACACTAGGAATCCCCAAAAAGGGATGTTTTAGAAAGTTAATATGGAAAAATTGTGGAAATTAAGCATATTTTTATATCTTTGTAGGTTGTGGTTGATTATTAATTGGGAAATTCCATAGTTATAGGTATGAGTATTTTTAATTATACCTTTTTTCAAGTGTTGTTTGGTATGGGTGCATCTCCCTATTTCATTTCTTCATGTTTTTTTGATTTTTTTGATTAAATGTGGAAATGATGACTTCATTTTTAAAACATCATAATCATATGGGTTAAAGATATTTTTGAGGATTTATGTGTAGATCATATTTTATAGTTGTTGATAGGGGTGATTTTACATGGGACATATAATTTCTAGACATGGATCTTTATTATATAATCCTCAATATAGATTTGTTGAAAATGATTAAGGACCACATTGGTAGTTATGTGAGAATAGTTACTTTCAAAATGGGCGATGGCATTAAACATATTTTTAATGGAGAGAAGAGTGAAAGGGTTGGAGAATCATATTTGTTGAAAGGAGTAGTTAGGAAGATATTGTATCAGTTAGACTCGTTGTATTTAGGATTAATAGAAGATGTTAGTGGAAGAAGTTTTCTTGTGGTTGGTTATCAGTTTTTGAATGTTTTCCTAAAGAATTCATAGGATTTCCAGCCATAAAAGAAGTGGAGTTTGTGATTTATCTCCTTATAGGGGCCAACCCTATCTCACTTTTTTCTTACTGAGTGGCACAAGTAGAATGGTGTGAATGGAAAATTATGTTGGAGGAGTTTGAAAACAAATGGATCAACTGGCCAAGAACATCCCTGTGGGAAGCACTGGTGTTTTTTGTTAAAAAGGAGAATGGAACTATACACCTATGTGTTGATTATATCAATCTTAATCAAGTTACGATAAATAAATGCTATTTACATCCATGCATTGATGATTTGTTTAATTATTTGAAGGGAGATTAGTAGTGCTCCAAAAATGACTAAATATTAGGATATCATTAGTTGTGGGTGAGGAAGGATGATATTCTGAATATTTCTTTAAGAATTAGATATGGCCATTATGATTATTTGGTTATTCCCTTTGGTCTTATGAATTCACCAGCAGTCTAAATGGAATTGATGAATATGATATTTTAAATATATCTATATTCCATAGTTTTGGTGTTTATGGATGATATATTGGTGTTTTCAAATACAAGTGTGGAGCATGAGACCCACATGGCAGTAGAATTAGAAATCATAAGAGACCATCAGTTATATTTCAAATTGTCAAAGTGTGACTTCTGGATACAATAGTTTCATCTCTTTTTCCATGTTATTTCACAAAAGAGTGTTTTAGTGGATCTAGAAAAGATATAGGCTTTTATCTATTGGAAAAATCAAAATAATTTATTTGAGAAATGGAGGTATAGTTGTGTTTTATCAACAATTTTTTCATAAAGTATCATGATTAGCATCACTGATGTCATTTTTTACAAGGAAGAATATTCTATTTCAATTTAATGAGTGGTATGAGTAGTATTTTTATGATCTTAAGGATTGCATTACATCCACAACAACCAGGGTTTTTAAAAAACCCAGGAATGTGTATGAATTGTATTATGATGCATCAGGGTAAGGTTTGGGGGTGTGTTCTCATGAAAGGGGATCATGTGGTTGTTTATGGATCACAATAGTTTAGGTTTCATGAAAAGAACTAACCAACGCATGATTTTGAGTTGGTGGCATCAGTTCATGCTTTGAAAATGTGTTGTCATTATCTCTTTGGTGATAAATTCACTATGTTTACCAATCATAAGAGATTGAAACGTATGTACTCACAAAGAGATTGGAATATTTGAGTTATGCAATATGGATGGAGTATCTCTAGATGTTTTCTTTTGACTTGATGTATTCATTGGGTAAAAAAATTCATTATAAAATTCATTAGGTGGGAATTTATTTGATCTGGTGGTGGAACATGTATTGGATCAGTGGCAGTTCATGTTGGTTATGGACAGCATGTGGTTGGAATTTGAAGCTCAAGGTGATGTGGGGGGGGGGGGGGGTTCAGTCTCATTGGTTAATGAATTGGTTTTATTGGTTAGAGATGCATGAATTTCTGGTTTAGTGTTTGTGGTGATGAGGTTGAAACTCATTGGTGGGGAGACCATTGAGGGATAGAAACTAGATGGTCCTTCATTGTGGTGATTTCGGAATTTTATTGTTATACTAGTGTACTTTTATGATAAAATTCAAAGTTCATATCATCATTCCAAATGGGATGTACATCCTGGAATTCAGAAAATGTATTAGGCTTTGAAAGTTCAATTTTGGTTGGATGGTATGAAAAGAAAAGTGGTCTAGTTTTCTATAGAGATACTTGACATTTCAGTAAGTCAAGGCATAGAATTAGCATCTAGTAGGTATGATTCATTCATTACATATCCTCTTGTGGATTATGGAACATATAACAATGGATTTTATTATAGATCTCCCAAGAATGGCAAGGAACCCATATCCAATTTGAGTGATTCTGTATCAACTAACAAAGTCATCTCATTTCAACTGTATTTTTAAATTTCATATGATTAACGATCTATCCAAAATCTATATTTGGGAGGTGTTATATAGGAATGATGTTCTAGTTTCAATTTTATTAGATAGAGATGCATGTTTCACATCTCATTTTTCTAAATCCTTGTAACAAACCCTTGGTACTCAGTTGACGATGAGTATAGTGTATCATCCCTAGATGGATGAGTAATTTGAGAGGATAATACAAATGTTGGAACTATATAGTTGTATTCTATTATAAATTTTGATGTATCATGGGAGGATCACTTTCCATTGGTGGTGTTCTCGTATAATAATAGTTATCATGACTCAATATATATGGCTTAGTTTGAAGCACTGTATGGGAATTTGTTTCGTTCTGCACTTTGTTTGGTGAAAACTGTTGAGACATAGACAGCTTGGATGAGACCTATCCAATAGACTGTGTAGAAGATTTTATTGACCAAAATAATAATGGATAAACATTAGAGTCATGAGAAATCATATAATGACCAGCATTGACGATCATTTTCATTCTAGGTGGAAAATATTGTGTTCTTGAGAATCTCTCCTATGCTTTCACATACTCATTTTAGAAAGCCTCATAAGTTATCTTGAAGGTATGGTTGGCCTTTTGAGATCCTTGAGTGGTTTCTAGATTTGTCATATCGATTGAAATTACCACCATGGTTTGGTTTGGGGCACAATGTGTTTCATGTTTCCTAGTTAAAGAAATATCAACTGGATCCAGACCTTATGATCTAATTGGATCATGTTGATCTGGAGACGGATTACTCAATAGTGCATGTTCCAATACATATTATGGATGGGAAAGAGAATATATTTCATTATAGATGTATTCATCTAGTTATGGTTTATGGAAACATGGTTAGATTCTGGATGATACATGGGATCAGTATAAAGTGATGGTTGAGTAACAGCCCAAGATTTTTTTGGCATAGGGATGGTTCTCTACATTTGATGATGGAATGTCAAATGGCTGGGAGAATGTATCACCACCTATAAGATTTATGTTACCATTATTTATTCCTTTTTATAATATGTTTTGTTATGATTTTTTAGAGTCTTCAAGGGTTTCAGGAATGTTTTGGATATTTTCTAAGGGTTCACATTTGGGAATTGTCAGTAAAAACCACGAAAAATCTCCAAGAAACTGTACAAAATGAGGTTGAGGGATATGGGATGGCCCATAGTTAAGGAGAATAATTTATAGACATTGCAGCCACCCCAAGTAATCCATGAGACCTGAGATACTGGGATTTCACATAGTTGGCACATGGTTTATCTAGCCTTGCAGTCTAACCATGGTGATTAACTTTTTAGGCTAGTAGTAGTCACATGGTTATCATATATTTTGTCTAACTATAGGATCTAACCTTGTGTAGCATTAAAAATGGGTTAAAAAAAAAGGATTCAGTATTTACCCAAAACACCTAATTTCTTCTCCAACTCAAACCCAACTCAATAATTCTTTTTCTCGGTGGTTAAGGGGGATCTCCCACTTTTTTAGAAGTGAATCTTAGGGTTCTCAAGTTACTCTAAAGGAAATTATTCCCTAGTAAGTCACATATCAAGGTGGTTTCTTGTTTTTCCTAAGATTTATCTCTCTCTATCTCTCTCCAATTTTTCTAGATCTACTTCTATCACATGTAGATCTATGTTTTTTATTTCCAATAGTGTTTAGATTTGGGTTTTTGATGTTAGGTAAATGGATCAAAGGTGATTTTTTAATGTTTCACTTGTATTTTTGGTGCGATTGTGTGGTGGGTCAATTTTTACAAACCCTATTGTAGGTTTCTTCACACTCATCTCCATTTTGTTAGATATAGAATGGTTAATTTCAAATTAATTTGGTTTTCTTGAGATTGATTAGTATTGTGATGTATGAATATTGATTAAAATCTATTTTGTATTGATTGGTGGATTTTGGGGAAAATGGGTTGTCATTGAGGAGGATGATTTATATTTTGATTTTAAAATGATGACTCTAAAACCATTGAATCGGTGGATTTAAGGAAAATGTATTTACATCAAATTGTTGTTTTATTGAATTTTGTTTTGTCATGGTTAATTGTTTAAGGGTTTTTCCTATAAATTGGTGATTTAATGAGGCTAATTTGGAATATTCTTTTTGTTATGAGTTTTTAAATTAATATTTTCGTTTTTTTGTGGTCTTGGTAAATTTTATTTTTCATGTTTGTTCGATTAATGGTTTAAGAATGTGTTGAAATGGATTGGTAGTGTTCATGAAGAACCAATATAAAAAGGGGGTGGCTTCTGAATGTGAAGTACCACCGTCACGGACATGTGGGAATGATGTACCACTATAAAGGAAGAGGGTTCTACGGGCTTGGATGTGAAGTTACACCATTAGGGCTAATCCTAGTTGGGTGTATTGTATTTTATAAATATGTTTGTAATGTGTGTGCAGCCATACAAAGTGAATTTGGATATGCTAATATGTATTGGGAAATTGGTTAATGAAAATTTTGATTTCTTTCTATGGTACTATGTAGATTTAGGTAAACTTGTTTGGTAAGGGTGTGATTGGATTACTGTAGATTTTTGTGTTGTTTGATGTTTTATATAAAAAAATTATATAAATGTGATAATAGTTCTATCCTAGTGGTGGGTGTAGGGAAGTGCATTCGGAGAAAAATACTAACTATTTTTACTCACCTCCTATTTTGTAACATTTTTGAATTTTCATATATGGTATTTTAGGATATTAATCAGGGTAAAACATCTCATTCCATTTTTGGTTCATTGTGGTGCTTGGTGGTATTGTTGTGCTTAGAGCATGGCGCTTTGAGTTGAGTTGTAGATTTATGTCATGGATTCTTTCTGATTTGTTGTTTATTCATTCTCTTGGTACTCTAATTCTGGATTATAGTTTTTATAGTTGTATAATTCCATTGGAATTTTTAAACAATGGTTTGTTTGTATGGTTATCTCTTGGAAATGTGTTTTATTGGTTTAAATTGTTGACATGCATCATTTAGTTTTAGTTGGTTATTGATCAACTTGTTGGTTTCTTTTATTCTGATAAAAAATTGTTCCCCAATTTTTCTTGAACCCCTCTGCATTTATTTCTATTATTTGGAACCATGGGAAAATCGCTCAAGGCCGAGTAGCATTTGACCACCTTCTCAAGCCAATGAAGAGGGGAAGGATGTTATAGTAAACAAGAAAGATATGTAAGAATAAACAAGTGTACAATGGTATGAGAATGTTATCATAACATTAGGCGATCATTCCCTTGATATCCATGATCATAATCATCAATAATTTCCTAAATATTAGCAGTTTATAAGAAATGGATCATAAGGTAAATAATATCACAATCCATGAAATCATGACATATGATTGAGGAAATGAATTTTAGAATACACATAAACATGTAACATCATTCCCTATAAGTCAATACATATTTCTGGAACATATCCGGGCACTTCATGGAGACTACAAATAATGGTAAGGACACAACACCATATCCAATCATAAATATTTACTTGTATAGGGCCAGGTTTACACATATTCTCATCTCGGATAGGGTATCCATGTCTTCCCATAGTGGATTGGGTTCCCCGTCTTCCATTCTCATGGTGACAACACCTACTAGGTGGGAATCACCACCATCCCTAGTCATAGTCATGTCCTTGTAAGGGATCATTTTTCCCCATATTAACATATTATATCAAGCCCACAAAATTGATTCCCATCATTATCTCATGAGATATAAATCATTACCCAATTAATAGGAGGAAGATATAGTTCACACTATTCACATAATAAAATAATTCAAACTTGTTCCACAAGAAAATAAAACATTCATCATATCATGACCTATAAAAAGATGAGGGTTTCATGAATATCATATCATAAGCCATGAAATGAAATGGGTATCATAATCATTTAATCACATCATAACATATGGAAAATAGATAGGAGTTTTAATCATTTAATTAAATCATTACCAATGAACAGAAGTGGGTTTCAAAAGCATATAACCCGTAGAAGATAAAAGGGTGTCTCAAGAATAATGATATTAAAACATAAACCATTCAATAAAAAATATGAATATTATTCTTAGATCATGTCCCCAATAAAGCATATATTAGAAAAATGGAATAAATATAAAATGGAGAATGATTTTTAAATATTACTTTCTTTAAAAGAAATTATTCAATCGTTTTGAGAAACCATTTCCTATAACAATTGATCTACAGTTTCAATTAAATCATTTCATTAGATTAATAAATTTTCAACATTAGACATTATTTTTAATAAATATATTATTTTTATAACCTATTTATTTTAAAATAGTTCTAAAAAATTTAATGGAATCTGGAAAATATTTTAAAAATCATTTTCTTTGAGAACACCTTGAAAACACGGTATGAAATATTGAAAAAAATTAATCCTTTTTCTTATGTAATAATTTGAAAAATAAAAACAATGATTAAAAAAAATTAAAAAAAATTTACCTTGAAAACCTATAAAATAATAATGGAAACATTTTAAAAACCATTTTCCTTCAAAACATATAAAAGAATAATGAAAACACTTAAAAAACTTTTTTAATATATGACATTCTTTAGAAAACCTTTTTATTTTAAAATAAAAATTTTTATTAAATATTAGGAAAACAATTACAGAAATTATATTATTAATCATACAATGCAATCATAAATTAACAATAGAGAAGCTCGTACATGTCAAACAATCCTATTAAACCTTAAAAGTTTAAAAGAGTTCTTTGATTAGAAAATACATTAATATTATATTTACAAAAACAATTTATAAATGTAATACATGGAAAAAAAATTATTTAAACACACAAGTATAATAATAAAAAAAATTGAAAAATCATTTCCTTAAACATGGTTTTGAAAGAACAAGTATTTTTTAATGAAAGGGGAAATAAAGTCATAATTTTATAAAAACAATTTCAAAATTATATTATGTTTTGAAGTGTATGCAAATTATACCATTACATGTATTTAACATTAATATCCATTGGGTATGAAACTTCATGAGAATTATTGATATATGAATCATAATTGTTCATCGATGGAAGCATAATCATATACAATCTCAAAACAATTATGAGATTAAAGCTATAATCCATTACCACATTGGAAACTTTAAATCTTAAGAAAATGGAAAGAATGAAATTACATGAATAATAATATATCATGAAAATAAGTATATAAATCATATAACATTTTAAAAAATAGTATATAAACCTCATAAAATATTATATATGCATACAAATGTATTTGTCTCAAAGATGGAAAATGGGGACAAAATTACTTTTCTGATTTGGTAACTGTTAAAATATAAACCATATAAAAGAAAGATAATAAAATAGTTACATAAATACACATAAAATTAATTATATGAATCATATAATGCATCCGTTTTTATAATAAAAACAATACAAAATAAATTAGTGATGAGTAAGACAAGGTTCTCACAGAAATAAAAATCGAGATGAAATTCCCTTACCTTAAGTCTTCAATTTATTAGTACACATTCAAAAATCATGTATAATAAATATAAGTTTTTTATAAATCTTCCATAAAAACATATTCTTATTTAATATAACATATATTAATCACTTATTACTTTATATTACCTGTTTATTAACAATTCCATTTTGATGTAATGTTTCAGGTAATAATTGTTTTCTTTATCATATATGTTTTAACAATTTATTCTTGATCCTATTATATAGATGATGATTTAATTATTTCAAAAATAAAAAAAATATTTATATATATTATATATTAATTATATGATTATTTATATTAATTTATAAATTATATAAATATTAAATTAAATACAACGTTCGGGGATACACTAGGTTGTACAAACGCATTAACGTTGCTTCCGTTTTATTACCATATTGAAAGAATTTAAGTAAATGAAATTTATGTATTTAAATATATAATATCATTAATGTAGAGTAATTATTTTATATATGTAATATATGTTTACTAAAACCGTTCATAATACATTCCATGCAATGTGATAATGAGTCACAATGCTCTGATAAGGCGGTAGTCCACACTTCCATAAACTAAGTTATCCTAATTACAAAAATTGGAAAGAATGAAGGTAATTATATAATGAATAAATTTATATAAATAAATCATAAATATCACATATATATTAAATATAAAAACATATTTTACATCATAATTCTCAACCATGAGAGGTGGTAAAGGTAAAAAACAACATTGTTTCATGAAGCGGTAGTTCAGTGTGCACTAGAATGGTATGTTTTTTTCCCATTATATAGAAGTTTGTGTATTTTTTTAACAACCCTACACTTTATTTAACAGTTAAACATAATTTATTACATAAAACATAGACTTGATACAACCTAGAATATCAATAGGTTTAATGTCTTTGGGGCTTAGAAGCATTACATAACAACTTAAAACATTAAATACACATCTTTATTGAAAACTTCTTTTACCTGCCCACACACATTCCTTCGTACTTTGCATTGCATTAGATAACCCGAGGACATACATAGAAAAAGGGTGAGAAATAAATCCCAGTAAGGGAGTAAATATAGAATAAAATTATTTATATATTATGTTTTAGTCATTAGGCATATTAATGTCGCATAAGAGAAATAATAACATAAAGGCATGATATAGCATGATTATCATAACCTGGAAATGTGGCATAAAAATTTAACATTATATTATCATGATATAATGCTAATTGACCTTGGAAAAAGATTGAACCCTCATTTAACTTTAATTATTATGAGTAAACCATAATTTCACTTGATATATCATGATATTAATATTTACCTAATTCATTGGAGTGTTATCAGGGCGCACCCTTCTTAATCGTTTCATTTCATGCATAAATATCCCATATGGATCATATAACATAGATTCATTAGACATCATAATTTATTCCATGATAAAGGAATGTATAATTCATAATTTAAACTCTATAATAAATATATTAAAGTACATAAAGTTTAATACATTTGATAGATAAATGGGCCTGGTATTCACTAAGCAATGACTTTGGCTTGGAAAATCACGGGGCAATTTTTGGCTGCATAATGGCGTGACATAAGAATTCATAAAAAAAAATTATGAGAGTGAATGGGGTTTCTCATCATATGTACATAAAATTTACAGTATGAGGGTAATATATATACATTTCACAATATATGAAATGGAATTTAGAATCATAAAACAAGAGAACTATTTGAATGTAAATGAGGAGAGAGAAATATCAAACGGAATTTCAGCATGGTAACAGGTGTACATGAGGGCATTAATGAAAGAGAAAGGGGTATCTCATCATTAAAAAATAAGTACGGTGGTATGAGGGAGGTGCGACATCATACAAAGACATTTGTAATGGAAAATACTACGGTATAGAAACATAAAGAAATTTGGACAAAAAATTGAGAGGATGAAATCCATTACATGGATGTGTGATCCAAAGGCTTGAGAGAGTCTTGAGGGAGGATTCATGGTATCTTATGGTTCCTTGGGAGGATACTAGAGATATGAGGGAAGATAAGGGATGTGATCCATTGGTTTTGAGTGAGGAGAAGTTGGAGCTCGGGTGGGTTGATATTGAAAAGGAGAGGGAATTCTTTATTATTTGAGTTTGGGACACCACACATTAAACTAATAAAAACCACAAACCAACCCATGGTTTTTTCAATGATTTTTCCCAAAGGGGAGTGGAAAATATTATTTTATAAGGCCAATGGCCTAAATTCTTAAAATATTATGCTTTCTTAGGTGGAGCTTTGTCAAACTCTCAAGAAAATCATTTTAAAAGTTTAAATGTTTTATAAGTCTTCGAGGGTCCACTGAGGAACCATAAAATTAATAAAATTAATATAAAATAACATTATTTTAAACATAAAATATTTATTGGACTAACATTCATTTAATAGTATTTTATTACATCACTATTGGGTCATTATGATGTCATAAAACAAATTATATATTCAAATAGTTTTAATTTTTACCCAAAAATTTGACAGTGTAATAAAATTTGGGAAAAAACATTTGGATAATTTCAACATCCTGATTCCAAAAGTAATATTCATTTTATATAATTTTTTTTCCAAATATGTGAATCTTTACTTTTAAAATAAATACCGACATGTATGGAAAATTCATGGGTTTTGAAAAAAAATGTTTTTAATCCTTAATAAAAATTACAATTGTATTCATAAAAATTATACGATCATTTATATTTAATAAAAATTATTTAGTAATAATAATATTTTATTAAAATATTATTTAATTCTAAAACTCTATTAATTCATCAAAACAGATTTATTAATTGAATATTAACTGAAATTACTATTTGTTCTTTAAAAATAATTTACATAGTAATAATAAGGAAATGAGTGTATATTCATTATAAAAAATAAATAACATGATAATAGTGATAGGGGATTGTTACATAACCCCTTATAACACCCGCATAAGACCTAAGGGTAAGGTGTGCGATGGTGAAAGACTCTTGGGGTGGCTCAGATAACATCGCTCGAGTGGTAATCTCTATCAACTTTCCCTTCTCCCGTAGGTGGTTCTATTCAAGCTCAACGTGCGGAAGCTCAGATTGGTATTGGTCAAGATAAAATCCCAATTATGATACCTCCTTTACTAGATCTAATAAATGGGCTTTGTATGGAGCAATTCTATTGGATGAGTTCATCACTTCCTTTGTCTGAGTAAATTGGATTTGTTATGGACTTATAATTAAACAAATCACATAATCACTATTTAATGGATATATTAGCAATGGTAAAAATTCATAATGGTATTTTTAAATCCAATAACATAAAAAGAAGGAAGTTTATATTTTATATAACCATTTTACATAATAATACATTTAATTTGATCGAGAGAAATTTTCATTCATAAATATTTGGATCATTGCAATTTTTTGTTGAGAAATTATAAGAAAAAAATATTATTATATTTAGGATACATTTGTATTATATTATCACGAAATATGTTTAATTAAGTTGGTATAGAAGGAAAATCGTGTAAATGAACTTGAGGAAGGATGTTTCCCCTTCTTTGGGTAAATTCTTCTGGTTTTGACCAAAGGGATTCTTTGGATTGATTTATTCCCAAATGGAGGCTTCATGGAAGATGGTTGGAATGTTGGGAAGTTATTTGGGAAGATATTTAATGAACATAAGTATCTTTATTGGTGTTAGTATTTGGGATAGGTGGCGGCCTTTTATAAGGGATGGAGAGGACATAGTTTGCATTTTTTTAAACAAGTAAGGTGTGACCACTTTTTTACCCAAAAAATAAATTAAAAACAAAAACCTCTATAATATAAGATGAATTCTAGAAAAATGTCTATACCATGGGTTTTGGACGTGATTCTAGGTCAATATGGCTCTCAAGTTTGAGGATTAGTCCTTCAGTAATAATAGTTTTCTTCCTTGTGGGTGTGTCGCTTTCGCGGTTGTACCCAAATTTTTATAAATAATTTTAATCAAATTCACTATTATTTTTGGTCAAAAAATATTTTTATATTATAAGACTATAAATATTATACTTATTACAACCATTTATGTCCATTTTAAAAAATTCTATTAACAAAAGCATAAAAATTGTGTTTACTGATAGACCCACAGATATGGAAAGAATGTGGGTTTTTAAACTGAGAATGTTCAAAAGTTCGTTAGGATTTTATTTCTAAATTCAATCTCAAATTGATTCCAATGACCTAAATTGTAATAATAAATTTATATAAGATCTATGTTTACTTTAAAACCAACGTAAATTATAATTTAAATATATAAAACAGTATATGAAAACTCTGTTTCTATTTAAAATTAAGTATTTTTTATTATTCTCCTACAAATGATGTTTCTCAAAAAAAATACCCAGAATTAAATCTAAGAGAATTTTGACATTATTAATTAAAAGATAATGTTTTTTATGAAATTAAATTCCAAAATTTTTGCAAATATAATTTCATTATTGTTCACATAAGGATATAAAAGCAGTGAATTTGATATAACATTATTTTCAAACTATAGAAACTTTTCCATTATTACATGTGTTTATTATAAATATGATTTATTTATATAAAAAATTATAAACAATATTTAAAAATTCTTTTTTACTATTCATATTAATATTTTTAACAGGTAGGTTATATCAATGGCGGAGTTTCATATGGCGTTTGAGGTCCTCATTCCCCTTACTGAAGCTCCTCCTCATATGAAACCTGTAATTTCTCGGCACTAGGTTACTATCTAGTGGCCTCATTTTCATTAAATATTCCCTCCATGGATCTTATCAATGCATTACTCCTTACTTTCTTCAGGCTTCCATGGAGATACCAATTTATTCTTGGAACGGAAATCCCACGGTTCTCAACATCCTGACATAGGCGTTCAATAAAGCCACAGACCAACTCTACTGGAATTTGTTATTAGTTTTCATCAACGATAAGCCACTATTGCATATATTCCATGGTATTCTTGATTCCTAGAGTTTGTTTTCATTATCCCCCATTTCCTCTATGTCTCAGAAGTCATTATTCATCACTTTGGAATAAAAAGTGGCTTTTACTAGGTCCTGGTGTAATGCCCCCGAGCATTTGGTAGCTGGTGATTCAATCTGTCCCACTATGCGATGGAGGCCCATCAAGGGTGGGAGTCACCCGCTACTGCAGTGTGGATTAGTCTACCAGGGTATCCTATCCACTTTCATAATTTTTCCTTCATGTGATTCATTGGTATCCTCCTAAGAACTTTTCTCTATGTGGAAGGTTGTACTATTTATATAGAAGAGTCTGTAGTGGCTCAGATCTTCGTTGAAATGGACATATCTCAGCTACTTCTAGTCCAAATCAAGAAAAATGTTCAAGAATATTTTTCATGGATCCAATACATCATCTTCCTATCACCACCCAGGCATTACTCTTTTTATCAGCTTCATGGGAACAGACCTCTGGATTATTGGAGGAATTGGTCAAAAAAGTGTGCTAGCTCAAGGCGGCCTCCTCTTCACAAGAATAGTCCCCCCTCTCCAGATTCCTTAGAATAAATATTTCCCAGTCACATAGGGTCAAGGAAATATTTGGAAGGCTCTGGTTTGGATGATCTCTCCCTTGTTGGATGCTAGCAGAATTTTTCATCTTCATCCACACCTGACACTGAAGTTCCACCATGTTTGACTATGGTTCCTTACTTGTTGCAGGCTATGATTTAGATTGGGTTCTCTGGGGACTTCTAGGATACATCCATCATATTAGCTTGGGGAAAATATTGGGTAATCAGTCCATAGGCCAATATCCTCTATCCCTGCGATTTTGGACCTTCAAATTCAAGGTATTTCTATTCCCCTTCCCCACACATTCATAAAGTAGATGTTCTAGATAAATTCTCAGTTGTGGAAATAATTAACTACATGAGTCCTCACAAGTCCCTTTCATAGAAGTAGTCGTAATCAATACTGTCCCTAATGGGTGTGGGTACATTACTTTCATCTGGAAAAGATCAAGAAACTCTGACTTCTAAGTACTCACTTAGGGGTTCAAGAAATGAATTATTTCATAGCCCGGATCCTTTACATGCCTCCTTAGAAGATTCTGTGTTACCTCTCAATGGGGTTTGCACAATGGTGAAAATAAATTACTTTCATAAATGATCTCATTCATACACCAAAACTAAAATTTCTACTTTAACAAGGGGTAAATCCAAATGCACTATGATCAATGATTAATATATTCTAATGGAAGAATCATGGTTTGGGGTCACAGGTTAAATATTAATAAATTTACAATGAATCCTAAATGAAAAAATTACCCTTGTGGTAGTGTTATACCCAATTAAATTTCCTCTAAGATATTATAGTATACCCATCCAATAAGGATAATACATGTACTATATGAAATTCCATGCAATATTAATACCTTCTTAATTTGTAATAATTATATATTGGTGGAGCTGTTCTTTGATTCGGATCAGCATATAACTATGAATGTCTCATGTAACCCCCAAGGTTGTTGTCATGACCCAACTTATTCAAGATGATGGATGGTACAATAGTGTTTCACTCCCTTCCTACCTCAAGATGAATAAGATATAATGACCCCCAGTTCCCACCTTCGATAGGCCCCAAAGTGGAGACTAGAAAAATGGTTATAGAATCTCAAATAATATGGAATGAAATACACTTTTTCAAAGATAAAGATCGGAAGATAAGATTGTAAATCCCAAGAAAAACCAAATACCAAAGTAAAAGAAAGTCCAAAATCCATTACCACATGCATTTTCAAAAGTAAAGTTGTTATAGGGTACAACAAAACTCCAAATTAAGGTACAAAAAGAAAAGAGACTAATAAGAATCAACAACTAATCTTAATTTCTAAGCTAATAATGTTCAGTACAGTCCTTAATGTCCTCCTAGAAACCTGAATACAAATTTATATATGTAGGGTGAGCATACAGGTATACTCAGTTGGAAATCTAAAGCAACCCAAGAATATGTGGGGATCATACTAATTTCCCTGTGTGAAAAATGTATAACCTTAGGAACGCACCAAGGAATACTAACCAGCCCAGCCTCAGCAAGAACACTTTCCAAATAACACGAGTCATGTAATGTTGTAGTATAATCAAATAGAATATTGGTTACCTCACACCACCTTCCCAGTAGTTGACTGTGAATCCCTAATGGATAACATCTTGATTCTACCACTCTTCCCAGTACTAATTCCTACCTCCATAACCCACCCGCAAATACATGGGCCTCAAACCACACACAATCCCTCCCGCAAACACCTATTCCACAACAACCACGCCTCTCGCCCGAAGACACCTAGGCCTAATCCTAAAGACATGTGGGAAAAAAATCCCAGCCCAAAAACATCGAGGACAGTCATCTACAGCGAATCCTTTCCTGAAGGATCATGGAATATGGTAAGCATCAATCCATTGTAGCCTTCTCAGATATGATCTAGCGGTAAGAACTGGAAAAGGGTGTGAGGATGAAAGCCATGAACTAGCCTTCCATCCTCCCACTGGGATGTTGTGAAAGACTCACTGCCCAATGAAATGGGGGTTTTGGATCATGGTTCTCAAAAAGGGTGTGGTTCATATATGAATCATAAGGAATGGTAATTTATACATATATAGGTATGAAAACACTCAGCCTAAACCTATGGATCCCAAAACAAACAACCAACTCATACATAACCATGTTTCTACTACCCCTATATACACAACCACGCAATAGAAACTACCAAATCATAACCGAACCCATTTTTCACTTAACCACTTTACATTTATTAATTAAGTGATCCACTTTAATTTATTACATCACTACTAGGAAACTACCAATCACAACCATATCAAAACAACAAACAAAACCAGATTTACAGTCCCACTATATGCCCCTATTCACCCACAACCAACTATTATTATTCAAAGTTATACGGAAGAGTACTAATATTTCCATGACGTAGTCCCATTTCATAACAAGTCCTTAACCACCTCATAGTCCAACTTCACAACATCACTCTACAACCACATCACAAACAAAGACAATCCCACTACATATATATTTATTAATTCCACAATCAATTAGTCTATCAACGTAAGACTTCAACACACCACACGTACAACCACACACACATAACCAATAATAACTATCCTTTTAAACACATCCCAACTAGACACTCATACCACTCCCTTCTCATAGAACCAACTCCCTTTTCCCACCTATGTACCCATAATTGTGCACCCAAGAGCAGCACCAAACAACTCACACAGAACCCAATAGAAAAGATCACTCAGCCGCACATAAATACATGATATATATATTCAGAGTTGGTAAACACTATTATTTAACCCTTTTGATAAATAAATGTGATCATAAAAGGGTTTTCTTCATGTGGAATTCATTTCATTCAACTAGGTATACGTGATTAGCCAGATTAGGATTTACATCAATTATTCATCAGAAAAAAAACAATAGTTATAAATCATCACCCATGCATAGAAAAATACCACCAACGAATGCTATTTTTAGAAGTATTTTCTTCCCCAAAATATCATTACAACAAGAAGGATAACAAAAAAACATATGATCAGACATCAATCCACTCCTAGTCTGTTATTTCCATAACCTTGTTGTCTTGTGATCACATTACCTTGTTGTTTATTTCTTGTTTTAAGAAAATTAATCATCTATTCATCACAAATAATATTTTTTACAACCACACTGCATGATGAACAATTTAAGATAGGCAAATGAAATCCCTACCTGGATGATCACATGATCGAAGTTCCTCCTTGTGCCAAAAATAGGGGATCACGCGAGCAGCTGGGAATAACTCCAATAAAACTAAGTAAGTGGGGATATATCACGTGCACACAACTCATCTAGGGAGGAAGTCCATCAAGTCACCTTGGGATAAATGAAAACTCACTAGGAAGGGATGATCTCAGTATTGAAGATTAAGATCCTATATAAAAGGAAGAACGATTTCTAAATGTTATTAACGTGGGAATATGGTAAAGATCATGTGGTTGGGTATCTCAAATGACCAAGGATGTTATGATATTAAATATATAATTAATATAATTTAAAACACCATTAAAATACCCACTTAAGTTTGTTAACTCGGTTTACATCAAATAAGACATAAGAGGGGAAAACCCGAATGACTGGGAAAAACTGGGAAAGTTGTAAACGAGTCACCAAAGAGTGAGTCACTGAATCTATGATGAAGATATAAGGACTCACTGATGCAACCAATCACTGATTCCATGAATCACCAACACCCACTACCTAATTATGTCTCGGCCTACCGATTCCTTGACCTACTGATGCCCTGACCTATCGAAGCCTCAACCTATCAACGCCCTGGCCTACAGACACTAACTCCCTCGACACAGAGATGTTGATGCCCCTAACCCACCAAGGCTGACACCCCTAACTCACTGATGATCTGAAAAGATGATGCTCTTTCATGTCGATGTCAATGCCCTAATTCACTGATGAAAAAATTGGAAAAACCAGAAATTTGGTAAACACGTGAATGAGACACAAATGCCTCCTAAAACACCCAAAACACTGGTTTTTTTCACAAATTAATGGCTTTGGGAAAATTTGGGTTGTTACATTGGATACCTCTCAAACTATTCAATCCCTCTAGAATTCAAAACTAACGTATAAGAAAAGGGGTATGAATAACCACCCCCATAAGATACCTCTCAGGGACAACCCACCTTGTGTTATTCTAAAGATGGAGTGAAGACCTCAACATCCAAGGAAACCTCCATGGATTCTATCTCCTGAATAGCTTTAGACATTCTAAGGCCCTCAATTCCCCAAAAAACCTCAAAGTAGCATGGTCACACCATCTAGACACATGGATTAGGGAGCACCATCCTCCATGTCAAGATATTATCCGGTTTGGATAGCACTGTCTCGCCTGAACGGGTTTAATCACATCCACATTAATGCATATTTATTAGGGATTAGGTCCTCCCACCCCCACAGTCATAACTTCTTCACTCACATTCATAGAATAGGGAAACAACTCATCTTATAACAATATAAGTTAAGAACTATATCGCAGAACGAAGTATGAAATTAAAGCATGGAAATAAAGCATATAATAGTTTTGGGTATTCATCAAGAATATTTTCCTCCCGATCCCATGTACTCTCCTCAAGGCCACCATGCCTCTAGAGAACACAAACCAAAGTAATGGTCCACCCACAAAGAACCTCCTTCTTATGATCCTTGATTCTAATTGGGCGTTCTATGAATTTCATGTCATCCTTGATATCCAAATCTCCCAAGTCAATGATGTGGGATTCCTTGTATAGACCCCGATGGAGTTGAGATACATAGAAGATGTCATGGATCCTCTCTAAATATGGTGGAAACACCATATGATATACCACCTCTTCATCTTGTCCCAACACCTCGAAAGGCCTAATGAACATGGGAGAAAGATCACTCCATGTACTGAACCTTCGCTGCCCACGTTGAGGGGAAAACATCATGAACATGTTTTCCCCAACCATGAACTCTGAGGGCTTCCTCCTATGTTTATCACACAACTTCTGGTAGTCCTGAGCCTCCTTAATCCTCTCACTCACAAGCTAAACCTTCATTGTTTTGCGTTGAATTACCTTTGGGACAGAAAGGGATACATCCCCAACCTACGTCCAACATATGGGTGAACAACATGGTCTTCCATACAAGGATTTGAATGGTGTCATGCCAATTATAGAGTGAAAACTACTATTGTAGGAAAACTCTACCTGGGTAAAGTGTCATACCCACGATCATATGATGTCCAAAACACATTCCCATAGCATATCCTTCAATTTATAGATGATACATTCTATATTCCCATCAGTCTGATGGTGGAAAGCTGTGTTGAGGTGTATCTGGGTGCCAATAGAATGTGGAAATCCCATCTAAACTCACGAAATACAACTTGTATCTCAATCCAAGAAACTATATCTTTTTACTCCATGGATCCGCACCACCTCATCTATATACCTCCATGCCAAGGAATCTATTGTTCTCAACTCCTTGATTTCTAGGAAGTGAACCGAATTTGTCAATCAGTCCACTGCTACGAGAATTGCATACACCATGAGTCCAAGGTAATCCCACATCAAAATCCATCGAGATGTCATCCCACTTCCACTCGGAAACATATAAGGGATTAAAAAGACCACCAGGAACATAGTGATCAGCCTTCATCTACTAACACACTAAGATCCTTTCCACAACCATTGCAACATCCAACTTAATCCTATGCCACCAAAACTATTCCCTCAGGCCATAGTACATCTAATAAATTATTTTCTGTACCTCTAGGGTGGTCTATATAAATCATATAGAACTTCCTCATGAATCGCCACTAGGACAAATAGCTTCCCACAGAACATCATCTGATTTTGACTATCCTCCAACCATCCCTTCGGAGACTCACCCTAGACAGTGTTACCATGAATCACTTCAGTCTATGAGTCTCCTCACTAAGATTCCTCCACCTGTCACACCAAGGGAGACTATACTATCATCTGAAACAGATAGCCTCAGCTGTCATCCACCCTCGCATCTAGATGAAAAGTGTACAACTTTTCCAACCACTTCCAAGAATCCATGGAATCCTGAACTACATATTTTTGTGACTTCTAATTCAAGGAAAAAAGACACCACATTCCCTTTTACTGGGGTGTAAGAGTTATCAGAGTCATAGTCCTAGAGAAACTTCATCCACCTCTTTTGCCACATGTTCTGGTCTCACTAGGATAAGATATACTACATTCTATTGTGATATGTGAAGATAGAAAAAACTCTCTATGATTAGGTAATGTCACCAAAACTTCAATACAAACACAACCATTGCAAGCTCTAGATCATGGGAGGAATAGTAACGTTCATGTGGAGGTAACATCATAGACCCATAATATATCACTCATCGTTGATGTAGCAGCACAAACTCCAACCCTAGGATGGAATCATCATATAACACCTTGAACATCAACCCTTACTCTAGAAACCTAAGCACTTGATCGCTGACTAGATTTCCCTTCAGGTAGCTGAAATCAGCCTGACACTACTCACTCCATAAGAATGCTGGGTCTTTTTTGGTCAAATAATTCAATAGATCTTCAACTCGAGAGAATTTGGGAACGAATAATCAGTAATAGCCATCTAGACCTTGAAAGTGGCAAACCACCGCTACATCCTTGGGAGTTTCTTAAGAAACAACTAGCTCGGCCTATAATGGGTCTGCTACAATCCTATACTGGAAAACCATGTTTCAATGGAACTACAACTCTCACATCCAGAACATGCACTTGGACAACATCCCATAGAGTTTTTGGTGTTAGAGGACCACCAAGAAAGCCCCCATATTCTCAATGTTCTCCTCACCATACATTGATTAGATCAGAATTTCATCAATTAACATGGCAATGAACCAGTCCTGGAACTCACAAAAAATAGATTTTTTGATCCCTCTGAACATAGCTGTTGCATTTTTGACACCTACGGTAATGACCTCGAACTAAAAGTTCCCATACCTGCATCTCAAAGTAGTCTTCTAGATATCATCCTCCTTTACCCTCAACTAGTGATATACAGATCATAGGTCTATCCAAGAGAAAAAAACGTTTCCCATTAACTTGTAGAAAAGATCATTGATCCTTCGGAGGGGATAATAGTTCTTAAGCGTCACTTGATTCAGTATTTTGTAGTCTATGAATAGCCTTAGACCACTCTCTCTCTTCTTTACAAACAAGAAGAGGGCACACCACGATGACTTAGTCATCATAATAAATCCTTTCTTTATTAAGTCAACAATCTATATCTGCAACTCACACAACTTTGAGGGTGTCATCTGATAGGGAGCCATCGATGTCGGACTGGCACTAGGTTGAAATTCTATTCGACACTAAATGTCATTTCAATGTGGTAGAGTTGAATCCTCCTTTGGAAATACATCCAAGAACTCAGTAATAACCCTCATAAATTCCACCATTTATGTTTCTACTGATTCCACTGATAGTTTATCTAATAAAAAAAGAAGAGGCTCCACATTTTGGTTTTCCACCTAACAAACCCGTTCTCCAATGAAATTTATGCACTATTCATCCATATCTAAGAACATGACTCTCCTCCATATGCATTTGATAATGGATTGAATAGAAAACAACCAATATATGACTAGGATGTAATCATATGACTGTATTTGTAGAAAAAAAGATCCCCATGGGACTGATGTTGTCCCATAATGAGTCTACATCCACAGAACACATCAAACAGAATAGTCTAACCTTCTATAGGCATACTCAACACCAGGGGAATGGGAAGTCTCTATATGTGTAGACCTAAGTAATGCTCTAGACTGGGTTAAACAAAGGAGTGAGAATCTCTTGAATCAAACAAATCATATGCAAGGCAACTTAACGATCGATCGGACTTCGAACAACCTCTGGCCCTACTCGAACTGAGGTCTTTTTGGATTGAAATTGTCCATATCTATATCTTCTATCTCTCTTTCTTCTACCACCTTCTTAACCATACCATTTTCAAGGTCCCTGGGAATCCCCCTATTGTTTTCCTCCTTTAGCATCATCAACCCTCGATGGAGTGGGAGCTCACTGCCCCTACTACGGGAATGGCCTGACTAGAAACTTCTACGATTAGGGTGGGTGCGGAACCTGCCCACCAACACTATACAACACTCAAAATAGGTACTAGTTTTAAAGATTCCCACATCCTCCACAGATATATCACATTAGTCCCAGGTATGTGGGGAAAGGATGAGTACCAAGAGACCAGAACTGCAACTATTGAGGATTAATTTCTGCTGGGTGAAACCTGGAAGGCCCTAACGCTGGAGACCTACTGCTGAAGATCTTCCCCTTTAACAAAAATGGTTGGCTCTCCTCTTTTTACACACCTCCCAATGATTGAATCATTTCCATTACCAAGACATTATTTTGAACCACTATGTATATCAGTGGACTATAGGGAGTAATAGCATACTGAAGAGAAGGTCAGAGGGCCTCCCCTAAGCATCTCACTTAAGACTCCTCATCCAAAAAGTTATTTTGTGAGAAGGGTAGAAGATCCATGAAATTGATTCCTAATTCCCATACTTACATACTCCCCTACTGTAGGGAGAGAATATCCTATCTCTTCTTGGACTTCATCATGGAAGAAAGGAATTTGTACCAAAAGTCCTTCTCAATGTCGGCCCATGAAACCTCAATTTCCTTCCTCTCCTTGAGATAAATCTTCCACTGCTGACATGCTTCTCCTGGAATCTGTATCAGCTCCAGAGAAACCCAGTACTCTTTTGGATCTTGGATCAAGTTGAAAGTGATCACCAATTCCTCAATCCAACTCTCTGTCTCCATGTTTGAGACGCTACCCTCATACTTCCCCAGAGTCTACCTTTGGAAGGATAAAAGCATATTCTTCCACTGGTCGTCTTCCAACTCTTGATCAGCCCTATAATGATCAACCAGGTCATCCTTCTAGGCCTAAACTTCTCATACCACATGTGGATGATGTACAAGTTCCATTTCGAAAAAAGTAAATATATAACTTCTATGATTGGGGAGCAGGAAAATTTTCTTTCAAATTTCTTTTAACTCTTAATTTACTTAAAATTCCCAAAATACCCAAGATATATAAGAACACAATCATTATGATTCATGTACCTTCTTTAGGGTACCTACCCCAAAACCAATGTAGCCTCACTTGGTCGTTTTGTAGGTCTAGAGTCCTTACATTCGATCACAGGGGGGCCTAAAATCTCATGTCCTAGCTAGTATTCCTTGGCCTATTTCACGCACCTAGGTAATCTGAAACTATTTCCCTACTATACCATAAAATTTTTACTATTCATAACTCTAAAATCCATCCTATCCCTCAAATCCGAAAACCAAAACCTACGTCTAATACCATTTTTTCACGACGCGCCTTATTTCTTGATAACGGATGGGATAACAGTGTGTCACGCCCTTCCTTACTCAATATGAATGAGATATAATGGCACCCCAGTCCCACCATCAATAGGCCCCAAAGTGGTGACAAGCACAAAGGGTGGCGAATATCAAATAATATGGAATCCATTTTCTTTTATATAGAACACAATCAGGAGATAAGATATTAAATCCTAAGAAGCTCAAAATACCAAAGTAAAAGAAAATCCAAAATCCACTCCCACATGTATGTTAAAAAGTAATGTTGATACAAGGTAAAACAAAAAACCAATGTAAGGGGACAAAAGAAAAGAGATGAAGTAGATACATAAACTAATATAGAAGCCTAAGCTAGTAAATTCCTACATTGTCTTTAATATTTTCCTTGAAACTAGGAAAAAGATTTATATACATAGGGTGAGAATACAAGTATACTCAATATAAAAACTAATGCTACCCATGAAAATGTGGTGGAACACAATAATGTCCCGGTGGGAATAAAATTGTACATCAAGAACCAAACAAGTAATACTAATAATTCCAGTCTCACCAGGGCACACTCTCGAAATAATGCAAGTCAAGTAAAGTAGTAGTATAGGAACATCGACATTTGGGTACCCTACACCACATTCCCACTGGTTGACTGCTCATCCCTAATGACTACCGTCTTGATGCTAACACACTTCCCATTATACATTCCCACTTCCACAACTCTCCCACGCTCACCTGGGCCTCAAACCACACAAAAACCTGCCTGCAGACACCAGGGCCTCAACAACCATGCCTCTCACTTAAAGACACTTGGTCATCATCCTAAATACACTTTGGAAATCAATCCTGGCCCATAAACACCTTGCCCTCTCATCTACAACAAACCATTTCTTGAAGGATCTTGGACTATCATAATTCACAAGCCATTATAGCCTTCCTGGATACACTCGAGCAGTAAGAACCAGAAGAAGGTGCATGGAAGCAAGTTAGTAACCGTCCATCCTTCCTCTCATCGGGATGTTGGGAAAGACACACTCCCCCATAAAATGGGACTTTTCAGGACATGGTTCTCAACAAGGGTGGGGTGTGTATAGAAACCACAAGGAACTATAATTTATATATATATATGCCAGAAAATACTCATCACAATCCTACGAATCCCAAAACAAATAGCCAACTCATACACAACCATGATTCTGTTATTCCCTGTAATGCCCCGACCCTAGTAACCCAGATTTGTTGCATTATTATATAACATTTTCATGATCATAAGGAAATCATGTCTCAAAAGACCGATCAATTTAGTATTATTGGAAACAAGATTCATACATAAGTTCAACTTTACAACTTGAAATAAAATACAACATGAATTTATTCCATTAGAAACATCCAAGCCTCCAAGATTATGCCTGCAAGTCACTCATAACTAAATTCTTCATATCCTGGGAAAATGAAACATAAGAAATGGGTGAGCTCAATTGCTCAGTAAGGGTAAGCAATACAGCGGAAGATAACATAAATATTAATCATGGTGAATAATTGAAACCACATGCCTTTACCAATAATAAACATTAATACTTTTATGGAAAGAATATTAGATGAGTAAATAATTCCATAATGAAACATAATCATGGGTATTCTACTTGTCGAATGACAACATGAACCATAAATATTATTTTCCTAATGAGGGAATGTATAATGCTAGATATTCTAAAACATTTTTTCAAGGCCTCGGCAAAGATGTATAAAAATGATTAAGGCCTCGGCCAAAACCATATATCAGATTGGGAAAGGCCTCGGCCAATTCCACACCTAGATGTCTCATGAGACCTACCAATGCATAGAGGCGCTATAGTGGGATCCACCCATCACTTACTAAGTCCAATACATTCCACATATGAAAAGTTTGAAATATAACATAAACATTCATATTAAAACTCACATACAAAATTTCAATACATTAACCACAAACCATGAATGGTATAAAAATAGCACATCCACAGTCAAACATATCACAAAACCTTCAATAAAATATGGAAGTTTTGTATCATAATAAATCATCTTTAAATAAACTTAAAATCCATCAAAGGATGTTGACATAGATGAAATCAAAACCCTTTTTAGAGAAATATCTCTTTCTATTTTGAAATTATTGAAGTGTTGCATAATTATAAAGACAAAATTTATTTTGAAAATATTCTTATAAGCTTGTAAGGGAATATTCGATGATGATATAATGGAAAAAAATAGATGCACCCGCGATATAAGTTAAAAAACATTCTTACCTTAATTTTTTCGAAAAGGTCATTCAGTAACTTGTTTGGAAAACGATGGAAAGATTTATTTTAGAACAAATAAGGTCAAATATGGGTATAAATGACTTTAACACATTGTCTAGTAAATAGTAAAAAAATATTTGAGATACATTTTTATGAATCATGGATGTTGATGATAAAGAGGTCCCAGTAGATACTTATGTAAAAATAACCTCGGATAATAAAGGGATTGTAGAATTAACCATTCCCTTAAACTTTTACATGGTTGAGGGAAGGTTAACCTCCTTTATAATGGTGAAATAATTGTTATTAAATTAAACAAGAATCATATACATTAATATGATATCATATATGATCTTTTAATATTTATTTGTTAATAATATCTTAGTATTATCATCATTTCGGGTGTCAACGGATTCGTTTTCCTTTATATTCATTGTTATGTGAGACATATTTGTTATGGATGGGATGTATCTTATTCATATCCAATATGATATTAAGTCTTTAAACATTATTTTTAATCATGAAATTAAAATTATTCTTTAATGGATACGAGGGGGAATGATTCTCATCATGTTCGTGGAGACGGTAATCCGTACGTACGCACGAGAGACAATTTCATTATTTTGATATTAAAAAAATAATTGGATGGTATATCGTATATAAAGAATCATTATCATGTTATATTTATTATTTACATCAATTAAACTTAATTATTATACCCATCCAAATAATAATGTATTGAATAACAATTACACCACAACGTGGAGACGGTAAGCGGTATGTACGCACATATGGTGACATGTCATTCAAAGGATGGATTGAATAATGAATATGGTTGTCCCATATTTATAATAACATCAAAGTTTATAGAATATACTAGAGTTATTATTTTATGTTGGAAACAACAAAGAAATAGGAATTTGAAGAAGAAAGGAACTTCAAATAGGTGATGAAATATTTTCCTCTTCTCCGGGTTCTTCCTTTTGATTTGATCAAAATGGCTTCAAAGTTTGGATTTATGACTAAATGAAGGCCTCTAGGATGAAGGGAGGACAATTGAGATGGTATTTGGGTAGGGTTTGGACGATCCAAATGGATTTGAATGTGTTAATTAGAGATAAGGGTGAGTGCCCTTTTTATAAGAGGGGTGAGGGGCACCTTAGGAAAAGCTAGAAATATTATTTTATAATAAAATCATTTTAGGTTTATAAAGGCCCCAAAATGGGTTATTTAAAGGATAAAGTGGGGATGGGTAGAAAAAAACTCAACCAATAGGTTTTAAATTTGTTTTGGTCACTATATTAACTATATCTTTTAGATTTAACTCTTAGTAAAATAGTTTGACATTTACCATGTCCCTTTGTATTTTTATATGATATGGTTAATAAACATACTATATAATTCTAAGAGAAACCCAAGTTGTTCATTAATGATATAACTATCATTATATATGTCATTTTGTAAAACCATATATTTTTAGTAATATAATATCAATTAATAATATAATATTTATTTTAAAAACTCTTTTATGTCAATTTTGACACTATTTGGTATTTTTTTTCTAAATTCATAAAAACATTATAAATTTGAAAAACAATTCATCTAAAAAATCCTAACATGTAAAATTAGCCTATAAATGTTTTTTATGGAATCAAAACTATAAAATTATTTTTATTTTAACATCTATAAAGCCATTTATTTGATTCTTTCATTAATAAGGAAAACATCGCGTCATCATTGTGTCATAAATAAATAAATTTATTTTATGTATAAAAATAATAAATAAAATATTATGAGGAATGAAATCTTTTTATATTTATAATGAATATTTATAGTAGAAATATAAATTATATCTCCTCATATAAAATTTTTTTACTAAAAGATATTTTCTTTTGTTATTTTTGTCTCTACTTTAAATTATTTAATATATAATGTCAGTATCACTTCCAAGTGCCTCCATGGGGTCCCATAGTTGACCCAACGATTCCCATAGTCAGACATGTATCATCCAATAGGTTTATAACACGTGTTAGGGTAATTTAATGTTATTATAATAATATTTTTTTACCTTATTTACCGGATTTACCCTTTTAACCCCGGTAAATAAAATATTTACTGAAGTAAATATTCCTAATGTATAAAGATAAAAGTTACTTATTTACATAAATTAGGCCTCCTGATTGAAAATATGGAATCCATTTTTCTAAATTCAAAACACAGAAGTGGGAGAAATTAATTTAAAATTAATTCTCGTTGTCAAAACAAAAAACATGTTTTTAAGAAATAATAACTATCAAAAGATTGACACTTGCTTATGTGCAGTTTAAATGTGAAATTATGTAAAGTGATAAAAATTGAATTAAATGGTAAAAATATAATCTAATTATACTTAAAAACCTCTAAATATTATATCTTAGTAATATAAATTATTTTTATTAAAAAAAAATTTTAATTAAAATTTAGTATTTATCACTATTCATCAAAAACTGAATGTTTTTAGAAAAATACAAAAAATCACCCTAAGCTAATTTCAATATTCTAAACCCAAAAATGAAGTCCATTATGAAATATAAAGTTGATAAAATTTCAAAAAGTGGGTATTACTATTCATAACTTCTAGTTTTATTTGTCATGATCTCTTAGAATTTCGAAATTATGTACAACGGAAGATATTGCATTATTCAAAGGGAAATGTACCACAGAAGCTTGAGGTGTTAAATTCTCTCCTCCTTAAAATAATTTCATACGCTAAATTTTTAGAATATTACAGCATAATAAGACATGGGTGGTTCTTCATCAAAAGTTCCTCGGGTTCCCACGTTGCATCTTCCATCTTATAGTTTCTCCATAGAACTTTTACCAGACGAGTCGTCGGGTTTCCCAGCACTTG
This sequence comes from Viscum album, assembly GCA_963277665.1. Taxonomy (NCBI): domain Eukaryota; kingdom Viridiplantae; phylum Streptophyta; class Magnoliopsida; order Santalales; family Viscaceae; genus Viscum; species Viscum album. The sequence goes on along the minus strand of OY728133.1, from coordinate 70,978,549 downwards.
TTCTCTTGTATAAATAAACTTGAAAGGATCTTCACAATAATATAGATCAGTCTCCAGTTCTAATTCCTCATAGGTGAGTACATGTGTTGGTTCAAGCATGTATTCAAACAATAGTGATACGTGGGACACATCGTGAACTTTGGAGAGACTTGGTGACATTGCCAACCGGTAAGCTACAGCCCCAATTTGTTCTAGAATTTCAAATGGTATGATGTAAATGGGACTTAATTTTCCCTTTTTACCAAAATTTATAACACCCTTCCATGGAGATACTTTCATGAAAACATGGTCTCCTACCTAAAATTCCAAATCCTACCTTCAGTTATCGGAATAGCTCTTCTGTCTACTTTGAGAAGCTCTGATGTGGGTTTGAATTACCTTCACCTTTTCCTTCATTTCCTCCACATGTTCTAGGCCTATGAGTTTTCATTCACCAACATCATCCCAACAGGTTGGTGTGTGACACCTCTTTCTATATAACACTTCATATGGTGCAATTTGAATACTTTAATGGAATCTATTGTTATAGGAAAATTCTACAAGAGGTAAATATTGATCCCACATACCTTGAAAGTCAAGTGATCATGATCTCAACATGTCTTTTAAGGTTTGAATTATCCATTATAATTGTCCATCAGTTTGTGGGTAGTAGGTAATTTTCAAATGATGTTTAGTATCTTAGGCTTTTTGAAGACTTTTCGAGAATCTTTATGTAAAATGGGGATCACAATCAGAAACAATCGATAGAGGTACTCCATGAAGTCTTATAACTTCATTAATATATATTATTGCTAATCGTTCAAGTGGTAAATCATTTCTTATAACAAGAAAATGCACTTAATTGGTAAGATTATCTACAATGACCCATATTGCATCATTCCTTTTAGGAATCATTGTTAGTCCCATGACAAAGTCCATTGTAATATTATCCCATTTCCACTCAGGTATGGGAAGAGTTTTCATAAATCCTCTAGGTTGTTGCCTTCCAGCTTTCACTTGCTGACATACCATACATATTGACAAAAAAGCAGCACTCTCCCTTTTCATGTTGTCCCACCAAAGATGTTCCTTCAAATCCCTCTACATCTTGGTTCTACCAGGGTGTATAGAGAAATTGGAACTATAAGCATCATCTAACAATTCCCTTTTACGATCAGGTATATCGGGAACACAAAGTCTCTTCCCAAATTTCAAAATTCCATCTTCATACATAAAGTCACTCAATATCCCATCATTCATAGCTTTAATCTTCTTTTGAAACTCCACATCATCACCTTGAGAACTTTTTATCCTTTCAAATAAAGATGGATTGGCAACCATTTGGAATATTATTGATGATCCACATTCCATGGTTATTACCATATCCCTATTTACTTGATCCATGATAATATGATCCCTTTCAACTCTCATATTGTTCAAAAACACCGTGATCTTTTCTGCTCAAAGCATACACTACCTTATTTTCCTTCCCCGAGAGGTAGTGTATCATGAAATCATAATTCTTGAGTAGTTCAAGACATCATATTTACCTCATGTTGAGTCCTTTCTATGAGAAAATATACTTCAAACTCTTCTGATCAGAATATATCTTACATTTTCACCATAGAGATAATTTATCCATATCTTCAAATAAAAGATTTTAGCTACTAACTCAAGATCACGTGTAGGATAGTTTTGATCATGAATTTTTAGTTTTTGTGATGCATAGGCAATAACCCTATAATTATGCATAAGGACACAATCATGTCCGTTCTTTTATGAATCACTATAAATAACAAACCCATCATTCCCCAATGGTAGAGTCAATATAGGAGCATTGACTAATATTCTATTCAGTTCTTAAAAAAATTCTTCACACTCTTTTGTCCATACAAATTTAACCCCTTTACATGTAAGCTTGGTTAATGGGTTAGCCAATCAGGAAAAATTCTAGACAAAATAGCAGTAATAACCTACTAAACCAATAAAATTGTGCACCTCAGTTATACTCGTCGGTGCTGGCCATTCTTGGATTGCTCTTGTCTTATAAGGATAAAAAAGATTCCATCCTTAGAGACAATACGGCCAAGAAAATATATCTCATCAAGACAGAACTCCCACTTGCTAAACGTCCCATATAATTCATGTCTTCTAAGAGTCTTTAGAATAATGCACATGTTATTTTCATGATCTTTGTATATTTTTGAGTATACCAAGATATCATTAATAAATACTACTAAAAAAATCGTAAAGATGTTCCTTGAAAACTCTCTTCATTAGATCCATGAAGACAGAGGGTGTATTAGTCAATCAAAAAGGCATTACTGTAAACTCGTAATGCTCGTACCTAGTTCTAAATGATGTTTTCTAAATGTCTTCATTCTTCACACATAACTGATGATATCCAGATCAAAGGTCAGTCTTTGAAAAGTATTGAGCTCTATGAATTTGGTCGAATAAATCACCAATGTGAGGTCGGGATACTTTTTCTTTATTTTTATAGCAATGATCTCCCTGTAGTCAATACACAACCTCAGAAATTCATCTTTCTTCTTAACAAAAAGGACAGGGGCTCCCCATAGAGAAACAGTAGGGAAAATAAAATCCCTTATTACTCAATTCCTCGAGTTATTTCTTTAGTTCCACTTATTCCAAAGTGTCCATTGTATAAGGGTCTTCGATATGGTCCTTGAACTAGGAATTAAATCAATGGAAAAATCAATTTCTCATTCTAGAGGATTTCCAAGTAAATCCTTTGTAAATTCCTCAACATACACTTGTAAAATAGTTACATCCTCTATTTGAACATTCTTTTCCTCACACATAGTTATTTAATTCTCTTCCTCCCCAATAATTGAATTTAGTTGAGCTACTGGGGGTGGATCTTGATAATAATTAGTTGGTGATTATTCTTCTCTAAAGATAAGGTGATCTATATCATTGTCATCAAATATAGTAACCTCCTTCTTCATACATTAATTTTTTGCATCATGGTCTGAAAGCCAATTCATACCGAGGACTATATAAAATTAAATCATTGGTATGATGATGAGATCAGTAGATAAAGAACATTTATAGACCTAATGGGAACTGATTAACAAAACATTATAGCAATGATACTTCCCTTAGGAGTTTTGACTGGAAACTCCCTTGTTAAATAAAATTGGAAATATCTAATTTTCTTAGAAAAATGGTAAGATGTGAAATAATGCGTTGATCCAAAATCAAATAAATAATTTGATAAACTTGAGGAATATATTAAATTACCTACCACTATGTCTTTCAGGGATTCAACTTTAGCAGTAGTGATCGCATAAGCTTGGCATTGAACCCTTTTCCTTTTCTGAGGTAAGTTTCCTTGACTCTTATGACATTAATTTGCATAATGTCCCATCTCCCTACATCTGTAGCCTTAAACATTGGTAGTATCTTTCTTTTCCTTACAATCACTAGCAAGATGGCCTTTCTGTCCACATTTGTAGCATACTCCTTTTCCTTTTAGACAGGCACCCGGGTGCTTCCTTCCATAATTATCACAGGGTGGAAATTCAATTCTTCCCTTCTTCTCTGTTTTCTTATTTCCTTTCCCAGAGTTTTCAACAGATATCTTCTTCTATTGTTTTGCATTAAAGTCATAAGACTTAGAGAATTACTTTTCAGTCTTGATAGCACATAAGACAATATATTCATATGATGAGAAGGATTGTGATACTAATTCTAGACAGAGAAATGGTTTTAAACCGTCAAAGAAATAGTCAATCATAGTTCTTGGGTTACGCATATAATCTACATCATGCCTCACTAACCTTGTAATGTTAGCTTCATACTTTGCGTCATTCTCATCATCCTTTTTCCTCAGACTTAGAAATTGTATTTCCATATCCACTCAATTGTCATGAAGAATGTATTTTTATTTGAAAATTTCTTTAAACTCCCTCCATTCTATATTTGATACTTCATAATATTCCTTTGTGTTTTGAATCAATGACAACCATTGATCGTCATCTCTAGTGTGGCGTTAAACTGCCATGAAAACTTTTTCCCTTTCGCTACTCCCCAAGGCATGAAATATTTTCTCTAAGGAATTTATCCATTACGTAGCTACTAATGTATTTGTACTGCCATTTAATGTTAGTGGTTGTTTCTTCATGATGCGGTCTTACATTGATCCTCCACATTGTGGATCAGGCTACTCTATTAGGGTATGGTTTTATTCATAACAAGTGTCAGTTGTCCCAGTATGATGATATGCTGATCAACACCAGTTGTATAACTAGATCCACTATAATTATCTTGAGATGGAGGGAAATCTGTATATGTAGTGTGTTCATTGATACAGTTTCCATTCCTTCAACTAGGCACATATTCTAAACAATGGCATGCTCTATATTAGTTTATGAATCACAATACTTAAATCCAAACTTATAAAACACTTAACATAAATTGAATAGTTTGAAGATATAATCTATAATCATAAAAATGTTTTCTTTGAGAAAGTATATACTCATAAACCCATCATAATGGTTTGTAATGAAAATGATAATTATCCTAAGCATATCCCCCGGGAGTGTCGTAACCAAGAGTGATGCAAGGACCTTTTTCGTGCACCAGTTCTCGACCGAGTCTAGTTCAAAGCGGTGTTTTCGGGTTTTACCCCTAGGTACATCTGTGCTAGAGTCGTCTCTCCCTAGTAGTATCCAGACAGGGATGTATTTCTTAGAAAACTCACAAAATCTCTACATTACCAAAACTCTATAAATTTCTTCTATTCTAATCCTCAAAATCTATCTTGTGGATGTGTGCTCTAATCAGAGTTTATCTAAATCTAGTTTCCAAGGTTTATACTAAACTTCCTCTGATACCAACTATAACGCCCTGACCCTGGTTACCCAAAGTTGGTGCATTATTACATAACATTTGCATGATCACAAGGAAATCATGTCTCGAAGTACTGATTAGATTAGTATTATTGGAAACAAGATTCATACAAAAGTTCAAATTTACAACATGAAAATAAATACATCACAAATTTATTCCATTAGAAACATCCAAGCCTCATAGATTATGCCTGAAAGTCACTCATAACAAACTTCTTCATATCCTGGTTAAATGAAACATAAGAAAGGGGTTAGCTCAAACACTCAGTAAGGGTAAGCAATGCAGCGGAAGATAACAAAAATATTAAGCATGGTGAATAATTGAAACCACACGCCTTTTCCAATAATAAACATGATTACTTTTATGGAAATAATACGAGCTGAGTATATAATTCCATAATAAAACATAATCATGGGTATTATACTAGTCTAATGACCACATGAACCATCAATATTATTTTCATAATGAGAGAATGAATAATACCGGACATTCTGAAACATGTTGTCAAGGCCTCGGCCAAGACATCTAAAAATGATTAAGGCCTCAACCAAAACCATATATCAAATTGGGAAAGGCCTCATACAATTCCACATCTAGTAGTCTCATGAGACCTACCAATGCATCTAGAAACTATAGTGGGATCCACCCATCACTTACTAAGTCCAATACATTCCTCATATGAAAAGGTTGAAATATAACATAATAATTCGTATTAAAACTATCATACGAAATGTCAATACTTTAACCATAAACCATGAATGGTATAAAAATATTACAACCATAGTTAAACATATCACAAAACCTTCAATACAATATGGAGGTTTTGCATCATAATAAATCAACTTTAAATAAATTTAAAATCCATCAAAGGATGATGACCTAGATGAAATAAAAACCTTTTAGAGAAATAGGTCTTTCTATTTTGAAATTATTTAAATGTCACATAATTATAAATAAAACATTTATTTTGAAAATATTCTTATAATCTTATAAGTGAAGCTTTGACTATGTTATAATGTTGGAAAATAGCCCAACCCGCCGTATAAGTTAAAAAAACATTCATACCTTAATTTTGTCGAAAAGTTTATAAAGTACCTTGTTTGGAAAATGATAGAAAGATTCCCTTCAGAACATATAATTCCAAATAAGGGTATAAATTACTTTAACCCATTTTCTAGTAAATAGTAAAAATGTTTTTAAATACATTTTTAAGAAGCATGGATGTGGATGATAAAGATGTCCCAGTAGATGCTTACGTAAAAACCACCTCGGATAATAAAGACATTTTAGAATTAACCCTTACCTTGTAATTTTCTTTGGTAAAGGGTAGGTTAACCTCCTGTATAATGGTAAAATAATTTTTATTCAATTATAAGATAATCATAAACATTAATATGATATCATATATAATCTTTTATCATTGCATTGTTAATAATATCTTAGTATTATCGTCGTTTCGGGTGTTAACAGAGTCATTTTTCTTTATATTCATTATTATGTGAGTCATATTTTTTTGGATGGGATGTATCTTATTCAAATTCAGAATTATATTAAGTATTTAAACATTATTTTAAATCATAAAATGAAAATTAGTCTTGAATGGATACGATGGGGAATGAATCTCATCGTGTTCGTGGAGACGATAATCCGTGCGTAGGCACGAGAGATAATTTCATTCTTTTGATATTAAAATAATATATAATTGGAGTGTATATCAGATATAAAGAATAATTATCATGTTATATTTATTATTTACATCAATTACACGTCATTATTATACCCATCCAAATAATAATGTATTGAATAACAATTACACTACGACGTGGAGACGGTAATCCGTACGTACGCACGTATGGTGACATGTCATTTGAAGGATGGATAGAATAGATAATATGGTTGTACCATATTTATAATAACATCATAATGTATATAATATACTGGAGTTATTATTTTAGAATGTAAACAACAAAGAAAGAGGATGCGGAAGAAGAAAGGAACTTGAAAGTGGTGATGAAATATTTACCTCTTCTTCGGGTTCTTCCTTTGGATTTGATCTAAAGGGCTCTTTAGTTTGTCTATTTGACTAAAGTAATTCCAATAGTATTAAGGGAGGAAAGTTGATAGGGTATTTGGGAAGAGTTTGGCTGAGCCAAATGGATTGGAATGTGTGAATTAGAGTGAAGGGTGAGTGCCCTTTTTATAAGAGGGGTGAGGGGTGCCTTAGGAAAATATAGAATTATTATTTGATAATAAAATAATTTTCGGTTTCTAATGGATACAAAATGGATTATTTAAATAATAAGGTGGTTATGGGTATAAAAATACTCAATAAATAGGTTTTATATAGGATTGGGTTACTATATTAACCTTTTCTTTTAGATTTAACTCTTAGTTAAATAGTTTGACATTTACCATGTCCCATTTTATTTTTATATTATATGGTTAATAAACCTACTACATACTTCTAATAATACCAAAAGTGGTTAATTAATGATACACCTATCAGTATATAAGTTCTTTAGCAGAACCTTATATTTTTAGGAATATAATATCAATTAATAATATAATATTTGTTTCAAAAACTCTTTTATGTAAATTTTGACACTATTTGGTATTTTATTTTTTCTAAATTTATAACTGCATTATTGCTTCGGAAAAAAATCATCTAATCAATCATAACATGTCACAATAACCTAAATATCTATGGATAGAATAAAAACATTCAAATTATATTTATTTTAACATCTATATTTCAATTTATTTGATTCTTTCATTAAAAAGGAAAATAAAGCATCATCATTGTGTCATAAATAAATATAATTATTTTATGTCTTAAAATTACAAATAAAATATCCTAAGGTTGGAAATATTTTTATCTTTATAATTATTATTTTTAGTCGAATATATAAATTATATATCCTCATATAAAAATTGGTTTACTAAAAGTTATTTTCTTTTGTTATTTTTGTCTCTACTTAAAATTATTTAATATAGAATGTCATTATCACTTCCAAGTGGCTTAATGGGGTCGCAAAAGCAACCCAAGGATACCCATGGTCAGACCGGTATCATTCAATAGGGTTATGACACGTGTTAGGGTAATTTATTATTATTATAATATTATTTTTTAACCTTATTTACTGGAATTATCCTTTTAACCACGGTAAATAAAATAATTACTGAAGTAAATATTCCCAATGTATAAAAATAAAATTTAGCTATTTACACAATTTTTAAATCTTGATTCAAAATATGGAATACATTTTTATAAATTAAAAACACATAATTTTCAGAAATTAATTTAAAATTAATTCCCGTTGTCAAAACAGAAAGCGTGTTTTTATGAAATAATAATTATCAAAAGATTGACACTTTCTTATATCCATTTTAAATGTGAAAGTATGTCCAATGTTCATAATTGGATTAAATGGTAAAAATATAATCTAATTATACTTAAAAACCACTAAATGTTATAATTTATCACTATAAATTATTTTGATTAAAAAAGTTGTTTTTAATTAAAATTTAGTATTTTCCCTATTCATCAAAAACTGAATGTTTTCAGAAACTACAAAAAAATTCACCCAAAGATAATTTCAGTATTATAAATCCAAAAATGAATTCCATTTTGAAATATAAATTGATAAAATTTCAAAAAGTGGGTATTACTAGTCATAAGGGCTAGTTTGATTGGTCGCGATGTGTTAGAATCTTGAAATTGCGTACAATGCAAGCTACTGGATTATTCAAAGGAAAACGTACCACGAAAGCTTGGGGTGTTTCAATTCTTATATGCACAAACATAAAAAATCCATTACAAAATAATAACCTAATCCATTTTTCATTTTACCACCTTTCATTTATTAATTAAGGTATCCACTTTAATTAATTCTAGCATAACCGGGAAACTACCTACCACATCCCTATCAAAAGCACAAACAAAAATAGATTTATAGTCCCAGTACATGCCCCCATTCAACCACTACCCACTATAATTATTCAAAGATATTCAAAACAATCATAATATTTCCCAGATTCATTACCACTACATAATATGTCCATAACCACACTGTTTTCCCACTCCCCAATATTGCTCAATAACTACATTACAAATAATGGTAGTCCCACTACATACAAGTTCATCTGTTCCACATTAAATTAATCACTAAACCTGATACTCAAACACACCACACGTACCTCCCCAAACAAAAAACCCATAGTAAATACAATTTTAACCACATCCCCTCTACACACACATACCACTCTCTTCTCATATTACCAACTCTCTTTCCCACCCCTATACCCATAACCATGCAACCACCAACAGCACCACACACCTCATACAAAACACAATAGAAGATAACACTCATCCACACAAAACTATAGTATATATATATACACACATTTATTTATATTTATATAATCATATTTTATAAACATTGGTCTTTAATCCACTTGAGAAATAGGGGTGATCATACAAGGGTTTTCATCATGGGTCATTCATTTCATTCAACCAGGTATATGTGATTTTATAGTTTATGATTTAAGAATTTTATTCATAAGGAAACAAAAAAAAGATATAAATCATCGCCCATGAGTAGACAAATACCACCAAAATCCATGATTTTCATAAGTCTTTATAGAAACAACATATTATAACATCAATAAGGATTTAAAATTAAAAAAATGATCAAACATTAATCCACTCCCCGCCCATTATTTCATTACCCCATTATCTTTTGATCACATTCCCTTCTTTTTTATTTAATGTTTTAAGAAAACTATTCATCTGTTATTCCTAATGAATAATTATCACACCCACTCAACTTTATTCACAACTTAAGAGAGATGGAACAAATCCCAACATGGTTGACCAAACGATCGAAGTTCCACATTTCACCAAGAATAAGGGATTGTGTGAGGAGTGAGGAATAACTCCATGAAAACTGAGCAGGAGGGGCTCTAGCACCGGCACATGACTCGTCTAGGGAGTAGGTCCCAAGATGCACCAAGTGAGAATGTAAAATACACTAAGAAGGGAATATCCCATCTTTAAAGATCCAGATCTTATATTAAAGGAAGAACAGTTTCTAAAATACATTAACTTGGGATCGTGGTAAATGTCAAGTGGTTTTAGAATCTCAAATCCCTGGGGAAGTTAGGATATTGAAGATATTATTAATATCCTTTATATACCCATTAAAACTCTTAGGGAAGGACTGAAACTCTATTTGAATCAAATAATATGTAAGAGGGGTGAAACAAAAAAATGTGAAAAACTAAAAAACATAAAAATGATTCACCAATGCGTGAGTCACAGACACTGAGCTACTGATGCAATGACTCACCGGCATAATGACTCATCGATGACATGATTCCCCAAAGACCTCAACCTAACGATGCCTCAACCATCTGATGTCATGATCTACTGATGCCTCAACCAACTGATGCCCTGACCTTTCAATGACCTAACCTACGGATGCCTCAACCTACCAACTCATAGACCTAAAGACACTGATGCCCTCAACTCACCGATGTTCATGGCCCTAACTCATCAATGTTGACTCCCCTGACTCACCGATGCGCTGACATTTTGTTGCACTATCATACCGATGCGGACACCCTAAGTCAGTCATGGAATAACTGTAAATTTGGATAACTCTTGAATGATCCATTGTTGCCTCCTATAACACCCTTAATGATGGATTTTCCACAAAGGAATGTTTTAGGAAAAATCCATGTTATTACTGTAGCAGCTTTTTGTTTGTCTATTGAAGTTAAAAGGTGAAAATCAAATAATATTTCTATCACGATCTAGAATCCTTCGAACTGATTAATTCTATATAGATTTTTGTCAGTGATTTTAACATTGTCACAAACCTACCATAAAAGAAAAGTTGAGGCTCGTTTCCAATGAGTGAAAGTGTTGTTTTTTCTTCATTCATGACTCATAAAGGTATTATGGCCATATGTTTTTTAGAGACATTTTTTACTTGGTGAAATAATAAAATAGGTAACTAATGAACCTGGTTCCAACTTGATTGGTTTCTAGACAATGATCTTGCAATCTCTCCATTCTCTGACTCAAAGGTAATGCATCTTTCTCAACGTATTTTGAACCATTAGTCACTTCTGGTTACCCTAAAATATAGTCATGAAAGAGAAAAATGTTTATCATTCTCTAACCTCTAGGATGATATTCTAGGATATCATCAAAATATGGAGGATTCTTGGAATAAAATTCTAAGGTAAATTATGGATTAGCTTACATAATAAACTATGATGTCTAAATTAAGTCCTCAAGAAGTGGTTATCATCGCAACCACCACACTTTCAAGACATGGATAAGATAAAGTTAAAAATTAACTGTCTTGAGGCCTCCCTTGAAGAGAGCTAGGATGAACATATTTCTAGTGAGATTTCTAACAAGATGGATTTATTCATAGACAAGACTCTCATCCATGAATGATTTTGAGAAATACATAATTAGACCGAAACAAGAGGGTGAACAGAACACGTATTATTTCAAAAAAATTATTAAATAGAAAAAAAATAGTCAAGGCCCAATATTATTCTTGACGATAGTTATTACACTAAAAATACAGAGGTGGTTGGTTCCATGTATTTCACCCAAATTAGTGAACTTCTTGATGGCCTTAACCCATGTATGCATGAAGGATATCTAGTAGGTCGTGATGAGTTTCCTGGTGTGATCCCCTATGTTATATACAGTGGTGATAATGCAGTTTTTAAGCTATTATGAATGATCAATATTTTTTAGGTGATAAGAGTGAAGAATCTAGAAAGAACCCCAAACCCTGGTGGGTTCCTAGGGTCTTTACTCAGATGGTCCTAGAGTCTAGTTGGTCCTAATCTAGTTGAGGCATTGCAAGAATTCTTTAGTAGAGGCAATATACCTTGTGTGATATGGGCCACCTCCTAAGTCCTCTTACCAGAAATTAAGGATGACATGTTTATCCTCCAATATAGGCCATTTATCCTTTGAAATTCATTTACAATGTTCTAGATATTTTCATTAATAATCCTCATACTACTTAATTTATCATTTCATAATTTTTTAGTGACATGGGTTCATTTAGGGATGGTTGATTCAAGGGGTGATTGCATTGGTATAGGATCTGATCAGTGACATCAATTACAAATATCACAGATCAAATATAGTGGTTAATATATATATGGATAAATCATAGGATTTAATTGAATGGAATATCATTCATAGAGTTTTGACAAACATGGGATTCTCCTCCTAGAATCCAGATATCATTTTCAGATGTTTTCACTATTTTTTAAGTCGATTACATTAATTGGGAAAAGACATAGCTTCTTAAAGGCTTTGAGTTTCCTCAGATTATGAGGCTCATTTTACCCTATTTTATTCATTCTTACACATGATTTCCTCATCCTCCAAATCAATAAAATCCCCTCAAGGATAATAATATTTCTTTATAGAGGTTGGATGAAACATAACATTATATCCAATATCTAGTATGAGGATGATATGATTATATACGTAAATGATTACATGGGTTCACCCATGTTCATCATCGAGGTTCTTAAAGCACAATGCAAGTGGATAAAACAATTAATTATTCACTTGAAGAGTAACGTGTTCATCTCTGGTAGGTTCTCAGACACTTGTGCTTGCTCTATAATCAATCAATTGAACATGAAACATGGAAAGTTCCCAATGGAATATCTAGTTGCCCTTATATCACCATGGAAGCTTCAAATTACAAAATATGATCATATTATTGGTAGGATCTTAGGAAGAGTATTGAACTAAAAATATTGGTATATTTTTTCAGTGGAAGAATAACCCTAATAAATTGTATATAGGATTCCATTATGGTGCATGAGTTATCTCTTATAAGGGTCCCCAAGTAGGTTGTTGATAAAATAGAAAAATATATTTCCGTATTTTTATTGGACACTCAATTTTAAGGCAAACACCACTGGTCTTTTGGGGAACGGATTTCCAAACCTATAAAAGAGGGAGGCATTGGCCTGAAAAATAGAAAGGAAACTATAAACTGCTTACATAAATATCTATCATGGGAATTTATGGTGGAAATATTCTTTAGGGGGCATATGAAAGATGAACATGGTGAATAGATGGGTGTATCATGGGGGAACACATCCAATATTTGGTCAACAATCTTTCTGCATCTCCAATTTATCAAGGATCACACAAGATGGATTTCAGGAAGGGGTGACATATCATTATTGTATCATAACTAGGATGGATCCATCATATAGTTCCCTATATGTACTACTCCAGAATTATATTTTATATAGGAGACCATTTATCTGAGCTTCATAGATTCCATTATTTACGTAGATCAGTGAAATCATTATGACTCCATTGAGACAATATTAGAGCATGATAAATTTCCTTTCATGGTGTATGCATCTGGGTCTCTTTCATCCAAATATTATCATAATGTGGTTCACTCAAATGAAATAATCGATGAATGAGGGAGACTCTTTGGATAATGGGGATACATAGTAATTTTAATTTCATGGAGTGGATAATGAAGAACATGGTGATACCCACTAATGAGAGCATTCATCATATGTGCATCCACTTGGCCTCTAGAAGATTATTTTGAAAAAAATGAAAGGTGGAGACATGTTATCATCTATTTTTTGGACGAAAGTCAAAGTAAGAAATTTGATGACACATCAAATATTTTTTACGTTCTCATCCATGGAGCTTATGGATCTCAAATTCCTCTAGTTATTGTTTCATGGAGCTGGTGATGTAGGTTCAGAAAGAAAGGCGAGATCCTCCATTATTCTTTTAGGTTTCAGGTTTATATGTATGGAAAGGAATTATAATCACATTAATGTTTTTAGGAACAAATAATAAGCACTATTTATCTACACTGATAACTTATTCCTTGACAGAATTTGACTTATAGAGATTCTTGTGGATGCACCTAGTCTTAGGCCTCTTCATGTAGGTGCCTCACCTCCCCCTCTCAGCAGTAGTAGATTGCAGGGGAACTAGGTTCATTGGGATCCCCATACATTTGGACTTAAATTGAATACATATAGATCCTATTTCTAGGGGATATTTACAGTAGGTGGTTTGTTCCAGGTCTCTATGGTTTATCTCATATTTTTATTCTGTGATCTTTTCAAATAGGGCCACTCACTACGAGTAAAATACTTTTCACACCACATAGGTATACATATTTTCCATGAGAAGAATATAAACATTGATGTGGGGAAAATAGAATCACTCATCCTCAATGAGTATCTAAAATATAATCGTATAGTACCCTAGTCAATATCTTAAACCTTCATAAAGTGTCGAGATCTTATTAATAGCCAGATGAGTGTCTTATACACCTAGGGGGAGGGAAACAATATTTTAGATTTTCAGGCGTCATCAGTATCTCATAAGAATAAAATATTACTTTATTCTCTTGTTTCCACACTTTTCCCCTAGAGGGGGTGAACATTGTTAGGTGGAAACACATGGATTTCACTATTTTAGACCCCCATAATAAGGTTCCTGTGATATTTTTTTTTTATTACATTTAATAAAAAAAATATTTTGGTGGTGTAAAGAAAGATTATATCACTATAGTGTATAGATCAAGATAAAAATTATGATTCATGTACTGAAATAATAACTTTTTTGTTGCATATAATGTCAGCCAAATTTAGTTCCTTAATATAAATAACAATTTTCAAGGTTCTTTGAAAGGTAAAATATCAAAAATGTAAAATTAATTAAGAGAAAATATTTCATAGAAACTCGTGGGGTTAGAATACACCCTTGATTCAACCTCATAAACTCAAATTATCTCTCCTACCTCAGCATTCCTTGATAAATTTTCTCTATTATATTCACTTGAATGCCCATCCACTATATACTGTCTAGCTATCTATCCCAATTCTTGATTTCCCACCAACACTTTTCTTGACCATGAGATATGTAAACACCCATTTTTTCTCTTTTATCAAAAGTAGAATCTAGGTGGTCATGTATTATCTAGATAAACTCAATCTAAAACTCACATAACATAGTTCCACCCTCTATGATGAAATTTTGTGGGTGCTACAAGTAAAAATCATGTTTCAGATCAGAAATTTTCTTCACAAACCACCATTTGTATCATTTCATGAATTTCATGAAGCAATAAAAGTTCTCAGGTAATGACTCATTAACTTCCTCAGCCATCACTATAAGTGTCTCTTCTTCCACCATTGGAGGAACATTTATAAATCCTTCTATCATCCTATAAACAATAATCTTTATGGATTTATAACTCTACAATTATTAACACACTTTTTATAACACATAACACAACAATAAATCATATATGTGGATTCACACAAATCCATAAAAATGACCCCCCAAAAACAATCATAAATTCATAACTGAAGAACTATGACTATCCTTAATCATGCAATA
Organism: Viscum album; assembly: GCA_963277665.1. NCBI lineage: Eukaryota > Viridiplantae > Streptophyta > Magnoliopsida > Santalales > Viscaceae > Viscum > Viscum album. The sequence goes on along the minus strand of OY728133.1, from coordinate 70,963,245 downwards.
TATGTTTCATGCATAGAATGGGTAAACACATTCTCATTATTCTTTTTTCTCATTAGACCCCATTTTCACACTTTTAATCATTTTAAATTTTTTAAATTTTTTATTAGGCCCACTTTTCATTTAAAACACACTAGAAAAGAAAATAATTTTTATTTAAAAAACATACCCAAAAACCTTATTTTCCTATGAATTCTTATAATGATTCGTGTAAAATAATAATCTTGATTTCCTGGAATTATTCATGCATACTAAACATTCATTCCATACCATCCCGTTAATCAAATATTATAAAATCTCAAAAACAATAATCACAGCACAAAACAAGTGCATCATATGAGTTGAAATAGCATCTAACTATAACAACAATCATCAATAACAAAAATATCACCTTTCGTACATAGCTTTTTGTCTCATACATTGGTTAGCTACTTACATGAATGCAATCATAACCAAGACCGGACTCATCCTATTCTACTATATAACTTTCCCAAATAGAATGAAAAAATAAAATAAAATAAATGACCTATGATACCACTTGGTAACGTTTCATTCCAGGTGCCTCACACAAGTGTCCTGAGCCAATATATCACATGACCTCATATTCTCGTTCCCGTATTCCAAATGCTATCAAATAGTAGCGATGGTCTAATATAAATTATGGGGAGACTATACCATTTTTTTAAAGCAGAACATGAGACGAAATAAATAAAAAATACAAAAAGGATATAATCGATAACCAAACCAAACCAGTATCACATGATGACCAAAATAGAAAATATAATATCCAAAACTCAAAAGTAGATATGTTATTCGGAATATGTTTCCACTATCAATATGAAAAAAGCCAAATTAAATAAATTCCCTAAAAACTATCATGTGGGGCCCGAATCGCATTTGGTTCCCTCATCCATGCTCTTTCCCAACTCATCCATCTAATATAGAACTATTTCCCTTATATTGTCCTGAAAACATAAATTCTATTTGGGTACCATTCATGAATCCCATGTAGGGTGTTAGTATAACTCAGTAGGCCACCACCAATGGTGTCTACAAAAAATATACTATCAGTAACAGTGTTTGTAGTTATATAAAGAATACGATAAAATAAATAATGTAAATAGTTTACATATATTAGATTTTTATTCATTTAACCACATTAACCCCAGGGTTGCCGAGGAAACTCACACCATCATTGCCTACTTCAGCACATTCCATAGTCTGAACTATCTCCAAGGGATATATAAAATCAAAATACCATGGTTATGATTTATAATATTAATTGAATTCATATTACATTAAATAAGAAAATTAGTCCAACGTTAATAATTTATGCCTAGAATTCCATGTATATCACCCTATGTGTATTTGATGAAACATTCTGAATTCCAAAACCCATTTATCAAACATTCACACAAGAAGGATTGTGTCCCAAACCCATTATCATAGGCATCACACATGTGGGATTTTGAATTAGTAGGATATGTTCCAAACTCATTATCACATTCATCCATTCATTTAGTTCTAGAAATCCACGTCCTGAACATCATGCTTATTTAGAGAATCAATCTGTGTCCCGCAACAAATTTTTCAGACAATCACATAAGAAGGCATTTCAAGTAGCAGTCTATATCACGCACTCATTTATCAATCAATCACACAATTAACATATATCCTGATATTAAAGGGAAATCAAAATTAACCCTATTTAGAACCATTTTAAATAATGGTATACCATTAAAATTAATCACAACAAACATTGGTCCTCAATTTAATCACCAAGAATAATATGAATAATTCACCATTAAACCATTTTTCATTATTTAAATCATAAACCCATTAACCCATTACGGTTAAGACAAAAATCCCATAATAATAATTGTAAATTAATTATTTACAATATTAATTGACCAATTACACAGTCCCAATATACCATCAATTCCCCATTAACAATATCCTATTGATTAATTAACCAATTAATTAACCCAATTCCTACAATTTTAATTGATCCAGTTTAAAACAAATCATTATCCCATGGAAGTCAAATGAAATAATTAAATAAATTTTCCAATATTGGTAGTCTAAAATTTAAAAATTACATAAACATAATTAAATCAAGAATTTGGTTTTTTCAATTTAGACCACCTAAATCAAAATTGATAATGAACATTCACCTATGGAAATACCCAATTGAAGTGAAACGATCAAGATCATGATGAAGACCATGATCTATATCTGAAACCTAAATCCAATACATAATGGGTTAGATATTTCAAACCCTAGATCTAGATCTGTTACCAAAGGATGAAAAAATCTATTCAAGGGTTGATAGAAACATGGGAGGGAGGGAAGAAATCAATTGAGATTAGAATCTCTTACTGTGATAGGTGAAGATCTTCGATTTGGGAATCAATTCACCTAGAAAGGATATAAGAATGCCTTATTTTCCATACGAAAGACTTTAAAATGAGTGTAATGGGTTAGGGTCAGGTTGGGTCATGTTTGGGTGATGTTTGGTGTGGTCAATAATTTTTAATCTAATTTTCAGGGGCTTAAAATTCTGTGTGCATGGTTTCCTACTTGAGGTGCATAGTTTTCCCAAACTGTGTGTCTAACATTGTACCACCTCTCATAGAGTCTCATGATTACTAATAGAAGGGGGAATGGATTGAAAAATTATGTTCTATCCATGAGAATACTCTTTGATTGGGTGCATAGATTTTTCATTCTAGGTCACATGGTTTAGGAAAACCATGCTCTTACCGTGCACTACCCCACTTCCCAAAATTCTTTAATTTCACCCAAAAACTCCCCAGGGTAAAACTCAAAAAAGATATTTTCAAAGTGATGAAAATATATTACATGTAAATGAGCCTGAGAAAACTCCAAGAATGTTCAATTTCTTATAGTATGAAATAATATTAAAACCAAAAATCTATTCAAAACACAGAAACTTTCCTTGAGGGTCGCACATTTAAAAAAGTTCAAATCAACCAAATTTTTTCCCTAGAGAATTCATTTTACACAAAAAAATATCTAATTAAAAAAATTATTAAATATTTTTTTAAAATGATCCCTAAGTAAAAATAAAATATAAAACACTCTAATATCCTTTCTTTTAAAACAACTTTTAAAATCAGAAAAAGCCTTATTAAAAGAAAATAAGACATTTTTTTAGAAACCAAAATTCCAAAAAAACCTATCACTTTTTAATCTAGTAATGTAACTAGTTTCAAACAACATTTCACACATTAATACAAAATATAAATAAAGATTACAAAATTATACAAGGTATAATATATAGAAAATTTTAAAAAATATTATTTAAAAATTTAATAGAATTTGTTACCGAGTTAACAAATTTATTTATCTACTTATAATTTTTTTTAATAGTCCAATTCATACTATATTAAACCATTTTACATGAATTACCATAAATCACCTAAAACACATACCATTTTCAGTTATACTAACCCTGATGATCAACATACTATAATAAAGATACATTCTTTATTAACATTCATATATTTAAGTATAAAATTTTACATACAATTATTATATTTTAAATCCAATCATACAATTTTAGAATTATCTTACACTAATAAATATCCACATTTTTTAATTCCAAATGAGGAAATATTTATTAATTTAGAACTTGTTATAAAAAAATATAAACATATGTTTGAAATAATAAATCATACCTAATTCAAAGGTCTTTTAGGTTACTCACCTATTTATAATTATCAAGAAAGTACCCAGGTAAACACTGAAATTATACAAATTAAAAAAGATGAATTTAAAGTTTCAGATAAATACTATAATAATATTCGCATAAATAATATATGAACATAAATATACAAACATATTATTATAATAAATTGATTTATTGTCTAATAAAATCAATTCAGATAAGAAATTACCCTAAATATTAGGCAAAACTGCTTCATAAACATCTCTACAAGTGATAACTAGAAACACATAATCCTAAGAACAATGAATAATTTAAACAAGATTTAATTAGGTTTATTTTCTCCTCACCAAAATCAGACCAACACAACCATAATATAAAAAAAATCATTGTGAAAAAACCAATCCTAGTTGTATACTTCAATAAGTAGTTTAATCCTGTTTAATGTGTTTAGTAAGATTGTGGTCCTTAAATTAGATCATATGTGGGGCTTTGTTAACAATTTCAATCCATCCAACATTACAAAATTTCAGATTATATTAATTTAACACTATCTCTCTACCAAATCCATGTTGTCAACATCAAATCATGACTCTTATCTTTATCCTACCTCTCAACCGTAGCTCTAATTTCACTCTATCAAGACCCTCCCCCACCAAGAATCCCTTTAGCTTTATAGGGATGATTATTGTGATCTCTAAAGTGTAATTTAAATAGGCAATAGGTTGGAGACTATAACTGAGGGTATAATCATATGTATATTGGTGGAATTGCCCAAATAATCCTATGAATATAAAATAAACCACTAATAAACCCCATTGGATATTGAATAAATCCTAGTCCATAATATATGCAAATTTCACACATAACCTATAAGAACGTAGACTTTAATATTAAATAATCTTGATTTTAAGTTAAGAATCTATAATATTACATTTTCGGATCCATTCGGGTTTATTGTTTTAGAGATTCATTCCATAACATAAACATAAGGAAACCATATAATAAAGTGTGGAAACTTTTGATTAATATCCATTTCTTCAATAAAATATTTTTTTTTATAAAATACATGATGTATTTTTAATGAAAAGTATTAAAAAAATTCATATTGAATTATTCCATTCCCTTATCCATCATTTAAAACTACAAAAAATATTTTCAAATGATGGATGAGAACAAAATTCTCGATAAGGTACATAATAATAACGAAAACCATTTGTCCCATAAAAAACATGAAATCTCAGGTAATATTTACCTTTTTATTCAATGTTCCCTAACCATATGAAATAAATAACTTTCAAATGAAAAACACACACTTGTATTCTCAAATAAATTCTTTAAACCTAGAGAAAGTAATTGAAAAGTATTTTGATAACATAGAGCATAATATTCATAGAACCTTTTAAAACATTTTTAAATGGAATAACAATATGATCGAATTACAATATAATCATTAACCAATAGATTTTAGGGATATAATGGGGATAAAACATTGTATAAACTATATTGGGATAACCCATGAGCTATAATTGAGCTCAAACCATTATATAATATATATTGGGCTCACCCATTTTTGAAGATCTATAATGTGGCTCAACCTTTCAAGTAATCTATATCGAGCGTACCCATGAGCTATAATGGGGATCAGCCCTTTGAGTAAGTTGTGTTGGGCTCATAATTTTTTTTCATATAATGCTAAATTATAATATAATTAATAAAATATTTTTTCCTTAAACATTTTCATCCCAAAACACTTTTGAAAAATACACTTATAAATATATATGAAAAAATATTTACAGATATCGAAATACCCTTTTCTTCTAAGATCCCATTCTCAATAATAAAATATCAATAAAAGGGAAAAATGTTTTTTAATTTAATGAAATATTAAATCATTAAATGGAATAAAAAAATTATATAATGGTTATGGTGGCGGAAAAATTTGTTTCCGCCATTCACATTAAAAAGTTAACATTCATTTTGTAATTTCTCAAAACATTCTGTATAAAAATTATTAAAATATTATTTTTGAAAACATTTTAATTATATATAAAATGTAACATAAAATATACATTATAAATACATTATGTCCATATAAAAATTTCATAAAATAATTTTAAAAAAACATTGACCTGTAAGAGAAATAGTTAGGATAAAATCTTTAAAAAAGTTTTTTTAGTGAAAAAGTCCCTTATCACTTTGGAAATATTTCGATCATTAGACCAATAAGAGAATAATTTTAAATATTTTAAATACAATTATAATATATAAATTAATGATATAACATGTAAAATTTGATTTATATACATTTCATAAATGTGTATAGTTTTATAACATCAAAATATTCCTTAGTGAAAGGAAAGTTAGACGAAGTACATTACCTTGAGGCCAACTCATCATGTATGTTCTTCATCATCTTAAATAATAAATTTATGTTAGTAATTTATATTATTTATAATGTTATATATATAAATTACTAATTTTATTTCACTTATTATCATGTTAGATATGATCACTCAAAAAAATAACGTTACATCTGATGTTTCGAAAATATCTGGCTTATGTGTCAAGACAACTTTCGTAAGTTGACATTGGTCAAAGTGGTCATTATATAAGCATATATCGAATAATAATAATGAAATAATTATGTTATTTATATATAAATTTTACTTTTATGACTAATCATTAATATTGGTTTTGACAAATGAAGAATGTTATGATCAAGGAGATGGTTAGTCATATATACGCATAAGTGATGTTTATTTTTAACAAAAATCATTATGGAAAGGAAGTAAGTAATATTTTATCATTACATAATGATAATAATATAATATATAAAATGTTTTTTTAAATATACTTATACATATCATCCTTGTGGTTTGTTATTTAAAAGAGATAGTCTTATTTTATTGTGAAGGTAGTAGTCCACATGTACAAAAATGTCTTTATCATATTTCAGTAAGTGAAAAGGTAAGAAAAAATAAAATATATTATATTTTAATGATAATAAATATGTAATTAATATCATTATCATTTAATTTATATCAAATATATTAATTATATTTATTCTTATTATCTTCAATGTATAGTTTTAGTAAAAAGGAATCACATAACTTCATAAAGCGGTAGTCCTCCATACAGACAAACAACGTTATCATATCCACTATGGAATGTAAAGTAAAAATATTAATATATGTTATAATGAATCAAAATATTTAAAAATTTCACAATTTTAATATATGTACTTCTTATACATCATTATAACCCACCGTGGGAGTTGTAAATGCAAAAAATAATGACAATGGTTCACGAGGCGGTTGTCTGCCATACACAAGAATAATGATTTTATAACCCATTTGATGGAAGTGGAGATAGTTTAAGGTAATTAAACTATAATAAAAAACATTATTAAATATAATATATTGTAGTTATTATATAATTATATTTTAATATTATTTTAAGGAGGTGGAGAAAGAGATAAAATAAAAACGCTCCCTAAAGAATGTTACCTCTTTTCAGGTATCCCCATTTTGTTGTAATCAGAAGCCTTCCTAGGATGTATTTTTTAATAAAATAAGGCTTATATTATGAGGTTATATAGTCTATGAGGTTATTTGGGAAGTTTTTTATTGATCCAAATGGCATGAGAGGTTTGAATAAAGGAGTAGATTGAGTTCAAATTTATAAATGAGGAGAAGTGGTATTTTTGTAAATACCCAAAAGTTTTCAATAATGGGATATCACTCTAACCTCATGTGGGTCCAAAATTGATAAATAATAAAGGTGATATATTATATGGTAAATTATCACCTCCAACACCCAAATAAAATTTTTATTAACATGTAATTATTTATCCTTATATTTACTCACTTTTACCACTTTAGTTTCCACAAGGGTAATTAGTTTTTTTAAAACTTGATAATGGAATCTTTGAGAATAAAATATAATGGGTATTATTATATAATTTGAAACTAATTACTATAAATATTAAAACCAATATATCAAAAAAAAACTTTGTTTTTTGAAATGTAATTTTAACATATGTTTATGTAATGTTTATAAACACCGCTTTTAAAATTATCCACTGTAATTAATTTTACATTTTCTTTAATAATTATTATGAACAAAATTATGTTATTATTTTTATAGAATATTAATTATTATAATTACATATATATAATCCATTTTATCAAATTAAATTGATATAATTTTCGGAACATAATTAAAAATTATTACTGCAGACATGGTGAGAATTCTAGTTTTCAAAAACAAACTATACAATTGGTTATAATATTTTCATATAAAAATTAAAAATGAAAATGATTTAAATTATATAAATTTAATTAATATATATTTATAACATAAATTAATTTAATATAAAACAAATTTAAAATATAAATAAAATTTATAAACATTTAAAATGAAAAGCCAATTTCCATTAAAAATTCAGTATTCTTAACTATTCATCAAAATATTAAAATATTAATAAAATTATCAAAAAATTTCCCAAGAATATTTTTGATATTATTATTTAAAAAATTATTTATATATTTTCAAATAAATTTTTAAAATTGGAAAAATTAATTATAACTTATGTGCAAAAAGTGTGACGAACCGACCTTTTAGAAAAATATTGTTTTCAAAAAACAGTTTTTTACTTTCAAATTATTCTTATTTTATTTATAATATATATATATATATATATATGCATTTATTTTATTTTACACATGTTTAAACCATATAATTTTAATATTTCATTTTTTAATAATCATACCCTCAAATTTAATTACTATGTTATAATGTTAATGTTTAAAAAATAACATTTTAGTAGAGTGTCATGTTTCATTTAATAATGATTTATCATGCATTTCATGTTATCAAAGGGATTGAATAAATATATCATAAATTGTTAAGGTGTTAAATTATCTTCTGAAATTTATGTTCAATGTCTTACATGTTATCAAACATGAAATCATTATTTCAAAATCATGTGGTGTTATATCCTCCCCCCCACCAAAAAAAAATTTTTTTACACAATTTTAACTTTATCTCAATAATCAAGGGATATGTATTTAAAAATTCCTTTTTTGGGAACCCATATAATAAAAAGGGTCAAAAAATCATTTAGATAATATATAAAGTAATGAGGTGGTATATAATATATCATAACTAGGTATTCAAGTTGGAGAACATATGTGGGAAGTGATAGTTTGGACATGGAAAAAATGTGTAATTTCAAAACAATGATGAAGAGTGATAGAGATCATTAATCACAAGAAAGTTAACGATCAATAAAAAAATAGTTATATCAAAACTATATATATATATATAATTATTTTAAAGATTATTTTATTCATAAAAAGTGAACTTAATATGATAAAATTTTCATTTAAGGATCTTTTTCATAGAGTTGTTAAATTAATTTACCATCTTGACTAAAATAATGAAAAAATTTACCTTAGTGCCTAGAAAGATTTTTTAAATTAATCAATTTCCGCCCCCAATATGATATTTTTTCGAACAATCAGTATCCATGAAGTGTTTTTTGACTATTGCACTAAAATAAAAATATAATAGACCAAATGATCCCAAAAAGGAAAACTAGAAATCTCTTATATATTTGGTCATTAACAAAAACAGAAATAGTTTGCATCAGGTATGATGATTGAAAAAATTATTGTGATAATTTTGTAAAACAACATTAGTATCCTAATAAAATTTCAATACCATGTTTATCTATATGATAATATATATTACATAAATTAAATATACCATTATCTCTGAAACCATATAATTTAATCGAATAATTTCATTCTAACAAGGTAATCGCAATTGCTAGTGGAAGGAATTGCACCCTTATTGACTCTCAGTTGTGGTTCCAAGATCTAGGGTAATATCAACAGTGAAAAGTTTCTCTTGGAGTTCAATATGTCCTTTTTCATAAAATTTCATCTTTATAATGTTGCAAAATATTTGATAAACATCCTTAAAAATATTCTTATTCATCAAAAATCATATAATCACTATACGTTATCAACACCTTACGACTCATGTCCACAAAAGGTAATAGAATAATACACATTAATACTAATCCATATAAATAAATAAACCCAAAAAAAATTCTCCAACAATTTCATTAATAACATTAATATCTCATTACTTTAAAAAAAGGAGTTTCATAAATCGTTGAACTTATTATTAAGCTTCAGAAAATAATAAGTTCCTTAGAGTTGTATCCACTCCAACAGATGGAACAACATCAATGGTAGTAGATGCAATGGATTTTTTTCACACATTTCTATTGATGATGGTTGTGATTTCCAACATGATTAGAAATATTTGGGAATACATTATCATAATTACATAACTCATTATATTTAAAAAATCTCACCATAAACTACATAACTATTATCTCATTCGGTGATTGTTTAGGACTCTTTTATTTTCACTCATGACCCCTATGACCAAACAAACTACAACGGTAAAACATTCCAAATCCTCACATACATTATCCAAAATATATTTTAACACACATTTATATAGTTTGGGATTATTTTTAGTTTTTCCCTCTATTTACATTCACCATGACCATTTATTACTCTTGATATCACATTGAACATAATTTTCAAAAAAAAACTCCAACTCGAATTCATAATCACAATGAACCACTTTCTCATAAATAAAAAATTCTCATGATTACAATGATATTTGTAGACATGTTCTAAATCCTAAGTAAAATTGATTAATTATACTATCTTTTTATAGAATAAAATCTTGAATATACATGTCTAATATTATGAAGACTACTTCCTAGGTGACCACTGATTCTTTTTCATTTCGATCTAATTCTAATAATTGACTCTCTATACTATGTCGAAAACCCATCTAGAAATATTTCTCAAGGAATATATTCTTAAATATTTCCATTCCATAAAATTATGATCATATTTATCTCTAGTATTCTTAACCAAATATCACAATCAATTATCTTCACCTTCAAAGTGATAAATGTTAATGGTTACCTTTTGATGGTCTGAATATCCCATGACTTCAAATATCCTCTTTGGGGAATTGATCCAACTTTAGATTACTATAGGCTCAGGCAGCCAACTTAATGATGGGTGATGTTGCCTTATGAAATTATCCACTATAGACATGTTATGTCATGCTAGATTTGTTTCCCCTCTGGTACAGACACCCCCACTATTTGTTTCTTGTGTTAACTAATACATCACTACAAAAAATTGTTCTTTTTCAATTACAAAAATCATGGGATTATAATTTGGAATGATATTTTCTTCTCTATTCCATCCACTATAGCTTACTTATTTCACCTGTGGAAAAACATTATGATTAGACATATTTTTATGAAGAAACATGGTAATATTAAATTGTTATATAATTATTTGTTATCCACATTGAATCATTATCATAAACTTTATGTTGTGAAAATATTCCTCTGATACCAACTAAGAGGAACCAGCTTAAAGCTTACATAATCTTGGGTAATAACTTTAGAATCCATTATCGTACATTTGAGGATCATTTTAGGTTTATAGTTTTAGAGAATTAAGTAATAACTCCTATATAAGAAAATCATATAATACAATGTGGAAACTTCAGATTACAATCGATTTTTATATAGTATAAAACATTGAAATAAAGCATGATATCTTTTTTTAAAACATTATGTATATTCAAATTGAAATATTCCTTTCCATTACACATATTTAAACCTTATCAAAACAATTTAAAATGTGGGATATGTACAAATATCTCTATAAGAGACATAAAAATATAGAAAATTATTAGTGCATTGAATGACATGAATTCTATTGTAACTCATTCCTTTATCTTCAATATTACTTCATCATATTAAATAAAAACTAATATGAAAAACACATGAATTTTTATTTCAAAAAATCTTTTAAAACCCATATAAATCAATTAAACACCTTTTAAATAACATGAAGCAGCATATTCATAAAACCATTTAAAAATACTTTTAATTGAAACAACTATATATCCTACATACAATATAATCATTAAACAATGCATTATAGAGGTATAATTAGGCTCACCCTTCATATAATCTATATCAGGCTCACCTATGAGCTATAATGGGGCTCAACCCGTCATATAAGCTATATCGAGTTCACCCTTGAACTATAATGGGGATCAACACTTTTTATTATTTGTATCAAGCTCAGTAGTTTATTTATCTTAATCACATGTACCCTATCTTGAATAAAATATTTTTATTTTACTTTTTCATCATAAAACCATTTAAATAAACACTTTGAAACTAGTATTAAAACCCTTTTCGAATATAAAAATTCCCTTTTCTTTTTAAAATGCATTTTCAAGACCTAAATACCTATAAAAAGGTAAATGAGGTTTTCAATTGAATAAAACAAGAAATATTGAAAAGGAATATATTAATAAAATAATAATCATGATGGCATAAATATTTTTTGTCTTCATATGCATTAAAAATAGAAAATGGATTTTTTTCATTTATCAAAATGTTCCATATAAAACATGTAAAAATATTATTTAAAAATATTGAAATAAATCAAAAAGATTCATAAAATATTCCTTTGGAATATTTTTTGTCTATTGAAAAAATTAATAAAATCATTCTAAAAAAATATGGACCTAGAAAAGAAATATTTTGACAGAAAACATTAAAATGTATTTTTTTTAATAAAAGACCCCTAATACTTGGGAAATATTTGTATCATATTCCCCATGAAAAAATAAATGTTAAAAATATATAAATAGCATTATTTTTTGAGAAATTTATTATATATAATTTCAAAGGATCTGTATATACTCCTCATAAAAGAATATAGGTGTATGACATGAAAATATGTCAAAAATTAAAGGAAATTGAGACGAATTCCCATACCTTTAGCATAACTTGTCATGTAAATTATTTATCTTCTTGATTAATATAATTATGTTCATTATTTACTTCCTTGGTATTCCTTTTATTTTTTATTATTACTTTTATTTTACTTATTATATTGTTATATATGATTACGAAACCAAATAAATTTACGGCAGATGTTTTGATGATATTTGGCTAATGGGCCAAAAACTACTTTGGTAGGTAGACTATGGTCCAATAGGTTATTACTAAAAAAATAATCTAGATATAGTTATCATATTTATACATCAATTATAATTTAGAGACTATTCATGAATTTTTGTTATGATAAATGATGTATGTTATGATCATGGAGAGGGTAGGTCGTGCGTACGCATAAGTAACATATTCATTTTTCAAAAATCAATATTGAAATAATATAAGTAATAATTTATATATAAAGAAAGATAATAATATAATATTTTTCATATTTTTTCATTAAATATACATATACATGTCAAACATTTTGTTTTGTGATTAAAATTGACAGTCACATAATTTTGTGAACGCGGTTGTCCACAAATACATAAATGAAATTATCATCCATAAATGAGTGAATATGTCCGAAATAAAATGATATATTGAATTTTAATGCTGATAAATATTTCATTAATAACATAATTATTTCATGTATATAATATATATTTATTAAATTCATTCTTATTATCTTCCATGTAAATCTATAATGAAAACAAGTCACATCGCTTCGCGAGGCGATTGTTCATCAAACCCATGGATTATGTTATCATATCCCCTATGAAATGTAATGTAAAAAATGTGATATATGATATAATTTCCATAGAGGTATTATTATGTTATAAATATTATATTTAGACATTATATACATCATCATACCCCGTTGTGAGGGATGATAATGAAAAAATGAATGAAATCATTTCATGAGGCGATAGTCCTCTATACCCATGGATGATGATTTCCTAACCCATTTGATAGAAGTGAAGATGGTTTTTGTTTATTGCATTAAAATAACATCATATAATTATATATAATATAATTAGGTTATTATATCATCATGGTTCAATAATAAATCAAGGGGGTGGAGAAATAAACAAAAATAAAAGACTCATTCAAGAATGCTACCTCTTCTTATGGTATCCACCTTAGGTCAGAAAAAAAATCCATACTAGGATGGTTATCATATAAAAGTATGTTTTAAAAGATAATTTAATGGACTTATGGATGTGATTTTGGTAGTTTTTTTTTGATACAATGGGCTTGAGAGGTGTGAAGAAGTGAGGGGAGTGAGTTCCCATTTATAATTCAATAGTGGTGGAATTTTTGTAAATAAAAAAGAGTCTTCAATATTAGAAGGTCTCTCTCACCACATGTGGCTCAAAAATTGATAAATAATTTGGGATAGATATTTTATGGTCCGTACCCTCCTCCAATACAAGAAATTGTTTTAAAAAAATTATTATGTATCCTTTAGGTATAATCACTTTACCTCTATAGTTTCCACCACGGCATTTAGTTTTTTATTCTAGGTAATTATATATTTAAGACTAAAATAAAGTTATACATTTTAGATAAATTATAAATAATTATTTTAAATATTACATCTAATTTATGAAATAAAAAAAATCTGTCTGTTGAAAATTAAGTTTATCAAAAGCGCATAATACATGAAAAAACACCGCATTTAACCTTAACTGTGGTAATTAATTTGTTTGTATTTACTAATAATTATGAAAAAAAATAAGGTTACCATATTAATAAAAATTAATTATTTTTATTAGATAATTTAATCCATTTCATAAAATTAAATTCACAATAGTGGTATAATTTTATTTAAAATTAGACTCACAGGTGTGATGAGAAAATTGGGTTTCAAGGAGAAAAGTATCAGATATTTATATAGTATTTATATCGTAATTAAATATAGAAATGATTAAAATGAAAAAAATTGTATTGTTATATATATATAATTAGTTTATTTTATTAAAACAATATAATTTATAATTTATCTTTACAAATAATTTAATAAAAAAGGAGTTTTCAATTAAAATTCATTATTTTTAACAATTCATCAAAAAAATGTTATCATAAAATTATCTGTATTTAACTATAATATAATTGTGTTGTTATGATTTAAATAATTAATTTTATTATTAAAAAAAAAATTTTATAAAATTGGTAAATTTTAATAACAATTTATGTACGTAAAGTTTAATTAAATAACTACTTAGAAAAATACAACTTTTTAGAAAACATTTCTTTTAATTTAAAATGATTATTATTTTATTTATAACAAATATATATACATTTATTTTATTTTATAAATAATTAAACCTTATAACATCCCTTATTTATATATTAATAATCATATCCTCCAGTTTAATGGTTAGGTTATAAAGGACATGTTTAAATAATTCTATTTTATTTGAGTATCATGTTTCGTTTGAACAAGATGTTGTTTGCATTTAACACTATCAAAGGGATTGAATAAATATATAATAATGTCCCATGCTTTAACATTTTCTTATGTGATTGATTTTTCATGTCATACAGGCTATCAGCCATGATGTTCCAATTTTAAAATAACGATGCATTGTATAACCGAGATCTCCCAATAATGTACTGAAAATGTCTTTTATGAGTGAGACTATGAAAAAAACAAGAATCATCTAGATGGTAATGTCAAAAAGTTTCCCCAACACCCTTCTCAAAACCTAGAAATAGATTTATATATATATGGATGAAAATAAAAGTATACTCAATAGGATCATTCTCAAGTCCTCTCTTGATAATTTGTAAACAATATTCTAATGGCTAGTGAATAAAGAGAAGAACCAATATACATCATGCCAAGTAAGAAACCCACCAAAATTACCAAGGATTACTCTCCTAATATCACATACAAATATATCAATATAATATAAAAAGAATATATATTTAAAAAGGAACCTTGTAACCATATTATCATTGATTTGTCACTCTCATAGCACAAAAAATACATGTTGTGCTACTATCAATTTCATATTCACATATCTTCATAACCACATTATATGTTAGCATTATACCCACATATTTATAGCCATATAAAATACCATAACCATAACCACATATCATAGTCCCATCATCGTATAGTATCATGAACATGAAGGACATAAACCTTTTTTCTTGTACCAAACAAGCATGACCCCTAGATTGTAAACACATCACCACTATATATTCATATCAGCCAGTAGTTTCATACTATAATCACTATCCATTAAAAACAATTTTTATTTACCTACCTTGATCCATCAAATCTCATAATATGTTTGAAGGGGGAGTAGGGAAGAGGGATTAGTAATCCTTATGTTCAGTTTATAAACTGGATGTTAAGGAGAACTTTTTGAACCATTGTGCTCATGGGCTCCAATAATGATATCTAACTTGGGTGGTTAGGTTTAAGAAAAAACATGAAAATACATTACTATAAAAATCACACCCAAGCCTCACCAAAATGTTTCAAACAAATTAATTATTATAAACGTCCATATTTACAATCACAACTTTACTACCAGGCACTAAAAAATACTTTCATCACTACCCCAACAAAATAGCCACATTTATATACTTAAGAAAATAATCATAATAATCGTTGATGTACCATTTTATATTATCATCATTTTGACTTCAATAATTATCATTAACGACCATTGTTATAATTATTATGTAATTAAATTTATCAAAAATTATTTCAAACCACTAAATATTTCATTTAACAACCATATTTCATGTCTAGACCCTCATTATTTATATTTTACATTGACTTCATCCTTTATAATTTACTAATCACAATCATTCCAACCATAATGAATCATTTCTGTCCCATAATCTCAATTCCAACCCATATCCCTATTTATGATATTAATAATTTATATTATATTCTATTATATCTATAAACTACAACACAATCCCACAACAATTAAACTTTTCACCACATAAATTAGTACACATTACTTATTAAAAACTTCAACCAATATCACAAAACCAAATCCATATTTTTAACTTGATCACTAATATAACCATATATTACCTCATCCATCACCACCATGGCCAAAACCACATTATATCCCCCAATCCAACCACATAAAATATCTAAAACTCCTCTAATCACATATACAGGAAATGAGAAAATAGTATAAAATAAGGGTAACCAATGAAAATATTTACCACAATGAATCTCATGTCAATATTTTATTCATAATAAATCCAAAATCCATTTTAAATCATCAACATCATAAATATAAAATTTCCACACAACCAAATTATTACCAAATTTAATTGATTGACCAATTATGAAAAGTGACTCCAATAATTCAATAATATTAACAAATAAATACCATATAAGAAAACATAAATCTGGTGGCATCATCATTAACAAATTAATAAATTAATAAGAAATATAAAATAATTAATAATTAACATGTAAATCATCCCCTTCCCTTCATTTTACTTTATCTGAAATCATTATCTTGATTAGATATATCCATACCATCCACCCAAATAAATAAAAAACAATATAATTCCATAATTTAAAAATAAAAAAGAATCATAATACTCTAATCACCTACTTCAACCAAGGCATTAACAATTGTTATGAATAAATTAGAATATGATGAACATTATTCCGTGAACACCCAAGGAATATCACCAACATCCTATACAAATCATGTTCCATAAAAACCATCAATAAAGGCCAATAAAACTAGAAAATTGATATTTTTCATAGTATCTCCCAAAAATGAACTAGAAGGGATAAGATTATAAATCACCATGGTTTATAAAGAATTTGATCTATTAAAGCCAAGGGATTGATCCAATCAAAGGATTGAAAATGATATTTAAGGATAATCCTATGATCACCTAGGGATTAAGGATATTGAAGTAATTTGAATAATTCAAATAATATTTTTAATTTATAATACACCTGTAAAATTAATAAATTATAGTGTAACATTCCTTGATCACACCACAATAGGATTCATCGGACAAACCTTTGAAAATTACACCATGGCCTCACCTTATATCTACTCAAATCTTATAGTCAAAACCAGATTAACATACGTAATTTAAAAAATTGTATATCACAAGAAAGGACACAACAATGAGTACTATATAATCTAAAAAATATCATAATCCATGAATTCTTAACATCAAACGTAAAAACCCTAAACCACTCTATAGTGTAATGAAATGAAAAATAGTGTAGAAGAATTTGGATATATGTTACCAATAAATGGACCACCTAAATAATCAAAAAACATCATATATATACATTTTTTAGTATCTCTCATGTGAGATTAAACGAACATTTCGTATAAGATATTACCCAAAGTGTAAAGACCCGAAAAACCCTATGATTTTTTTTAATTGTATGGAATTGTTCTGAGTCCGCACTTTCTGACAGCACGTGATTCTGAGGCCCGGAGTTCCTGGAATGTTTTTTGAAGATTCTAAGTGTGTTTATTGAGATTTTGAGAGGGTTATGGTAACTTTTGAACCAGTGCTTAGAATTGAAATCTAAAGGTGCCTTTGACCTCGCAACATCATTGATTTCTTAGTGAGACCTTCACTGCAACTGTGTTCTACCGAGAATAAAATTTTAATTCCCACATTTCATGGGAGAATTAAATTTAAAAAGTTTTATTTTATTTTAAATTTCCTTGTGGGGACCGCCCAATTTTGAGACACCTCATTTAATGAGGTGAAACTCTTGTAAATCCCAATTAATGAGCCAACAATAATTTCTTGATTAACACAATTAAATGTGGGCTCTTCCTCATAAATGGGGAATTGGTTTTCTCTCAAATATTGGAGAATTGGTGGAAGATAGATCTCCAATGAGGATCTCTTCTTCCTCGATGGTCTATCCTCAAAAAAATAACCTATGGTCGAGGAATTAAACTGTCTCCCACGAAGAATGCCGATGACGTCATCTTTGACTTCGACTTCCCCGAACTCTCCTCTCACCATCAATGATTGGAAAACGGGGTAGGGTTGTTTTATGATTGAATTTTAACCTCCATTCTTCATCATTAGTCGTACTCGTTGAGACTGATTGATACCACCCTAATATGGAAGGCATAGGCCGAAAAAACACAGCCTAATTTCCCTTTGTTTTTCTTCACTTGTTGAAAATGGCAGCGGAGAAACGGCGGCCAGCGACAGGTGGAAGTGCCATGGCCCAGAGGGCCGCTGCGATCGGAGTCTGGGTTCAGCACCGTCGCGCTACACAGAAGGGAAGTCGAGGCCAAGAGAGTCGTAGAAGACAGAAAGGGACAAGCAGTTGTTCCAGCCGTCGGAACCCTTTGGATCCTACGACGAACGAACTGGGGCCATGCACCAGTTCCGTTATAGTGAGATGGGGGCGCTGAACCCCCCCCCCCCCCCCCCCACCCCCCCACCCCGCTCGGCTAGGGCAGGCTCGGCAGGGCGCCACCCCCCACTGGCTTTGGCAGGTAGGCCACCTCCCAGCCACGCGGGCATCACCCCCGTCGTGGGCCATGCGGGCCGTGCCACCCGTGCGCCGGGGTGGGCCACCCGTCGCGATCTGGGCCGGATCGGACCCGCGGACCGAGTCGGACCCCGAACCGGATCCAAACCTGGGTCGGGTTGGCCTGAACGAGGTCGGGTCGGCCCAAACTAGGTCGGGCCGAGTGGGTCCGACTGGGTCAGACCAGACCCGGACCCAGGTTTGACCCAATTCTCTTTTTCGCCCATATCTTGGGCTACGTGTGTCCGATTGACGAACCATCTATGGTGACAGAAATCTTGGAGAGAGATTGTTCTTCTGGCATACCCCACTCACGGTTTGGAGGCAGTTAGGTTACGGCCGGGTTGGACTGAACCTAAATCCAACAGGACCCTCAGAATGGAAATGCCAATAACTTTCAAATCGAGCATCTGATTGACACGCCATATGTCATGATGGGTTCCTTATGATGAGACGGAACTATGGGTTACATAAACATGGGACTATGTGGAAGTTGATGTATCGACACTTGGCTTGAGTAGCAGACCCTCCCGAAATCAAGTGTGCTTTGTGCGGGAACCCTATGGCTAGCTACTTTGAGATGATGGGATCCTACGTGGCTTGGACGGTGATGACTACTGTTCCAGGATCCTACGTGGGTTCGACAATGATGAATACTATTCCGGGATCTTGCGTGGGTTCGATAGCGACGACTACTATCCTAGGATTCTACATGGGTTCCACAGTGACGACTACTTTTCCTGGATCCTACGTGGGTTCAACAGCGATGATTATTGTTTCAGCATCCTACATGGGTTCAAAAAAGGATATTATTCAGTGGATACATCTATTCATCTCTACCCCTCTACATGAGTTGTATGCATGTGTGAGCTGATTCTTTTCTATGTGATGTTATCATCAAGATGATTGTCTTTCTTCCTTTGTTGAACGGAATGTGCTTGAGCTCAAGAGTTGGAGCCGTTTGTGATTGGTAACGTAGGTATATGTATGGGAATATACCTAAGTAGGGAATTTTGATACTCTGTGTTTGTATCTTGATATTTTGTTTTATCCTTGGTGGATTCTGTGAGACCTTTTTGGGTATCGGGGTCTCTACTGAGTATCATTATACTCACCCCTGCACGGGCTTCACCTGCACCTTTGTTGTGTTCTATTCAGACGACGGTTAGCAGTGATCGAGACTAAAGGAGATGGACAGGAGGCTTCTCGGAGCTAGACTAGATGGGACGTACCGCAGGGAGGAGTTGTTTGAGATCTGTAACTACACTTCAGGTGGGATTCCCCGGAGGACGATTCAGGTGTTTTTTCCCTTTTTTACTTGTACTTGTACTTCAGTTGGGCCCCAATAATGAAATCTAATAAGTTTATATCATAACTATTATTGGGCCCAAATCCATATTTCACTAAAGATGATTCTAATTTAGTATTTCTCTCACCCCTTAGTTGTTCTGGAATATCATCATGTTGATCATATAATATATTGATCATTGAAAATTGAACTAGTAAATCTTTTTGTAAATTTACCATATGGAATAACTTACCTCAATTCCTTTGGAATACAAACACTTAGGGTAATAAAAATAATTATGAATCAAGTATTATTCAATTCATATAAACCTACACCTATTAGGATCACCACAAACATGTTTTCCTTACATAGGATAATCCATCAGCACCTTACTTTTTTATATTCAAACTGTTTGGATACTTAAGGTCTTGATATGTGTCCTGTTTTAAAAAAACACCCGTAGAGTTTTATGTGGATTTTAAATTCTCATCATCATATCTTTTTAATTCTATTGACGTATTCAGGGTTAAAAAATTAGTTTTTTATCATATTCGATATATAATTTTGGTCATTGTTTCCCATTACTATTTTGTATATATTTTGATTATTTATTAAATTCGATTTAATAAATATATTTGAATTTAGAGTTTTTATTTATTTTTGTAATTATATATAAATTTATATACCCATTACACTTGAAAACATTTTAATTTTTAACTTTCTTGAAAAAATATTTTTTACGTTTATTTGAGTTAGAGAATTGCTATATTTGTATTGTTCAAGAAATAAAAAGAGAAATTTTGGGTGTGTCAGATTAAATTCCATAGAGTGAATCTATCATGTGATTAACTCTAAATTTTAATTTCTGTGTATGATTAAAAGTGGGAGGGGTAGGTAAAATATGAGTAGACTAACCCTCAGATACACTATGTGATAGTAAACCAAGATTACTAATGGACATTTTGGAATAACTTGAATATGTCTAGGCCAGGAAGAAAATACATAATAATAACTGTGGGATCATATATGAATAAATTATAAATCCCTATGGTTTTGAATGATAATGTAGAAATAAATGGAGCTCATCCCAATTCCATCTCACGATCCAACTCATCCTTATGCTTTCCAATGTAATCCCATTGTCAAAGAAAAAATCACAGGTTCCCAGTTTCTCCCTTGAACAAGTACGAGTTACCCATGTATAAATATGATCACTGCTACTGTTGGAACAAAAATTTCTATATCTTACATTTTTCCATCAAATATTTATTATTTTGAAGACTTTATGGCAGTAAAAATATACCTTGTATGGAATCCTTGATGAACGGGCTGGGATATAGAGGAGATACAATTTGGAGCCTTACATTTCACTAAGAATTTTATTCTAATTGGTTAAGAGTTTCATTACCTCCCTTGGCCAAAAATATTATGGCCATCCTCTAAATATACAGGCCATGCCCAACCAGAGGAACATGTGAGGCCAAGGCCAACCATGCCCAATGGGAGCCTTCTTGGTCCAGCTAGCAGACAGGCATAGAGAGAAAATCATACGTGAATAGAAAGCGGGTCGACATATAGGACTCATCATTTTCAAATTCAAAGCCATTCATAGAATTGGAATAAAGACAAATCCCAAGTGGAGGTAATATGGGGGGTATGGGTTCCTGTTGGAATTGTAAACCAAAACCATGAGTCAAACTGTGCCCATTGTTTCCTCTGGCATCATTTATTACTTGAACATTTTTTTCTCTTCCATGGGTCCACCTCCATTTAGTTTCTTTGAATGAATTTAATGTTTCATATTTAATATTTTGGTATTTTGTGTGCTGTCATAAATGCTCTGCATTTAATGTTTGGGTCTTTCCTTATACCGTTATAAATGCACTGTATTTCATGTTTTAGGTCTTTCTTTGTACCAACATAAATGCTCTGCATTTATTGTTGTGGGTTTATAAATTTATGTAATTATAGTATGAAATTATTGGGAAATACAAAGCTTGAATGCTCATTTGTGTTGTGTTCCAATTTCTGTTACTCTTCAATTTTTCTTCTTCTAAAATTTCTCGGCTTGTATAGCTGACAAACTAGTATCAGAGGAAATTTACCAAGATTCTCCAATTTTTTTTAAAGATGGCTGCAATCCAGCATCATGTTCTGAAGGTATCCACGTAAAACTATGACAGGTGGTGCATTCAAATGAAAGAGTTATTTGGGACACAAGAATTATGTGAGATCGTCACCGACAGGTATGTTGTACCCACTACGGAGGAAGAATCCTCTTTCACACATGATGAAAAGACGGGCCTCAAAAATCCAAGAAATAAAGAAAATAAGGCATTGTTCCTCTTCTATCAAGAGTTGTATGAATCAACGTTCGAAAAGATTTCTGATAAAACATCAAGAAATATAGCTTTGTATACCCTTTCCACCGACTTCAATGGTGTTGATCGAGTAAAGAGAGTACGGATTCAAACATTAAGAGAAGAATTTGAAGCAACAGACATGAAACATGGTGAGAGTATCTCTGATTATTTTTCAAGATTAATTGTTATTGTTATCAATTAGAAATGGAATGGTGAAGAAGTGGAGGACATTCAAGTTATCAAAATATCACTTCAATATCTCACAAACAAGTTTGAGCATGTGGTTATGGCAATCGATGAATCAAAAGATATGTAGAAACTTTTCATTGATGAATTGATGGGGTCGTTTCAAGTGCATGAGAAACAGATGCAAAAGAATACCTTTTCAACAATATAGCATCCCCTAGAGTCCAAGTTGACTCTAAAAGAACAAAATAGTGGACACATGCAATGAGGAGGTCATCGTGGAAGAGGAAGAGGGTATGGATATTATCCAAGCCCTCACCAAAAGCAAAAAAAATTCCTACCAGCTTTCGTGGAAGAGGGAATGGTGGAGGTCATTTCATGCATGGTGGTGGAAACACAAAGAACATTCAATGCCACAACTATAAGAAATTTGGCCATTATGCTTCTGATTGTTGGAGAAAAGTTGATCACGATGAACAATCCAACTATGCTGAAACATTTCATCATGAAGAAGAAGGTACCACACTTCTCCTCACACAAGAAAAGGAATTAGAAGGCCCTGATGTGTGGTATCTCAACACGGGTGTAAGAAAACACATGAGTGGTAACAAAGAACTGTTCAAGGAAGTCATAGAAGAATATTGTGGTGACGTGAGCTTTGGCAACTCATCAAAGGTACCCGTGATTGGAAAAGGTAAAATCAAAATCTATCAGAAGAATGGTGAGCCAAATTACATCTCTAATGTGTATTATGTACCAAACATGAAAAACAATATCATTAGTCTCGGCCAACTCCTTGAGAAGGGGTATGTTATACACATGGATAATTCTTCTTTGTCTATAGGGGATTCTCACAGGAGACTTGTTGCTCAAGTCCAAATGGCGATGAATCACATGTTTCCGCTGCGAATCAACACAAAGGCCGAGGAGTGTGTCTTGGGACTCCTGAAAAATGACTCATGGAGATGGAATCTATGATTTGTACATATGCATTTTAGCGGGCTTAAACTTCTATCATCATCAAGCATGGTGCATGGATTGCCGATGATTGAAGTTCCAAATAACATGTGTGAGGCATGTACACTCGGCAAGAAACAAAGGAACTCTTTACCAAGTGGAGTGTCTAGAATAGAAAATCAACCACTTCAATTAGTTCACACTGATATCTTGTCACACCCATTCATTTCATATTATTTTTTTAATTTTTATTGGGCATCAGAAAGTTCGGGACAAGCTCCGATGTAAAATTTTTTAGCTCTTACATAGAAATAAATGTTTCTCTCTTGGTTGCATCTAGTGCACCGCGATCGAAGTCACGCTGCCTCACCTAGGTCGTCGCGTGACCTCACCCAGCACACCGCACGGCCTGCCCGATGTTTAAGGGAGATGAAAAATATGCGATGAATAATAAAACAAGAACACAATTAAATTTGAGACCACGTGGCCATGGGCGAGGTACGACTCGGGCAGGACACGATTCTTAAACCGTGCAACCTCACCTAGTCTACTAGGTGACCTGTCAATGTCCAATTAATTAAATAAAATGACTTGGTGATAAATAAATAAAATTAAATGTGGTAAAAAAAATTAATAAATTATTTAATGATCATAATATAATATTTTTTGAGGATGTAAGTGTTATATTTATTTTTATCACTATTTTTATAATTGTTGTAACATTTATTTTATTACTATAAATTTATTACTATTTTTTTTGTAATTAGTTTTATATTATTTTTAGTTTTACATTTATTTTTATTTTCTTTTTATTATTTTAGGTAGGGTTTGGACCCCCCTGATCACGACACACCCCCCCCCTTTCTCTTCTGGAATCTCATCGCGTTGCTCACCTCCCCTCCTACGCGCTATGCCTCGTCGTTGGCTTCCCCACCTCGATTCTGCTCGTGCCCCACGTCGGCCACTCCACCTCCTGCTTTTTCAGGCACCCCATACTCCCCTTGTCCAGCTTGAGGCGCAACCCCATGGAACCACATTTGGTCGCTTCCCTTTCCGCAACCCCCGGCGCCTCCCACGCGAGCAGCCCCCTGCCTGGTTCAGAAAATCCCAGCACGTTGTTGTCCGGTTGTCACCGGTGTCGACCCCCCCCCCATCAAGTCTCGACCTGGTGCAAGGCCCCCTGTCGGCGCGGTCTGGTTACGGCGCGGCTACCCAGCGTTCCTCTCCTACTGGCCGCACACTGTTCTGGTGTGCAAATTCCTTTGGCTGAGCGCCTCCCGGCTTTCCATCGCACAGCCGCAACCCCCCAATTCGGTTATGTTTTTTTTCACTTTTGAGTTTTATTTTTCCGGAAGGTAAAGGATTCATTAGGGGTCATTGTTAATATATTTTTTGTTCAAAATCTTGATGTAAGGTCGAATTCCGTTTTCTTGCGGTGTGTGTGGCATGTTGCTGGAGTCTGCGGATTGTTTTGTGAAGTCGCTACACACCAGTAGGTGGTTCCGTGTTTTAAAAATTATTTAATGAAATATGTTTATAGATTAGTTAATTTATTATGTTCTTTGATTAATTATTTTGTGTTCGGATTTGGATTTCTTGAAGTTTTTCATGTGCTAAATTTTTTTGGTAGTATGTTGATATGGGTGGGTTCGTTCATTGGCTGAAAACTTATCTTTAGTCAGTTTTTAGTGTTTAATAATATATTCAGTTTTCTTTTCATTTGTAAAAGTGGTGTTAATTGCATTTTGACATAGTTTTGCATGTTCTTGGTCATAAATTAAGGTGTTGTGTTGGTTGAGTATGTTTTTTTTTGAAAACCATTGTTGAGCTGTCTTCTAGTGTTTATTAGTTTTTTTTTGCGTTTGTTTTTGTGAAAATGCACAAAGTGCGCAGTTTATGTTCTGGTGTAGCATTCATTTGCGTTTTGTCAAAAAAGGTAATTGGTGTGGGTCTTTGGTGGTTAAAGTCATGTTTTATCTTCTTTATTTTCTTAATAAAATTTCTACTATTTTGTTTAATTGGTAAAATTTTGTTTTAACAGTTTGGATGGGTTATTAATTGGTGCAGGTGGTGTTGGTTGTGTTCTCGATGTGGTGTCGGGTATGTTTGGTCGAGGAGGGGATGAGTTGGTTTTGTGTGTTAAAGCTTTGTTATGGTTATTTTAAATGAATTTGTTTACAAATAATTTAATATTATTTAATAAAAATGATGAATGATAAAAATTTAATATGTTTTTTATAAACAATCATTAGCAATGCATAAATTGTTTTAATTGAGTTGGGTAAAGTCTTTTGGCATGCGTACTTTGTCAAATGGGTTTCTATGTATGTGAAAATGTGGAGTTGGGTTTCTGTTACACCGTGTTTGTTTTATTTGTCTGATTTTGACAAGAAATGTGAAATTTGAACATCTTGATCACAAAAGGGGAATCCTGGGTACTAGGTGGGTAGACTAGATCTAGCATTCTAGTGATTCGGAAGCAGCTCTTGGCCTATTTCACTTAGCTGGTTTGACGATTACAACACTAAATAAGAATTGGATGATGATTTGAGATCACTAGGTTATATATGTGTTACCCTACTAGTGGATCGTGCACGAGAATGTATTTTTTGTGGTTCCTATACTACTGATCACCGAGACGAGAGGGTCTAGGGTCCTATTCTTTCTGCTAGTACCTATAGGGCCTCTCCCATTTTTAGTGTTACTGGATTACTATACACTCATCGTCGGCATGCGGTGTAACATTTGGGTTCTTCTGATGGTTTGAGTTTTGATAACTTCAAGGGTGTTTTGTTTTTGTTTAAGATGTTTTCTATAAAAGTGTTTTCTTTATAAAAATTGTTTCTTTAAAGTTGTTTAATCTATGGTGTCCCTTCAATTATTTAGCCAATAAATGTATTTTTCATTTAATTTTTATATGTGGAACCTTTCTATTGGGTGACGTCCTACTGGGATTTTGGTTCACACCCTACACACACATTTGGGTGTAGGTAGACTTTGTTTCTTGTGTATTCCAGGTTGTGACATCGTGCTCAGTGATGGTAGTTCAGATGTTGTTGGTCTTTGCGTGTATGTTGGTGTTATTAGCTTGGGGATGCGACTTCTCATGTCGCAGGGAGGATGGTATCCGAGTTTATTTTTCTATCCATGTTGTTCACATTGGACTTTAAACTTTTTTATAGTTTAAAGGTTTGTTTGGTTGTCTTTCATCAGTTTTGGTTTGTTTATCTTGTGAGTTGTATTTTTATCTTTTATTTTGGGTAATTCATTCCCATGTAGTGTCTTGATACCTGGTCACTTGTTCCAGCCCATGGGGATTGGGAATGCCCTTCGGGCCATGTCGTGGACCGGGTCAAGCATCAGGTCCGATGTCGACCCAGCCTGGTTCGTGACACAATGGTATCATAGGAGGCTTACTCCTTCAGTTGTGTTATTTTGGGTTAGAGTCATGGTATATTGGAGTTAAGGTTGTCAGGTCTCGACGTCTTGGCTATGAGTAATGTGCCTGGCCAGCACACCTCGTGGCGGGAGTCGTGTTACCAAAGTACATTTAGGTTTGTCTGAGTCATTGGTTCTTGTGGTTATTTTGTTTAGAGGAAATGAAAAGGGATTAGGGTCAGTGGTCCCAGTGAGCTCGCAGGGTCTGGTAAGCTAGGTGGAGCTGAGGACGCTTTCCCATAATACCCTCTGTGGGGGTGACATTATTAGCATATGGCCACCAACCATATGTTCCAATAACCCACTAACACTAGTTTTCTCTTACATCATCTCTCGTATCTTTGTTTTGGACTTATGGGAATATGGTTTTTAATTAAAAATGAGTTAGTCTTGAAAATTGTTTTGAAATTAAGTGCATAAAAAATGAATGATGATGTGTAAGGTTTGAAAATTGTGGGTTGAATGTTTTGGTTTTGAAAAAAATGGAAGGGTTTGGTTTTTATTCTTGGTTTTCTCATGGGAAACCACATGCATGAATGTATATGGGAAAGAGAAATGGTCAGTGGCATGAGTGGATGATTTCTTGGATGGACATTAGGTGAGTGCCGGTGTGGCATAGGAACATGCATGTGTGAGGCCCATGGGACACCATTGGTGTTTGTGCAACCCACTATCTTTTCTTTTTTTTCAAAATTTTTTGTTATATAAAAACATGGTGTTTTAGTAAACGGTGTTTTTGTGGTGTGTCCTTGTCTTTTTGAAATGTCGGATGTGAGGCATTTTGAGTCGAGGATCTTTTCTGAATTATTTGTGTCCCGAGTTTGAATTCTTATTTGTATGTTGGTATACAAGCGTGTGGTTAGTGAATTCTTTTGAAGAGTACATCAGGGAGCCCTTGTGGTGGTTCCCCCTGCACGTTTGGTGTTTGCTTGTTGTATGTATTGACCATTGGACCAGTTCGGTTGGGTCCATGGTTTTTTTTTCTTGACTAGTGTATGACCCCCATAAAGTTTTTACATGTGATTGAAGCATGTCCATAGGAAAATTGCCAATGGATGACCCTCCAGTTGATCAGAGGAATCTCTTCTTGAATTTTAGAATTGAACCCACCTCTCCTTTTTTCAACTAAACAGATCCTCTGGCAGCGGGATGATAGATGCGGGGGGAGTTGAAGGGAGTTTTGGTCTTTTGAGTGTCTGACTCATCGGGTATGAAGTTTGACACTATCATGTTTGAAGGTTCCCCTGGAATCAGTGAAAGGAATTCCAATGGTCAAGGGTGAAGGCGGTTCAGAATTTTCAGTGTTGACCTGTGTCTTGAAGGGGTTTTTAGTATTTTCATCGACTGCAAGGGTCATGTTCAGTGCCATATTTCAGTGTGAGTTATATTTGATTCTCAAGGGTAATTTTTGACCTCATTAATTTGAATGTTATATTTAGAAACAGTGAAGGAGATTTCAGCAGGGAAAGGTGGAAGCAGCCTGGAGTGGTCGGTGTTGGACACTATTCTAAATGACCTTTGGTCATTCGTTGGTTTTGTTTAAGAAATGGTCTACGTTAGGCCACTAGTGTGGTATACCCAGTCACATGGGGATGCTACGGTTGATTTTATAAATCACGTGTTGCTCAAGACACTGTTTAAAGCCTTTCTCAGTGTAATGATTCTCATGACAATAATGATCGTGCTCGGTGACTATTTGTGGTGTCATCTTCTCATTCATTGTAACAAGGGGAGATGCACATGTACCATCTAAGCTCTCGTTCTGGTGAATTTTCACTGTGAGAGTAATTGGATGTCATGGTGTGTTGTGTATGATGGGGTTTCCTCGGTTGCAGTATGATTGTGTGTGACACCAAAAAAGAGGTTCTCCGTTTGGGAGTCTTCGACACCTGACTGCGAGGCCGGAGATGCTTCAAACATCAGGGCTCCATCCATAGGCCTCAGAGAGAAGCTGGTGCATGGTCAGGAACCCAAAGATTGTATGGGACCCCAAATTTGTTTTGTCATTAGTGTTGAAATTCAAAGTATTTTAAATCATTTCTTGTAGTTGTTCCATTCCAAATGAACCATTTGGGGGTGTAAGGATTCCATTACATTGTAGAGGTGGGGTCGTCTCATTTCCATAGAGTCTTGGGGGTCACGTTCCATTGGATGAAATCACTTTAGTGATCCTGATTGGATATGTTGGGTAAGTCGGTCTCAAAGTTGGAATAGTGCTCATCTGGGGATGTGAAGATGTTGGTTTGTCTTGGGTCATGGTTTTGATACCCCAGTAGTTGGGCCTCGCCCTCCCCGCCCCTTGTGGTGAGGTGTTTGGTCGCCATCATAAAATTTTCAAAGTTTTGTATCTCTGGTTTGTTCCAAAGGTGGGGAGACCCATGTTGGGTCTCACACAAATGTCTCTGGAATGAATCGGTGTTGGAATTTTCTTTAATGGTGGGGAGTCCACTCAGACCTCCATGTTTTGGTCTTCTAGTCTCAACTTGGGCATTGGTTGGTTCTTAATGGTGGGGATCCCCTCGGACATCCCCATGTTGATCTTTTGGTTTTGTTTCTAAGGATGACTTGATTATAAGTGATAAGAGTGTTTCTTGGATGGGGGTTGACCTAGTTTGTTCATTATAACAAAATGGTGTGGTTTTCATTTGATAGTTCTTGAGATGTTTCGGCTTGTGAAGTTGGATTTTGTGGGTATGAGAGTTCCTTTCTTTGATCAGTCAACTAGAGGCGTCCTAGAACATTGGGGTGGGCGACACATATTAGAAAGTCTTTTTACGCGTTTATTGAAGTTGTATTTGAGCCACTTTCTCTAAGCACGATGCTTTTTCCTCTCTTGTCTTGTTGATTCTGGGGAATCCTATTTGATCTTTAGTGGGGCATCTGTTTCTTCTTTGAGTTTCAACCGTAGTTGTGGCTTTCCATGGATGAAAAGCTTGATGGTGGGGAGAATTGTCACACCCGTTCCTTTCAAATTATTTTTTTTATTTTTATTGGGCATCAGATAGTTCAAGTCGAGGCCCGAATTAAAATTTCTATGCTCTTACGTAGCAAAAAAAAATGTTTTGCTCTTGGTTGCATCCAGCGCACTGTGGTCGAAGCCGCGCAGCCTCTCCTGGGTCACCGTTTAACCTCGCCCAGCTCACCACAAGTCCTGCCCGATGTTTAAGGGAGATGAAAAATATGTGACGAATAATAAAACAATATCACAATGAATTTTGAGACCGAGCGGCCTTAAGTTAGGAACGACTCAGGCGGGGCACGATTTCGAAATCGTGCAGCCTCGCCTGGTCTATCAAGTGACCTGTCAATGTCCAATTAATTAAATAAAATGACTTGGTGATAAATAAATAAAATTAAAGGAGATAAAATTTTTAATAAATTATTTAATTATCATAATATAATATTGTTTGAGGATTTAATTGTTATAATTATATTTATCACTATTTTTATAATTGTTATAACTTTTATTTTATTACTATAAATTTATTACTATTATTTTTGTAATTATTTTTATTTTATTTTTAGATATGATTTTATTTTTATTTTATTTTTATTTTGTTTAGGTATGGGTTGGACCCCCCCTGATCATGAAACCCCCTGATCATGGCACCCCCCCCCCCCCCTTCTCTTCTGGAATCCCGTCACGCTGCTCACCTCCCCTCCTGCACGCTACGCCTCGTCGTCGGCTTCCCCTCCTCGGTTCTGCTCACACCCCATTTCGGTCTCTCCACCTCCTGTTTTGTCGGGCGCACCCGACTCCCCTTGTCCATCCCAAGGCAAAACCCATTGTAACCATGCCTGGCCTCTGCCCTTATAGCATCCTCCGGAGCCTCCCACGCGAGCAGCCCCCCCTGCCTGGTCTGGAAAATCCCAGCGCGCTGTTGTTCGGTTGTCCCCAGTGTCAACCCCCCACCCCTCCAGTGAGTGTAGAGACCCGAAGCTTATCGTACATGGACATTACATTACTTTTGCGGAATACATAGTACATAACAAAAACACACACACAAGGATCGTAATAGTTTAGTGTCTTTGGAAACTCGGAACGTAATCTTCTAATTGTGGTGAAAGATCTTCAATATCTCCCATAAAGATCTTCCCTTTTTTTTACCTATAAACCTTTCTTTATATCCTGGGGAAAAGAAAACATAAAAGGGTGAGCTCAAATGCTCAGTAAGGGTAAACAAAAGAAATATCAATCACATCATATACAAAAGAACATAGCTTTTTTTGGAAATCTTAACCTGCAAAAGAGCTCATAATATCATAACATGGGATAAATCATAGAAGTGAAAATGAGATCCCCATAATCATAACATAAAACTTGAAACTTTGTGGCATGCACACATAATCATGGAAAATCTTTTCTTGTTAGTCATGACTCATTGCCAAGACTATCTTAGTGGACAAAGTCCCTTTCTGAACCGAGTTCACTCCTCGTTTCAGTCCTGTATCACTGAACCGAAATAACCTTCCGTTCCAGCCATGTCTATCTCATGAGATATAAAATCATTACCCAATGCATTGGAGGGAGATATAGGTCCCACCCATCTTATAATGAATCCTTTCTTATGTGTGCCACATAATCATAAAACATACATCATCGCATAACACATGTAACAAAAATGGGATTCTTGAAACATCATGACATCATAAATCAATTCATATAAGATAAAGGAATTCATAAACATAATTCCATCACAACATAGTCCAATCAATGTAAAAATATGGATAGGAACAGAACCTTTTATTATCTTAGATGGAAAATAATTTTGATAAAACACTTGAACTCCATTCTTGAGGAAAATATCCTTTCTTCTTCAAAAACTCTTTTCTTTTCTTAACATGTCATACAATTATAAACTAAAAGAAGTTGATTAAAAATAATCTTGAAAACTTGTAAAGGAAGATTCTTGGAAATAATGTTTTAAAAATCCATTCAAGCCGTATAAGTTAAAAAAAACATTCTTCGTACTTTTGTCGGAAAAGTCAAAAAGTACCTCGTACGGAAAAACGACAAAAGATTCCTTTCATATTCTTTACTAAAAACTCACCTAAGGGTAAAATTGGATTTAAACTATTGCAAGTGGATGGAAACAATATTTCATATTGAGGGAACATGGATGTGGATGATAAAATACACCCCAGTAAATACTTACGAATAAACAATCTCGGATAAAAATGAGATTGTGATATTTCCCTTACCTTAGGTCCAATTTGCTTTGTACGTGTCCGAAGCTCCTGTATAATGGTTTAAATAATGTTATTGACTTATTCCAGAATCATACATATTTATATGATATCATATATTGTCATATTATTAGCTTCTTGTTAGTAATATTTCATTGTTACTTGTTACTCGGGTCGTTATAACATTTTGTTCTTATGCGTGTTTTGTCGAATAAATTCTTATTCTTATCTTTAGGTTATAGATAATTCATTTCCAGAATGGTATTAGTGTAGTATATACCATATTCATTCATTCAATTCATTTATATAATCATTATGAAATGAAGATCATGTAGAACGAGTCGCATCACATCGTGGAGACGGTATTCCGTACGTACGCACGAGTGATGATATCGTTCCTATGATCGTGGAATTGTATTGGAGTATATATATATATATTATTTAAGTATCAATATTACTTAATAATAATCATATATAGTTACTCATTACACCATTATACCCATCCTTGTAAGGTGATGGTGGAAAATAGATTACACCACGGCGTGGAGACGGTATTCCGTACGTACGCACGCGCGGTGATTTCTTTTTCCGTAGGATGGATAGATGGTGAAATAGGGTTGTTTCATACTTATAATAACATATCAGTATATGAGTGATACTGATGTTATTACTTCATAATGAAACAACCTAAGAAGAAGAAGTGGAAGAAGAAATAAAGATGAAAGAATTGGTAACGGTAATTACCTCTTCTTTGAAGTGACTCTTTGAGACCTCCTCTTAGGGCACTAAAATTGGACTTTGAGGAAGACCAGAACCTCTAGGATGTTGCTAGGGAAGTGGAGAGGAGAAATTGTCAGGGGTTGGCCGAGCTTGAGTGCTCAAATTGGTGTGAGGAGGAGGGGGAGGAGGTGTCCTTTTATAGGGGAGGAGAGGGGCACCTTAGGAATATCTCAAAATATTATTTTATATTAAAGTCAAAATCGGTTTATAAAGGTTCCAAAGGGTCTTATTTCGAAGCTAAAGTGGGGATGGGTAGAAAGCCTATCAACCAATAAGATTTAGACAAGTTTAGGTTCTTATTTTAACCTTATCAATTTAGATTTAACTCTAAGTTAAATAATTTAACTTTTACCGTGTCTTTTTGTTTTCTTTCACTATATGGTTAATATACTTACTATAACATGCCAAACGAACCCCAAATTGTATATTATTAATACATATATCCTTATCTAAGTCATTTGGCCGACCTTTAGATTTTTAGGAATAAAATAACAATTAATAATATAATATTTGATTTAAAAACTCTTTTGTGTCAATTTTGACACTATTTGATATATGATTTTTTTGAAAGTCATAACAGAATTATATGTTCGAACCAAGTTGATTAAATCAACAATAATATATCATAGTAACCTAGAAAATTAGTTTAATTCATAAAAAGTCTTAAATTACATTTATTTTGGTATTTATATTATCAATTATGTCAATATTTCATAAATAAGATAATTACTGCATCATCTTTGTGTCATAAATAAATTATATTATTTGATGTCTAAAAATTACAAATAAAATACCATCATGTAGGAAATCTTTTTAGCTTTCTACTGAATATTTATAGTCGAATTTATCTTATGTATAACCCCATATTAAAAATGATTTACTTATTAAACTTTGATTTTAACTATTTTAACCCTTCTTTAAATAAATTAATAATAAATGTCCTAATCTAATCCAAGTGGGCCTAAATGGTCATATTTTATTCCTAAGTTTGTTTTTGGTCGAATTACACTTGTCCAATAGAATTAGGACATGTGTTAGGGTAATATTAATATCATATTTACCCTTAGTTACCCTATTTACTATTTACCGTGGTAAAAAAAAGTAAAAAGTTACTATTCACCAAAAAATTATTTTCATCTCATTGAATCACATTTTAGTCCTTGATATTAACCGTGTCTCTCGGATTTTCGAAATTCCATTCACAGAAGCGGTAAAATTAAGTTTTATGCAAAATTCAGTTTTTAACCTACCACTTAGTAGTTTCACTATTCATCAAAAATTGATGTTTTTCAGAACAATGCCAAAATTTCATCCCAAGCTATATTTCATATTCCAAATTCAAAAATGAAGTCTATTTTACCAAATTCATAACATAAAAGTTGCATTAATTAATTTTATAATTAAATCCCGCTGTTAAAACAAATAGCGTGTTTTTAAGAAACAATATCTATCAAAAGATTGACACTTGTTTATGTCTATTTTAAATGTGAAATTACATCCAATGACCAACATTGTATTAAATTGTAAAAATATATTATAAATATACTTTAAAACTACTCAAATTAATAATTTATCACAATTAATTATTTCGATTAAAAAAGTTGTTTTTTAATTATAATTTAGTAATTTTCACTATTCATCAGAATATGAAAGTTATCCGAAATGTACCAAAATTTCACCTTAGGCTAAATTCGATACTCCGAATCCAAAAATGAAGTTCATTTTGAAATATAAGATTTACAGAATTTTAAAAAGTGGTTATTACTATTCATAACGGCTAGTTTTAATAATATTTTAATAGCATATCATTGTTTCGTGAAACTCAGGATTACGTACCACACACGCTATCGAGGAAGGTTGTGATTGCGTGTAATGAAAGGCAAGTCAAGGATGCGTGTTGTGCAAGCTCCTTTTGGTGTAGCGTATAACACAAGACATTAGTAAAATAAAAATGAATATTTTTCATAAAATCTTGGGCTGTTACATTCTACCCCCCTTAAAATGAATTTCGCCCTCGAAATTCGTCGGGGTTATAAATGGTTTACTATTCGAAAGTTTCTTTAATAGAAACCCACATCGTAAAAGGGAATACCAAAACTTGGCTTTAAAAACTAAAGTATGAAATGTAACGATTACCCAAATAAACTAATCACTGGGTTTCCACATAGGTGAAAATATGGATATGGAAGAGAAATCTAACCATCATGTTCTGATGGAGAGTGGTAGAGAACATGGCTATGGAAAAGCCAGTAATCACAAATCCATAGATTTGTGATGATATAAGGTACCATCTGATTCATCAGGTATAAGATCACTAGGACAACATTTTTTTGGTTTTCAAGATCATTTCCCTAAAGTTGAAAATTTGCTTAGAATAAATACTTACTTTATTTTGGTACAATCTCACTTTTGTTCGTGCCTTGAACAATTTCTACTTCATCTCTTAAATAAATGAAGTTGAATTTTTTATTCGTGAAGTGTTAGCAGATCATGTGATAGAATGACGAGTCATTCCATCTGTCTCAAACAAAAGGTTAGTAAAAATTATATACATAAGTCGATCTATAGTGAGATTAATCACATATGGTTTCTAAAATGGACTTATACTTCATATATCATACTGCTTAATATAATAAAACTAGTTTCTACTAAACAGGGACTTCCTGTAGGCCAGTGGTAGGCGATAAAGGCCAGTCGCACTTCGGTTGTGGGTTCGATTCCTACAGCCTTGTCCGAAGCGATGGGCTGTCGCCCGTCCTGCAGGTTGTCCTTTTTCTAAAACTACGTTACTATAACATCCCATCAATAATATCGAAAATCTTCTATCCTTAAACAATACTAACTTATGTCCAACATAATCCAGTCTAATCTTTAGGCTTATACATAATACTGCAGTCCACTCTCATAATATAGTGACATCGATTACCAGAGATTTAATACTGTCGTTGATCCCCACATATCATAAGATATGTCTTGTTGGTCACATTCCAAACATTCAAAGTCCTTAATCGTGTATTCTCTTGAATACCTTAGTGAAAACATGAGTGCAGTTAAAAGTTAACACTTTCCATATACCAAAATCCTCAAAATTCTATATACTCAAACCATGATATCACTTAGTCCTTATATCAATCATGAGCTCATGAATACTATTAAACATTTCATTTTCTCGTCTTCATTATGCGCATATCATCTTATTTCCAAAAAAATATCTCAATCACTTTGAATACCACATCAATAAATATTGCAATACTCAATGATACAACATTATCCCATTACATAAACACTTAATCATTCCACCACATCGTTGTCATATTCAACATTGCCAATAGTGATCGCATGTGATTTCCCTTTGTCCTTTGCCTTCAGTGGTTGCTCATGTTGATCATCACTAACCCTTGGATTAGGGCAATTATTAGCATAATGCCCCATTTCCTTGCACTTGAAGCATTGAAGTGTTGGCGGTGCGTTCTCTACAGTGTTTGCTTTATTCACATCATTAGGAACCCTTTTTCCATTACTTCGACACTCAGCTGCTCGATGACCTTCTTTTCCAAACATAAAACATTTTCTAGTCCCTTTAAGACAATCTCCACCATGCTTCTTTCCACACTTTGTGCATAAGGAAACATTCATCTTCTTTTCACCATTATTCTGAGATTTCTCCTTGAACTCCATCTTTCGTTTCTTGTCAAAACCATGAGATGGATATGTAACACCAACTTCCATTTCTACCTTGATAGCACAACGCACAATTTCTTCATAGCTACTGAAGTCTCTTATAGCTAATGCCCTTCGAAGACTTGGTTTTAAGCCACTGAAAAATCGATCAACTTTACTTTCAGGTTGGATGATAATTCCAGAAGCATACCTTGCAAGTCTTGTAAAATTTGCTTCATAGGTACCAACAGATTCATCGTCCCTTTGCTTCAGTTCAAGAAACTCTTTCTCCATCTTTGTTCGAAGAATACGAGGGAAGTACTTACTGAAAAACAAGTTCTTGAACTCGTCCCATTCCATGGACTCAATTTCATCTCTTGGCCTCGTATTCTTGATAAGATTCAACCATTGATCAGCTTCACCTTCCAAACGATATACTGCTAAGATGACTTTATCATGATCAGAACATTGAAGAACTGAAAATATCTTTTCAGTAGTACTGATCCATTGTTCAGCCACAAGTGGATCAGAAGACCCACTGAAAGAAGGTGGACGTTGCCTCATGAAGGACTCAATAGAATATTGTTCCCTTCTCTGCTCATTTGGAAGTCCAGAATGATTCATAGCTTGTGTAAGTATAGCAATAAGATTTTGCACTCCATCTCCCATAACATTTGTTTGTTCAGGAGGGCAATCATTGCATTGTCCATTGCATTGATCAACACGGTTCCTTCGGGTTCCAGCCATCGTCTAAAACCCAAAAAGAATAGTGTGAGAGGAAAAAATCATGATAGGGAAAACAACATAATAAAGGGGGAGTACCTTCAATATCCAACATCTTAAGTTTAATTCTATGATCGTTAGCGTAATTCTATTACTATAACCTATACGTATACTTATCCCTAGGGACATCCCTAGACATACCTTAGAAATATCTCTAGGGATCTCACTAACGTTTTCGCATCCTAGTTTCCAAAGGTTGACTAAACCTTTCCTCTGATACCAACTGTAGAGACCCGAAGCTTATCGTACATGGACATTACATTACTTTTGCGGAATACTTAGTACATAACAAAAACACACACACAAGGATCGTAATAGTTTAGTGTCTTTGGAAACTCGGAACGTAATCTTCTAATCGTGGTGAAAGATCTTCAATATCTCCCATAAAGATCTTCCCTTTTTTTTTACCTATAAACCTTTCTTTATATCCTGGGGAAAAGAAAACATAAAAGGGTGAGCTCAAATGCTCAGTAAGGGTAAACAAAAGAAATATCAATCACATCATATACAAAAGAACATAGCTTTTTTTGGAAATCTTAACCTGCAAAAGAGCTCATAATATCATAACATGGGATAAATCATAGAAGTGAAAATGAGATCCCCATAATCATAACATAAAACTTGAAACTTTGTGGCATGCACACATAATCATGGAAAATCATTTCTTGTTAGTCATGACTCATTGCCAAGACTATCTTAGTGGACAAAGTCCCTTTCTGAACCGAGTTCACTCCTCATTTCAGTCCTGTATCACTGAACCGAAATAACCTTCCGTTCCAGCCATGTCTATCTCATGAGATATAAAATCATTACCCAATGCATTGGAGGGAGATATAGGTCCCACCCATCTTATAATGAATCCTTTCTTATGTGTGCCACATAATCATAAAACATACATCATCGCATAACACATGTAACAAAAATGGGATTCTTGAAACATCATGACATCATAAATCAATTCATATAAGATAAAGGAATTCATAAACATAATTCCATCACAACATAGTCCAATCAATGTAAAAATATGGATAGGAACAGAACCTTTTATTATCTTAGATGGAAAATAATTTTGATAAAACACTTGAACTCCATTCTTGAGGAAAATATCCTTTCTTCTTCAAAAACTCTTTTCTTTTCTTAACATGTCATACAATTATAAACTAAAAGAAGTTGATTAAAAATAATCTTGAAAACTTGTAAAGGAAGATTCTTGGAAATAATGTTTTAAAAATCCATTCAAGCCGTATAAGTTAAAAAAAACATTCTTCGTACTTTTGTCGGAAAAGTCAAAAAGTACCTCGTACGGAAAAACGACAAAAGATTCCTTTCATATTCTTTACTAAAAACTCACCTAAGGGTAAAATTGGATTTAAACTATTGCAAGTGGATGGAAACAATATTTCATATTGAGGGAACATGGATGTGGATGATAAAATACACCCCAGTAAATACTTACGAATAAACAATCTCGGATAAAAATGAGATTGTGATATTTCCCTTACCTTAGGTCCAATTTGCTTTGTACGTGTCCGAAGCTCCTGTATAATGGTTTAAATAATGTTATTGACTTATTCCAGAATCATACATATTTATATGATATCATATATTGTCATATTATTAGCTTCTTGTTAGTAATATTTCATTGTTACTTGTTACTCGGGTCGTTATAACATTTTGTTCTTATGCGTGTTTTGTCGAATAAATTCTTATTCTTATCTTTAGGTTATAGATAATTCATTTCCAGAATGGTATTAGTGTAGTATATACCATATTCATTCATTCAATTCATTTATATAATCATTATGAAATGAAGATCATGTAGAACGAGTCGCATCACATCGTGGAGACGGTATTCCGTACGTACGCACGAGTGATGATATCGTTCCTATGATCGTGGAATTGTATTGGAGTATATATATATATATTATTTAAGTATCAATATTACTTAATAATAATCATATATAGTTACTCATTACACCATTATACCCATCCTTGTAAGGTGATGGTGGAAAATAGATTACACCACGGCGTGGAGACGGTATTCCGTACGTACGCACGCGCGGTGATTTCTTTTTCCGTAGGATGGATAGATGGTGAAATAGGGTTGTTTCATACTTATAATAACATATCAGTATATGAGTGATACTGATGTTATTACTTCATAATGAAACAACCTAAGAAGAAGAAGTGGAAGAAGAAATAAAGATGAAAGAATTGGTAACGGTAATTACCTCTTCTTTGAAGTGACTCTTTGAGACCTCCTCTTAGGGCACTAAAATTGGACTTTGAGGAAGACCAGAACCTCTAGGATGTTGCTAGGGAAGTGGAGAGGAGAAATTGTCAGGGGTTGGCCGAGCTTGAGTGCTCAAATTGGTGTGAGGAGGAGGGGGAGGAGGTGTCCTTTTATAGGGGAGGAGAGGGGCACCTTAGGAATATCTCAAAATATTATTTTATATTAAAGTCAAAATCGGTTTATAAAGGTTCCAAAGGGTCTTATTTCGAAGCTAAAGTGGGGATGGGTAGAAAGCCTATCAACCAATAAGATTTAGACAAGTTTAGGTTCTTATTTTAACCTTATCAATTTAGATTTAACTCTAAGTTAAATAATTTAACTTTTACCGTGTCTTTTTGTTTTCTTTCACTATATGGTTAATATACTTACTATAACATGCCAAACGAACCCCAAATTGTATATTATTAATACATATATCCTTATCTAAGTCATTTGGCCGACCTTTAGATTTTTAGGAATAAAATAACAATTAATAATATAATATTTGATTTAAAAACTCTTTTGTGTCAATTTTGACACTATTTGATATATGATTTTTTTGAAAGTCATAACAGAATTATATGTTCGAACCAAGTTGATTAAATCAACAATAATATATCATAGTAACCTAGAAAATTAGTTTAATTCATAAAAAGTCTTAAATTACATTTATTTTGGTATTTATATTATCAATTATGTCAATATTTCATAAATAAGATAATTACTGCATCATCTTTGTGTCATAAATAAATTATATTATTTGATGTCTAAAAATTACAAATAAAATACCATCATGTAGGAAATCTTTTTAGCTTTCTACTGAATATTTATAGTCGAATTTATCTTATGTATAACCCCATATTAAAAATGATTTACTTATTAAACTTTGATTTTAACTATTTTAACCCTTCTTTAAATAAATTAATAATAAATGTCCTAATCTAATCCAAGTGGGCCTAAATGGTCATATTTTATTCCTAAGTTTGTTTTTGGTCGAATTACACTTGTCCAATAGAATTAGGACATGTGTTAGGGTAATATTAATATCATATTTACCCTTAGTTACCCTATTTACTATTTACCGTGGTAAAAAAAAGTAAAAAGTTACTATTCACCAAAAAATTATTTTCATCTCATTGAATCACATTTTAGTCCTTGATATTAACCGTGTCTCTCGGATTTTCGAAATTCCATTCACAGAAGCGGTAAAATTAAGTTTTATGCAAAATTCAGTTTTTAACCTACCACTTAGTAGTTTCACTATTCATCAAAAATTGATGTTTTTCAGAACAATGCCAAAATTTCATCCCAAGCTATATTTCATATTCCAAATTCAAAAATGAAGTCTATTTTACCAAATTCATAACATAAAAGTTGCATTAATTAATTTTATAATTAAATCCCGCTGTTAAAACAAATAGCGTGTTTTTAAGAAACAATATCTATCAAAAGATTGACACTTGTTTATGTCTAGTTTAAATGTGAAATTACATCCAATGACCAACATTGTATTAAATTGTAAAAATATATTATAAATATACTTTAAAACTACTCAAATTAATAATTTATCACCATTAATTATTTCGATTAAAAAAGTTGTTTTTTAATTATAATTTAGTAATTTTCACTATTCATCAGAATATGAAAGTTATCCGAAATGTACCAAAATTTCACCTTAGGCTAAATTCGATACTCCGAATCCAAAAATGATGTTCATTTTGAAATATAAGATTTACAGAATTTTAAAAAGTGGTTATTACTATTCATAACGGCTAGTTTTAATAATATTTTAATAGCATATCATTGTTTCGTGAAACTCAGGATTACGTACCACACACGCTATCGAGGAAGGTTGTGATTGCGTGTAATGCAAGGCAAGTCAAGGATGCGTGTTGTTCAAGCTCCTTTTGGTGTAGCGTATAACACAAGACATTAGTAAAATAAAAATGAATATTTTTCATAAAATCTTGGGCTGTTACAGTGAGTCTTGATCCAGTGCAAATCCTCCAACCGGTGTGGTCTGGTTACGGTGTGGCTACCCTGCGCGCCTCTCATACTGGCCGCGCATTGTTTCGGTGCGCAACATCCTTTGGTCGGGTGCCTCCCGGCTTGCTGTCGCACAGCTGCAACCCCCCAATTCGGTTATGTTTTTTTTCCTCTTTTGCGTTTTATTTTTCTGATAGGAATAGGATTCGTTAGCGGTCATTTTTAATCTTTTTTTGTTCGAATTACTGATTTATGGTCGAATTCTGTTTGCTTACGGTGTGTGTGTTGTGCTGCTGGAGTCTGCAGATAGTTTCGTGAAGTCTCTACACACCGCTAGGTGATTCCGTGGTTTAAACATTATTTAATGAATTATTTTTCAAGATTATTGAAATTATTATGTTCTTTGATTAATTATTGAGGGTGCGGATTTGGTTTTCTGGAAGTTTTTCATGTGCTAATTTTGTTTGGTGGTATGTTTATATGGATGGGTTCGTTCATTGGCTGAAAACTTATCCTTATTCATTAATTAGTGTTTAATAATATATGCAGTTTGATTTTTGTTTGTGAAAGTGTTGTTAATTGCATTTCGACATAG
Organism: Viscum album; assembly: GCA_963277665.1. Classification (NCBI taxonomy): domain Eukaryota; kingdom Viridiplantae; phylum Streptophyta; class Magnoliopsida; order Santalales; family Viscaceae; genus Viscum; species Viscum album. The sequence goes on along the minus strand of OY728133.1, from coordinate 70,920,628 downwards.
TGTTGCATGTGATTGGTCATAAATGAAGTTGTTGTGTTGGTTGGGTAGGTTGTTTTTCTGAAAACCATTATTGATCTATCTCCTACTGTTTAATAAATTTTTCTGCGTTTGTTTTTGTGAAAATGCAAAAAGTGCGAATTTTATGTTCTGGTGTAGCATTCATATGTGTTTTGTCCAAAAAGGGAATTATTGTGAGTATTTGGTCTTTAAAGTCATGTTTTATCTTTTGGATTTTCTTAATAAAATTTCTACTGTTTTGTTTAATCGGTAAAATGTTCTTTAACAGTGCAATTGGGTTATGTTCTAGTGTAGTATTCATATGTGTTTTAATTGAGTTTGGTAAAGATTTTTGGCGTGTGTACTTTGTTGAATGGTTTTCTATGTATGTGAAAGTGTGGCATTGGTTTTATTTTACACCCTGTTTGTTTTAATTGTCTGATTTTGACATGAAATGTGAAATTTAAACATATTGAGCACAAAAGGGGATGCATGGGTACTAGGTGGGGGACTAGATCTAGCATGCTAGTGATTCAGAAGCGGCTCTGGCCCAGTTTCACTTAGCTGGTTTAACGATTGCAACACTAACTAAACATTGGATGATGATTGGAGACCACTAGGTTATGGATGTGTTTCCCTACTAGTGGCTCGTGCACAAGAATGTATTTTTTGTGGTTCCTATACTACTGTTCACTGAGACGCGAGGTTCTGGGGTCTCATTCCTTCTGCTATTACATATAGTGCCTCTCCCATTTTTAGTGCTTCTGGATTACTATACACTCACCATCAGCATGTGGTGTAACATTTCGGTTCTCCTGAAGGTTTGAGTTTTCATAATTGCAAGGGTGTTTTATTTTTTTAAGTAGTTTTCTTTAAAAGTGTTTTCTTTATAGAAACGGTTTCTTTAAAGTTGTTTAAGCTTTGGTGTCCTTTTATTTATTTTTCCTGTAAATGTATTTGTAATTTAATTTTTATGCATGGAACCTTTCTATTGGGTGACGTTCAACTGGGCTTTTGGATCACACCCTACAAACACCATTGGGTGTATAAAGACTTTGTTTCTTGTGCATTCTAGGTTGTGACATCGTGCTCAGTGATGGTGGTTTGGATGTTGTTGGTCTTCGCATGCAGGTTGGTGTTTGTAGCTTGGGGATGCGACTTCTCATGTCGCGGGGACGCTGGTGTCAGATTTTAGTTTTCTATCCATGTTGTTCACTTCGGACTTTAAACCTGTTTATAGTTTAAAGGTGTTTTTTGTTGTCTGTTTTCAGTTTTATTTTGTTTATCTTTTGAGTGGTCTTTTTATATTTTATTTCTAGCAAATCATTCCCATGTAGTTTCTTGATACCCGAGCACTTGTGCCAACCCGTGGGAATCGGGAACGACCTTCGGGCCATGTCGCGGACCAGCTCGAGCGTCAGGTCAGATGGCAACCCATCATGATTCGTGACATATCTGTTGACGACATGAAACACCATCACTTGGAGGTAATAGGTATTTTTTACCTTCATTGATGATTTTAGCAGGAAACTCTGGGTGTATTTTATCAAATAAAAATCTTCTGCATTTGCGATCTTTAAAATGTTTAAATCTCGTGTTGAAGCTGAAAGTGGTTATAGAATCAATGATCTCAGATCTGACAGAGGTGGAGAATACACTTCAAATGCATTTCTAGATTTTTGCAGGGAACAAGGCATCAAGAAAAAATATATTGTTGCCTACACGCCACAGAAGAATGGCATTGCAGAAAGGAAGAACTGCACCATCCTCGACACGAAGAGTACCATACTAAAGAAGAAAGGATTGCTAAAGAACTTCTAGTCAGAAGCGGTGGCATGTAATGCCTATCTTCTCAATCGGTGTCCAACCAAGAGCGTTAGAAACTTGACACCACAAGAGGCATGGAGTGGCTACAAACCGAGCGTAGCACACCTAAGAATCTTCAGGTGTGTTTCCCATGCTCAAGTTCCAGAAGCGATAAGAATGATGTTTGAGGATCGTGGTGAAAATTACAGCTTCATCGACTATATTGAAGAGTATAAAGCCTATATTCTCTATAATCCACTAACCAATAAATTAGTGGTGAGTAGAGATGTGTTATTTAGTGAGGAAGAAGCTTGGAAATGGAATGATGAAGAACCAAATAATGAAATTCTAGTCAAAACAGAAGATCCTGAAGAATGGCATGATCATCAGGAGAAAACGCCAGAAACACCTTCCCCGGGCACTTCGTCCATACACAAGAGTCTAGGAAAACATTCCATCACTCTTGAAAGGACTCCATCAAGTCAAAATTTTGCAAGCTCATCCTCAACCATGACACCCATAAAAATGAAAAATTGAAGAGGTAAATCTTTTTTGCCTATATGCAGATCATGATCCTCTGACGTTTCAGGAAGGCACGTGGGAAGAATGATGGAGAATGGATATGGGAGAAGAAATTTTTGCCATAGAAAAAAATGAAACATGGGAGCTGACCACACTTCCTAATAGCCAAAATCCATTGTTCTCAAATGGGTGTACAAGATCACGGGAAATGTTGATGGTGTAATCGATTGCTACAAGGAAAGGCTCGTAGCGAAGGGGTACAAACAGAATTGGATGATCTACCAATTGTTTGTGAAGTCTGCATTCCTAAATGGAATTCTAGAGGAAGAGGTCTCTATAGACCATCCTGGAGGCTTTGTTATGCAAGGGGAGTAAGACAAAGTGTATCAACTTGAGAAATCTCTTTATGTGTTGAATCAGACTCCTCGTGCTTGGAATGCAAACATTGACAACTATCCTCGAGAGAATAGCTTCACCAAATGTCCATATGATCATGTATTTTACATCAAGAAGAATGATCAAGGCTGATATTTTCACAAAGGCATTACCGACAGATGTATTCAAAAAAAACTCAGAACGATTCTCAGAATGAAGCCAGTTATGGTTTTATGGGGAGACTATTGGAATTGAAAACAAAAACCACGAGTCAAAGCTGCACGAATTTTTTCCTATGGCGTAATTTATTACATGCACATTTTTTACTCTTCCATGGGTTCACCTCCATTTATTTTCTTTTAATGAATTTAATGTTCTATATTTAATATTTTGATAATTTCTGTACTGTCATAAATTCTCTTCATTTAATGTTTTAATCTTTCCTTGTACCGTTATAAATGCTCCGCATTTAATGTTTTTGGACTTTATTTCTACCAACATATATGTTTTTCATTTAATTTTGTGGGTCTATAAATTGATGTAATTGTAGTTTGAAATTATTGGGAAATACAAAGCTTGAATGCTCCTTTGTGTTGTGTGCACATTTCTAATCCTCTTCAATTTTTCTCCTTCTGAAATATCTCGCCATGTATACCCAACAGTTCCGACACCTTTTTCTCTGCATGATCATGCTGAAATTGTGGTCTAGTTAGAGGATGGCCAGTCATAGTGTGGGCATAAGGCCAAACACTGTATATACACTCTTTTGTTGATAGTCTCGTGAGCCTAAGACAACCATCACGAGCAGTCACAAGATCCATTTTAGAAAACTAGTGGTCTTCTGTGAGATGCCCTTCTGGTTCTCCAGATAGTCTCATGATCTTCTTTTGTTCATGCGACCTAAGTGTAGACCATCGATGTAGACATCGCAGTCCATTTATGACCACGAACGCTTCCGTCTCCTTAATGATTTTCATCTGATTTAAATTAGATATTTTGGATCATGTAGCACCGTAGAAGGAAACAAAGTTATTGCGTGATTAAATGAAATGATCATACGATTAAGAACATGTCGTCTCACGGCCGCATGATGATAGTCTCACAAAATTCTCATCCACCTCAAGCAATGGATGTGGCACCCTCCCCGTCAACAGCAGCATCGAACATGGCCTCTGGCGGCCTATAGAAACCCTACCCCCATCAATAAAAATAGGCTATAATAACTATTGGAAAGAGAAGAGTTCTATGAAAAAATAGGTGGGAGGCACAGAACGCATCGGTTATGATCCCTAGAGAACATCCTCAGGTAATCATGATATCCAACTATATGGAATTTTGAGGATCGTGTGGGTGCATGATGAACAGAGTGTTATGTGATGCCTAGTTCGTGAAAGTTGTTCACATGATCATTTTATACGCTCATAGGTTCATGATCTCACTATGTAGGACATTAATCCGGACAAGTGGTTCTATTATAAAACCCCTTCACACATTTAAATAACCCCATACCAGGCCTTCCATTGGATCGTGGGATCGTAGGAGCAATAGAATCTCATGCGACACAACATTCCAGCCTTCGTTCATGTGATTCGGACAGACCATTAGCCTTGTGGTGCTCAAAGTCGACCCTAGACCTGGTTGTCTTGGCCTACAAACATCCTTACAGGTCCTTGGCATGATAATAGAGACTAGAATGATACCCTTTGTTGAATAAATATGAACCGCAATGATAAATGTGTTTCATGAGCACAATCCACTCAATCGCACCCGGAATCATACTGTATGCCACACAAGGCATTGGTAAATCAATATGGATAGCCCCCAACACACGATATCGACACATTCAAGGTCCATATGAATCCTTGTATAGGCGACGGCAAATACCCCTCACCATGCACCTCTATGAGTCCTCAGGATTCGTGATTCCCACATGTGGCCTTGGAAGTGGCCGCCTCGAAACAGAGTATCCTGGTGGACACTCCTTCATGAAAGGAAGACATGGAGGATGTGCAGGTCATAGGTCTTGTTGCCTCTTCATATAGTGTATGCCTTCATTAGTATATAATGCCTAAACAAAACATACCCCCTTGTGGTCTATGAATCCATATCAGTACCCATATGAGGTCATGAGACTCGCAGGACCTTCATAGAGAGCCATCATGTGGGACCCTACGTGGTGCATCTTAGAAAAAACCCTTGGCTATGCATCACTACTACAAAAAACGGTCAGTAGAAGTGCTACCCTTTATCATCACTTCTTTTAGTAGCGCTGATAAAGAGAGGATTTATTAGCGCCTTTTCCTAGCGCTGATAAATTTTATGTTTGAAAAAAAAATCATAAAAAATAAAATATTGTTATATAGGTATATTTATATTAATGTAAATATATTATATATTTTTTAAATATGTTATAGATAAGTATAAATAGACTATTACATTTAATATATAATAAATTTAGTGAAAATGACTCTAAAATATTTTACAAAAATATTACTAATTTATTATTTAATAATTATTATCGATTAAAAATCATTGAATAACAATTTTAAGACAGAAAAAAATAAAAAAAATTAATAAAAGATCTAAAATAAGTTGAAAATGTAACTCAAACTTTAAATGGCCATAACTTTTGATCCGGGTGTCAGTTTGAGCTCTACAGCATATCAAATCCAAGACTGCGATGAGCTCTACGCCCTAGTGAGCCAGGAAAAGCTTCTGTCACATTTTTTGTGGCCAAAAAAGGCTCAGAAGGCCTCCCAAAATGAGTTTTTAATCGGGATACCCCGATTTGTTAACATTAAAACAAGTATAACTTCTGATATGGATGTCTGTTAGGATTGTTCCACCTATCATATTGAAGATTGTTTCATTTTTTTTGATTTTACTGGTTGTGGAGATGAAACAGATTTCTTCATTAGAATTTATGGTCGTTTTAACATTCTATGACTTTTTAAATACACATATATATGTATTTATTCATAAATATATATGTCTCTGTGTGTGTCTGTGTGTTGTATATATAAAAGTATGTATGTATTTATTTATTCATAAACACACTTAAAAACATATTTTATAAATTTATTTAAAACAAATCTTATAAATATATATTAAAAAACAAATAAATATACGGATAAAAATTTATAATTAAAATTATATATTAATATAAAAATGAATATATATATACTAATATATGCATAAATATATATGTATTGATATAAATAAATATATTTATATTAATATGATTCTATATTAATATATAAATAAATATAACTATATATATATATTAATATATATTAATATTCGAATATATATATATATATATATTAATATATGAATAAATATATATGTATTAATATAACTAAATATATTTATATTAATATGAATCTATATTAATATACAAATAAATATAACTATATATATAATTAAATAGAGAAAAAAATGAAATGGCTTAGTGGTAAAGGTGCTGCTATGAAAGAGGGGTCGTGGGTTCGAGTTCATGTGGAAGCAAGGAGGTGTGCATGTGTGGGGATGCGCAGGAAGGGTAACGTGTGGGAGAGTGTGAGGGGGGGTCCTCCTAGCACTAATAGGGGGGTCAAGCGTTGTTAAAAGCTCCCCCCTGCATTATAAAATTATTTTTTATTATTTTTTAATTTTTTTTACCTTTATCAGCACTAAAAAAGTACTGATACATGGGTCTTTTATCCATGCTTTTTTTAGCGCTGATAAATGGTGCCTTTATCAACGCTTTTCTGAGTGCTGATAAAAGGGACCCCCATTATCTTCGCCTCGATTAACAACTCTTTTTTTAGCATTGTTAACACACTTTTCTAGTGCTGATAAAGGTCATATTTGTAGTAGTGTGTCCTTCTTCCTATGGTCTTTTTTCCCATGAATCTTAAGCAGTGATCCCTTTGGAAGTGTAATTATACAATTTGAGCTACGCAGGACCCTAAACACATCTATGAGACCCCACCACCTGAATAATTTAGGGATATGTGATTGTTATACTCTTCAGGGATCTTGTGATGTCCTTAGGTGACCTTGGATGAGTATTGCTGGTCACATGACAAGCCTCAATCAAATTGTGCTGACCTCACGACAGTTGATCGAAAAGTCACCTTTGACACATGTAAGTCCAAAGACATGACAAAATTGATCAGGCGATTGCCCCTTGACATGTCTATATAAGTCAAATAGATCGTGAGAAGAACCTTGGAGTTGTTTTTTTGGTCAAATGATGATATCTAAGACAATACATTTTTATCTTGTGAAGAAGTTGTTGACATGTTTCATTAATCAAGAGATTTCCCATCGACATGTCATTATTGACATGCGACAATCCAAAAATGATTCATTTTGATCATGAAATATCCCATAGTCATGTCTACTTCGATCGTGCATAAGACCCCAAAAATGTCAAATTTGATTGTGTGAAGCATCTTGAACATGTCCACTTCGCTCATGAAAAGTCATCCACGATAATTTATTAGATCATGAGAATGGTCATGGATATGTCGGTTATAGTCATGTGTAATATAATATACATGTCAAATTTGATCAAGAGAAGAATCCCGTGAATGAGAAGAAGACACAATTGGATGTGTATGAAATTTCAGGTTGATTCCTCAGGAATGTATGGAAGACAATCAAGAAATGTCCAACTGACATCCAAGACATGATAAGAAGATTCATTATAACATCACACTTTGTCCGAAAAACCCATTTGGACTCATTCTATGTGGATCCCAACTAAGAACATTTGGCTCCATATCCCTTTTTATTAAGGAAGTGTCCTTTATGATCATTTATTACACACTCATACAACCCTACAAATTCCATGCTCTTTGATAGACCTTTTATGGTTACCACATCTCTTTAATACATTAGAGGATTAGGAAAGAGTGTGTTTATGGGTAGATTTAGTGTGTAGTCTCCAATCAATCAGAAAAAACTGTGTGAAAACCCCGACCAAAGGGTATCTATCCTCATATAATTCCCAAAAATTCCTAAAACCTTGGGGATAATAATAATATCTCCATGTGTGATCATCCACCATATCACATTAGTGTGTTAAGGGATCAATGAACTATGAAATATATGATTCCCTCCATAAATAGGATTCATAGAGATCATGAATATGGTTAGAGCTCCATATCATATCATCCATAATATGGGTAATTATTCCCCTCAATTAGAAACTTTATTGTAAGTCTCATACGTATTTTCTCTAATGAAATGCTTAAAGTCTATAAATATATATTATTCTCACATAAATCATGGATCATGTGGGCTTGGGGACCAGTGATAGTTGTATCAAAGGCCTGATTATAATTCCCCTAGTGTGGTCCCATATTTGGGATGTAAGTCAGATTACATCTCATCTCCACTCAAATGGTCATATTCCCGACAAAGCAATCGAGAGAATTATTTTATCCATAAGTGCCAATAGGGTATCTATTTTCACATCTCTCACAAAACAAATGTCTGCTAAAAGAACTACATAGACTCTGATTCTTGTATTAAATTAGATACATAGGATTCCTCATTGAGGTCTGAACCTGATATTCACATTCATAAATTACGATCATAAGATGTATGGATAGGTCCAGTCACACGACCTGTAACAATAGAATAAGAAATACACGAGTTTTAATTCTTATTTCACAAGAAATGTAGGATGAATTATAGAGGTTCAATACCATCTCCAAGACACAAAATATATACCTAATATGAATTAATCTATAGAGCTCTTGAACAAGACCATAACTCAAAGAATTCACACTCAATAAGAGAGTAATTGGGAACTCATGATATGACCGTATTTTTTCCTATCATTTCATTTTCATAAAAAAGTCATGTTAATGGGGGTAACTAGTCATATAAGGATTTAGTAAGGATTTCATGAACATATCATAAATTTATACGAGAGTCTTTGGGTGGTAAAAAATCTCCCCTAAATGGGTTTGATGAGCCCGACCTCCCATTCACTTGACCAATGTGAGTTCCAAAACATCATTGGGCATGAAACTCCAAAGTAACAAATTCCATGGGAAATAGGTTCTACACCCAATTATGGATGCGGGAACCATTTGGAGTTTCTAGTGAAGACTAAAAAATGGAAAACCATATGCAAGTTATTAAGGGAGTCCTCAACCCCCCTGCAATCAATCTGTCATGTAAAACCCATTCCACATCTGATTTTGTAATGAAACAAAATAGTGAACACAATTTAAATTACATTAATGGGTTTGTCCCATTCATATGTCAAAAAGGATTGATCACCCAGGGCTTATCATCCCAATTTAGGTTGTTTTCATCGCATAGAAAAACAATTAACCAGACATGTTTATTTTAACCACACTAAACCTTGACTACCTATTTATCAATTAATTGTGAAAGTTATTGATCAAAAATGTACACTTATATATGTTGTTATGATGACGAGGTGTCTTGTTTATTCCTTGAAACATCTAGATTCCATGAAATCCAAATGGCATCATCACATGTGCCAATTGGTTTCGGAGATCCCTAGAAAAGCTGATTTGGTCCTGAGGACTCAAAAAAAGTTGTCACCAACACACCACTTCCATTATCGATGGGTGAACATAATGGTCCAGGAATAACACATTAATAGAACTATCTAGACTATAAAATAATCTCATTAATTCATTTGGAGGTCGAGATCCCACCAACAAAATTTCCCATGATAGGAAGAAGGAGAGGAAGTGGTCCTTATTTCCACTTTCAACAACTTTGGGAGTCTATCCCCATAGCATAGTAGTGAAGAACTTCCCTTACATAGGGAGGTGGATGAGGATAGTCATAAAATAATCCCAGCCAATCAGGATGTTCCTAGGATGGATCCCATCTATTCTAGTCATTGTCATAATCATGTGATCATGATTCTCTATGGAGTTGCAGATGAAGTTGTGCCTACACCAACTGTCCAAGTTGGGACATCCAGTATTAGAGCCCGCCAAGGGTATCCAAACAATGAATCCTTAGAGAAGCCTTATATCTCGTCAATTTACAATCTATCTAAGCTCTATAAATGTATCCTAATAGTGGCCCAAAATCAATCCCAGATCATCATTATCCAGGTTCATCTAACTCCATCACTACTAGCCCAAATGACTATGGAATCCTAGGGAACACCCTAGCCTGTAGGGATAGGGTAATTTTACCACATTTTACACTAGGATCATCTTCATCATGTGCACCGACCACTCAAACATTATTGTAGGAACCACAAAATTCAAACAAAATACTCATTCTATGAGGAGTACCAACCTTCTTGAGTCTTAGTAAATATGATATCAGTTGGATCTGAAGACTCCTCATTAGATTTGGATAATAAGACATATAAAGGTTACAAAGATAACCTCTTTAAATCATCTAAGTCACAAAATTTTATCCTATGTTCCATTGCTGGAACAAGGAAAGAATGTACAACTGTATCTTTCAAGTATCAGCAGAAGGATTTACCTACCATGTTGGTATTTAAGAGGGTAATAGCCATGATGTATTTGGACACTGGAAATAGTAGATTTAGACATAGGGGTCTACATCAAAACTCCCATAATAATATACTCACCCACCCACTATCTTATTAGAGGTTTATTTCATGGATCCATCCAGGTAGACCCTTGTGGATGACATGTCAATTTCTAGAAAAGAAGAGATCTTTCAACTCCCACCAGATAATAAGGATCTTGGGGAGATAATTGTGTCAATACTCTGGATATCTGTAACTCTGGGAGATTGACTAATACCTACCCATAGAATCCCACCTTATAGTGAAGTTCCCATCCCACATGGCTAGGGGATTTTTCATATTTTTCATCCCCTCCTCAAGGAAAATACAAACATTAATCCACATAATCCCAGCTCATTCGGCTATGGGAATTTCCATATTTCCCACCACCTCATAGGGGATATTCCGGAAACAATATGACCTCAGAAATCACCACAAAACCTAAAGAAGAGTCAGGATATTTTAATCAATGGTAAGTGTATGTGTCATCCAAGACCCCCAATGCTACAACACCTTACCCCAGACTAATAAAGACATGGAAATTATACCCCAGACACTAGACTCATCCAAGAACCTACACCAATGGAAGCATATGCGACATGTAGGAGAAGCAGTATTCTCTCTCATCTCTTAAATACAAATAAAAAAATTCCGTCCACAATAAACATATAATTTTGTATTTCAACTATTCCATAGATAGTGGTTTGAATGAGCTCCCAACATTTAGAATGATAAGTGATGTAAGTATGTTAGGCCAAGAAAATCATTTCCCCTACCATCAATTCATCATGAACACAATAGAAGATTTATCTTCCTTTAAATACTGGAATCAAATGTAGATGTACGTGGAGTTATTAGAACCATCAACACCTGAATCCCTACACCAATCATATGATCACTCTATAAAAGGTGCACCAATTATGCAATAGATCACATTACCCCTACCTTTTAGGGAGAAAATACCATCTTTCGATGCATGATTGAACAAAAGTTATTCTTTCCCAAAAAAACATGTATCTAATTATTTTTTACTCCATGGAAAATAGTTTGATTGAACTTCAAAAAATGAGGAGGCTGAAGGAGGATAGTTTCATAGGATATGGTACCCATTTCTCCTGCCACCAATGTCTCAAAAACATAATAGAATGTTTTTTTCAAATAGCAGTTAGAGGGATAGGAATATTCTGAATTTATAAAGTTGAAATATCCGAAAATTCATGAAATATGGGTAAGAGATATCCAATATCCTTAGGAAGATCCACTCTTCTGATAAGTTATTCAATATAATCCTCATCAGAAGACATTCAACTACACAACTGACATCATTATTGCAAGAAATTACACTACTTGGATATTATCATTACTGCATGACATTAAACTTCATGGCTGATGTACTTACCATAATACATTAAACTGCATGGACATCGTCCTTCCCAAAAGACATTAAATGGCACATCTTACGTCCTTACTGAAAGACATTAAACTACATTTCTATCGGCCATATAGTAAGACATTAAACTCCACATCTATTGACTGTACCACAATACATTATGCTACATTTTCATCATCCTTATTGTAATAAATTAAAATTCATGGATGATGTCCTTACCAAAGGATGTTAAATTTCATGGATCGTGTCCTTACCATAAGACATTAAACTGCACTTCTCATGTCCATTCTTGATAGAATTAAATTGTATTGGATTTCTAGAACTACGTACTACTTGGTTCTCATCCTAATGAGGTACTTTAGGATACATGTATTCTATATCTTAGCTAGACAACCTATATTCATGTCCTTTAAAAAACACACTAAACTACTTGGGGTTTAAATAACTATGTATGGATTGATTCCAATTCTAATGAGATACGTAGGGCTGCCTAGAGACCATATAATGGCCTAGCCACCTATATTCATATCCTTATGACATGACAAAAAACTGCATAGAACATTTCCTTATCATAGGAAGATAAATTGTTCAACATCTCAATATTTGGGAGACATCATCATCATTATATTGAGAATTCGACATACTACATGGTGTAAATAACCCCTTAAGTACTTATAGATACACATATTCTACAGATGATTTCTACAAGAAGGGAGTTAAGAAACCAGTGGTGTATGATGATGTACATATTGCCACTACCAATGGATTAGGGGACTACCCCTATGAATCCATTGAGTTTTCTCAATAGAAGCTATGATCTCCCCAAAAGACTATTTGAGGTAGAAGATCTAATCCTAAATGTATGATCCCATCCTGTACTTAGTAAAAGTGTAAAAAATAGTCATCTATGGAATCTCTCTATAAGGACTCAGGTGGTAGGTTTGATAATTTCTCTTATAATGGCCTCTCTCACCCTGATAGTGATGAAGAATCCCCCATATTATCTACTTCATCTAAAAATCCCTCCAAAGAAAAAAAAATTGGAGGAAGATAAAAATGATCTGAGGAACACCCCTCTTGAATTCAAGGATGGGGTCTCTAACATCATTGGTGACCATAGGTAGATACGTATGTGAATATTAGAAGACCCAAATCATACTCTAATTAGTTCGTCTATGCCCCTCGAATAAAAAAATATGTACATTTCTTTTCTAACTTAGCATTGATGTGTGTTCTCTTGGAACTATAAAAAATGCCAGGACTAAATCTATATTTGGTTACACACTATATCAGATAGCCCAATGAGGATCAACACTTTATGTATGAATCCATAGGTATGAACCACTCTCAGGATACTAATATAGAGGAAGAAATTGACAGGTTTATCAAATACAGCTTCATCCGAGAAGTACCATATCCCATATAGCTCACAAAAATCCTCCTCGTCAAGAAAAATAAATGGCATATTAGGGTCTAAATTTACATCAGATAACATATTTGTCTTTGTTCCGGAATTAATTTATCACATTTCTGATCATAGAACTACTGATTGATGAAACTGTTGGCTTCCAAATCCTTTCCATCATAGATGTTTAATCAGGGAATAATCAGATCAAAATGACCCCCAATGATAAATAATTCACTACAAAATAATCTCTCCCTTCACAAGGATATTGAGGAAGGGAGTTTCTTATCCATAGGATGACGTATTTCAAAAATACTTCAATATTATCCTGAGTTAACTATAGCACTCACCATTTTAAATTCCCCTAGTGGAAAGGTGGCCACTAATCATATTTTTGGCCACCATGGAATACTCAATAGGTTCACTCTTCATATAGGAACATATATGAAATTTTAGAATAGTATATACTACCTCAAATAGATAATTATAGGTACTGAGAATAGATATTATTAGGTCGAGAAGAACTTACTTTTACTCATCATTATGGTGAAAAATATTAGGCATTACTTTTAGCACCACGAATTCCATCAATTCTCTCGTACAGATCCTCTCAAGTACATCCTTGGATGCCCTAGGTTGAATGGGTTCATGTCAGGATGTATGGTCATTATTTAAAAATATGACATTATTTTAGTATCACAGAAGTTAGTTAAAAGGAAATCCATGGATTATTTCTTCATGAAACAACCTACCCTAGAAAATAAACCGGAATACTCTATGGTCCCAAATGTAGAGGTCTTCGACGCCTATGACACTCACTGGACATGGGAGATGTAATTTGATGGTGCCTTCGAGATTACCATCAATAAAAGAATGGAAAACCCAAAGCTCAATCCAGTTTCTCTAGGGATTATATTTGTCTCTATATACAAATTTGTTTTTTCCGTACTCTTTTTAACTATCTGAAGTATGCACAAACAATGAGGTAGAATACCAAGCCCTGATCACTAGATTTGAACTATCCTTACAACTACATGTACCCTACATAAATATAAAAGGGGAATTAGAATTGGTTATAATGAAGATAACTGGTGAATATTTCTTAAAAAAGGAATAGGTGGGCCCCCTCACTAGCTACCATAGTTGACTAAAGGTATAGTTTCATTCTGAACCCACATAGAATCTTGGTCCCTGATCATAGAATGTATGTGATGATGTATTGTATAATGGAGACACTACCTTGGATGATCTTGATCAAGATAATGTAATATTTCAAATAATTTATCAAATAATGGTTTGAGAATCCACATTAGTATAAGTCCCACAATTCGTCCTGCACACATAAAGTTTAACAGTACATAACTCTTTTTATACACATGAAGTTAAACTATACAGATACATCTGGGTATGAAGACATTAAACTACATAGAATGTCACATCCTTACCACATGACATAAAACAACCTGAATCCATAACATTCATATTAATTCATTCTGAGTCACCCACAACCTTACTGCATGACATTAAACTTCTTGGGATTCCTATAACTACATATGAATTTATTGTCATTTCTTATGAGATACATATGAATTACCCATTATTTTAACTTGGTTGATCCACCACATGATACAAAATAACTTTTTCTGGCTCTTAAATTCATCTTCATAGTGAATTGAACTATTTTCGTTCCTTTTTTCTCACTCTGAGATTAGCTCACATGGACATAGAGGTCTCGGTAATGGTTTCTCCAAACAAAAAAGTAATAAAATCTTTCCAAAGGGCCATGTTAGCCATGAATACAATACTGTAGAAGGTATAACATAAGTCATCACATCATGAAGTTAAACTACATAGTTAATGTCCCATTCATGACATGAAACAACGCATTCCTATGGAAGTCTCCCAAGAGGTCCTCTACAGTTGGTGTTTGTCTTCTACCACACCTCCATACAATCTATCCCTCTTCACCTCGAGAATCCCACAACCTTTCCATGTGTTATTAAAATTTTTAGTTCTTCACAAACTATTTGTGGCTTGATTCATATTTTCATGAGATACATATCAATATTCCACACTTCCATCCTTGGCTCCAGTTACAACATCACCACTTTTTCACATCATTTCATCTTTACCCTTTTCGCATGACATTAAACTATATAGTTCTTTAAGAAAAATATGTTTCTTGATTCCTATCATCAGAGGATACATAGTGATGGTTAGATTTCTAATAATGGTCCCAATTACAATAATCAAATGAAACAATTCCAACCTCTCCACATAGGCCATACCTATGAAGATAGAGTTTCTCATTGATTCACTATGGGTGATTGATTCCTATCCTTGTAGGATATGTAGCGATATGTAGATTTCCAACACCATACCTTGTAACCACAAATAAATATAAAAATTCATCCTCTATGAATATGGTTTAGACCTTCACAAGTAAATTATTTGAGAACTATGTGGGTCGTGGTTCTCATCACCAAGGGATACGTAGAAGCACCCATAATTGTGTTCATGGCCCCAGCCGCAATACCATCATTTCACATTGGGTGAACCATGTACCCACATCATGACGTTAAACTACATTGGATTTGAAGAACTAATTGTGGCTTGATTCCAATAATCATGGGATACCTAGTAACATATAGATCTCTAATCCTGAACCCAACTGCAACAACCCATTAGAAATTCCCCCTAAATTCATAGGAACTAAGTCACAAAATCTCATTTTTCCTACATATGATCCATATCTACATATAGATTTCTTTTTTACATAATATCTGATGCAAAAATTTATCACAGTGGTTCCCACATCCTTACTTCATGATGATAATGTTTATAGAAGTGTTTCCTTACTACATGAAGTTGAACCGCCATGCCAACATATTCGTTGCATGAGATCAAAACATCATAACAAATACATCCTTACAACATGATGTTAAACTGCAAGAAAAATTTCCTTTACTATATGAAATTTATATTCATAGAAAATAACCCCACTACATGAGGAAAAACTATGTAGACCATCACCCATTTTTATTCCTTTTCAAAGGAACACACGATCCTTTCCTTGGTCAACCAGAGTATGAGGTGCTTCCACTATATTTTAAAATAACCTCAATCTTTGTGAACCACATCATGTCTGGAGTACCTTAGGTTTTTATAATCCTTTCATATCCCTTATAAAATAAATGAGTTCTATCATTTCAGCCATGATATCAACACAAAATGTATTGAGAACCACCAACTAGGGATATCTTATCCCAATATAAATGGAATTACAATCAATTTCATCTTGATGTCATTTTAGTAGAACTCATCACTCAGTGGTGTTTTAGTTCATCCCCTGTATGATTCCCCTATCATTACTCGTGACCTTAGAACCTCTATCCCTGATTAACAACATTTCATCTCCTGATCAGAAAAATGTTGGAGTGATATTGACCCTAGGTATCCTAATTAGGCTCTTGTGTAACATCTCGCATATTAGGTACATATGAATCATGACTGTAAACTATCTGCAATTTGGTCAAAGTTGTACGACCTTCAGCTCTACTCTATAATGGTCCAAATCAAAGGACCATAAACTACAAGTGAAAAATACATAAAACTTATCAGTATGAAAATCCAAAAAGGGATAACTATGTAAAAGTAAATTCTTTAATCACTAAAATATTCATACCCAT
Source organism: Viscum album (assembly GCA_963277665.1). NCBI lineage: Eukaryota > Viridiplantae > Streptophyta > Magnoliopsida > Santalales > Viscaceae > Viscum > Viscum album. The sequence continues at coordinate 70,903,910 of OY728133.1, read as the reverse complement.
AGTTTAGGTAAAAATTATGGTGAAAATAAATAATTCATAAGGTTCATAGTTTCAACATTATACCCATAATAAAACTCAAGGTATTCTAACTAAAGCCCCTGGTCTTGGAAAAAGTTGTAGAAATGTTTTTTCACAAATCCTTACTATTTGAAATTTTTCACTAGAAAGTGACACAACATTCAGGATGCTTTAACCCTTACTGGATATTACATTCTCCATAAACCGCTCTTTATTATTTGGGTATTTTAGGCCACCATAATCCGACCACAACCCTTAGAAATGAAAAGATAACTCTCGGTTCGGCCATGATATTGATGAAAAAGGGCTTCAGACCCACCAAATGATGAAATCATGGCCCAATATAAATGTATTTTGAATCCATTTGAGCCTGACATCACCATGGTGAAACTCAGAACCATAGGGTGTTTTGGTTCTTCCCCTGTATGATTTTTCCATACCTTCTTCATGACCCAAACAATATAGACCATGGTTTACAATCCATGAACCAAAATATATGAGAATATTAAATTTCCTAAAAGTTATTCCATCATGTTATATTCCCTTTCTCAAATCAATAATGTGAAAAATCATTCCAAACCATTTGATGGACCACAACTCGCGATTCAAAACCATATGATGCAAGTTTAGAGGTTCCCAATCAAGAGACAATTTTATCTGGGGTTCTAGAATCGTCCCTGGATTGATTTCAGTTTATACACAACCTCATTATTCAGACACATGATTCTTTATAAATCTTTCATGTCCCATGGAAAATAAAATAGATCTCTTGGTTCAACCGTGCTATTGACATAGAAGGGATTGAGACCCACCAATCGGTGACATATTGGCCTAATATGAATGGTTTTTTAATCATTGTGTGCCTTAGAAAAATTGAAGTAAAACTGAACATATGAGAGTGTTACAGGACATACATGGTATTCCATCTTCATCCTATACTCATAGACTCAATATTTTGGGTTATTATTTAAATCACCAAAATTACAACTATCCCGAAGGACCTAGTGTCTCTAGTATTTCTCCCACAACCACATTTCCTCCCATAAATCTCATATAACCTTTGTAAAAAAACTAAATTTAGTGTTTATTGGGCATTATATTGATAAATAAGGGATTTAATCTACATAATAAAGGAATATCCTCTATAAAATAAATGACCTCTATTTAACGTATGCCTTGGAAATACCATAGAAATACCCAAAACCTCGTGCTTTTTTGAGTCATCCTTGATTTACCTACCCCATATTACGTATACAGTAATTGTCAGAGCTAGAAGACCCTAATCTATATTTCCAAAAATTTCTGATCTAGAAGACCCTAAACTATAGTACAATAGAGGTCTGAGCTAGAAGACCCTAATTTAAAGTACAAAAAATGTATAAGCTATAAGAACATAAAATACTATACAATAATGGACTAAGCTAGGTGACCCTGAACTGTAATACATTAAAGTTATGAGCTTGAAGTACTTAAACATATATAAAGAAATAGTCTAAGATAAAAACTATAAACTACATCACGGTGATGGTTAATCTTGGAATACCATAAAATAAAAAAATAAATGATACTCATTAATATGAAAACCATATAAGGGCCTATTGGAAAAATTTGAGTCTTTTCACATTGGTCACATTCCTTGTCTAACCCATGAAATATTGAGAGTTTACAACTCATAAGAGTCAAAAAAAATTGCATTTTGAAAACCTATATGTAGGTGGCCTAATAAAAATCCAGGTCTATGTTCACCAAGTCATCTTCTATATGAAGCTTAAGAAAAAGATAGGGAAAACAAATAGAAAGATACAAATATTGTGGGGACCATCATATTCCCTTATGAAAAAAAACAATCAATGTTATCTATGTCCCCTGACATAGGCATATGTTTGATAATTCGGTAAGGATACCATGCCCAAATATTTCTTATAAATTAGATATTTGAATACTGCTATAGCAGGTGCCTTAATAGAGAATTTCATGTCATTGGTAATTCATGAACATTTATCAAAGAGTAGTGTGTTGGATGTCCGACACTAAAATTCTGGAAATTGGATCTATTTGGTGTTATATATAAAGGATGGGTGTCATGGATGATCCAACCCACATCTCCCCTTGAACATAGATCTATACTCGGGATTTCTACACAAGATAGTGATATTCCCCCTACTACATATTATCTATATCTTCTTAAGTACATTCATCAAAGAGTTTTTTGTTTGTGAACCTATGTCTCTTATACATGAGTTTGATCTTTGTTGTGGAATTTTGAAAATCTACATAAGGCTTTATTCTTATCCTCATGGGATACATAGAGATGTCTAAGTAAATTACATCATATACATTATAATATCCATCACACCCAATACCTATTCCATTCTATAATTAATATACATCCTAATTTTAGAGTATCTATATCCCAAATGAAAGATACATCACATATTGGATTCAGGTAAGAATTTGTGGGCAGACGTATAATCTTTATAGTAATTGAGATTTCCCCATTCAAAACTCTTGAAACATCTCCCCATAATGACCAAATATCATAGCCCATAAAATATTTAGTTATGTGGAAAACTGATCAATATTTACCTTAGAATTAGATTATTTTCATTATGATTGAATCTTATTCTAAGGGGGGGATTTTGTTGGCACTGATATTTTTTCATCTCACAATTTTCCATTGAAGAGATCAAAATTTGATGAATATATTATAGTAAAAATATAGATTTCATGGAATCCTTGATGAATGTCCTAGAATATTAAGGAGATATACATTGGACACTTAAATTTTACATAGGATTTTATTATTGGTAGTTGAGAGTCTCATTACCACCCTTTACTAAAAAATTATGGCAAACCTCTAACTAGCCAAGATAGGCTCAGCCGGAGGCACATGTGGGACCAAGTCCAACCACACACAATGGAATTTATCTTGGTCAATCCACCAAACTAGTAGGGGGATAACAACTCCCACAAGATTAGAGTAGGCCCTTGTATAAGGACCTTGGTGCTTGAAGCCTAATCCCTTCATTGTGTTGGTGAAAGTTCCATACTACTGAATCCTGGGTGGAGGTGATGCATGTGGTATGGGTGTCGACCCTATTTCTGTCTCGATGAAGTGGAAAATTAATCCTAGATTATATAAAGGAAGGAAACATGGAAAATGTTTCAATATTGGACATGAAACATCAAATATAGACCATACAATCATAAATCCCACTTATATTTACCATCCTCTTTAATCACGTGTATCATGAGTTAAAATTTGAGTTGTCCCCATGGATGTGTAGTTTTGAAAACAATTAGTCCCATGCAATGTAAGACCCATCTGCAACCACATGAACACCCCAATCAAACATTCTGAGGCACGTTTGTCACCCGCTGGGCATCATCACCATATTTCCTATAGTTTCCTAATATCTACCTGAGTATGAGACAATTATTATGATCCACTATGATATCCAATCAAGAACACTACTTTCCTTTTTTGATATCCCCCAACAGCACTAGAGACTGTCGCATGATCAACTTTTGATCATGTGAATGAAGTGAGGATAATCGATTAAGGCATCATGATCTGTTTACAAATGTGAACCCATACACCTATAGAATGATATACATCCAATTTAAATATTATTTTTTATATAATTTGGTATCATAGAAGGAAGAAAAGTAATCTCATGATAAATTAAATGAGCATACAATGAAGAATGGGTCATATCAAATCCACATGATGAATGTCTCATCAAATTCTTCATTTCCTCAAGTAGTGCACGTGACACCCTCCTTGTGAAGAGTGTCATCAAACTCATACTCTCAAGAAATATAAAAACCCTTACTGCCATCATGAAATACAAGTAAGAAGAGTTAGAGGAAATAGAAGGGAACTCAAAAAGGAAGGAGGGAATAGGAATAGAATTCATCAGTGATGATCCCTAGAGAGCTTTCTTAGGGGATCATGAGATATTATTGCATTTCATTTTAGGGATCAAGTAGTCGCATGAATAACTAAGAATCATGAGACAATTGGTTTGTGAAAGGTGTTCAAATGATCGCGTGATACCCCATTGGGTTCATGATCTCATATAGAAGGATCTTCTTCTATACTTGTACTCCTGGTCTGAATCCTTTCAATCAATTGAATAACCCCATATAAGACCTTCCTACAGATACTGGGATCACATTAGAAATAGAATATCATGCAACACAATCTTCCAAATGTCAAGATTATGATGAAAAAATAATTTTTTTCTAGGGATCATAGTCAAACATTGACATATTTTTCATGTCCTTAAAACATCCATGTGGGTCCCTAGTGTGATGTCAGGGGCCATCATGATATCCTTTGTTGAAGACATTTGATCCTCATAGACAAAGGAGTTTTATGATTACAAGAAACTCATATGAGCCCATGATCATAAAGGATTGCACACATGGATTTAGGAAATCATGATGTATATCACCTATAAAAGTATTTTAGTGCATGTTACATCTCTATGAAACTTTATAAAGGAGATCATGAATTCTCCCTACCTGAAAATGCCATGAGTCTTAATGATTTTAAATTATTGCATACATTCATGGATGTGGCCACCTCAAAACACAATATCACCATAGAAACCCCCTTTATTCAATGTAGAATGATAGGACATGTTACCCATAAGTCATGCGTCCTATTATTATAGTGTATTCCATCACGAGTATATATGACCTCAATTGAAAAAATCCACCTATGGTATAATAATCCTTCACAAGACCCCTTAGAGGTCATGCTAGTAATTGGATCTTAATGGGGATCCAGCATGCGAGACCTAAGGAGATTCATCTTGAATTGAGTCCCGAGTTGGGAATCCTTTTTGTGGGGAAAATTGTTTCCATTCAACTCAAGTCATGATCCATTCAGATGTTAATATTAGTCATTAGAACAATGAAAGAACCCATATGCTTCAATGAGACCCCTCCATATGAATTGTTTTGGGTTACATGATTGAGAGTCCCTTTGATGGTCTAATGATGTCCTTGGGAAACCTTGGATGATTCATTCTGTTCACATGGAAAACCTCGGACTAATTGGGTTGACCTCATGAAGGTTGATCGACATGTCACTTTTCTCACATGAAGGTCCAAATACAATCCAAAATTGATCGGGAGAAAGCGCCTTTACATGGATGCACAAGTCATATCAATCATGAAAATAACCTTGGATTATTATTTTTTGGTCCCAAAAAGATATCAAATACCTTGAACTTTGATCATGCAATAGAGTTGTTCACATGTAGGCAAGAGCATGCAATTTCTTATCGATATGTCAGCATTGTCATGTGATATTATAAAAATGATTCATTTTGATCATGTGACAAATCATAGTCATGTCTACATCGATTATATGCAAGACCCTAGACATTTCCTCTTTTATTGTGTGATGTTTCATGGAAATTTCCACTTCACTCAGGAAAAGATATCCCAGACAATACAGTTGATCATGCTAAAGATCCTATATATTTTTGATTTGGTAATGTAATATATCATATCCATGTAAACTTAGATCAGGAGAAGCATCTCAGTAATGTTAGGAAGAAACACTTGGATGTGTCTTCCATGTCAGGTTGATGCCTCATACTTATAGGTAAAATGATCAATACATGTCCAGAAGACATCCCATACATGACAGGTAGATCCTTTAAAATATTCCCACTTCTTTTGGATGACCCATTTGGACTCAGGACTTGTTTACCGAGGAGAAGAACCTTTGGCCACATACCCATTTTTATAAGGGAAGTTTCTTTGATGATATTGGGTTATGAACTCCTGTGAGTCGACCAACTTCATTATCTCAAATATACCATTTATGGTTACCACCTCTCTTAAAACTATTTGGGGATAAAGAATGAGTGAGTCGATGGAAAACCTCATTGTGTATCCCCGGTCCAAGGGGAACATTAATATGGATACCCTGACCATAGGGAATCCATCCTGTTATAATCCCGAAACATTTCTAAAACCTTGTTGATAACAATAATATATCATGAGTGTGAACATCCACCATATCCCAACAATTAGTTGGGGGATAAATGAAATAATGAAACTATGATTGCTTCCATAATCAGGATACATAGGAATTGTTAGTAAGGCCGAAGCTCCATATCATATCCCCCATGATATGGGTAATCATGCCCCTCAAATGAAAAATTTAATGTGTAATCCCCTAACAGATATGATATCATTCAATGTGTAAAACCTTCCACAATATCTGGTTTCTCACACCAAGAATTGATCACGTGGTCTTAGGGACCAGTGACGGTTGTATAAAAATCTTGTTGGGAGTTCCCCTAATGTGGGCCCAAAATTGGTATATAAGTATGATTAATTCTCATCTCCACCCTAAGATCCATATTCCCATCGAAGAAATCTTGTGAAGTCTCATATGCATAAGTCCCGATTAGGGTCCCTATTGTCACATATATCAGGACATAGATTCTTGCTAAAAGAACTAAGTACACTCTAATTCCTCTATTAAATAGGATATCCATGATGCCTCACTGTGGTTTGGGACTGATATTCACATCCTTATTGTATGATGTTAAACTGAATGGATGGGTCTAGTCACATGACCTTAAACTATGACCAAAGAACTATGTGAGATTTAATTCATGTTTCACAAGATATGCAAGATTTTTCATAGAGGTTAAATCCCATATCCAATACACCAACCACATCCCCATATATAAAATAAATTCTAGACTTATTGAACATGAAAATAACCCAACTCATTATAAATAAATAACTGAGCGATAGAGAACTCCGGATATACACGTAATTGTTCATATCGATGCATGTTCATAATCGAGTCATTTTCATGGGTTAACCAGTCTTGTATCTGGGTAAGGGAAAGATTTTATAAAAATATCTTAAATATATAAATTATTATCATAGTAGGAAATAATTACCCCCAAAAGTGTGTGATGATCCATACCTTCCATCCTCTCGACCCATGTGTGTTTCTAAGTATCGTTGGGTGTGAAAACCAAAAGAACCACCTGACTTTTAAAATATAGTTTGTATCTAGTTATGTATGTTAAAAACATTAAGTGTTTATAGGTATGACTAAACAAATTGAAAATTTTATGTGATTGATTGATCATGTCCTGAAACCCCACATAATCATACTGCCAGGAGAAACCCATTCCACATCATGTTTCCTAATGAAATAGATAATTTAGTGGAGACCATAAAACTAAATTATAAACCACATATAACATATAAAATCCATGTGGGAAATATGTAATAGTGGAGGAATATTCATAAAAGTTGTGTTTCCATGAATTTGGAATTTATTTGAAGAAGTGACATTTGGAAGTTGATCTTGACGTTTCAAGAGGAAGCTAAACTCTAGTCGGTCCCCCACTCTATGAGTATTGGATATTTTAGAACCTCCTTGATTTCTTTTATGAAGATTTTGTTTGATATCATCATACATCAGCACCTATCCACATATCCTATATAATTTCTTGAATCCCCCATTCAGACAAAGATATATCCATAGTGGATAGTTCCATTCCAAACGACATACCAGTCCCTGAACATTCAACTGCTATTATTATATATAGATCCACTATAAATAAGTCATTTCCCCATTATTATATCTTATATATTTATCCATTAATCTAAGGTTGAAGGAAGGTTCACCTAATTAACATAAATAATATGGGGTTAATCTTTACTCATTATGGGTATTTCTAATTATCTCGTATTCATAATTATTTTAATATTCTTAGATAATATTTTTAAGTGGGGTTTATGGGACTATGATTCATATTATGTTTCATTGTTTCTGAAACATGGATTTTAAATTATTCATAATTATAATCGTAATGCTTCCATATGATTTATTTTTTGGTTAGATAATCATTTGTAGAGGGTGGAGTAATGAGAATTTAAGCCTAATTCATGCACTAATGTCATGATCACAAAATATTGATGGATCAATGATTTAACCATGCAGGGAAAAAACAATCATGTATAAAGAACCTAACCACTGATTATATTGGAAAATTAAAACCATAACAAGAATTATAAATTTATGAGTAATCCCATTAACTACCATGAAATTATAGTTAAAGGTAAATGTGATGTTTTTAATCCTTTTATTTTAGTTAATATATTTGTATGCTTCACCTGATTGATCACAACACTCAATTCCCTACTCATTATCATATATAATTTAGTGTCCTGCAATTTTTTTATTCACACATCATACAATACATATTCATGAAAACTCAATAATTGAAAAATAAAAAAATAAATATTTTAAAGAATTATAGTAATGTACCCAGAAATATTTGAGTTTTCTATTATTTATTAATAATTTAATCAGTGATTCTATCACCCAAACCTATGTTAGACCATGTAATACAATGGTTATAAATTAATTTTCACTAAAAAATTAAAAATTAAAAATTTGGTGTTGTTTTTGTGTGTATGTTTTTATGTTAACTAATATTTATCCATTTAGATAAATAAAATAAAAATATATAAAAATATATTTATTCTGTAAATTCAAAGATTATATATTTTTAAAAAAAACCCTTACTCCCATTTTAGTATCATTTAATATATTTTTATGTGAATATTTGGTGATTTATAATAAGTCTTTCATATATTTTATGCCACTTATTATTTAATTGAAAGGAAACATCATTTTTCGTAAGTATTTGAATTATTAATCAATGGAAAATGGAGGGATCCAATCTATTTAATGTTTCAATAAACGTTCACAACATCACTACAACATGTATAATTTCAATTTTGTTTCAACTAAATTAAATGATCTTGAAATACCCTGTGTGTGGGAGAGGTAATCTAGAACAAGGTTTTCACACAAGTAAAGGGAATATGAGTCCAAGTACAAAAAAATTGGTGATTTACTAATTTATCATGGTACACCAAAAGAATATGCTTATATTTTCATAATGAAATTTATAAAAATAATGAATTCATTCCCTCTTAGATATTGAAATTATATTATATAAATTTGAGTTGTTTTCAATATTACTATAGGGTTTTGGGCAGGAGATGGTTACTATAGAATTAAAAAGGTCAATTTGATTAATTTGAATGTATTCAAGGTATAATTTTAAAGAGATACTTCTTATTTGATAAGGACAATAAATTTAGGAGAGTTATCCTCAATTTTTATCAAGGAGAAAATAAACACTTCCATGGGTCTTGGGAAATGAGATAGAGTTACTACCCATAATGAATAACCCACAAACTCCCTCTCTAATTTCTAATTGAATGTTTCATTTAAGGAATCAAAAAAAATGGGGAAGTGCTTTTTGACATAGTAGGTGTAGGTCATTATGGGAACAATACAACCATTGAACTCAAATATATTTTCAATAGGTTGTATATGAATTCAAGGTATAAATACATGTGGTAAAAAAGAAATGTAGTCCATTAAGACAATGAAAAAAATTATGTTCAATCATTGATATCTGGCCTATAATATTAGTTTCAAGATTTGATTTCAATAACCCAATCGATAGAAGAAGAATATTTTACAGTTATAATTATTTTTAATTCGTCAAATTAGTATAGATAATATTGAAATCAAAAAAAAATTTACACGTAACACTTTATTTCATTAGTATTATCCATTGACTTCTTGATCCATAGTCTATTATGAATTTTATATAAAAATTATTAGAAATACTTGAAAATACTTGAAAAAGAACATTGTATAAGTGAAACACCCTTACATAAATTTCAAAAACACTCAAAATATGATTTAAATATTTATTTGAGGGAGATAAACATCTTTAAAAATGATGAATTTTTTTAAATGTTTCCTAGAATTTAGCCATTTTTAAGAGTATTATAATGAATCTGGGTAAAATAATCAATACACATTTTAAGGGACATTTAATCCTCTATCATCATAAAAAAATGTGGAATTAATTTGAAATTTAAGAATTACTAGAAAATGAAACATGATCAAAAGGTTATATTTTCAAATATAGGTTACCCTAAATTAAGTGATCAATTGGAAATGCCTATAGTGATGAAATAATAAGTTTAAAGTGGAAAAATCTGAATTAATGGGAAATTTATAGCACATTTTATATGAATAATGAGTAATATATTTATACATAAGATAAAAAGGACCAAGAAAATTAAATGATTATAGTTCACCTTGATAAAATTCAACAAAGTTTTTTTATGAAATGAAGAAAGAGTTTATTAATTCATTGAGAATATAAAGTACCACATACATGACACCTAATTAAACTTCTAAAAGATAGAAATAAAGATAGATAAATTATTAAAAGAACACCCAATCGTACCTCCAAAATATTGATGAACAAATGGAATTGTGGACAGAAAAAAATATGAAAATGAACCGATTAATGCTGACTCATGAAGAGTACTGGACTAAGGAATATTCCATGAACATCTTCACAAATGACAAGGAAGGAAATGAAGCTAAAAATTATATTGATGGTGTGTAGGATCTATGTTTGAATGATCACACTAAATTTCCTACATAGGAGAAATATTTCATTGAATAATAAATTAAGGGGAAAATTATAATTTCATAAATTGAATATTAATTTGATGATAATATTAAATATATATTAAATCCTAGGAATAAGGGAAAACGATATCTAGATAAAGTCAATAATTTTATAATATATTTGGAAACATCTAGGAAAATCATTAAAATACCCCAAAGAAGTTTTGGAGTTATTGAAAAAGTGTCATGTGGATTCAGAAGCACGATACTAGATTCAAATAAAGTTAAAAATAGTTCAATTTGGGAAAATTCTATCATGAGAAGAAAAAAATGTGGGAACCCAAGAGTTGTAAGGGAAGTGATAATGTCATGGTTCACAAAGAATGATTTTGAGGCTAGAATAATCAAAAGGATCAGAGGAAAATAAGAATATATCGCAATTTATTTTTTACCATTTGAAGAGTTCTATATACATGTGGAGAATCTTGAAGAATTAGGATACATCCATGAATTTTAAAATCATAGAGGATATTTTAAGAAGGGTTGTGAATGATTTTTAAAATATGAGTATATTGAAAAATAATTCTGACATGAATAACCTTGGTTATAATTGAAGAGGATCCACCTTCCTTGGGACCATGGTTTCACTTAAAGGGGAAAAAGATGGGTTTAGAATATAAAAAATTCTCTTCTTAAAAGGTAACCCATGAATAATAATTTTTCATTTTTTTTGTTTTTTTTTCTTTGAATAATTAAAATTACAACCCATTGTATTATTTTCAAGTATTTATTAAAAATTTCATGGAAAATGGTTGAATTTTTTTAGAAAAAAAGATACATACCATATAAGGAAAATAAGCCATACTTGAATACATAGTGTTTACCTTCCAATTTTTTTATTTACACAATGATGAAATAAATATTTTAAATTCTTTAAGGCATCCCTCTTTTTTTCATTAATTTATCACACACTCAAAAGAATTATTTTGATGGGAGAAAAGTGTATATTGTGTGTTTTTATTTGAAGATAAATTCTTTGAGAAAAATATATCCATCATTAATCATCATGAAATATTACCAGGAAAGTCTGAACCAGGAGAAAGCTTGGTACCACAAATTTATTGAAGGAAAAGTTCAAGTAAAGGCAGTAGAAAATATAAACGTTACATTACATCAAAACCATATGCATCCCTTTCCCCATCATCGGATAACTCATCACCAGGATCAGTTGACTCCCATTCAGAAGACTTGTACTTCCGCATCATCTCAAGATACATGTTTTTCTTTCGAAGCATTTCCACAGACATTTTCTCCTTGACTGACTGTTTCCCACTGGGTCCTTTGTCCATCTTAGGGGACCCTCCCCTTCGCTTGCCACTGTTCCCATTTGCAAAGATAGTTTCTTGTGTCCCAACATTCTTGTATGCAGACCTTGTCACCATTGGTTTAGGAAGGTCCGTATAGTCCCTCAGTGGCTTCCTCCTGCTTTGAACTTTTTCTTCCACTTACTTTCTCAGGGTCTCATGATTTCCATTCTTAACAGCATCATTGTAGGATGTTTTGTGACTGTGGAGCTCTTCTTCACAATAAGATCTATCCCCCCACTTCTTTTTATGGGCCATAGGAGGGTTTACACTTCCATCCTTCCCACCCTTTAGTTGAGGTGTCTTGATTGGGTCATCAGCACTAGGGCTTTTCCATTCATCAATCATTCTGTCCAGAATAACATGGCCTTCCTTCTCTACAACTTCCTCTGCCACTTCAAGCTCCTTTTCCTCATTTGATCTGACATCAACCAGTGCTGCAAATATATTTGTAGAACAATTTAACAGTTCAGGAGGATTTACCTACAACAGGACATCAGGTGTGTTCTTCTGTTCAGACACCAGTTCCACAGGTTCAGTGATAGCCTGCATCAGAGCAAACCCTCTGCAAATGTACTGAATGTCAGTATTTGATCTCTCCACTTCATGCTGAACCTTGGATCCAGATTTTTCAGATCCTTACATATTTAACTTTAGTAAATCTGTATCTGCTATCACATTCATAGGTGTGGTAGACTCATTCAAAATTGAGTCTCCAATCCGGGTCACAACCCATCTAGTGTTTTCCAGTTGGGTTTCCCTAGAATCATCCACTAGAACATGACTGAATCTAGAATTCAGAGAGTTTCCATTCATAAATTCCCCTGATGAAACTCCTTGCTCCATGATAGCAGTAATAGCGGGATCATTAGAGGGATGAACTTCATCTGCCTGGTGTGCACCTGGAGTACGATCGGCCATCGTTGTGCATGACTCCACTGGCCATGCAGCTAGTCCACTCCTACGACAAACATCCATCTCGTGCCCCTACTTATGGAAAAAGAAGAAAAATGGCATCCATGACTCATAGAAAATCTTTTTTTCATACCTGTACTCACCCTCCACCACAATCCAGACAACTTCGGGTGGGTTCTTGGAAAGATCCATCTCCACACAGATTCATGCAGATGCAGGATTTCCCATGGAGGCTGTCCTCCAATCAGTGCAAATGAAACGTCCAATGGAATTTCATATCAACTTCAGAAGCCCGGTGTTCTGAAATGGGAGGGGGAGTCCCAGCAGTTGCAGCCAGATGGCGAGATTTGGGGAATCCCAGTTAAAATGATGGTCAAAAGACCACCGTAAAAGATGTAACAGGGAGGCTTTCCTTGATCTAGACCATGCCCTACCCAGATCATCCTCATCAGATAAGATGATGAGGATCTGCCGAGGCTCGAAAATCCCGAAGGACGCCTGATTCTTCAAACCCCAATCTTCATTCACCTTCTTCCCAAAATCCCCAATCAATGTACGTTGCCACACAAATCTTTCAATTAAGGTTGCGGAAAGCATCAAAGTTACTTCAGAAAACTCTCGAACTGAGATTAATACTATGGGCTGACCAGAAATGCATCCCTGAACCCTCGGTTCTACCTGTACCTCATGCATGAAGAATCCATAATCAAGCTTACCACTTTGCGCAGCGAGACCAGTGGACGAAGAAACCCCTCCCCCCTCTGCAGGAGGGGGGGACATGGCAGCCGCCATCGGCAATCTAGGTCATCTTCCCGATCCACCATCGGGGGGAGCCTCGAGAGCTTTAGGAGCAGAGGCCATCTTCCATGATCCTATTAAAGATAATCAACATGAAATATTCACACTGAAAACATTGAAATTTATTTAATACATTATGAATTAATGGTTAAAAATATATGACATATTTGATTCAAACGTTTGCATGTGTGCATTAGCATGATGAAGTTTTTCTTTAGAGAATTGTTTGTTGTAAAAAAAGTATCAATTTTATAGTTCACTGTAATAAATAACTAAATAGGACATTTTAATTGTAGTTTTTTGATTATATAGGATCTAAACCAGATTCTATTTAAATTTATTAACATACGGTTTGTGGGTGAAAAATTGAAAGTTATCAAATAAGTGTTAATGATTACCTAAGATTTGATTCCCCTTTCCCGTCATCAATTACATGAACATTACAATTAATAATAATGGATTCATGTTAAAATGTATATCAAAGTTCAATGTGGTCAATTCTTAACGAAAAAATTTCATTACACATATTATGGATAAAAAAGAGTTAAATATGAAAGGTTTTTTAGAGGGATGAAAGATAATGTGAATGCTTAAAGAATATGAATATGGGATTATGTGGTAAGTTAATAATGATTGTTTATAAAATATTTTAAATTATGAAGTGAGGTAAATAGAATTGAGTGTGGATTGTATAAAATGTAACTTCATGTTCACATTTAAATCAAAATATGTTCCTAGAAAATAAAAATAAATTAATTTAGGATTGAACATGAATAAATAATATTTTTTTGTAAAAAACTTGTTGATAGAAAATAATATAGGTCATGTAAGGCTCAAGTGTGGGAGTGATGAGTTTAGTCTATTATTTAATTGTTTCTAATAAATAGTTTTTACATATTTAGTTCACTTTTTTAGTTTTATTGAATAAATATATTTTATTATATATCTTTTTATAATTTTTATAATAAGAAATATATTTTGAATAACTAAAAATTTAATACATTGGAATTGTAAATTTTTTTAAAACTTTATTTTTGAATTGAATTTTAGGTAGTAAATTGTTATATTTTGATCCTAAAAGGAATAAAAAGAGAAAATCTAGTTTCATCACATTAAAGGAATATGAGTGAATCCTTCTTCTAATTAACTCTAAATTCAAATAATTGTATACAATTAAAAGGGAAATGAGTTAGTTGTGTATTACTATAATATACCTTAAGTATGATACATGATTGCAAACAAAATGTTCTTAATACTATGACAAAATAATTGGAAGATGTTTGAGTCATGTGAATGATGTGTAAGAATAACTAGGGGATCAGATATGAAAACATCAAAAATAACTAAGCATGTTGATGATAATGTTTTAATAACATCAACTAATACCTATTTCACCTAGAGCTCAAATGAATCCTTATGCTTTCCAAATCAATCCCAAGGTCCAATGAAATCACATGAACCCATGTGGAGGCTTATCCTAATATTAGTTAACTCTCGATGAAAACGATCAGCGCCAATTTTGTGAGGACCTTGAAACATAATTCTTAACCATTGATCGCATCTCAAATCCATGTGCAGAACATGTAATGGTGGGGTAATCTCCATAGAGTAATTTTTTCCAAATTATGTTTTTGGATTAGTAAATTCCACATAGAATAAAATGTTAATGTTTAAATAAGAAGATGACTCAAGCTAGTCTGACACTCTTAATGTGTAGGGAATTTATGAACCTTATTGAATAATATAAGAAAATGTTTATTGAAAACAAAATTCATTATCACTAATCGACCTATCTTATATAAATTCCCCATTCATGAATTGATCCAATGATGTCTCCATGGAGGAGAGTTCAATTCTACACCACATACTATCCCTCATTCACTAAAATGATATTACTTTTTCAAGATATATTATACAATTGTTTCTTCCTCTCCATTGAACTCTCTAAATTCATAAATCCATCAAATTATTAAGAAAGTTATGGTTTCATGTCAAAGAGAATAAGAGTCTGGGTATTACTCATGAGGAAAATGTTGTATAAATATCTTGTTCTTTATTATTTTATTATGGTTGTCTGATATCTTAAAATGGGAATTATATAGATGTGGTTGATTATTGTGTTTCATTTTTTATGGAACCGAGATTTTATATTATTCATACATTTGATCTTTATTATTCTAATTGATTGGAAATTTGTTAAATAATCATAGGAATATGGTGGCGCAAGGAGAATTGATGATTAATTGATGTAGTAATTTCATAAACACTAAATCATAATTTTTATAGTCTTATGGGTGTAGTAGAAACATAATAATGTATACTGAAACTAACCACTACCCATATGGGATAATATAATCCTTACATGGAAACTTGAATTTATTAATAATATCATTAACTAAAACTAACGTGGAGTTAAAAGGGATAGGTGATGTTTCTAATGTTTTTCAGTTAATCCATTTATTACATTTCATAAGATTAATCACTACCCTAATGTTCTGATTCATTAATATAAGGAATTTAATATTCTTATATTTATTTCCATTCTACACTATATATTTTCCATATTCATAAACATAATTTAAATTAAAAATATCAATAATAATTATAAATTATTACATTCCTGACACAAAACACCCCCAAAAATGTTAATTTTTCATTCATTATACATAATTAAATTATTTAATAAATCAATTTTCCCTATGTTTAACATGAATACTCACTTGTATAAATTTATTTTTGCCTAAAATATTTCAATGCGCATATACATTTAACTAAATTAATGTATTAAAAACATACTTATATATAATACTTTTTATAATTCAATATGTGGGTTACTTAGCCAAAATTAAAATTCAATTATATTCACATATATAAAAATCTATCACATGTGTAAGGTATTTGAAACACTCTAATGTAATTTATTACAATCCTATAAAACTAAAATTCCTATATATTCAAGAATAGTGTGATAGATTTCAAAATATCACTTTTTTAGAAAGAGCCTAAGCCCACATACCTATGAGAATTCAAACATCATATACCACTATGAATAGAGTACTCAAGAGAGGCCTTTTTACAATAAAATCAAAAAACCTAATATGTGAAAGTGGAAAATAAGATCACTAATAAATCTTTGAGAGTTGGGTAGAATTTGTGAATACACAACCCATTTATTTTTATTTCAAAATAAACATAAATTTATGTTAAAGTGTATGACTAGTTCATTGTTACACATTTCACAGAATAACACAAAGTAAGCATAATAGATTTTTAAAATTTTCTCCACTCTACGTATTTGGTATGGATTTATAGTGGTCATGATCCCATGATTCCCTAGAACTGTCATAATGTATACAATATTAAGGGTTTATACTTGAAATTATGATCCACATAATTTCTCATAACTAGTGAGATTTTCTCATCAAAAATTAATAATCAATTTCAGGTATAAATAAAATACTAATTCTTCAACTAAAATTTCTCATAGTTATTTTTATTCTACATTTCTTTAACAAATCTCACACCCATTATATAATTTAATAATGGCGAGTAAAATCGTTCCTTCATCATATTATTTATCTTATTATTCATATTATTTTTATTCTTTTAAATAATCTTACATATTAGAAAAAAATAAAATCTATAGTAAAACATTCAACTTCCCCAATTAAATTTTGAATTTTAAATTCAAAATATAATAAATAAACATTGCCCAAATTAATCTTATTCTAATCTAATCTCTTTAATCACCTAAACCTTATTACTATTTATTTTATAAACTTCTTAGATTTAGTTTTCATTTCATTTTGGTTATCTAGGATGAATTATATTGTTTCCAATAATTTATTATTCAATTATTCTAAATAAAATGGTATATCAGGCTTAGAAATTCACAAGAGTATTTGTCTTAAATTTCCATGGATTGGATGTTATGAAAACTTTCAAAAAATAGTTGTTTGATAAAAAGTTTATAAAAGCCTAAGAACATAGAAATATAATAAATAATATAATAGATTTTTTGGTAGAGATTATTATCATAGATGAGTTATCATTTAAATTTTCTATATGGTAAAGACATTATGAATTTCATGGATCATTAATTTCTTAAATTCCATGTATCATCACGATGGGGGCATTATAATGATTATTATCAGATCTACCTAGATCAAAAATTAAATTAAGATATTCATTGGTTTCTAAATAAAAAATACTTTATTTTTAAACTAAATCTTGTAAATATGTTAAAATAATCAATTATATATATATTAATAGACATTATGTTGATAATCACTGAAAAATAAACAAAAAGATATTAAAATTTCGTTCTTTATTTAGTTAAAATGGACAAGTTATTGGAAAAAAATCATAATTTTGTTTTTGTTTTTGGGGTCTTGAAATATTTTCTTTTCAATTAAGGGTGATAATTCTATTTTAGATAATGATTCGGCTTATTAGTTGAGAAAAATGAATGAACTAGTATTTACAAAGGGAAGTATATTCTTGTTACATGCATTTATCATATTATTAATGTTATTCTTACTAATAAATTAAAGTAAATGGATGAATCAGTGGCTAATGTTGGAGGATAAATTAAGTATATTAGATAATCACCAGAAATATTATCCAAGTTTAAATAATGTGTTCTAAATGATAAAATTAAATTCAAGGGTTTATTATCTTTATAATGTAACTTATTTTATATAAGAACAATTTCAAAATCATAAAAAGGAATTTTAGGAATCTAATTATGTTGAATAGTTTTTTAGAAGATAATTATTTTTGGTGGATGGAACTCATGATCATAATGATAGAAATACTATAAGATTGTTGCACCTATTTCTTTAGAAATTTTACAATAATAAAATTAAAGTATCTATTTATTTATTTTTTACTTAAATAACTTCTAAGTATGATATTTTTGGGGTGTTTGGGTTTTTATAAAACAAAATTATATTAATATTTTCTTTAGTGTGTCATATCTAATAAAATGAAATAAAATATTGAAAAATATTGGGGAAATGTTCAAATAATGAACATTTTGATATTTATTCTTCAATTCTAAATCCTAGAAAGAATTATTATTTTTTGGAATTTTGTTTTTCAAAAAGTAACTTCATGGTTCAAATATCAATGATGATAATAAATGTTCTATAGGATTTATTTGAGTTGATTAGTGGATATAAAAAATTATTTTCCTGAACAATAGCATAACCATGATTTTGGAAATTCACGTAATGGAAATCATCCAATTCAAAATAAAATATTGAATATTGAGTTTGATCTTAGATATTTGGATGACTCAGAGGTTTCAATTAATGATTTTACGAGTTATAGGATGAAAATTTTGATAGATGAATATAATTCAGTTTTATATGAGTATTTGATGGGGGACTTGGATAAATTTAAAAAAATTTTTGAATATGATGTTTATTTTTATTAAAAAAACCAATTATCCAATATTTAAAACTCATTCTAATTTGGAACAACATTTATTGGAAATTAAAATGTCATAGGTTTATTCTGAATCAACTTCTATCAAAGGAGGTCAATTATTACATTCATATAGTAATTTATTAACTAATAAACATCTCAAATCAATGATATATTTTTAAGATTGTTTGGGAAAAACATTTCATTCCAATTCATTAAAATTTTATGATGAAATTTCAAAGATCAATCAAAATTTTTTACGTGATATTCATATTGAGTTTAATATTTATTTAATTATTTAAAAACTATTCATGTATTTAAGATTACTTATTTTATTGATTATAATCATATCAATAAATGATATATATTTTATCTAGTCACCATGTGGTTAATATCTCAACTGAAGGTATTTTCAAGCTTTATTATTATTACTATTAGGGTTAGAGATTATTTTTTTGATACAATTTTGTATGATTTTGTAATTACTATTCTTATAGTTTTTTATTGTGATTTTTTCATTTATAATACTTAGAAAATAATTTGTATATCTAGTCTAGATTTTTATCCTGAAATAATGTTGATTGAAAAAAAATAATTCAGTTCAATATCATAAACTTCCTTTTTGTTTTCGAATATGTTTACTAATTCATTTAATCATCAAATATATAGTATCCTGAAATAATATTTCTATTAGTCATTCGAATTTAATATGAAAATGTTTTAGTTCAAGTTTAAAAAATAAATTGCTTTATTAAATTTTTTTAGCTTTGTAATAGTTTTAACTATAATTATAATGAATTTCAATGTTATAAGTTAATTTTTGATGAAATTATAAAATATTTGTTAGGATACCTCTGGTTTATGGAAATTTCCATTTTTTCAACATTATAAATTTTGATAAAATGTTCCTTTTGGTAACAAATTTTTGTTTTTTTATCAAAAATGTTGTGTAATTTTATTGATATTCAATTTTTATTTTTTATAAATTTGAGGGATGAAATATAGTACTATTTCTAAATGATTTGTAGTGATGTTGTGGGTTTTTGTTTGGATACTACTATTAGTTTCTCATTGCTAATATCCATTTGGTGGGTTGGTATTACTACTATGTTTATTAATATATCTGAGGAATGTGGTTATATAGTGTAGTATTTTCTATCAAAAATTCATGTATTGATGTGGTTTTTTAAAATTTTACTACAGTTATGACAGTTCATGATAGTTATTGGAGTTATATTTTTTCTCTTTAAAATATCTTAGTATATTTGGTATTTTTAAATTTGTTTTTTTATTTATTGTATAATTTTTAAATATATATGTATATATATAGTTAGTTAAATCAATTTATTAAAAAACTACATTGTTATAGCTAAATAGACCATTTTATCTCCAATATTGATCACAATAATCTCCCCCTTTAGATTTTTTTGTCAACCATTGAACTTAAATCACTTTTCAAAGTAAACATACTAAGTGATGAATCATAATTAAATATCTTTAAGACTATGTGTCTGAACCCAGTGTATGAAAAACAATATTGAAAAATAATTTCATGTTATTCATCAAAGTGACTTCTGTCCACTTTTACATAAATTTTTATAAAAATTTAAATTAACATATCAAAATATATCTTCATTGACATCTCAATAATATACCTTGTACTAATGAAAAAAATATACTACACCCATGCCCAATACACTTGTTAAAATATTTAACATGTTGTACTCACACATACTTCTACTGAATTCTCAACATCACCCAGTTAAATACCCCCTATATATATGTTCCCCCTAAATATGATATATATCCTTTATTAGGTTTGAACATTTATCTTTGGATAACCTACTGTTTTACCCCTTTCTAATACTCCATCATTTTATTGTAAATCAAAATGCATGAAGGGATAATCATAATTGTATTTATATTGTCTTACACACCCTTTGAAAATAATAATCCAAAGAAAAAGTGAGTATGGTATGGTTCCACCATACAATATCCTTGAGATGAATATGGCTCAACTAAAATCCTGAACATCAAACTATAAAATGATTCCTTTTTAAGTGGATTAGTGAACACATCTATAATTTACTCCTTGGTAGGAACAAAATCTTACATTAACACTTTTAATTCCATAAACTCATTAATAAATTGATACTTTATACCGATGTGATTTGGTATAGAATATTTTACCAGATTCCTTGATAAATTGTTGAAACTTTTATTATTACAACTAACCAAAATAGAAATATCACAAAAAACATTAAATACATCAATTATGTATATATGTAAATCAATTTGGTTGTTTCTTGAGTAGCAACAACATATTACACCTCAACAGTACTCATGATCTCTAAACTTCTCATCGTTATATTTCTATTAGAGGTGATATAAAACAAAAATAATATTTATATATATATATATGATATATATAGTATATCTTATTATATGAAAAACATCAAATATAGGACATAATTTTTACACTACAAATTTATTTTTCATATGCATATAAATTGAAGCATATTCGTAACATTTCGTTACCTTGATCGGGTAATTCTTTCCCCTTGTCTGTGTTCCCGTCTAGTTCAATTTCCTTAAAAGTTGTTTTCTATATTTTCTAGAGACTAAAGAGTAGGTACACATATTGTACTTGAGGTACATTTCATATACTACATGTTATGTATATTTCGTGGCAGAGGAGATCACATTGTGAACTCGTACACATCGTGAATAGTGGGTACACATCATGTAGGGTTGAAATTATTGATTTTTATTCCAATGTGAAGGGTTTTTCAGAATAATTATATAGTTTGTCCTTAACAACATGACCAAGGGTTACACATCATAACCCAGACCATGTCCGGTTTTAAATCATGCATTCAGTAGTTTTTCTCAATATTTTCCTTCCATACTCATTCACTATCGAATAGAGGATCTTTATAGGAAATTTTTAGAGGCACCACTTCTTATAAATCAATCTGATCAGATTTGGATCATTATTGTGTATATGGTACATCTATCCCGGTAAGTGTTCATTCTGATTTTTCATTGGGTTTTATCAGGATAACACCCTTGCTTTTCAGTACCATGTCCTTTAATCTAAGTTCAATGCTTCTTCTTGGGTAATTCTAGATCCATTGTGAGACCTTATTCTTGAGGCCTTTTCCTTGAATATATATCTATCATTTATGGGTTCGATTCTAGGGCCTTATTTTTCATCATTTGATTTCATTGTTGTTGGATTCTGTTTTGGGCGTGTGTGTTGCGATCATTGAAGTAGGGGTTTTCGTATCTAGAATCTCACAATAAACCTACTTGTTTTGCTTTATAAACCAATTTATTAAATCAACATGATTGATGTGCGTTAAAAATTGTTTTTAAAAGAGAAATGGGTTTTCCATGTTTTTTCATAATTGGATTGTGAAATGGTATTTAATGGTTTCTAATAATTAAAATTGGATTGTAAAATTGATCACATGGGTTCCCTTGGTTACTTAGGTGGATGATTTAGCTTTAGGTCATCATACATTGTTCTGTGATTATCAAGGATGTTTTCCTTGGGTATTTACTCTATTTCCAAGGCATGTGTTTCTAGGAGATGGATATTGACATTTTATGGGGGTTACCCATGGGTTATTCCTCTAATTCCTAGTCTTATCATTTAGGATCTATTTTATTTCACTTGATTATTATGGTATGAGTTGTTTGTGTCCTGGACCTATATTATTCCATAGTGTTTTCATATAGATGCTTCAATTTTGTACCCCTTGTCTTTCTTTGTTATCGTTGATATGCATGTTTATGCTTATGAAAAATGTTATGGAAAATATACTGTGAAACTGATATATCCTATATTGTTTTTAATTTTGGAAAAGGGAAGTGTTTACCATGTTTTATGTAAATCATCTTTACTACTTATCATTCCTTGTTTTATTTTTGAATGAGCGTACATGAGTTTTATATATAGAATTGTTGTGGAACACCTCAGTGGAATCCAACTGAGCATGCAAGCTCAGCCTACACAACTCGTCAATGGTGCTTTGTCCTTTGTTTTTCATCAAGTGAAGGAAATGGCAATGTATCGTAGTGAGATGGTGAGGTTCGTGTTAGTTGGGATAGGTAATTGGTTGTGAGATTGTGGGGGGTTTTCCACATTTTCTCTTAGAGTATCTGTTGGTGGTAGTCCTCTACAGTTGGACATGTCTTTATAGTTTTTTTATTGTTATAGTTTTTATATTTCTGCTATTTTCGATATAGTTATGGAATATATATTTTTTATTCTTAAACTATTCATTTATTTAATTAAAAATAAGCTATATGTTTGATTATTTTTGGTGAAATCATCCCCTCTATTTTCTTGTTCGATGCCTTGGTGCTTTCTGCCAGTCCTTGGGGATCAGAAGCACCCTTCGGGTATGTGGTGGATTGCATCGAGTGTTAGGTTTGAGGGAAACCCAAGTTGTATGGTTACAATATTTATGATAGAGGATAGATTTTAAATCATAGAAAATGTTTTTGTGTCACTACATATGATAAATTATAGTGTATGATTGGTAAAGTATCATATTTCATGGTATGAAGAAACCATGCAATCGTATACTGTGGTTTGAATTTATTTTAGTGTTTTAATGTGATTTAAAAAATCTATATTACTATGACTAATAAAATTTTATTCATTTACAATGGAAATGACACTAATTAGGCATTTTAACATTAATTGATAATGTTTGGGTTAATCTTCTATGGTGGATTCCATTTAAAAAATATTGTGAAACATAATTTAATTTTTAGTAGTTCATTAATGAAATGGTTATATGATTTTGTTGAGAGTTATGGTTGATAAATTCCTTAACTCATAACATACGAGTTAATTCATTATTTTCAAAGGGTAATCCTTGATTGATATATATTTCCACAACAACACAGTGTCACTAGAAGGTATACTGAAACCCATAAAAAATTCCTTATAAAAAAGCTCTCTTAGCTTCTTTATTTTCATATGTGATATTATCTCATCATTAATATAAGAGTAGTTCCATATGAATGGTTGATGAATCCACAACTTATGGATATTTCATGAATACAGGATTTAATTTGGTGGCCCTTGGGGGTATTCTTTAAATCAAAACAACATTGATTAATATTGTTTAGTGTATCAATAGTATATGTTATATGTTTACCATTGTACTTCATTCATGTTATATATATTTCATATTATCTATGCATAGATATCATGGGTTGGTTTTATGAATTATTTCATTGGTTAAATGAGATGTATTTGATACCTTATTGAACCATAAGTGGTATCAAAGTGGTCCATGTTCTTAAATTCATGAACATAAATAAATATGATTCATATTTCATATCTTAATACCATATGTCAAATATGATGAGAATTTTCTATTGTAGATGATTATAAAATATGCGGATCATAAATAGTTATATAATTGTATCCCATGATCTAAGATATCATAGGAATATATATAATTTAAACAAAATTTCTTTTGAGTAATTATAGAATAAACATCTACATGTGGTAGAATATGATTTTCTTTGGAAGTTTACTCAAATAGAGTATTATATTGACATTATGATTACTCATTATATGACTAAATATAACTCAACATAAACCTTTCACATAAGGTATATTGTATTTGATGATATAATTTTATTCTTTAGAGTATAACATGAAAGAAACATTAAATATAAAGAATATCATATTTTATGATAGATTTATCTATCATACAATTAAATACATGGTAAATGAATGGTTTCCATGAAATCACCCATCAATCATAAACTCTCATTGAAGATATATTTTTAAAAATGATAGGGAAAAGAATAATTTTTCATTATTTTCAATTATAAATTTAATTTAATTATTTATAAATTGTTTTCTAATAATTAAAAAATATATTTTGTAATATTTTCTAAATTATAAATTTTTTTATAATTTAATTAATTAAAATCTAATCATGAATCAATAATTAAATTTTTAAAAACATTTCTTATAATTAATTAATTAATATTAATCCATGATATTAAAAATTACTTTTTATAGTATATATTTTGTATCATATAACATGAATATACAATTTTTTTGTATAAAAATATAAAATAAATTTATAAAGGATTTATAAATTAAAAAATAAGTCTTAAAAATAAATAAAATTTATTTTTTGTATCATAAAAAGTTCATAATTCTTAATTTAAATATTTCAAATTAAGAGGCCTTGTTTGGGTTATTATTTACACTACATCAAAATTATTTTAAAGATTCATATGATCAAGGAATAAATAATATTTTAGTATGTGATATTTAATGAAAATTTCCTGTAATAAAATTTATGAAAATTCAATATTATTTTATGAATATAATTTATTTATATTAATGAATTATGGAATTTCTATAATAAAGTGATAAAATAACGAAGTGTTTAGGATTAATATTCATTTTATAAATTGTTTAAAATTTTTATATCATGATAAAAAAATTTAAATTTTCAGATATTGAAATGTTTTTCAAACATTATTCATGGTCATAAATTGGTTATATAATGAATATGTGTATACATTAGTAAGAGAAATATAAAATACTTCTTAGTTATCGTAAACACATTAAAAAGTTCTATTCTAGGTATGATCACATATGATTTAGATTTCATCTTGTTTTACCTTGGTTTTTGATTAATGTTACTAACTGGAATTTAGTGGTTGAATATAGTTTATACATATTTGGTGTTATAGTTATGTTGAATTGAATTCTATATTAGTTAATGTATCCCTGGTTAAAGGGACATTGGGTCAGAAATTCCATAGGCCTATAAGATTATTCATTCATCTAATAAATATAGGGTTTTACTATTTATGGATTAATTATTACTCGTTTAGATATCTAAAATCACTTATAACTCTAAGATGTTATATAAGAAGTTCATATCCATTATAAATGAGATATATTATGATATGTGTAAATATTTTTGACTATATTTTTAGGTTAGTAACACTAAATATGGTTTTTGTAGAGAGTTACACATCAATATGATTTGAACATATCTTTTTGGTGGATAGGAAAGGATTTTGAAACTAACTCATCAGAATCAATTATATATAACAAGAAAAACTAGGCAAAAGATGGTGATATTAAATCCACTTCAAATACTAGGGGTTAGATTTCATGAAATGAGGAACATTTCAAGATCTCGATCATTTGGTATAAATAACACTAATAGTTATTTTCCTTGAATTATCTTGTGTAACGAAATTTTATAATGAGGTAACCCTAACCAAAGGCCAAAGATACTTTTCCTCTAAAAAATGTGGGTGATTCTGGTTTTAGATTTGGGATTCTTGGACATTAGTGTATTTGATGAGAATTTTCATGTTCTTTGTGTTTTTTCTCTCCTTATTCTTTATTTTTTCATATGGAAGAATGTTTTCTTCTATTTTACCAAAAAAAATGATGTGAACCAAATTGTTATGTTACTTGTTCTTCAAATTTTCTATAGGTTTATCGTTTCTTGGAAATTATAATGGTTAGGATATTAGAGTAATAGAGTTGGGTTTATCCATTTTATGTATTTGTTAAAGAGTTAGTCACTCAGCTATCCATGAATATTATATGTTATGACTGACAAGTGTTTCCTACCATACATATATATGAGTTATTTATGTGCAATGACTAGTGTAAATCATAATTAAATATTTATCTTATCTCGCAAATAGAAATGATAAGTTTAAAAGGGATAATAATTTTGTTGAAATTATGTTTAATAAAATTCCTTTTAAAGGTTAAGAAGACATGATACCTATATGATTGAATAATTTTTTTATGTATTATAACATCATGATCATATAATATAAATTTTAGTTTAATCCTTAAAAATAAGTGACATAACATACTAATATCCTTATACTGATACCACAATAAATGTATATATGTAAAAAATAAAAAAATATATGTGTTAAAATAAACACTTTACTAAGTTACCATGTGTTGAATTTGTTTAAGAATTGAATATTGATTCTTATAAGATGGATAAAATGATTCACATTGGGTTTTATAGATATTAGATGGAATTTTACCTAAGGAATTTTAGTCTCTTATATTGTATCTTACTCCCTAGGTTCCACACACCAGTGCCTTGAATCGGTCAATCACATGACCTCAACTACACCTCCTTGTATGACAGAGGCTTCCAACTAGCAGCAATGATCTAATATTCTTCATGTAAAGACTATACCATCTATAATCAGAGTAATCGACCACTTAAAATAAATATTAAATAATTTGATAACATTAACCATGAAAATTACTAATATCTCATGATAAACAAAATTTGTAATATAATATCAAAACTAAAAGAAAAAATATGAAATCTGAATTTATGTTTCAATTTTATAAAATGAAACCCAAAATAAAGACATTAAAAAATCTCAATCTGGGACCCGAACTACATCTAGTTACCTCATCTAAGATCCATCCCAACTCAGCCATCTATTTTAGGGCCATTTCCATTAACCTATCCAGGAAACACCATGTCTATTTGAGTACCGATCAGGAAGCCCGAGTATAGTGTGAGTACAACTTTTTAGGCCACCTCCAATGGAGTATTTAAAAATATCAAGTCAAATAATAGTGTATGTTTCTGTATAAAGAAAATAATTACAATGTGTAACTAAACAATTATTACATTATAAATTAATCTATACTTATCCACATAAACCCCTAGGTTACCATAAACACCCTTACCTCAATATATACATTGACTCATTCCGGAGCTAGAAGTTATCCCAAGAGATATTATATCTCAAATTTACATTTTCATAATTATTTAATTCATACATTAATTCACATGTTCCCCTTCACATATTACATAATATAATGACCTTGTTCCAATACATTAATTCAAAGTTGAATGACCATGTTACCATTAAAACCACATACATTAGAAGAAACACATTGTTATTATCCAATTCACAACTAAATGACTATATTAAAATTCATACATTACACATTAAAATGAATATGTTCCCATAGTTTAATTGAAAAAAATGACCAAATTACCATTCATCACATAATTAATTATTCAATTAATTATCCACATCAATTTCATTACCAATTCAGTAATTATTAAAATATATGAGTTTAAATTTATTAACTCAACAATTAATTAATCACCTAAACCACCTTCATTAATTCTCCAATTAATTAAGTATGTGAAACCCATTAATTAACCCATCAATTAATTTATCAAAACCCAAAACACAAAATACCATAATTAATTACACAATTAATTATCTCAATTCTCAATCTCAATACCTCATAATTAATTCATAAATTAATTATCTCAAATCAAAATCTCTATATCTCATAATTAATTCTAAAAATAATTATATTCAAATCCAAAATTTCCAAAATCCCCAATTCAAATCACCTCAATTAATCAATTTAACAAATTAACCAATTTAAAGTAAGAACTCAATTGATAAATATCTAATAAAAATCCAATAATTAGATGCACAAAATTTAAATAATGAATATGGGATTTTAATTATATAATATCTTTATAAATTCATTGATTAATGATGAATAAATGGGAATTCCAAAAAAATTTATTGGCATAATGGCATAAAACTAGATTCTAAAAAACAAAAAATCAAAATCAAATAAATCAATATATCTATAATATGGATATATATCTTAAATCATAGATCTATATAAAAAAATATTTGATCTATATCTAATCCCAAATAGAATAAAAATAACTCCTTTCAATTATGGGATAAGAAAGGAGAATGAACGATAAACTAACAAAATAGAATCCACATACTAGGTGGGGTTCAGATCTATTATATGTACTTAGAATCTCATAGAAAGATAACTGGGATGGCTTGGAATCTATCCTAATAGATCCAAAATCTTGAAAAATGACATATTGTCAACTGGTGGTTCAAAAATTTTAAAAACTACTTTTCTTGCTAAATTAATTCTCATGCACAATGTTTTAGTGAAAAGGTGCAAGATTTCTCCTTACTGGGTTCTTAAAACATGTTCCTATTGAATAGGGGTGCATGGTTAATCCTAATAGGTTTTAGTGTTTGGAAAACTATGCACCAATCATGAAAAGTACCACTATTTGGGTTTTCATGATTTTCTAGGCTAGGGAGTACGATTTTCCCTAACTATTCACCAACTGTGCACAATCCTATTTCTTTTAATTTTCTCAAAAAAATACACCTGAACACACTCCAAGATAAAACCCAAAAAATAATTACTCAAAACTAAACAAATGATTGCACAAAAATAATCTAGAAAAAACACCATAAAAGGATGGGATCTTGCAATCATCCCACCTTATAATAAATCATCCTTCAGATACACTCCCAAGAATCTCTAATATTTCAAGTCAAAATTATCAGGCCACTGAGCACTCATTCCTGTAAAAATTATAAATATGTCCCATGTTGTTGGAATATTAGCACTATACTAGTGGTTGAGGGAACATTCTCCAAAAAAGTGACCCAACCAACCACACTAGTGATACATCACTTCAACAAGATGAAATCACCCCTCTCTCATGGGTATTTTTATTGGATTTCATAGAGGAGATCCCAATATGACTTCCATGAATTTTTTAGTAACATTTTGTTATTTTATATGTACCTAGTGAATTTTCATGAGTTTTCCCTCAATTTTTAATTTAATAAATTTTTTTAATTGTATCACCTCTTAGGGATTTTCCTAGAGATGGTGTAAGGATTTAATTATGGACCTCTTATGGTAGTTATGTGGTGTTTCAATTGTAGGTGAATTCTTGGTGAATTTTTTGGAATTTTTATATGTTGTTTTTTTGTTAATTAATGAATTTTATAAATATCATTAATTAATTAATGTTTCTTGGTGTTGGGTTAGTGATTGTTCATTGAGATGAGCTTGTTTGAATTCCAAAAAAAGTTTTTATGATACTTATATAGGATTTGAAAAAGCATCCATACTTTGTAATGGGTATGGAATGATTCATTGATGTGTTAAGTGGTCTATGAGCTTTACCCATAGTGTGTTTATCTTATTTAAATGTGTTTTTAGTATGTGTGTCGGTTCCATTATGTGGTACATTTCATCCTTGGTTTATGGAAATATGTTGAAACCTATATATAAGAAATGGAAAATCCCATGATTATATCGAATTCATTAGTTATTTGGAGAATAAATCTAGGTCCACCCATGGGGTGGTCCATTTCATGAAAATGGTAAAAAAAAGTTTTTAATGGGTAATGTACCTAGGTTGAAGGCTTAATCTAGTAGGATCCATGGTTTTCATGATATCATGGTTAGGGGGATAATGGTATAACTAGAAAATAAATGGTTTATTAGTGGTAAGTGGATAAAATGTGTTAGTTTCCTATTTTATGTTTTACCAAAAGATCTATGAGGCCTTGAAATGTTTTTAACTCAATACATTGGGGTTTGACTTGATTTTGGTTATCAAAGGGGGAAAATATATGTTTTAAAATGGTTCTTGAATAAAAATGAGGGTTTGACCTCTAAGTGGTTTATAAAAATGGGTTTATAAATGGATTTCAAATGATGATTTGAAATGATGTGTTGTTTCCTCTTTGGTGAAATTTCTTAATGAATGGAATGATTATGATGGAAAGAAAGGGTTTGGAAATTTTTTTATGGTAATGTTTGGTAAGTTCATTTGTAAATGATTATGATTTAAAAAGAAATTTTTTGTTTTTTATCGAATGCTTCATATGGAAAAGATGTTTAAACATATCATTTTGAGAATTGATGAATGGTTTGGGTTCTAGACTAGTTCTCCAGGGACTTATAGTAAACTATATGGGTTATATATCATACTGTCACTTTAGGAATAAGAAGTATACTATGAACCTATAATCAAACTGATGCTTCGGGAAAAGTTTTATTCTATATGGATTAAGTGATAGACTAATTCTTTGGGAACACTCGTAAACCAGATGTAAATGGATAGTGGAATAATTATCTAACTTAGTGGTTTGATGTTCAGATCCATGCTCGAGGAATTACTATTAAAATGTATGATTAGGTACTTAACTAATTATCTGGACACAATTTTTTAAATGTATGATTAGGTGTTCAAATCAAGCTCCTAGAAAAATGTTTTTTATTTATGGTTTAATATTTTTGACATGGATTTCCACATATAAGGTTTAAAGAACACAATTTATGTTTTATGAATTTATGGGATATATGATGGAACATATCCCATTATGGTATTTAAAGTATGATTTACCCTCATTATTACGATTCAAAAAACCATATTTGTTTGATACTGGTTGTTTTGGTCTAGGTTTCTTCTAAGAACATAAGGGTCAATGGTTTATAAAACTGGTAGTTATTTTCTTTCGTATACCTCCGTTTCTGTAGTTCTTATCCCACTAATTATTTTCACACACTATTTTTAAACTTTTATTTTCATTATAAATCATTTTTTGTGTCCTACAATGTTTTTATCAAACCCATCTCAGGACATCACTACACATGGGTACTTGATTAGCACATAAATTTTTGTTGCATGAAATTGTTTGTGCTGAGGCCTATATTGAGTTTTTCATAATTGAGAAAAATAACATGGATCATATCAGAAGACTAGATGTGGTTCAACTAAAATATGTAGTATAGTATCTTTTATGGATTTTATTTTTATTTGGTATGTATGCGTAACCATTCCAGTGGCTAGTCATTTGAACAGACTATGTGGTTGTTCAAACCTTCACTACATTTTACAATATATTATAGTTTGTTTAGATGATTCATCCTTTCCATTGATCCTGATGTATTTTATGCTTAGTTATTTATATTATTTTATCTATATAATATAGAGGTATAGTCTCCACAAACATAACTACAGACCCCACTTATAGTCTTTATTCCTTAGCATATTAGACTACGGACCTTAGGTCATTTGGAAAACAGGCCCAGGACCCTAGTTCAGTATTTTCTGGGTCAAGGAATTACATCATATAGTTGATTTTTCAGGAATATCACTTTCAATTAGAAATCATAGAATAATTTATATCAATTTATTTTAAATTCATGTCATATAATCTATAAATGATTCTATAATATACTATTATTTAGATACAAGTTTATGTTCTCTTAATATATTCTTCTAAATATATTTCCTATGGTTTTTACTAAAATTCTTCTGATCCAACTTTAATAACCCCAACTCTAGTACCTTTAAAATAGTGGTTATTTTATTATATTGTTATAGAATACATAGATCACACTACAAATTATCCATAAATTTAGTAGTATCAGGATACTAGATACAAAAATGAGTTCTACATTACATTAAAACTAAAAATACATCTTCTGAATACATGGAAACATTATTATTCCCCATGTATTCCATTTTTCTTAGGTCATACACTTCTTGGTTTCGTGGAGAAATAGGAAAAAATAAAAAGGTTGATGTTATTTTCTTATTAAGGGGTTACATACAAAAGAAGATATCTTGATCATGGAATAATAAATTTTGAAGGAATAAATAATCTGAATAATTTCATAATGAAATTAATATGTGGGAATAACATATAATTAGTTATAATGAATAAATTTATGGATAAAAATAACTAATCACATTGTTGTAGGGATACATAATATCAGATATCTTAAACATACTCTCAAGAACTTTTACCAAGATATCTTACATAAAAGGTAAGGATTATCCCATTACATAATATTCCTTTTCTCATGAGACCTACCGATGTACTAAGGGGATATATAATTCAAGGGAACACCAATCATATTAACATTAAAATCGATTCCCTATCATAAAAATTGATTCAATGACATAATAATTTGTAATGAACAACATAAAACATAGCACAATTTATCAAAAAAAATCTTACATTATATTCCAATATAAAAAATAGATTATATGATATGAAAATATTTTCACCATTCAATGAAATGTGAAATATATCTAGTAAAAATACTCAAAGAATAACTAGGGATTTATAATGACTAAATACACACCATTAAAAAGTGAGTAATATGATATTTAATTTATAAGGTGTTCACAAAGACTAAGATTATTAAGCTGCCTGGGTATTAGAATTCATGAAAATATAATGGTAAGAGACCAATGTAATCATATGTAAACACTTCATAATAGTTTGAAATTTTTATGTAAATCTACTAATGTCTATTTCTTAAGAGTTTCAAACCAGGTCTTCTATAAGGGATCATTCACCATAAACTAGAATGATGACCATTATATACACAACCAACTCTTTTTGGGGTTTTTACCCCTATATGCATCATTTACAAAACAATTTATAATTTTTTTGTATCCATATAGGGATTTCATTCTCATGGAAAACCATATGAACTTTACTTTTCCAAAATTATAGGTTTTTTATATGGACATGGAACTGTTTGACAATTATAAAGAAATATGAAGGTGGTATAATGATATGGAATAAGGAACTATCACTGATTACATAATAATGAGTTTATAAAAAATAGTAATAATAACATACATTATTGAAATAAAGGAATTTAAAATTAATAATAAAATAAAGGATGGTGAATGATTAATAACCCTTACTTATGCATAGTAATGGCTTAGAGAAAGTCTATAATTATAGAGATTAAATAGTATCTAATTAAAAATATTTTAACTGGTTGATTATAACCTAGAATTGAAATCATATCTGTATATGAAAATAATGTTTAGAGGAAAATATAACAATTAAATTCAATTTAAAATAAAATTGATGGATTGGGAACATATACCTTACCAGATAACATCTTAATGCTTTGGAAGTGAACATTTGAAGCTCAGAAATTCCTTAGAGATATTCTTAAAGAGTAATGAGAAAAATAATTTGATCATTAATTTTATAGTGGTGAGAAATGGGATAATGGGTGTGTATTACTTCAAATGCGGTGGAATATTTTTATTAATTTCTTAACATAGACCTTAGAAATCTGTGTGGTGAAAATTTTAAAATCATTGGATTACACTTGGTTTTGATTCTTGGTTTTTGAATGAAGTATATTTTTTATATTATAATTAATTTGTAACTGAAATCCAGTTTTGTATATTATTTTTTCCATGAAAATAATTTTTTTGTAGAATATATTGTTTTTAAATAATTAATCTATATTTTAGTATTTTGAAGGTTTATTGTAGGGTTAGAAAATTATTGAAATACATTAAAATCATTAATATTGAAAAAATAAAATATTTTGGTTGAGGATTCATTTTTTTTTAAATTAAATAATTTTTAAATCATTATGATGTAATAACTCTGACCGTATATTTATATTTTACCACACCATTTAGCTGAAATATGAATTTTTTGGAAGATTATTAAAAAATTAATATTGGAAAATTTCAATAGGAGAATTTTAAATTTAAGGTCATTTATAATAAAATAATTTTTTATCTAAGAGAAATTTTATTATTAAATAAAATACATATGTATTTTGTAATCACGATTTTGGTTCAATAAACTAAAAAAATCATTTTTTATTTTTTTATCACGTATATTTGTATATAAGTACATTACAATTCATGGGTCAATATTGGATATTATTATTTATTATTTATATTATTTTCAATTGGTATTATTTATTTATTCAACCACTTATTTATGAATACAATACTAATATTAATCTTATTTCCATCAGTTAGATACCAATAGTCAGGTTCCCAATGTTATGATTCCAATGGTCATAATACTCCTTATATAATCCTCATTATAAATCCCTCACTCATAAACATTTATTATATTTTACTACATATTTATTTTTATATTTGTTATTTTATTTATAATAATAAGGCATCCTATATAATTTCTACTCTACCTCAAGTTTGATTCTCTAGAGATCAATCTTATAGTGATGGTGCATATTTTTAACTTCATTATAGTACTTTATTACATATCATAAAAAATTTAATTACTTAATTTTCTATTATATTCATTTTTATTATGTCATTATGATGAAATAATAAAATTTACATTCACCATTTATTTTTTGACAAGGATTTGTTATATATACTGATCAAGTACCATGTGTTACAAAGTGATAATCAAATAATCTTACACTGGTACTTAAATCCCATGATAACGTAATGAAAAACATCAAAAATCTTTGGAATCCAGCCAAACCATTTTTGTATATGGCTTATAAAACAATCATCATTTTTGAATAGATGATTAGACCGTAACATAAACCTTATCCAAAGGCCTAACTAAGCGCCCTTACAGTGATTATTTTCATTGAAAAAATTTTAAATATCTATTTCATAAAGCTATGTCAATATTGGACTCTATCAAAGAATCAATACTACATAGTATAATTATTGGTCTATTGTAATCTCCATCAAACATTCTAATATATTCTATTATCATTCCCCCAAAAAAATTTATTACATACATCATATCTATAACTATATAATCATTTTTCCAATGAAATAAAGTGACTAATAGACTTGAAATTTCAATCTAGTTAAAATCATCTTATCTTTTCCTAATACTACAAATTTACTAACCTGGTGGATGAAACATCACCTGGAATTCATCTAGAGAATGAGCACATCAAATGAAACACATCTATTTAGTGAAAAAATTATCATATGTCTTATCTAATAATTTTTATTCATTTCCAATATAATTTAACCATGGTCAATATTTTATTTTTTTCTAATCATTCAAGTGGAAAAAACCCTTCTCTGTTATACTCTTACTAATGAAATGATTAGAGAAATACAACACATTGATTAAAAATGATTCAATGAATTTTATAATAAAGGTATATAAGTATTACAATTGTCATGATGGGTACCTCAACCACATTAGATAAGAAGGATTTATTATAAGTATGAACCCCAAAGGATATCGACTAATATATGAAATTCTATAGGATATACTAGGAGGATCAGTCTAAATAATAATTCACTGCTTATTATCACATGATTCCTATTCCAACCCTAAACATGAAATAATATCACAACCCATACTACTTCTTGATGACAATTAACTAAGTAAAAAAAGTAATACTTTAAGGTAAAATTATCATTCTATAGTTATCTTAAATTATATTACAACACATGTGAATGATTGATAAATAGATATTGGTTTTTATTATAATAGAATTACATATTATAAAACCATTACATAACAATATTGCATATCGTATACCAAGAGAATCTACATAATCTCATGATTATACTATTCTTATGGATTTTTAAATGGATCTGTTACATTTTCATCGGAATCAACACAATAGATCATAATATTTACCCCTCTCAATGATCTCTCGTATAAGATGGTATTTTCAAATTATTTGACTGTATTTTTTTGGTGAGATTAGGGTTCCTTTTCCTAAGAAATAGCACCATTTTTTCACAGTAAGGGTAAAATTCTCCTTCAACTCTAGTAACCACATCTAGTTTTAAAATGAACTTTTTTTCTAAATAGGTTATTATATAGCATCTGATTCAATGATGTACTCTATATCTATTATCTTGTACATTATAGTGTCTTGTTTGAAATTATTACAAGTGATATCTCCACCATTCATGTAAAACCTGAAATCAGATCATGATTTCATATTATCCCTATTTTATTAGAAACATTCATATGTGCATCCCTTTCCATGGATCTCATCCTCACCTCTAAATGAAGTGACATATACATAGTCCTTTATGTATGTAATAATTCTATTCACAGTAATCCAATAACTCTTGGAAGAATTGGATTATCATCTAGAATAAATTATAAGATCATAAGTGACATTGGGTAGATTAAAAAACCTGTAATACTTTATAGAACCTATGGAATATGCATAAGGAAATATTTTCTTACTTTATAACTCTTTATAAGTGTATTGAATCTTCATAATATTAATCCATGAAATAGTAGTAAAGATGAATTCTTGGAATTCACAATGCTAACACTATTTATATAATTACCAATGCATGTTTCCTAGCTGATTCAATGTAACCTCATAGATATATCTCAATAGATTCGCATACCATGTACATAGGCCACTTCACCCACGTATTTCATTGAGATTCATTTACCCAGCCACAGTTTCTAGGAGTGAAGTATCTATATGTTATTTCAAATAATTTTTATGTCCTAGATGTAGAATATAAGTAATACTAATACACTCCAACTAATCAACCTATATACACAAGAATAATTAGTGTTATTTATGAAATAAAACGCTTTAATTGCAACATCAAAAAGGTTATTCCAACTCTAAGATTCTTTCATCAATCCACAAATGAACTGTTAAAATTTTCACATTGTAGCAGTTTCATTTGAAACATTAAAACTTATAATATTTATCATATAGACATCCATGAATAAATTCTCATTTAGTCATGTATTTTTTGACAATAATAAATTAAATATCATAATCAAAATAAGCTACAATAGTTTGAGAAATCTGAATGGAATTTATAATCACAGTAGGTGAAAATGTATCATCATATTCTATCCCATGAATTTTATTGTAACATTTTTTCACAATTAATATATTATGGGAAGAAAAACTACCAGTACTAAATGGCCCGAGGGCCTTATTTTTTTATATTAATAATACACCATTAAAAGGGTTACGTGGAACCCTTACAAGGCCCAAAGGCTTAGAGACAATTACATGACATGTAGGTCTTAGAGGAAATCTCCATGATAATACAACTTGGAACTACTCCTCCCCAAAAAAATGTCATGATATCAGCACTCCACTTTTTCTAGGCTAGTTAGCTAGATATCATGTGCAGAGTTGCACAAGTTCGGTACTGGTGGCAATGCCATATCCTATCATTCTTCCAATACCAATTATCTCTTCTCTAGTGAATTCATCTGCTTTGAATCCTTATTTGAAGCATTGTCTCTTGTAGTCTGAACGGTACATCTTTATATTCATGTAGTACAAAGGCCTTGGGGTTGCCCGAAGGACTTGAGGTGGCCCAAAGTCCTTGAAAGGCCACTATTCCATTGGCCTTTGGTGGCCCAAAAGCCTTGCAAAACCGAGGGACCAAATCGGTGGCCCAACACCCATGACGGATGAATAGTTCCAACTGCTAATGTATCAAACAATACCTATGAAAATTAATGGTATAATACCTACTATTGTAATTCTACAGTACATGGAATATTTCTCCACCCAGATTTAATATTGGGTCTCTTTGATTCACTTTCCAAGTCCTCTCCAATTGGACTAAGGCTCATGTGAAAAATGGGGGTTACTAAAACTGACCCCATTAGGGGCCCAATCTAAGACCAAGTGTGTGACACATTCCCTAGCAAATAAATGGATTTAAATCACCCTATGAATAATTTTCACATTGGGAAAGTCTATTAGGACTCGAACTTGTTCTAGTTCTCATAGAGAACGAGGGGTACAACCAATGGGTACCACTTGGCTAACACCCCATGGGCCACTACCATTCAAATATTTTTTCCAGAGGAAAACTAGAAAACCATATTTTTATTGGTATTTTACATTCAGGAGAAATTCATGTTTCCGATTAGTAAACATGTAGACATTTGAATTGGGGTTCAGAATAGAATTTTGAGGGTTTGAATAGATAAAATAAATGTTTTTCAATGTGGAATGCGACACTTAAGGGATCAAAAATCACTTTTGAGGTATTTAAAAAATGAAAGGTGGATTGAAAATATGACTCAATGATATCATCTTTCTAATATAAATACACCAGATTAATGGTGGAACATCTAGTAGTCTTTCACACTATATGAACACACATATTAGTTGGTGGTTGAAAATGACCATCCAATGACCCCCAGAATCATTTTTCATTTGGGATTCCTAGTAATTTCACCAGGGCCACCCTCTTAATACCTCATTAATGTTCTCCCATTATTTTTGGATATCATCCATCAATAAAATATAAATCAATATCCCTCATTCCAAATAATTTATCTCTCTCATCTCATATCCATATATAATTCTATATACGGGTTAGTGATCATAATTTCTGGTTAGAATTTTATCTATGTCTTTTCTTCATGTATGCCACTATCAAGTAAGCCCCCGGATTATGTGTCAAATATGACCTATTTTATGTCTTTATTGCACAGAAACATTTTCTCAAATTTTATGCCAAATAATATGTTAATATCATATATGTTGGATCCTATAATGTTATGGTAGGTGGTCCCTTTAATTAACCATAGTAGCTTCATATGTTTTCCAGTGTGTGTGCGGTGTGTCATGTTAACATTTTCATGAAATGGCCTGATTTTAATTTGGTGATTAAAGTGTAGCTTTATTGTTACTTATATAAAAAATAATACAAAGAACCCAATAAAGGTTTGATTCCAAGTGAATGGCTAAAATTTATAACTTGACCTTTGATATGGAAATAATAATTTCACTTTTCTTCCTGTAATTGAAATTGAGGTTAAGGAAACCACTTTTAGTTCTATGAGATATTTAATTTTGGTTTAAATGATTTAAAATTAATTAATTTTAGATAAGTGATTGTGAAATAGAATTTCAAAATCCTCAATAATCATGATAATTTAATTTCCAATTATAATTTAATTACCATAATTGATGAATGGAAAATAAGAATTTGTGTTGGCTGATAAATCCCAATGTTAATTAGGGATATTGGATGTAAGTGGTTTATGAATTTGGAAAGAGTGGTTTTGTTTTAATATAACTACCGATGTTTTTAAGAGTTGATGGATTAATAAAAAAATGATTCATATCTTAAAGGGAATGATATATCCTCTTATTAAATGATTTTTAGATGTTTTATATTATGATCATAAAAAATATGATACTCATGGCTATTATATAAATTGTTATATTTTTAAATGAATTTATTTACGTGAAATTAAAATTACATATGATAAATTATGTGATATAATAAATGGAAACACCCTCAAAGGAGGTTAGAGATAATTTATATGAAAACACCGCTAGAGGTGGTCTATAATACAGGATAAGAAAACTCTCTATGATGAGGAATGTGATAATTTATTAAAAATTCACTTAGGAAGAGATTTTTAATTCTTAAAAGAAAATACACAATTTTTGTAGTCAATGATAACTAAAAAACATGATTTGGGAAGGGCCATGATAATGATAAAAAGACACCTAGTTGGTGGTTGTTTGTGATAACAACAAGAAAAAACATAGTTTGGGGTGGTCTATAATAACAATAAAAAACACTATATTGGGAAAAATTTTTATAACTACAAGAAAAAACACAGTTATGGTGGTCCATGATAATAAAGGAACCAACCATTTAGGTTTTTCTATGATATACATAAAGAAAACACTCATAATGCTAGTCATGATATTAAGTTTGTTTTGGTCCACATGATATGATTATAGATACTATGGTATTATTCAAATTTGATATGGTTGATCTAGGTACCATACCTAAAAATTTCCAGTAATATAGACTGACGTCCCATGTCTCCATGAACCCAAGAATTAGTTTTTATTTATTGATTTTATGTAATTTTTTCAAACCATTAATATGTAAATTCTCAACAATTCGGTATATAAATTATATATTCTGGTAATAATTTGGCATGTCGTTGGTGGAAGACTATTGAGTGATACACTTGACTTTATTGGACCACCATGACACTTGGGTACCCTCACATATATAACTATTTCATTATAGGTGTGGGTTATCTTATGGAGTACTTCTTGTGATGGATTTATCATTTTAGGATGGAGTACGGACATTGGTGTCGATCTTTGACTCATGATAGGTTTTATATTTTTCCTAGTTTTGTCTCTTTTTATTTTGGGTTTGAGGTATATGTGATCTATGGTTGATATATGACTATCAAGAATGTAGGGTATGGTTTTATCTTAATATAGATTTTTTGTTGATTATTTTTTGGAACTTGCATGCTGTTGATCCACTAATTTATTTATTTGGTTGATGTTTGTTTTACCCTTTAAATTCCCTAGTGTTATACAATAATATGTGGGTATAGTCTCCCCACCATACCACCATAGACCTATACTTAGATTTGGAATCCTCTAACGTATAGGGAGGCATCTCTAAGGTACCATAGTGACCAATGGTCTAGGAACCATTTAATTATCTATGGAGATGGTATGCTACAATGTGATATCAGAGGTTTTTCTTTTTTCCTTACTATTTGGGCATGGTAGATAGGATAACAAGATAGTTTCAGGATGTAATATTGATTTTTTTCCTGGTGATGTCCATCCAACATATAAGGGAATCCCATGCTTCCAAATATGAGGTTCATATTCATTTTTTTTATTTTACTATATATTTGATATCACCATAGGTGATGTAATTTATTTATTAGTTGGTGATTTAAGGGATTTTATCTCTTGGGTATATATATATAAAGAGGAGATATTCATGAATTATTTTAGGAATTTTGAATTCATTGGTCATTTTCTTGATTTCCTATGGAAGATCACTTGATTACCTAGACATTGGCATGGGTTAGTTACTTAAAGTGTTTAAAACCATTTATATAGTTCTTTAATGTTAAAGTGTATAGTGTAATCTTCCATAATAAATCATTTTAATGGATTAATGAAATTTTATGTGAACACTTATCCTCATAAATAAATTAAATTGGAAAAATAATATCCAATGACAATATATAGATTAGTTTAATTTATAAATTATAATTGACATCTTAATTAACTAAGCCTTGGTAGTGAAAATTATAGTTATAGTAAATTGAAAAATTGTGTTACATGATAGGTTTTATTAAAATTTATAAAATGTGGGCTAAATCAAATTTTATGTACTACTTATAAAGTGCTTTCATATTTAACGTTTACATGAAACTTTTTTAATTGATTTTTTTTTAATTATTTTAAAATAATAGAGGAGATGTGGAAAAATTGTAGATAAAACACTTGTGATAGAGAATATATGTGCTTGTGATATTGAAAATGTGTGTCAGTAAATAGAGATTTTGAGAGTGTCTAAGTTATGAGTTCCATATGATATGAGATGTAAGGGAAAGGAGGAGTTATTCCTATTCTTACTACCCTTGATCTTTAATGATATTATTTTAAATGGAAATATTATCTAAACATGGTCATGATTATGTGTGACTTGAACCTCAAAATGGATAGGTGGTGATAGTGAGATAGCATGGGTTTAGAGATCTATGTGATGTGATATATATAAGATAGAAGTAACTTAGACATGTTTTGGCTATCTATGACATTATTAAGTTATGTCTAATTTGGGAGTGGATAAGGTATGATATTTTTTATCTCATCCAAGATCCCTATATTCGGTGTCATTGTCACAGAGTAACCTTATGACATTGAGACATTCCATGGTTTATTTGTGAGCCTAGAACAAGGATTTAATAGTATGATTTTTTCCTACTACTTTAGGAGATTGATGTGATATGTGAGTGTAACCGAATATAGTGGTTAATCCAGGATTTTATTGTCCTTAGATATGGAAAGTATACTACATTATTTATGTATAAATTTATACATGGGGAGTGATGATAAATTCTTGTAATGGGAAAGTTGATTCCTTGTGTGTTGTGAGTGTAGATACCCAACCTTACTGTTATAAGTTTTTATAGATTTTGAAGGGTCGGATCAAAGTATTTCTTCCCCCATCGGATATTAAACTATGACGGTTGGACCTAAAATTTTTAGATCATGGGTAATTGATCATAGTTTTTTGATGAGGCCTAAGTTTTCTAGTGGTCCCATAGTTTTCTTGGAATAGTTTAGGTGACTCGGGCTTATTGGGAAAAAGGAAAATATTGATTGATATATTATTTGATGGATGTGTTGACATAAGGTGAGTACAGTTTGCTGGGTTAATAGACATATTATACTATTTTAGATGGGTGGTAGATCTACTTGGTAGATTTAGATTGTATAGAATAGTAACATTAGGATATATGATTCTTTATTTTCTTGGTTAACATCACAAACTATTAAATTCCATTTTGAATGGTTGATAATGATGTTACTTTTCCTTATACAATGTGAGTAGGTTTTGTATAAAACATATGGTATGTGGGACTATTGTAATTAAATATTGAACCTATGGTGGTAATAATGTTCTTTAAATTTTATTATTAGATCTGGATTACATGTGAGACATGTCGAATGCATGTTTTAAGAATTATCTAAGGTGGGGGATTGAGAAAGGATGATTATGTAACCCTTGAGTTGTCGTCGTATTTATATATGGGAAAACATTGTGGTTTATTTTGGTTCTCTTGGTATACTATAAAGTATTTTGGGATATATATGTGTGTTCCCTAGAAAAACTACCAGGATTAGGTCCTTATGTGGTGCTTGTTCATTTTGGTGGCGGTATATGAATCCTTAACTTTCTAATACTTAAATAATAGAGGTTTTTGGTAATCTATGGATTCATTGAATGATTATTCATGAACGGATAATGTGAAAAAGGTGTAAGACACCTTAATTAATCAAGAGTGGGAATATGGTGTAGACATTTGAGGATGTGGTGTACGCTGGCCCGGTTAAGAGTGGGATTATTGTATGACTAGGTGTAGATTTCTTGCGATGTCAAGAACCGGGGCATGACCATTGTGTGAGAAAAGATATCTATAATAAATTCAGAACTAATATTTTATTTAAGAGTCATTATTTAATATAAATATGGTCAACTCATAAAGAGATGGTTTTTGACCTCTTGTTATCGATGATCTATGGTGTGATGCATATTGGGTCTTGTGGAATGTCACGATGTTGAGTGTGGTGAATGTGGCAGTCATATGATGATGAAAACGTCATGGGACTTGAGATATAATCTTCATTTCTGGGTCTACAGGTATGTTTTTTTATAATTTTTTGAAATAAGTTATATGGGGTGCCACAACCGTAATTAAGTCTCTAGATAAAATTAAGATTTAGGGGTTTTTTTTACCATGAGTGGGGTGTGTAAGTTATAATGATTAGTTGCTGGTGGATCACATTATGTATTATAATTACTAATAATAAATTATCAATTTTCTATATTGAGGAGTTCCCCATGGATAATTATATAACATGGATATTTTTTATTAGTTTTCAGTGAATTTATGTTGTGGTGTGTTGATGGACCCAACCAGGAGGTGGATGTAGTATTTTGATGCATATTATATATGAATATCTGAGATAAATGTAAGAAGACATAATGTGTCCAATTTGGGGTGTTGGTAGATGGGGTTTTAGGGGTAAGATAATGTAATCGTTTTTGGATAATGGTCAGATACGAGACAATGATCATGGGACATGGCCAAGTGTGATCATCGAGCAACATGTTGGTAAATTGGTTGGAATTATGTGGATTTAGTAATTGTAAGAAGTATATAAACAAAAA
Source organism: Viscum album (assembly GCA_963277665.1). Classification (NCBI taxonomy): domain Eukaryota; kingdom Viridiplantae; phylum Streptophyta; class Magnoliopsida; order Santalales; family Viscaceae; genus Viscum; species Viscum album. The sequence goes on along the minus strand of OY728133.1, from coordinate 70,859,499 downwards.
AGAGAAGTGATTATTTATTTCATAAAAGGTATCAATAGTGATATTGTGTGTTCTGATGAAGTGGTTGGATGATGTATGGAGTGGTGTAAATCATGGCTCTGGCTAGTGAGGTGTATCATTTGTGGTTCAAGTAATTTATTTAACACCACCAAACAATGGGTATCATAGTGGAATTAGTTGAGATTATTTTTTCATGATTCATGGTTCACTAATGTTTTATGAATTGAAGGAGGAAAGATAGAGTGGTTGGGACTAAGTCAAATGTATGATACCTTAGAGTGTGTTCTATTAAACTATGGAATACATAATGACTTACCAATTAGAAAATGGTTAAATATGGATTGAATTCCCCAACCTAATGAAATCAAGGAAAGTGGAAGCATTATCACATGAATATATCCATGTTTGCGGCACAGTCATGTTTGGAAACTATAAAGGCTTACACATGTAGATGGGTCTATTCAGAATTTTAAGGAGGATCAGTGATGGGGATTGATGATGTTAGGGGATAAAACCTGGTGAAGATATATTATATAGTGGGATGGTTTTAAAACCTTATTTCTTAAAAGACATTTTATGTTCTATAAATATTTTTTTAGGGTAGTAAGTGGTATAGTTTTTTATCTGTGGTTTAGAATAGAATTATATGGGTTTGGACACCTCAAATCATTGATTATAAATAAGCAATATAGGTCAAAGGGATCCAAAAAGCCTACAAAGAGATTTGGAGAAGTGAGAGTTTTAAAAAAAACTATTTCATTACCATCGATTCGCCATTACATATCCAAAGACTAGATGGTATTTCTAGTGGCCCTATTTGGAATATAGAAAAACCAACTAGTCGGTGTGTTCCTAATAGCTGGCTACTGGCCCCCATAACAATTTTTAAAAGGGGGTGGACCAATTATAGCACAAATCCCACCGATTTAATCTCTATTTTGGTTTTATCCCTTTTCTGGATAGAAACCCACATAAATACCTCTCCTCCCATCCCAAGGATGGATCTCTCTTGTACCATGTAAAAGTAAAAATAAACAACACTTTATGGTGTTGGAAGGCTTAGCGTAAGGTTATGACCCTAACAAAAAAAAAATTGTGTATTTATTTTCATGTATTCCCTCTCCTTTTATGTCTAATATTTCATATTTTCATGTATTTTTTACTTCTTCATTTTCTAAAATTATATACTAAAATGAAGGGTATTATCAAATGTTTGGGATCCCATAAAGTTATTGTAGGTTTTATATTTAATTAACCCATTTATGCTTCATATTCTTGATAGTGTGTATGTGGAACAATGTGTTAGATTTGTTGTGAAATTGCCTAACTTTAATTTAGAAATCAAATTGTTCTTACTTTTAGTTAATGTTATCAATTAAAATGGATAAAAAGAAATAAATAGTTTGATTAGAAGTGACTAAAATTAAATTATAAATCGACCTTATATGTGAAAATAATAATCAAACATGGATTATTTTAATATAAATTGTTCTTTGGAAAATATCTTTTGGTTTCATGATATTACTAAATTGGGTTTGCATGATAAAAAAGGAAATTATTTTTATATAGATGATTTGTAATGGAATTTTACAATCATCCATAATCTTGAGAATTTAATCTCAATTAATAGTGATATTACCTAAAATTATGTATAGAAAATTTGAATTGTTGTTAGCTTGATAAATCACAATGGTCGTTTGTGATAGTTAATTTAAGTTGGTCCAAAATAGGACTACAGATGTTATGTTTTAAAATAATTTCCCAAGTTTCTAAAAGGTTCTCACTTATTAAAAAAGAAATATTCATTACATAATGGTATTGATATACAATTATATTAAGTAGAAATTATATGTTTTATATTATTCTTATAAAATGAAATGGTAGTTTCAGTTATTATAGAAATGGTTATATTTTGTAAATATATTTCTATATATGAAATGAAAGTTCCCTATGATGTGGTCTATGATATAATATAAGGAAATGCCCTATTATGAGGTCTATGATGATTTTTAAGAAATATACATTGGGGTGGTCTACGATACACTATTAGAAAAATCCCAATGATGTGGTTTGTGATAAATTATTGAAAAATCAATTAGGATAATTTATTTATACTCTAAAGAAATACCCAATTGGGGTGGCCTGTGATAACTAAGAAAAAACATTGAGGTTGGTTTATGATAATGATAAGAAAAACCCCTATTGGTGGTGTTTTATGATAATGATAACAATAGGCTCAGTTGAGTGTGGTCCTTGATAATGACTACAAAACACATACTTGGTCATGGTTTATGATACTATAAAAAACACCCATTTTGGGGTGGTCTATAATAACTATGAAATCACCCCTTAAATGTAGGTTTTGATACCCATATGGAAAAAACCAAATTGTGTGGTCATGATATTATAGTTATCATGGTTCATGTGACATGATATGAGACACCATTTCACTTGAAAAAGTAGGTATAGTCAATACGGGTATCGGACCTAAGGATCAATATTAATATGGAAAGACTTTATGTGTCAATGTGAACTCAGGACTTAGTAGTTGTTCTTTATACTTATATACAATTTTAAAAATATTAAAATATTTATTCCTACCACTTACTCATGCACCTTATAAAGATTATTTTTATTTAGTGATGCTATTGGTGTTGGATGACTGAGTCTTACTCACCCCTACTCATGCTTCCATAACACTTGGGCGCCTAAGTTAATATCACTATTTCATCACTGGTGTAGGTTATAGAAAGTATTTTTTCTTTTGGTATATGTGGTATGCTAAGTTGGTGTTTGGATTTTGGGATTGGGCAAAGAATTGAAACTAGTTTTATATTTTTTCTAGGTTTTGTCTATTAATATTTTGAGGTATATATATATGAATTATACTACTGAGGTATGAAAATATAAAATTTAATATTTGGTTTTATCATTATATATCCTATTTTATATATTATTTTTGATCAATTTTCTATATTTCATACCACATTTATATTTACCAGGTTCATATGTATGTTCTTATTTACTTATATCACTATTATACACATATATATGGTAATTCTAGAAACCTAGGTTCCAATTAATTAACCCATTAATTTTGATTGTATGTATATATAATGACTGCTTTATGATTCAAATGTTTTGGAGGAGTTTTTGAAAACTATAATGCATTTTATGGTGGTGAAATAATTGATCTTGGTTAGTACAAATAGAGAACACCATCCATGAATCTTTGTGTCTTGTGTGATGATGGATAGTATATCCTCATGGTTAGTGCATGATTAATACAAACCATGTCGATTTCTAGGGAAAATCATGAATTCTCAGATAGATGGTAAAAGTAAAGTTGCCTAAATTTTTATACAACCTTGCAATGAAATCATTCATGGGATGGCCTTGATACAGTATATTATGTACATTTAACATACAGTTTGAATAATCCTTCACCCTAACAATGCAATATTCTATTTTAGATCCAAGAAATGTGAATCTAACTCAGATTAAGAGTTGGGACCCATTTTAATTTCATAATAATTCATAGTCCCAAACTTATTTTCCACCCAAATATTGAGGGTAAATTCCCTTTTATTTGGGATAGGGTTTAAGTTAATTCAAATATGTTAGAAATTAGGATTCTCAAGAAAGTCTTTGTTCTTGGAAATTCTTCTTATATATGTTATTCTTATCATTCTGAAACCCATATATCTAATATATTTTGTATAGATCCATCTCCCTTGATAGAAATTGTGATTTTTATGGATTTATATATGGATCAATAGGTTGTTTTTTTATCAAAACCACAGAATCATATCTATTCTTCATTTTCACTAATTTTTGTGAGGTGGATGTCTTCTTTATCGACTACACTTGATTTTAGAATAAATGATTAGTTTGAAAAGAATTTTTTAATTGAAATTATTATTAAATACATGTTTGATTCATTTTAGAAACCTCTTTAGTGATGGTTTTATGAACTTCTTTAGATTTGAGGGTTTTGTGAAGAAACTATCTGTGTTCATATTTTTAAAAAGGGGATTCTAAAATTGTTGGTTTTATTTGATGAATTGAAAATGGATATTGAAATTTTTTGAAGAATAAATTTTTTTATGTTAAATGTATTGGAATGGGTTTTGGCATACTTGGTTGGTGTGAGTTAATTTTAATTAGATGTGACCCTATGGATTGGGCATGTGTTATTGGGGCACCTATTATTTGTTACATTATAATGACTTGGTATATAGATGATATACTTATCATGAGTAAGGAAATATCACATGGGAATCCATGTGTATATGTGTGGATATTTGGAATCATAGAATTTTTATGCTAAATGTGATTAGAAATGTTTTAATGTATTTTTTAATCACTCTCCATAGAAAACTTATTTATATTTATTATAAACTATTATAACTACTTAAATCTACTTATAATAATGTATTACTGATTTTTCCTAGTGATGTGAGGTAGGAATTCATTGGAAAAATCCTACTGAGTTTAGAATCACCCCTTTCTTGGGAGCTATTTTGAATTCATATATTCTATCTACCAAGACATAGGTAAAGGAATGGTATCTCAGTTATTTATTGATTATTTTTATTACCATGGGCAGGGCTTATCATTTAGGATCTTGGATCTTGTTGGAAGTTTATATATGGATGTATTTAGTGTCTATTGTTATTTTTCTTTTGATTCCTTTGGTTATTTCAATTCTTTTTTACTTGTAATCTAATATGGTTATTGTTTTGGTTATGTTGAGTTGAATTTTGTACTCTTTAATTATATAAAGTATTTATTGGTTATTAGATGTGTGGTTTTTATGTTTAGATTTAAAAGGTAAAATCATGTCCCAATTTTTCTTGAGGCCCTTGCAATTTAAATCCAACCATTGGTGTCTGCGGTATGTCACCTAAGGCTAGTAACACCAACTACCTCTTCCAAATCCAATGGGTGATGGGTTAGATGTTACAAATGTAATTATTTTATTCGATACATGGGTATCAGTTGTGTTCATTCCTAGATGTGTAATTGGTATTAGTATGGATAAGTTATTCTATTTCTTGGGATGTAGTATAGAGTAGGGTTGTCATAAATTGAAAGGTATCACATAAAAAGGTGGAGAAAAAATATTTATGTTTAAGATAATGCTACTAGATGTTTTGGATTTATGAGTGTTTTTGGATACCTATAGGTATGTTGTAACCTCATATTCATGGATTTAGATGATGACTTTTTCATGAAAAATATTGATAGTATGACTTCTCATTAAGTAGAAAGTGTTCAATAATGAATAAATTATTTATCAAAATAGTCAAAAGTAATTATTTTTCGATAATGTTGGAAGTTTTTTCTAATGGTATGGTTTGAAAAAGGAATGATAGTGGTGTGTTGAAAATGGTTAAAATAGTTTTTTGTGTGGATAAATATGATTTTGTAACTTTTTTAAATAGTAATTATAAATATCTAATCCTTTAATTAATAAAGAATGAGACTAAATGGATTTTTTTTCTATAGTGAATGGCACTATGTAGTCTTCATATAAACCAAACGAAAGAGGATACTAAAAATGTGGGAGATCCTAAGACATAGGATAACCATTAGTTTTTTTAGATCATTTCCTAGTATTTTTAGGACCTAGAAAGAGAGAGAAAAAATGATGAACCACGAAAAGTGGATCATTTAGTTCATTTATAAGAAAAACAATCCATCCATCATTCAAGGTGATTAAGTGCCGAAAAAAAGTATAGTTGAAAAGGATGAATTTAATATTTTATATCCTTGTAATGCTAGTTATTTTGAATTTTATCATCTAAATATAAATGTTAGATGATCTATAATAATATTGGTGGAATTTAGAAAATCATACAAAGTTGGACCACGTCATGGGATAGGGTGATTTTGAAAAAAATATTCAACTTGAAATTCTATTGGCATATATTCAAAATTTCTAGAACTAAAAAATTATTCAGTATAAAGAATGAGAATATATTAGTAACAAATTATTAGGCTTAATTTATTATCTTATTTTACTTTTTATAGGAATTTGATGTAGGTTCTTCCTTGAAGGAGCATATTTTTGATTCATGGATGAAACCAAAAATTCTGTCAATGATTTATATTCTCTGTATTATTGATTATTAGATAATAATCAATAGATCGACATTGGAGGAAATATATATAGCATGAAATATATATGGATAATGAATTTTTATTCCAATAGGAACATGTGGGAACTCCAAAGTTGGAAAAAACATAGGAGGGAAAACTTTTCTCAATGTGCAGTATATCTCATAATTAAACCATGAGATCAGTCAACTTTCCTCCTTGATAGAATAGTAACCCTATATGTTTTTAGTGAGTTAATTTTCAGCATATGATGTGAAATCATATATAAACACCATGATAATGTCACAATTATAAACATATAGGAAATATTCAGCACTATTGTCATAGTGATCCAAGGCCAGGTGCTTGGAACACATATCATGATTCTGAGGCATCCTATGATTCAATGGGATGAGTAAAAAAGAATAATTTTCATTATCAGAATCAAAAAAGATAAGGAGATTCTAGGAAATGCCCACTCTTCACCCTACGCAATCTCAATTGGGTAATGAAGAGAAAATTTCCCTAATTAATTTTTTTAATAGAGATTATTAAGTGATCGAGGATGATTAGTCAGAACCTTTAATGTTGAGAGGTATGATTCTTTTCAATTATACCCTTAGAAATGATTTTTTTGATATGGGTGAATCCCAAATGTTTGTTTCTTCTCATGTCATTGATTTATGGTTTTACATGTTGAAATGAGTCCTTCTATTTTGAGACTCCAAACACCATTGGGACAATGATAGTTTTGAGAATTGAAATCTGTAGTGTGTTTGATAATAGTCAATGAGACTAAGTTGGTAGGGGATTTATCTATTATAGATATTAAAGTCTATTAAAATATTCTTAGAATTTATTTTCCAATGAACATTGATATCCATATCAATTATTATGTATAGTCAGTTAGTTTCAAACATTTTTATTGTGTTATTCATATATTTAAATTTGATTAGGTAGTATATGGAATAATATATATACCTATGGTATCATTGGTTGTATCTATATCTTAATAGTTATTATAAATATTTATAGCATATATAGATGAGATATCAAATAGTTATTTTCCACCTATAGTGGACCAACTCCTTCATGTTTTTCCTGAAAATTTAACTATGAATCTACTAAAATAGAATAAAATTTATTGATTGATCTCCTACCAGAGAGCAATCATATTTCATTACTATCTTATCATGTGGAACCAATAGAATTTATGGAATTTGAGGATTTTTTGGAATGGTGGGAAAGTAAAGTGTTCAACAGACCGATCATGTCTCTATGGGAAGTTCCAGTCCTTTTTCTGAATAGGGAAGAAGTAAATATTTTTTTTTGTATATTATAATAAGATCAACCAAGTTATGAAAAAAATAGTATCATCTAACATGCATCGATGATCTTTTTGATAAATTGAGGGGAGGATAGTGGTTCTCTAATGTTTAATTGAATTTGGGAAATCACTAACTATGGGTTTAGAAAAAGTATATTCCATTGAAATATTTTAGAATAATACCTTTAAATTGTGGGTTCTTTATACCACTTGTTCATATGAATTCAATGGTTGTATTTATGGCATTTATGAATTGTATATTTCAATGGTATCTTTATTTTATTATAGTTTGTTTTTTGGATAATAAACTTGTTTGTTGTTGGAAAAATGTGGATCAACAGAAACACTTTGCTATATCATTGTTTATCTTACATGAGCATTATCTGTATGCCAATTTATCAAAGTGTAATTTCAGGATACAATAGGTACATCTCTGCGGCCTTTTAATTTATAAATAATGATTTTATGTAGATCTAGAAAAGACATAATATATTATCTATTGGAAGCTATTGACTAATTTATTTAAGATACATAGTTTTATCAACTTAGCATGATACTATAGATGCTTTGTATGTGAATTTTTATGTTTGGAATCAGAAATGAATGATTAGAAAAGGAAAGTTGTTTATTTAAATGGAATTATGAATTTCATAAATCTTTTCAAGAGGTTGTTGTCATAATTACTTCATAAATCATTCTCAAATTTCAAGTGTTTTGATTGGGAATGTATTCTATTGTGATTCATCAGGATCTGGGTTGGGAGTCATTTTCATATATGGATATCAAGTTGTTACTAATAGTAATGAAACTTATATTTTCATTGGAAGAACTATCCAAAACATAATTTTGAATTGCTTGTTCTAGTCTATTCTTTGATGGGCTAGAATAAATATATTTTTTGTGATAAATTTAGGGTGTTTACCAATAATAATGATTTTCAACAAATTTTCTCACTATGATATTGGAAAATTGGATTAATGGTTGAATTCAACATTATATATACAAAATGTATTGTAAATTTGATTTTTTATTCATTAATAAAGATGTTATATAATCAATTGAATAAAAAATATTTGAATCAGGAGAATCTAATGTCGGATGTAGTATATATGCACCTTGATTGTACTGAATAGGATGATGTTGAAGTATTCTTCCCAATTTCGTTTGTCCCTGATTTGGTTAACAATGTGAAAGAGACTCAAAAATATAAACTAAAATTTTTTATATGAGATAAAAACTAAATAGTAGGGATCAAATTAAGAAACTGATGATGAATGGTACTTTGGTTTTGTGTTTTAAAGCTCATATAGTAGTACCTTTGACTTTTAGAGAACAAATTCTTAGTGGTTACTACCATTCCAAATGGGTTGTTCATCACATCATTAAAAATATGTATATAGAAATAAAATCATTGATTTGGTGGTTAGTTGTGAAAAGGGAAGTGGTGGAGTATATTTGGAGATGCTTCAACCATTACAAAGTTAAGGTATCATAATAATGACCTACAGACATTTTGAAGTATTTACCAATTATCATGTGATAGTGGGAGTAGATAGCCATCAATTGTTTGACACGTTTTCCAATAAAGGTTAGGAAACATTATCCCATATGGGTAATTGGGGATCATCTCAAGATGTTAGATAATTTTATCCATATTTTAAAATCTCATAAAGTTGTTAGAATATAGAAAATCAATATACAATAAGATTTAAAGATGAATGGAATTCTAGTATCTATTTTATATGACCAAGACCCTAATTTTATTTCTTGTTTTTTGAAATCCCTTCAACAATCCCTTTGGACTCATTTGACTACAAGCATGTTATATCATCATTAAGTAGAAGGATAATCCAAATGGATGATAAAAATTATGGGAAACATGTCTATGTATTTTGAAATGGATTTTAGAGTCTCCTGGTAGGATCAAATACAATTAGTGGGATTCTCTTACAATAATAGTTATCAGATCACAAAACATATAGCTCCTTTTGAAGCAATGTATGGGTGTTATTGTCATTATCCACATTTGTGGGATAAAATAGGTTATAAATCACTAGTTTGATCAATCCTTGTTTGGTATAAAATAGAAAATATTCATGTGATCAAAAAGAGAATATAGATAGCTCAAAGTCATTTGAAATGAAATTAAAATCATCATTGATGAGTGATTTTGTTTGAGGTGAGTAATAATGGTTTGTTGAGAATCACTCCAAGACATAGGCATCAAAGTTTTGGTATTTAGGGAATTTTTTATAATCAAAAAATAATCTATTTTGAGGTACTGTAAAATTTTGGAGTGGTGGATGTTTGGAGCATATGGTGTTTCCTATATCTCAATTGAAGAATAATAAACCTAATAATGACTATGTCATTTTATGTGATCATGATGAACAAAATACAAATTATGTGTTGATTCATGTGATGGTATGAATTTTGGTTAGTTAAGAGAAATAATTTCACTGTAAAATAAATGGTCTAATGTGGGTTTTATGGAAAAATTGTCAAATTTAGGAAGAAACATGGGAGTATAAAAAGGAATTGTTGGAGAAATAGCCTAAACCAATCCATGAAAACTCTGTTTTTCTACATTCTGAGGACGGAAAGACCAATGGTGGGGAGAATGTAACACCCTTAGTTTTAATTACATGACCCATTATTTATATATTTTATGTATATATAAGATAATTTTATGTTTTGAGAGGTTTATAGGTTTTTTGGAATGCTTTGGAGGATTTTATGGTGATTCACAGTTTGAGAAAGGTTAGTAATAACTGTGTAACACATCTAGTAAACTATGTGACTTATGGTTGGAGGTATAGTATCTATGCTCTTTTGTATTACATTTTGGCCATCCCAAGTTAATTCATTCAGGAAATCATGCCATTTTTAATAGAGGGAAATGCATGGTTAGTGTAGAGTTCTTCTAATCATGTGAGCCAACCATTCAAGGGGTGGTATTGAGACATTAGCTTGTGCATAGTTAGCAAATGAATTGACCAACCCTTCCCCCTAACCATGAACCATGTAATTTCATATATTAAAATTTTGGATCTAACTCATATTAAGTCTTGGGACACCTTTTAATTTAACAATCAATCATTATCCCAAACTCCATTTCTTCACAAGGTTTGAGAGGTGATTCCCTTAAATCTTTGAGAAATTTTTATGAAATTCAAATCCATTAGAAATACAAAATCATGGGTATGTATCCATTATTAGTCTTTCTTATTAGATTTTTTCGTTTTATCTTTCCTAGAAATATATATATAATCTATTGAGGATAGATACGTGTTCCATGAAGGTAAATGTGATGTTTTTTTTGCTTGATTTATGTAATGAATGGTGGATCATGATTAGATATAGATAGTCATTATGCCATTATTTTTTCCAAAACTGGTGATGTAGTTGTCTTATCTACTGACTCCACATTATTATAACTTGAAGGATTATTTTCAAAATATTTTTTCTCTTAGAATGAATGTGAAACTCTTGTGTGATTATTGTTGGAAGCCTTTTTGGTGATGGTTTTGTGAAATTATAGAAATTGGATGATTTTTGTAAAATACTATTTTTTAATTTTAAAATTGGCAGTTCAAAATTATGGATTTGATATAAGGAATTTAAAATTGTTTTTTAAATTTTTTAAAGAAATAAATCTCTTATATTAAATGGTTTAGATTGGATTTTAGTATAAATGGTTGGTGTGAGTTCATTTGCATTAGACATGACCCAATGGAATTGATGCATTCCATAAGGTAACCCAGTGTTGGTTACCTTGTGATGACAAGGTATATTGATGAGAGAATTATCATTAGTAGAGAACTGTCACCTGGGAATGCATGTGTGGATGTGTGGGTTTTTGGAATCGCAGAATGGGTATGCCAAATGAGATGATAAATGTTTTAAAGGATTTTTTAAATTATTCCATTTAATACTATATTGGATTTTATGTACACTATTAAAACTATATTAAACTATTTATTATAATTTTTTTAACATGTTTTGACCTAGTGGTGAAAGTTTTGAAGTCATTGGGGAAATCTTGCAGATTTTAGACACACCCCCTTCTTGGGAACTACTGTGCCTTTTTAGATGTCATCTATTGATACACAGTTAAAGGTAAAGTATCATAGTTATTTAGGGATTCTTTTTGATACCATGGGAATGAATTATCGGGTTGGATCATGGAGATTGTTGTGAGTTGCTGGATGGATAAATTTTCTATATTTATGTTTTGTTTTGTTTTGTTTCAGTTGGTTATGTAACTCTTTTTCCTCTTATACTCTGATATGGTTATGTTTTAGTTATTTTTTTTTGGAATATTTGTACTCATACATCATATATATGTTTTTTGGTTATTTTATTTTCGGTATGGATATTTATATTTCAAATGGAAAATCATCGCTCAAATGTTCATGAGGCCCCTGAAATTCATTTCCATCATTTTGTCCCTTGGGAATGTCACATAAGGCTAGTAACGCCCATTATCTCTTCCCAAGAGAATGGGTGAGGGGTAGTATTTTTTAGGTATAGTCTCCCCATAATACCACCATAGAAAGGAAATTTTATTCAATATCTACTAGAGTATTGGAAGGCATGCATGAGGTACAATATAAATCATCTATCCAGACACATCTTAGTCATTAATAGAATTCAGATGTTACTAAAACCCACATGAAACAATTGGGAATTAATTTTTAAAGAGTATCGTCCTAGTTTTAAACATGTATAGATTACATGGATTCCATTTCAGATTGTGTGGTTTTTAACCATTTATTAAAATCAAAACCATCAATGGCCTCCTGTTAGGTAGAAGGTTTATCATTTATGAACATTGATTCATCATCATTGGCTATGATAAATACATATATAATGATACCTTGATGAATCATACAATACCATTTGTGGTTCAAGTTTAACTAGAGTTGGTTATTCTTCGATCACTCTTATAGGACCAACTCAAACTCCACCTCAAGAACTCTTCATGTTTATTGTCCTTAAACATCACCAATATCAACTTTCCTACCACTATCCCCAAAATTGACAAACAACTTCTCAATAAATGTAGAAAATTCTGCAGTAATCACTCTGTTCTAGGTAGTTTTATTGAAATTATATCCCATTATTTCCATAGGATAGCCAAAAATATAGATCTTTTTAGATTTATATTCAATCATATCAGATTATATTTATCATATTAATGATTCACAGTCATGGATATTTATATAATAAAAACTAGGATATTCCCTATATCATATCTCATATATTGTATTTATGGCTAGTTTAGATGGAATGTGGTTTACAGAAAAATATAAAACCTTAAAAAATACTATAATGAAATAGAAATGTCTCATTGAATCATCGTTAATTGAAACATTTCTATAAATCAATTATTCCTACACTTAAACACCCTATTTCATTATATTTATTTGGAAGGATTAAATTTCAAATCAATTATAAAATCCCTTAGATGAATAATGATTTTATGTCTTATGTATTTACCACCCTAATACAATCATATGATCTTGATACTATTTCCTATTTCATTATGTAATTTTCTCTGAAATTATTTAATCTTTTAAAATGCACCATACATTTTTTTCATTAGAAACACATATCCTTTTAAAAAAAAGTCATTAGTAAAGGTAACAAATTCTGTAAATCCACAACAGTCATGAATACTCATAGGTCCACATACATCATCATTTAAGAGAACCAATATTTCACTAGCCCTTTCACTCTTGCAACTAAAATGTGGTTTAGTCATTTTTTCTAATAAAAAAGATTCAAATTTTTTAAATAATTTAAAATAGAATGGTTTAAAAAATCCATATCTATAGATTATTTCGATGTGTTTCTCATTTATATTCCAAGTTAAAAAATACCTAATATTAGTGTAATTGGAATCAACCCTAAACTTCTGATTCTAATTTTATAAATGGGATTGTCCATATCTAGAATATTTTAATTCTCTATCACATTAAAAATTCCATAAAACCTATTACATAGATATATAGAAAAATTGATATTTCTAATAGTGAATGAGAATCCTTTTTTTCCAAATAAGACACTGAAATAAAATTTCTATTTATGGAGGGAACATAATAGTAGTTATCCAATTATATTATTAATACACTTAAGAAAATAAGATCATATGTTACAACTTCTAATATATATTCTCTATCTCTATAAATAACATGGGGATATAATTCACCCATTTTTAATTTTTCCAAACCTCTTTGTTTATATTTTTTAGAAAAAAAAATGTGATGCACACTTGGTATCCAACTCCCATGTTTAATTTGTTTTGTTTAATTAGCCTCTATTATGATTGCCTAAGACTAGAACACCTTAAGCCAATGAGAAAAAACAATCTTTACATACATTATTTGATAATTTCTGAATCATCCCAGCATTTAACATACCTAAATATGATAATAATATCCAACATTGGTTTACATATATACCCATGTCCTTTTAGATTTGAAGTTTTATTTAATTAAGAAAAACACCATTTTATAAAAATACCCATTATTTCATCAAATGGGTGTTTTAGTGTTATTACCACATTGTCGTATTCCATAAAAAGACTTAAACATCTTGAAAAAAAATCCAAACGTGATAACCATCTATACATATCTTATTTAGTATCATTATTCATAACTTGTGGTATTGAAAACATAATAAAGTGTGAGACCAAAAGCACTATATGGGTAAACATGGGAGATATCAATTGATTATCATTGTAAGAAAAATTAAATTATTTTTGTGTGTAATAATTATAATTACTTAAAAAATTCATAACTAATTGGTCATTAATATATAAATTAATGATTCATGGCCTAAAACGTTGTCATAAAAATAGGCGTGAGTCATAAGATTGTTAAATAATCAATAATCAGTCATGAGCCATCAGAACATATCATAATCATAAGACATAATATTTTGGTATACATATTAGAATTTGAAATCATTAAATTAGTCAAATATCACATTTAATACTATCATAATGGATTGATTCTCATGGTGTATTGGGTTCACTCCTCATTACCAAAATTTTCCTTAGTCAAAGCTCATTTCCAAGACTATCATAATGGAAGTATACCCTAATAAAACAATATTCACACAAAAATCAATTAAATATTATATCATGGGATATATTTATTTACCAAATAAAATAAAGGACCATATAATTTCACTACCACCAATTAAATAATTAAAATCATACATAAGTGTGACCTAAAATCATAAAAACATTCATAATTTCATCATTGACAAAACTGTAAAATTAGAAATTTATCATAAGTATTTTCCCATTCAATAATCATAATCTATCCAGGAAATGGAATTATGTGATATCATTAAAATTGTTCTTATTTCATCATAGCCTAATTGACCCTTGGAAATAAATTATTTTCCTAAAAACAATCACAAAACATAATCATCATAATTCATCTAGGGGAAGAAAATGGATGGTTTCATTATAAAATATTTCGAATGGAGTGTAATGAACATCAATGGATTTTGAAATAGATAAAAAAATAACTTTAAAATAAAAAATTAATATTTCATCAAAAAGTGAGAAAATATCATTTTCACTTGGTTTTTTGAAAAACAAAAAATTTCTAAAATATTGAGAAAAATATTTAAGTTTAAAATAAATATGTAAACTTAGTAGGTAATATTGAAATAAAATAACTATAATGATGTTTTAAAAACCATTCATTCATTATATGTTAAAATAAGCGTTCTCTTCACACATTGGTAATGAAACTCAAAAAGGACACATATAGAAAACCCTTGAAAATATTAATTCTAATAATTTTTATTGAATGTAAAAGGTTGTAAAAATTATATTTCCAACAAATTTAACTATATTAAAAATTATAATATAGATTTGAAGAAACTTTACATGGAGGATAATGATTCCTGGCCTAAAAAAAGAAGAAATAAAGTCATGTTTTCCTAGAAATATTTCACTGATTATTTTATGTACCATATAGAGGATAATGAAATGAAGACGTAAAACCCCCTATCATATCTGGATGTGAATAAAATATATGTGGTTTAAAATACATGAATCATATAATTTCCCTTGATGGAAATTTAACATATCCAATATCATAATTAAATGAGATAGTTATATAATTACTTACAACATTGGTAACTTTTGAATCATAAACACACTAAAGGAAATAACATCAAAGGAAACATTAAATAAAAATAATATGAAGTTATTTTTGTTAATGTTTGTGTATATATATAAGGGGCATAATATAAACCATATAAACCTAAATTGGAGAATAACATGAAACCTGTCTCAACAAAACAATTTTGTGATACTGTTTCCTTACCTTAGGTCCAAATTTATTTCATACATTCTCTTAACCCCCTGTATAATAAATATATAATTATTATACATCTACAAAAAAACCTTATAAATAATAATCATAAATTATATTATTAATGAACAATATCTTATCACTTTTTTATTAATTGTTCTTTATTAAAATCATTTTTCTTGATGTTAATTGTTCTATATTTAATTCTTATTTTGGTTTTATGGTTTTTCTCCTTTCACCATGGTCATGATTTGATAAAAATAGGAATATAAATCATTTTCATATTAATATACTTATTTCTTATGTAAAATTTTATAACTAGTAGTATTTGGTGGTGATGACAAATGGATTTCCACACTTCATGTAGATGTTAATTTGATTGTGGGGGATTTGTGTTGAACATAATCGTGAACATCATTTTACCATTTTATATCTTACCAGAAAATCAAAATGGTTCCTTCAACCATAATTGGGCATAAACCATCATTCCAAAGGAATATGGTCACATGGATTTTCAAGCCTAGTGACTCTTAGGGACTCACAGTGGTTGAGAGGATGGGAGGTTGGGCACATCACACCCCTTTTTGGTGGAATTATTTTCTACTCTAGTACACTCTTATAGATTTATGATATGTCAAAGAATATATTCCAAATCCAAATATGGGACCTGTTACCCAAAAAATGGTCATGGGTTAATTATCTTTTACGAAAAATATTAGTGTCTCTTTAGTGAATCCATATTTATGTATATGAGGTTCTCCAGCATTCTCTTGTAATGGATGGTTGCTTATATAATGAAGTCTTATAACCATGTTCATCAAAATTTTCTAACATGAAAGGTGGTTATTAATATTTGGAGGGTGGAATTTTTTCCTTTTTGAGGTATCCTACGTATCCTTGTCATTATAGTAATCAAAACCCAAAATGTTTTTTCGACTTGTTCAGTTTAGAAAGATGCATATAGGATATATATAGGTTATCTGGGACACCAAGTATTCAAACATGGGTTCTGGAGGGACATCTTATGTATCCTGAGTATAGATAAAATTAGAGTTGTCATAGTTTATTTTTTTGTGGCTCTAAATTCTGAGGGTACCCATGTCATTGTAGAGTCTAATGGTGTAGATGATATGATTATTATAATTCACTAATATCTTGTGACCTATTATTGGTGAGATAAACAATGATGGAAATTATCATCTTCATTGATCATGATATGGTACACATACCCTAGTAATTCCCTCAGTTTATTTATTATGGAACTCAGGCCTCCTTTAGGTGTCTGGTATATCTTGTTTATGGAAGGAATTAGAATCATCAAAGTTCATTTTAATTCTTAGTCAACTGATGGTTGAGTTATAGTAATCGTCATACAATAATGATTGGGTCATAATGGGTAAAAATATAATTTTCATAAGTCTTACATCTAAATGGATTTTTATTTGACCCGGACTCTTTAGATTGAATCCTACATATCCTTGTCATTTTTGGAATCATAGTTCTCTAGATCAATCACACCCTTGGTATTTTCACTAAGGTAGATGCCCTTATTTTGAGGGTACTATGTCATGAAACTTGTTAGATATTAACATATATATGCTTCAATGGTTGGTGGAGACTCATGATATAAATGATATGATTATTGAAACCCCCTAAGCTCAAATGAGTCGTGATCTATGTGAGAATCATGTTATGATAAATGATCAATATCATCACCTAGAGAGTGAGGGACTTACATATCGAGATAGCCATATGTATTTAGAACCTTGACTAGGTGTAAAATATATCCTGAATATGGAAAGAATAAGATTCAACATAGTTTCTTAGGTTGGGGCTTACACTTTGAGGTTTCCCTTGTATTTCTTTCCTTCCTGACATGTACAGATTGTCCATTTATCCTTATTTATAGATTATTATCTTCATAGAATATCTTAATTAAACTAAATGATCCATTTAGTCTATCTAAATGACTTCACATAACCCGATAAGAGTATCTAAAGGTTTTTCGTTTATCAAATATGAATTTTCCAGAGGATATCACAAGATCCAGACGGTCTATCTTGGAAGGCATAATATGGCCCAATTGGATTTCATATAAGGTTTCCCATGATCTATATGACTTTTTATAGTTTCATTTTCAAGATCAGGCATGAAACATATGGAGGGTAACATGAGAGTCAATATGACATGCCTCAGAGGGTGTTGTATGCCTTAAATAACATCCCTAGAGGGAATCATGAGACCTGAATGACATTTCTGTAGGGTGTCATGAGTCTCAGATGAATTTCCCAAAGAGTGTCATGAGATCTTAGTTGATAGGTTCTAATTCCACCATGAGACTCAGCTAAAAATAATGGGTGTCATTATATGAGTCAAGCAATGTATCAGAAGTTCATTCTAAGGATTTGGAGATGAACCTAGTGGGTATCACGAGACTAAAGTGGCATGCCAAGGTTGAACCACATGAATTACAATAACAAGTACTGGAGTATTTATCATGACCCAAATAGAATTTTTAAGGATCGTCATGATATCAAGATGACATGTCCTAGTGATTTTGTTTATCTTGGATGGTTCATGTAAATCGCTTGAGGGCCATCGAACATGTTATTCTATTTAATATTTCACCTTTTATTTTTTCTTTCCCTTTTATATTGAATTCCTTGAATTTATTTTATACCAATTTATTTTGAGTCTCATGTGATCTGGGAGATGTGCGGTGTTTTCTTCACACATTAATCTAGAAGTCCTTCTCATGATCGATTAATGATCACACATATCGCTTTATGCCTAGAGAATGATCACTCTATAATTTTTCAAGTATATTACATGATGGTATACTTTTTAGTCATGTGATCCTCTACTTTGAAAAATACACACTGATTATTTAGTGTGCTGATGTTCCTGTATGAGAAAAATCCAACATTGCATCTAAGAGTCCATAGGTGACTTTTTTTCATACTGGGGTGGGGAATTTATAGGCCTCTTCACCCTAATTATTCACCATTTTGTGTGGAATATCTATCACGGATCCAATATGGATTAATCAAATGTATCTTGTAACGACCCAAAGTTTTCAATGAAAAATTTCCATCGTATATTTATGTCCTAAAAACACAAAATAATGAACTACTAAGTGATAAGTGACCTTTAAACATAATTTTGACACCCCTATGTTTGGAATTTTGAAAATCCAACACACACGATTGTGTTCAAGATAGTTTTTGGAGTCTAATGAAACAAAATTAATTTTTGGTGAATAGTAACCTACCCTTATGAATAGTAACCTACCCTTATGAATAGTAACATGACCCTTATGAATAGTAAATAAGAGGAACATAAAATATGAATAATAAAATAAAATTTAGACATCATAAAACGTGGTAATTTGACCTTAGTAAACATTTTTCGTATTTTATAAGTCATAAATAAATAATTATAATTAATTAATTAATTTAAATTAATATTTATTTTCCTGAAATATATTCATAAATTATTGAATCAATGTATAATAGTTTTTAGATAATTTTATAAGACCCTACGTAATTTTTGAAAGAACTGCAAAATCAGTTTTAATTTTAAAAACTGTTTTTTTAAGTAAATTATGATTTAAATTAAATATTAAATTAATAATATTTAGGAAATTATTTTTGAAAAATGGACCTCATTTTTGGATTCTACACGACAAATAATGGTAGGGGTATATTTTGGGTTTATTCTGGAATACTTCAATTTTCGGGTGAATAGTAAAAAAATACAGTTTTTCGCATAATCGGTGTACACTAAATTGCATCATTAATAATGTAATGATGACATAAACATTATAGAACATTAGTTTCGGACAAAACATATTAAATTTCATAAATTTTTCCTTTAAATACAATAAATCCAATTCTCAAACCTAAAAAGAACTTTCCAAAGCCTAAAGTCAAAAGGTGATTTCTTAAAGTGTCGTTTCTCTTTCTTTCACTTTCCTTTTAATAAATTAATGAATTCGAATTATAAAGAAGATTTAAAGCCTAAAACGAATTAGATTATATTTATATATGATTTAGGATGTCAAAAAACTACTATTACAATTCTAACTTATGATATATTATTTTATTTAATATTTTATGCCAAAAACACCTCCCTTCTCATGTATAAATAAGCCCTCCCCCTCCTCTTGCCAAACCACACCTCTCAAGCTCCAAGCATTGTCTAAGATATTCGCAATCATCTTCCCTAGCCTCTCCCCCACGTCCAAGAGCTCCTAGTCTCATCAAAATACCAAGCTTAGGCCCTTAAGGAGGTTCTCAATAGGAGGATCCAAAAGGTGATTTCTCTCTCTCTTCTCCTTTAATTTCCTTTCAAGTTCAAGTTCCTTTCTTGATCTCTCCCTACCTATCTTCATCCAAATTGTTCTGTAAATCCAGTATTATATATATACTGTAATATTATGATTCTAATGTTATATTATATCACCCCACACCCTTTCCCCCTTCCATTTATTTTATTAAAGAGAACGTTGTTCATGAGGTGTTAAATTTATCACCTTCAAAAACAACATGTTCTCTTCTTCCATTTCAACCTTCAATCTGGTCATGAAACCATTTTATGGTTGAACCAGAATAAATTATATGTATTCTGTTCTATTTTATGTTCTGGAAATAACCTATGACCTTATTACTAAGTTAAATGTTAAAACAAGATCGTTGTGATCCAAAAACAGCTCAAATTAACCCAAATAACCATTATTAAATTTTTATCTAATGATTTGTCCACTTGGATCTAATATAACTCATTATAAAATCTTCCAATATTCTGTAATATCATTAATAACATGTAATATCAGTTCTGTATGTTTACCCATGATCTACCCAAACAACAATTTAAGAATACAAGTGGACCGTTCAAGAAAACCATGAAAACGAACATCCCCGATCAATGTTTTTAAACTCTATAAGTCATACAAAGAAAAATAATATGAAATAATGAAACCAGAATGAACCCTATTAATGTATATGAGGTTCTGGAATTTCTAATTAATGGATATAGTGTCATTATATAAGACATTAAATAGAATGAGGCATTCGAGTACAAGGTAAGGGGAAATCTCAAACCCAATTTTCTTCCTTCGGGTTCTCCCTCCTTCACTCCATTTTTTATATGGTTACTCCTCAATGATCCTTTGGTCATCATTTCCTTTACCTTTCTGGGATATACATGATTGTCACTGGTTTTTATGTCCATCAAAATGTTTTTCAAAAGAACTCTTCTTTCAAGATCTCACCTTTTACCTCTCATTCAAGGTTGGTGGTTCTTATATCAAGTATGTTGTTCCCTCTTTCTTTTGGGAACCCCAAGCTTATGAATGTGTTATTATGAGATTAAACCCATTACTTTCCATGGGTTATTTATGTACATGTTTGATATGTTTTTTATGTGGCAATCATGATAATGATAATGTTATGATGTGACGGGTGCGCCCGAAATTATATAGCGCTCCAATGCATTGGGTAAAGTGATGAATCTCATGGGTAAATGTGAAATGATGTGTGAACATGATGCTAGCTTTGTTCACAAGTATGTGTGGTAGTTAACCACTAATACATGATGTTTCATTTTTGCGCATTGCCACATTTCAAGTTTTTATTTATGCTCCTCTCATGTTCATGATATTTTTCCTATTTCATGATTATGCTCACCCCATGATATATTGTTCTAATATATTCTCTTACTGGGATTTTAGATCACCCATTTTGATGTATATCCTCAGGTTGCTACATGTACTAAGGAGATGAAAAGTGCCACTAAGAAGCTAGTGAAGAAGAAATTAAATAAATGTTTATGGTTGATGTTGTATTTGTTATGTATTCTCCTAGTTTTCCCAAGACACTAAGCCTCTGGATCCTCCATGTGTAATACTATTATGTTTTTTATCTTTGAAATGATGTAATAGTAAAGTAAGAAAAGTTCGGGTCTCTATAGTTTGTATCAAAGGAAAGGTTTAGTTAATTTGAGAATTAGGATTAGTAAACCCTAGAGAAAATATCTAGCATGAGAATAAGTACAAATATGTACACAAGAATATTTACCTAGGGATCCTATATGTTATGTTTTTGGTATAATTGTTTAAATGTATATGTTATTCCTGACTCGTTTACTTATGTTTTGTTCTAACCTTTTCTATTTTAGAAAATGGTGGGAACCAGGAGAAATCAGGCCAACAACACTTGCGAGGGCCAATGTAACGATTGCCCGAACAACATCCCCAATGATTTGGGAGGTGGAGTTCAAAACTTCATGGCAATGCTTACACAATTATCTCGAGTTATGAATAATAACCATAATAACAGGGAACGTCCTCCTTCACCAAAGAGGGAGCAACTATCTATCGAATGTTTTATGCGACAACGACCACCGACGTTTTGTGGATCTTCTGATCCACTAGTTGCAGAACAGTGGGTCAACTCCATGGAGATGATATTTTCTGTTCTTCACTGTTCTGAGACGGAGAAGGTGACTCTATCCTTTTATCATCTAGATGGAGAAGCTGATCAATGGTGGGCTTTGACTAATAACACCAAGCCAAGGGAGGAAATTGAAGAGATGGAATGGGAAGACTTTAAGATAATGTTTCTTAATAAGTACTTCCCATGAACTCTTCGCATGAAGATGGAGAGATAATTCATAGATCTCAAGCAAATAGAAGGAGAATCTGTCACAACCTATGAAGCAAATTTTACAAGGCTCGCATGGTATGATTCAGGTTTTGTTATCAACAATTATAGAAAAATTGATAGATTCTTTAGTGGATTAAAACCACATCTTCAAAAGGCTCTTGCAATTCGAGACTTTGGGAGTTATGAAGAAGTAGTTCTGTGTGCTCTCAAAGTGGAGATGGAGTTTGTGGAATGGTCCCATGGCTATGGTGATAAGAAAAGAAAGATGGAGTTTCATGCCGGTGGATCTAATGAAAAAATTGGGAAGAAAACACAATGACCCACATGCCAAAAATGTGGGAAGTTGCACCATGGGAACTACCTCAAAGGTATGGAGAAATGATTTATGTGTGGAAAGGAAGGACACCAAGCTCATGAGTGTCGAACAAACATGAAAAGGAAGGATAATATAGCCGATGAAAGGAGAGAACCACTCGTGGTTCAATGCTACAAGTGTAAAGAGCTAGGGCAATATTCAAACCAGTGCACTAAACCTCGAGCTCTCAAGGGTAATCAGCGCCAACAACCACCAAAGCCAAAGGAACAAGCGAAGTCTTATGCCATCACTACTGCAGAGGTGGAACATGATAATGAAGTCGTACAAGGTACACTTACTATTCACTCAAGAATGGAAAAATTCTTATTTGATTCTGGTTATACGCATTCCTTTATATCTTGCATGTTTTCTAGAACTATAGAATCGAAGCCCCAAAACCTTGAAGTAGAGATATCTGTAAAAACACCAACTGGTGAAATCATTTAAACCCAAGTTTTTGATTCTTCTCCTGTTGACGTATGTGGGGAGATTCTTCCGGCAAATCTCGTAATACTTCCCTTGGTGGAATTCGACGCTATAATGGGAATGGATTGGCTCTCGTTATATAGAGCGCATATCAACTGTCGAGAAAAGGAAATATATTTTCATATTCTGAACCATCCCATGATCCTCTAAAAATGAAAGGAAGATCATGATTATCCTTTGAAAAATCCTTCAATGGTGTGGGTGATGATTCCCTATGAAGAAGCATACCTCACCCAAATGGTTGAGTCGATGGAAAGTGCCAACCTTGAGGAAATGCCCATCGTAAGGGAATACGGAGATGTATTTCCCAAAGAGATACCCGGAATTCCCCCTGATCGTGAGGTAGAGTTCTCAATTGAACTCATACCCGGAGCTACTCTTATCTCAAAGTGCCCCTATAGGATGGCTCCTATCGAACTGGAGGAGTTAATGAAGCAGCCACAAGAGCATCTGGACAAAGGGTTCATACGCCCTAGTGCATCACCTTGGGGTGCGCCAGTGCTCTTTGTAAAGAAGAAGGATGGTACCATGCGGCTGTGTATCGATTATCGGGAACTCAACAAGATCACTATAAAGAACAAGTATCCTCTCCCAAGGATTGATGACTTTTTTGACCGGTTAAGAGGAGCTCAATACTTCTCAAAGGAGGATCTTCGTTCTGGATATCATCAAGTAAAGGTGAAGAAGGAATATATTCAGAACACTGCCTTCCGTACAAGGTATGGTCACTATGAGTTTTTGGTGATGCCCTTCAGACTTACTAATTCCCCTGAAATCTTCATGGATTTGATGAATAGAGTCTTTAGACATTACCTCAACAAATTTGTGGTAGTGTTTATTGATGAGATTCTCATCTACTCCAAGAGTAAGGAGGAACATGAAGAACATCTAAGACTTGCGTTTGCAACATTGAGAAAGGAGAAGTTGTACGCCAAGTTCAGCAAGTGTGACTTTTGGATGAATCTAGTCACGTTCTTGGGACATGTGATCATAAGTGAGGAAATTTCTGTGGACCCTTCAAAGATAAAGGCGATTGAAGAATGGCACAGGCCCTCTAGTGTCACAGAAATCCTTAGTTTTCTTGGATTAGCTCGGTACTATCGAAGTTTTGTGAGAAACTTCTCATGATTTTCAAGCCCTCTAACTAAGTTAACAAGGAAAGGGGTAAAGTATGAATGGACGGAAGAATGTGAGGGAAGCTTTAAGGAGCTAAAGAGAAGGATGATCACTGCACCTGTACTCACACTACCGAAAAGTGGAGAAAGTTTTGTGATATATAGCAATGCTTCAAAGAAAGGCTTGGGTTGTGTACTCATGCAAAATGATAATGTGATAGCCTATGCCTCATGACATTTGAAGATCCATGAGCAGAACTACCCGACGCATGATCTAGAGCTGGCACCCGTGATTTTTGCCATGAAAATATGGCAGCACTACCTTTATGGTGAGAAGTGTGACATATACACCGACCACAAGAGCCTAAAGTATATATTCACACAAAAGGAGCTCAACATGCGTCAAATAAGATGGTTAGAGATAATCAAGGATTACGATTGCTCTATTCACTATCATCCTGGAAAGGCGAACAAGGTAGCTGATGCTCTAAGCAGGAAAGAACCTGCTACTCTATCCATGTTGAGGATTGAGAAAGACCCTATCTTCTTGGATATGCAAAGGATGGATTTGGGAATCGTAAGGGTAGGGAATACATCCTACCTTGCCCAAATGATTGCGCAACCATCCATCCAACAGAAGATTAAGGAAGCAAAAAGGGATGATGTGGAGATAAAAAAGAGGGTGAATGCAGTAAAGGAAGGGAAGCTGCAAGAGTTCCATATCGACGATGATGGTGTGATTCGGTTTGGAACGCGACTTTGTGTGCCTTCATAACCCGGAATAAAGAAGGAGCTATTGGATAATGCACATAGCTCAACTTTCTCTATTCATCCTGGAAGTACCAAGATGTATCGTGATCTCCAAGAACACTTATGGTTGGATAACATGAAGAAGGAGATTGCGGAATATATATCAAGGTGCTTGGTATGTCATCAAGTTAAAGTTGAGCGGAAAAAGTCCAAAGGTATGATGCAGCCATTGCCTATACCCATGTGGAAATGGGAAAATGTTACTATGGACTTTGTCATGGGTCTCCCGAAAACGTCAAGAGGAAATAATGCGATATGGGTTGTGGTTGATCGACTCATGAAGACTTCCCATTTTATCTCTATTCAGGAAGACCTCTCAATTGAACATCTTGCAAGGATATATGTGAAGGAAGTAGTGAGATTGCACGGTGTTCCACTCTTGATTGTCTCTGACCGTGATCCAAGGTTCACATCTAAATTCTTGAGGAGCCTTCAACATGCTTTGAGTACTGAATTAAATTTTAGCATGACCTATCATCCCCAAACTAATGGCCAATCTGAAAGGACTATTCAGACGCTCGAAGATATTTTAAGAGAATTATCTCTAGAATTCAAAGGTGGATGGGATCAGCACCTTCCATTGGTTGAGTTCTCATACAACAATAGCTTCCACTCGAGTATTCAGATGGCTCCGTATGAAGCTCCTTATGGGATGCGATGTAGAACTCCAACCTGTTGGGATGAAGTTGGAGAACGAAAGCTACTTGGTCCTGATCTTGTTCAAGAGATGACAGAAAAGGTTCAAGTCATCCAGAAACACATCAAAGCTGCTCAATATCGGCAAAAGAGCTATGCTGACAACCGTCGAAGGGACTTGGAGTTCGACGTTGGAGATAAAGTCTTGCTTCGAATATCTCCATGGAAGAGATTCATGAGATTCGGGAAGAAAGGGAAGCTAATCCCAAGGTACATTGGCCCCTTTGAGATCCTTGATCCTATAAGAGCCGTGGCCTATCGTCTGGCACATCCACCGAATATGGCTCAAGTTCATGATGTGTTTCACGTATCAATACTGAGGAAGTACATACCAGACCCCTCACATGTACTAAACTCTGAGGTGGTACAGTAGGAGGGTGATCCCTCCTATGAGGAGCAGCCGATAAAAATTTTGGACCGAAGTGATAAGGTTCTACGCAACAAGACAACCCGCCTTGTCAGAGTGTTGTGGAGGAACCATAAGTTTGAGGAAGCAACTTGGGAACCAGAAGAGGCAATGAAGGAGAAGTACCCACACCAGTTTGTGTAAAGTAAAATTTTGGGGGCGAAATTTCTTAAGGGGTGGAAGAATGTAACGACCCAAAGTTTTCAATGGAAAATTCCCTTCTTATATTTATGTCCTAAAAACACAAAATAATGAACTACTAAGTGATAAGTGACCTTTAAACACAATTTTTTCACCCCTATGTTTGGAATTCTGAAAATCCAACACACACGGTTGTGTTCAAGATAGTTTTTCGAGTCTAATGAAACAAAAATAATTTTTGGTGAATAGTAACCTACCCTTATGAATAGTAACCTACCCTTATGAATAGTAACATGACCCTTATGAATAGTAAATAAGAGGAACATTAACTATGAATAATAAAATAAAATTTAGACATCATAGAAAGTGGTAATTTGACCTTAGTAAACATTTTTGGTATTTTATAAGCCATAAATAATTAATTATAATTAATTAATTAATTTAAATGAATATTTATTTTCCTGAAATATATTCATAAATTATTGAATCAATGTCTAATAGTTTTTAGATAATTTTATAAGACCCTACGTAATTTTTGAAAGAACTGCAAAATCAGTTTTAATTTTAAAAACTGTTTTTTTAAGTAAATTATGATTTTAATTAAATATTAAATTAATAATATTTAGAAAATTATTTTTGAAAAATAGACATCATTTTTGGATTCTACATGAAGAAAAATGGTAGGGGTAAATTTTTGGGTTTATTCTGAAATACTTTAATTTTCGAGTGAATAGTAAAAAATACAGTTTTTTCACATAATCGGTGTACACTAAATTGCATCATTAATGATGTAATGATGACATAAACATTCTAGAACATTAGTTTCTTTGAAAACATATTAAATTTCATAAATTTTTTCTTTAAATACAATAAATCCAATTCTCAAACCTAAAAAGAACTTTCCAAAGCCTAAAGTCAAAAGGTGATTTCTTAAAGTGTCTTTTTCTCTTTCTTTCACTTTCCTTTTAATAAATTAATGAATTCGAATTATAAAGAAGATTTAAAGCCTAAAACGAATTATATTATATTGATATATGATTTAGGATGTCAAAAAACAACTATTACAAGTCTAACTTATGATATATTATTTTATTTAATATTTTATGCCAAAAACACCTCCCTCCTCATGTATAAATAAGCCCTCCCCCTCCTCTATCCAAACCACACCTCTCCTTCTTCAAGAATTGTCTAAGCTCTTCCCAATCATCTTCCCTAGCCTCTCTCCCACGTCCAAGAGCTCCTGGCCTCATCAAAAGACCATGCTTAGGCCATTAAGGAGGTTCTCAAGAAGAGGATCCAAAATGTGATTTCTCTCTCTCTTCTCCTTTAATTTCCTTGCAAGTTCCAGTTCCATTCTTGATCTCTCCCTAGCTATCTTCCTCAAAATTGTTCTGTAAATCCAGTATTATGTATATACTGTAATATTATGATTCTAATGTTATATTATATCACCCCATACCCTTTCTTTCTTCCATTTATTTTATTAAAAGGAACGTTGTTCATGAGGTGTTAAATTTATCACCTTCAAAAACGACATGTTCTCTTCTTCCATTTCAACCTTAAATCTGGTCATGAAACCATTTTATGGTTGAAACAGAATATTTTATATGTATTATTTTCTATTTTAAGTTCTGTAAATAACCTATGGCCTTATTACTATGTTAAATGTTAAAACAATATCGTTGTGATCCAAAAACCGCTCAAATTAACCCAAATAACCATCATTAAATTTTTATCTAATGATTCGTCCACTTGGATCTAATATAACTCATTATAAAATCATTCAAGCTTTTGTAATATCATTAATAACATGTAATATCAGTTCTAGATGTTTACCCATGATATACCCAAACATCAATTTAAGAATACAAGTGGACCGTTCAAGAAAACCATGAAAACGATCATCCCTGATCAATGTTTTTAAACTCTATAAGTCATCCAAAGGAACATAATATGAAATAATGAAAACATAATGAACCCTATTAATGTATAAAAGGTTCTTTAATTTCTAATTAATGGATGTAATGTCATTATACAGGACATTAAAGAGAAGGAGGCATTCGAGTACAAGGTAAGGGGAAATCTCGAACCCAATTTTCTTCCTTCGGTTTCTCCCTCTTTCACTCCATTTCTGATATGGTTACTCCTAAAAGATCATATTTTCATCATTTCCTTTACTTTTCTGGGATATAAATGATTATCACTGGTTTTTATGTCCATCAAAATGTTATCCAAAATAACTCTTCTTTCAAGATCTCACCTTTTACCTCTCATTCAAGGTTGATGGTTCTTATATCAAGTATGGTGTTCCCTCTTTCTTTTGGGAACCCAAATCTTATGAATGTGTTATTATGAGATGAAACCCATTCCTTTCCATGGGTTATTTATGTACATGTTTTATATGTGTTCTATGTGGCAATCATGATAATGATAATGTTATTATGTGACGGGTGTGCCCGAAATTATATAGCGCTCTAATGCATTGGGTAAAGTGATGAATCTCATGAGTAAATGTGAAATGATGTGTGAACATGATTCTAGTTTTTTTCACAAGTATGTGTGTTATTTAAACACTAAGACATGATGTTTCATTTTTATGCATTCCCACATTTCAAGTTTATTATTTATGCTCCTCTCATGTTCATGATCTTTTTCCTATGTAATGATTATGCTCACCCCATGATATATTGTTCTTATATATCCTCTTAATGGTATTTTAGCTCACCCCTTTTTATGTATATACTCAGGTGGATACATGTACTATGTAGAGGACAAGTGCCACTAAGAATCTAGTGAATAAGAAATTAAATAAATGATTACCGTTGATGTTGTATTTGTTATGTATTGTCCTAGTTTTCCCAAGACACTAAACCTCTGGATCCTCCATGTGTAATACTATTATGTTGTTTATCTTTGAAATGATGTAATAGTAAATTAAGAAAATTCCGGGTCACTATATATATAGCACTGCACATATTTTCTAACCATTGTTGTGGATCGCTCTGAGGGTGTCACCTGATTTCTAGTGACTGTGAGTCCCTCCTATAAACACCTTCATTGTTGAATTATTTCTTATAAATGGGGACTTTCTGACTGATGCATATATGTCAAAGAAGTTCTATATTTTCCTATTGACACATCCAAGGGCCTTTTTAGATTAAATTCCATATTTAATGGCATCTATGAGATTCTTTATGCCTTGTCTAGGATATTTTGCAAGGCAAGGGTGGCATGTTTGGGTTTTTTGTGAGATCAGGGTAGGTTTTACAATAGTCTCATGGGACCATGCTGTGGACTTCCTTAGAACTTGATAATTGTTTTATGACTGTGATTAATCTCACCTCCTCTTTTCTAATCCACATTGGTTTATTTAACAAATGTAAGGGATTACGTAAACATGTTATAAGTTTCATTAAGTGCATTTTTTCTATATTTTGTGATTTTTTGTGACCAATAAAGGTGTTATAGGGGTGTGAGATCATTTAATGGACAAAACAATATGTTCTTCCTTAGGAAGAAAACATGGGATCACAATGTCACTTAGACATACCCGAGTCCTTTTTTGCAATGGGGATGAAAATTCAGAGGTGTCTTGTGGATTCCTGTGAATCACTAGGGGCACATCGCATGACATCCAGGGACAATGAGAGGCTTTTGACTCCTCCAATTTATTGCATTTTTTTATTACACAAAAGCTTGGGAGTCTTGAGATATTGTTAAAAAATTTTCAAGGGTTATTACCGTTCCCATAAGTGATTCCCCACATGATCCTTTCATCTTTAATAATACCCCAACATTTGTAATTTTTCCCTCCTTATTTTCAATGGATTTTTAGGTTGGATTATTAGGTTCTTGCCAAAAACAAATTGTTTGTCCTAGGGGAGTTCATCCATCTACCACTATGTGGCTACTAGTTTTTTAGAGTTCCTTAAAAATATTAAGATTTCTTTTTAAAGGGGTTCTATGGGATCCATTGTGGGTTATTAACTATGTTTTGAGTCTTTGTGTGACATTATAATGGTCACGCAATCATGAGTCCTTTAAAGGATCACATCAACCGAAGGTCTTAGACCCCATATTCATCCTTTTATTTTGAGGATAAAATAATACCCATATTCATTTATTTATTCCTTTTTTATATTTTGATGATCATTTGGAGGGATCCAATAAATTTGCCCCTAGGAGTGACATATGTGGGGAAAATGAATTTATTGTCCTGAAAGTAAATCCCCCCAGAGTCTTTGATGGTTTCATGAATAGATGTCTTGGGTGACATTCAGTCTATCGGGGGACACTTTTTATTCTATGTAATCCCTTATATATTGGGGGACTAAGGGGTTACAACAAGTTGTGATGGAAGAAACTGTGTTTTCTGATCAACTGTGACAATTTGTGGCCTCCCTATAGTAGAGACATGTAGATATTAAGAACTAATCTAAGTAGATGTTATGATGAAACCTTAAACCTGAAAACATTCTTAATATCGTATGATCATGGGATAGACTCCGGTATATATAGATTCCATCCTCTTTTTCACACTATGAATGGATGAATTTTCAGAACCTTTAATACTACAATTATGTTTTCATTCCTTCATGATGTGAATTATATCTCATTACCTTTATAATATGAGAATCACGAACGATACTCGTCGATTATGTTTGTGTTTAATGAACAAAATTTTCTAGAATTGAATGTAAAAATTCTAATGGTTTCCCTTTGATAGATGCTCATGAATTCACACCGACACGAGATCATTTATAGATAATTTTTTCTAGCTATCTTGAATTCAATAGAATTACATAAGGATTGTTTGGGATGGATATATGGCTCATAGGGAGATTGATTTATCCTTAGCTGAAGCTAATTTTATTTGTTAGAGAAGATTGATTTATATGAAGTATATATAGTGGTCCTCAAAATATTTTGTAGGATATATCATTGTTGTGCGGTAGTTTAAGGGATTTTAGATCACACATATTATCTCATTAGATTGGGGTATTTTATCTCAGACTAGATATCAATTTAGTTCAGTTTCATTTATATCATACCTAATATTTATCTAGTTTAGGGAGATTTGTCTCAGACCTTATATCACTATAGTTTAGGGTCTTTTATCTCAGATGTGATATTTCTCTATATTAGTTCCTTTTAACTCATACCTAATATTTCTCTAGCCTAGAATATTTTCATTCAAAGCATGAGTCTTGTTTATTTAATGAATTTGAGATTTAACCCGCATGTGTTGTAGTCTGGGTTATTTTATCTTGGACCTAGATGTGTTATAGTTTAGGTTATTTTAGTTTGAACCGAATATTTCTTTTGATTAGGGTATTTTATGTTGTACAAGATATTATCATTGAATATGGTGTTGACATACTAGGATTAGTTAATATGCACTGAGATGTTTAATGCTTCAACAGTAATGTCAAGGCTCACAAGGTTCAGGATATCCTTTTTAGAGTGAAGTATTTGGTTAACAATTATATGGGCATATGCATGGGCCATATGCATGCATGAGAAGTCAAGAAAAGTGTCATTCAGGATAGGTATCTCCCCCAGAGGCCATAGAGGATTTATAGAGCTAATATGGTTGAGTTAAAATGATAGAAAAAATAGGTCCTCCTAAATATTTTTAATGTTGGTGACATAATTCATAATTCAAAATATTGAGTCCCAAAATTTGAGTTGGGTAGATAGGCCGAGGATGACCCATAACACTCTGATATGCCTAGTTTTTCCATATTATTCCAAGGGATTAAGAGTATTAAGTCTGATTTTTGAAAAGGATGATATGAATTTAGTCAATGGGTTAGAACCCTTATGTTTCAGTAACATGGCCATGAAAAAGAAGATATCCACTTATTTATAAGGGGTATGAAAGATTTTTGAATACTCAAATGACTGGATGATGAGGTTGGGTATGAGAGGAAAGCAATCTAGGAATGTTTTGGGAACCCTATGACAATTTATGTCCTGATTATGAAGATTTATCCTTAGGCCCTATGGTTTTGAATCACAATGTGTGGGCCATTAAAGGATTGATAATTGAGTGTCTCATTCTAACCTTGATAAAGGGTAAAAAACATGGTGACACTACATTGGTGATGTCAAACATTTTTGGATATTTTTTGTATGGGGAATGCAAATCATGGACCAAGGAGGTTGGACCATGAAGAGGATATAGGATACTCATATCCAGGGTATTCTAGCCACATTGAGGTTTTGATTGTTGTCGTGATGTTGGTAGGGCTCTTAAAGATTGGAATTTCCATTTTGAAGAGTAAGGAATTTGGTTGAAGAATATATTCTCATATGCTTGTTCCATAGGCATGAATGTATAGTCAAAAAAGGGTCCCATGAAGTTGGATATCATTTACATGGACCATGAAATGTTTATGGTGATCAGAGGAACCCTAACCATAATGTTTGAATTGAAGAATGTGAAATATCTAGTAAGGGATTGAACACCCTAAATGTTGTATCACCACCTAAAGAACATATTATCACATTGAGGATATGTGCAAAATCATTTCTATAATTTTTACTCAACAAGGGGGTATAGATATAATAACTTGTATTTTAATAGGGCTAAAAATTATATCCTATGAGCTTTATTATTTATACATTTGTACCTAGAATGTTTCATAAACTTTGGACATGAAGAGTTTAGCGAGCGAAGACTTAAAGTATTAATGGGTATCCCTTTGGTATTTTTCAACCTAACAAGTTTTGTGCATCTTTATCTTGTAGTCTAGGGTATAGAAATTTAGACCATTAAATATTAGAGTTTAAGGTCAAACAACATTGACTGAATCATAGGATGTTTAAGGACTTGACTCACATAGACCTTATATGAGAGATGTTACACAATACCCTAAATAATATACACAGGGTCAAGAGCACTCCAACATCCTTTTGAGTAGGAGATGTAAATGCTTTAAATCATGTCTTGAGGTCCATAGTTTATAAGTAATGATATGGGATAGTCATATCATGGAGGGGTTCATATCACACTAATGTTTTGAGTTCTTCCTCGACGACTTCAGGCTCACAACAATTAAAAATTCCTTTTTTTGGGCCAAGATGTCCCTAGTTAGTGGGTCTCAAGACCTTATGCGTCAATATGGTGGCTGAAACGAGATGCCTTTTTTCTTTTATTAGGGATATTAAAGGCTAGTGGTAATTGGAGGTGCTCAAGACATGAAGTGTGATTCATGGATGGAGGTTATTTTAAGAGATGGCATAAGCACCCCATACTCTGGTTGAAAGATATAAGGATCATATGATCCTTTGATAAGAAATAAAAAAGGTGTGATGTTATACATAGTTTAGCATCATGGAGTGGGGATGTTTTCCATGATGATTAATGTCATGTAGTACGGATATTTTCCATGCAGTTTTTCAACATGTGATAAGGATATATTTCTATGTAGTTTATCATCATTTTGTAAGGATGTAAGAACTAACATGATTGGATAAAAATGTTGTGAATGGGTGAAAGGGTGGAATTTAGTGTGTCACTAAGTGTCTCATGATAATGTGAATCATGAAACACATAGTTCTAGAATGTCGTTCTGTTTAACATCAAGTTGCGAGGATATGGATCCCCAAAAATGAAATGGTAGTATCATGGATAGGTCCATGAATGGAGTTATGGGTGTCACTATGTTGATGCTCTTTTTCGTCACAGAGTCTAATGAATGGAAAATGAAATTACTTAAGCACAAAGAGAGTCATCCTTTGAAGAACATCAAAAATTGACAAAGGCATGAAAAAGGAACCTTTTAAACATGGGTCGCGCACGTTTCTTTATGGTCACACATGTAACTTGAGCACCACATATGGGTCGCGCAAGTGACTTGCGCACCCTATTTTGTTCGCCCAAGGTGCTATGTGGTCTTTAAATACCCCATGTGGGCCCCCATTTTGAGGACGGGAAAAATCCAAAACTCAGATTCAAGATCTGGTCGCCCAAGACTCTGTCTAAAGTCTCCCGAACACTTCTAAGGTAATTATTTACCTAGAATGGAAGTTCTAAATAGGAATAATAAGGCCTAAGTATTAGAATATATCAATACTAGCGCGCCTAAGTATCCATCCCTTTAAGGGAAGTGATGATACTTGCACGCTGCCTTTCCCTCTCAAGGAAAGTTCTGCACCACCCATCTAAAAGCGTCTAGGGATGATACTAAAGGCTCCAATTCAAAGTCTCCCAAGAATCACTTCGCAGGTTCTTCATCACCCAAGTGAACTCATGTCGCCCAAGTATACTTGCACGACCAGGAAATGCGCGCTAGACTAATACTTGCATGTATCCTTCCAATTCACTTCTATTCCTCAAATTCACCTCTGCTCTTCAATATTTTTCCTTTAAAACCTTCTTCAAAACCATTTGTGGCATGGTTTCTTTGTTGGATTCGTTATCTTAAATGAATTATGATAAGTTATTTTGATTTGGGCCTCCTTCTTAGGAGTAATAACCAAGTCTCAAGTCCCCTAAACCTGGTCCTCCTTTTCATAAGTAATCACCAGTCATAATTTCCCTTAACCTGGGCCTCCTTTTCAGGAGTAATCCCCAGCCATAATTTCCCTTAACCTCGGCCTCCTTTTAAAGAGTAAGCCCCAGTCATAATTTCCCTTAACCTGGGCCTCATTCTCAAGAGTAAGCCCCAAGTCTCAAGTCCCCTTAACCTGGGCCACCTTTTCAGGAGTAAGCCCCAGGTCTCAGGTCCCCTTAATATGGGAATCCTCCTTAGTACTAATACTCTATCTTAATTTCAATTTAACATTGGGCATCCTTCTTAGGATTGAGTCCCAGCCTTATTTTCTTTTGATTTGGGATTCCTTCTCAGGAATACAACCCAATCATAAGTACCTCTTAAATTGTGGGCTTCCTTTTCCGGAGTAAGTCCCAAGTTAAAATTCCAAATCTACATAAATCACAAATACCTTTATGGACCCTCCTCCTGGGATTCTTTCCTAAACTAAGTCTTGATATTCATTTACATGGGTAGTCATACATATTTAAGCCCCACATCCTTTCTTATGATTGCATTTTCATGGAACAATCATCAGCTTTTACTAATACCTCTTGTTTCTCACACCGAGCATGACACAAATGAGCATAGAGTGTAAAAGAAATTATGACATCTCTCTTTGAGACATTAATCCTGAATAAACCTCATATTTATTCCTCGAAATATGTGGGTTCTGATTCTTTTTCTAACAAGGATACATAGGTAGCCCATCTGCGGGTACGATCCCAACTCTAAAATAATCCATGTCTTTCTGAATGACAATAAACTTAAAGTGCCCCACTGAGTGGCTTTAAAACCATAATGGTTATCATAATGACCAAGAGATTTCTATATAATGTATTGAAGGATACCACTGACTAAGAATATCTAATAAATACGGATCATTATCTATCTATCAAGAAACTCAAATACATATAAAATATTCTCTAAATATAATACATATCAATAATTGATTTCCAAATCTAAAGGAAAAACTCATTCTCAAGCTTGGTAAATTAATAAGGATTCACGAACATAACTCAAATCTATAATAGAGTCCCGGAGTATAAAATAATTCCCCCCAAAAAGGTGTGATGAGTTTGACCTCCCATCCTCTCGACCAATGCAAATTCTTATGTCTCATCAGTCCATAACTAATGGGAACCTTCCTTTGGAAAGTAGGTCCAAATGGATATAGAATCATTGAATGTTTCCGGTTCTATGAATAAACCTATTAGAAACTGATTGGAATGTTTGAACCTTAAACAAAAAAGGTCATCTGCATTTTCAGAAGAAACAAAAATGGTGAACTCGATGTGAATCCTTAACCAAGTTAAAATGATGTCTTACTTATTTGTTAGGACCCTATTTAACTTAATGTGAGGGACAACAATGAAATGAATAACATATGCGCGCATCCAAAATATGTAGTCTGGACAAACATATCTTGATTAGGTCTGTTATATCAAACAGGAACTCTTTTCCATGATCTCTCTGCATTACATAAATGGCATATTTCAAATTCACACCTGTGAATGCCTCGACCACTAGTCCTGCTGGATCCTCGTCCACTATGAGGATGAAATCACCTACTCTGTGTCTTCAACGCTGGGTCTCAAATTAATTAGTTAAGGAAATTCGTCAACATGGTACCATTCCAACTTTGGAGGCTTCTCGAAATGTCCTCCAAGTTAACAACTCACCCTGGTTTTCTGGATAGAAATGACCAGTGGTCATGAAGCAGGTGGTTCCAACCACCGTCTCCATTTTTTTGGGTCATTATCCACGGAACACAATCATCAGTCCCTCCCATATTATGGGGAGGTGAATGAAAAGGTCACTCAAGGCCTTCATTCAAGAAAACAGGAGTCATTCCCAAGGGGTACCATCAATAATCGCTTCCAGACTCATGTGGTAGTGAACCCTCAACATGATGAGGTTATCTCCTTTAGGGGTTCGGCTCAAGTTCCTCAGACCAGAGCACGCAAGACGAACCTTCAGAGGCGAAATTCGGCCAATAGAGAGCAAGTGATTACATAATCCACCTCCGTAGAAGTACATCAAGACAACTTGATGGCAAAAAACAAGAACGCATATACACCCATTTGTCCTAATGTTACTGCCCAGCAGACTTGTCTGACAGTAACACGCCAATCCCCCCAGGCAATTCCGGCAGAGTGTTATAGGCAGGCATATACACATGTTTATAATTCATCAGCTAGTCAGTAGGCTCATCTGGCTGCAAGCAAAGAAACTCGCCAATCAAATGCGGTGGGGAAAAATCAGTATGAATATACACCTACAATTCATCGGCCCAACCAACATTCTAGTTTGGTAGTACCAGAGATGTCAATTGGAAAGAATCAATGAAAAGAAGGAGGAAGACACAATTTTCTGCCCCCACACATGAGTAATATCAGAATTCACTAGCCGAAAATGGAGGACAGGAGTAGTCACATACACCAACTCCAAGCATGGAATGGATGAATATTCCCATTCCAGCAGCTGATGTCACCATGAACATTCTGACAACGGTGAAAGAGAAAAAGAAAATATCTACCCATATTCTGGATGCCTGTTAGAATATTATAACAACTTCATCATCACAGGGAAGGAATCATAAATCTATCCCTATAAGTGGAGTGACTCATCCACATGACACCTCAGAGCAGATACACACCTCTGTTCCAGTACAAGAGGGTTGTGGGGCATACTCCCCCATGTCATACGGGCAATCAAGTCTGGCACATACACCCGATTTGAATAGAGATAATCAGCCTAACCTAACTACTTCTCCTAATTAGGCACATACACCTGCCCATAATAACCACCTTTGTAAACAAGAGGTTTCCAAAGTGAGTAAGATGGCGTCTAAGAAAAAGACATGTCCAGCACATTCAAAAAATAAAGAGCCAACCTATAATAAGGCCTTGCTCGATGCTGGAGTTCTTGAAGCTCTTAGACAATTATCTGTGGCAACTCAAGATTATAATCTCTCATTTCCCAATAGTGGGAACAATAATTCCGAAATTCTCCATCAGACACTTCCTCATGAAGGCTTGCTCCCTGACAGTTCGGTCGATCTCAAAGTATCATCTTCATATGAGAGCCACGATAACCCTCTACATGGCCTAAAGATCAAGGAGAAAAAGGTTTCATATTTTGTTGTAACCCACTGTGGTGGTCCTCCCCATGATGATGAATTTAGCTACGAAAGTCCTCTCCACGGTAGTAATTCACATTGCCTGGAAAAATATTCAAAGGACAATGCAATAACGAGAAAGCCCTCTTATCTTGAGGCACATGGAAATGTGAAGCCAGTCATGTATAATGATTTACCGCTAGCAGGTTGAATACATTATCAATCAGAAGATAGCTCGGGGTGTAGTTCATTCTCCGAACCACCCCTGGGTCATGCATCTTCTAATTTGATAAATGAATTCTCTACTGATCTTGTTGAATCTGATGAAACAACAAAGAAGCACCAACTTTGGACTAATCAGGTAGAATAATATTCATCGAATGATAAGGAGGAAGTGCTGAATATGATAAAACAACTGGTGAAAGGTGAAGTACCAGTCATGTTTTGGCCTTTGGTTGACTCTTATTATGATATTCCAGAAATGTTGATGTAAGATTGTATTCACGATATTCGTCTCAACATGTGAAAAACTCTTTGTCACTTAAAAGTGAAAATATTATCTTATGATGAATATGAAAATCATGTTAGGATTATATAAGTGTTACAACGCCAAATTTATATGGCATCTCTCTCAGTTTACCGACATCCAAAGTATGAAAAGCAGCAGAGAGCCCTTCAACATTCATGCTTTGGCACACTAAAAAGGTTTCACCAGTTAATTACCAATTCCCCATCTGGTATTCATATCAGGGGATGGGGTGTTCATGGAGTACTGCATTTCACTATTCTCTCTAGTCAACACATCCCACCAAAAGTGGTCTCATAAAATGTTATTTCCCATGGTCGGCCACAACCAATTGGTTTTTTTCTGTAATCAAAGGATTTCTTAGGAACAGGCCTCAAGTAGTTATTCCCAAAGTTAGGAATACAAAGAACAAGTTCTCGAATTACTCTTGCATCAAGAAAATGAGAATATCAAAAATGCTTCTCGTTTAGAGCATGCACATCATCAGGTGACAGAAGTGTTAGAAATCATCCAACATTCATTTGAGCCAGGTGATTTGAGTAGATGTAGGTTGATGCATCCGGCTAATTTCTAGAGTAAAGTTTACAAAATCAAGAGAGATTTTAAGAAATTCTCAGATGTAGCAGATCAAGAGCCACCTCATCTTGTCAGGCTTGGGACTCTTTTAGCTCAACCCTTGGGATCAACTGATGGGATTCGAGGAGTTGATAAGGTAAAGAAGGAACAGCCCTAGTCCACCGGACTTGGGAGTTTTTGAAATCCTCAATATCTTCCCCAACGAAATTAAGTCTTCTCTAGATTAGGGAAGAAGCCACAAGAGGAACGCAGAGCTGAATTATCAGAGGATTCCCTCCAAATTATGGGTAATCAAGAAGATCATGAGGGATCAACTCAACAAAAGGAAATGTCTCATAAAGGACATAGAAGAAGAAAATATCGTAGAAATGCTGACAAAAGGACTGTAATGTGTTATGCATCGATAAATGTTATCAATTCCATTGTCACTGATCCCCCAGAACATGAGGTTCACTCAGAAGAATCAGATGAAGAAGTTTCTATTCAAGAATATGTACACACAGAAGTAAATGAAGAAGGTGTGCGTACTAGAATCCGGAGGGCTGCCTAGAGGCAATATATTCCTTTGAGTAATTCCCTTATATACTCCAGAAAGGAACATGCTAAGGAAAAGGGTAAAAGTCAGGTTACACCCCACCCAACATCTGGAGAAGGCCAGTCACTCTCATTATAGGAAAGGTTCTCACAACAAGAGTCAGAAATGAAGGAGTTAATGACTTTGAATGAAGAACTACTTCAAGGTAGTTTTCCTCCTAAGCATGATGGAGTCAGTCTGTCAAGGGAATTCATTGCAGTTACTGGGATGGATCAAGAATATCCTTCTTTACTACTACACCCTCACAGGTCCAATCTTGTGGGTCATGCGCAAAAATAACTGGTAGTGCTACCATCAGTTGCAGTACCAGTCACCACACATGTCCAAACTCTAGTTATTTCACCTGCTCAGGTACAAGATCAACCAAATATTTCTCAAAAATTAATGACCACCATTGAGTCATTAGCAGCTCGGTTGGAAGCTATGGAAGGAAAGAATGCACAAATTCAACTAGAAAAGAGAGCTTACCCTAAATGGGTGGATGAAATTCCTCGCCCATAAAATTTTTCAAGTACCACATTCCCAATTTTTAATGTTTTGGGAGATCTAGAAAAACAATTAAGACATTTGTTTTCTCATTGTAATCCCATGATGGTAACTCATCAACAACAAGAAGCAGTTAATCTCAGTTTTTTTGTACAGTCATTACAAGGGCCTGATTTTGTCTGGTATACAAGCTTGCAATCCTGATCAATTACTGGGTGGGAATATCTTCATGAAAGATTTCTCCTTAAATTCAGCTCAACATTTCCAAAGATGATAGTTTTCGATCATAGCAATTGTAAGAAAAGGGATAATGAAAGAGTTTCAGATTTCATTGCTCACTGGAAGGGATTAACATATTCCTTAAGCATAGCACTCCCTCATGAAGACTTTTTGCCAATCTGTGTGGAAAATTTGCGAGATGAATTATGTACACCATTGATCCCTGTGAAATACACAGGAGGTTTTTGAGACCATACTTCAATTGCCCAGTAGATTGAAGACTCTCTTACAAAGACTAAGGCTAAAACTTGTGTAATTCCATCAGTTCCAGGAAAGAGAATGGGGAATGCAGAGAATGCGACAGCTACACTTAAACAATAACCTATACCTTCTTCCACTTCAAAACCTTCATCATATCGATGGGCTCCACCTATTGAGCATGAGCAACAATGGATGCCTCGTCATGATGATCAAAAATATCAAAGGCATAAATAGTTTGAATATTTTAAAAACAATTTTTATTCTTTCTGGAATGAACAAGTTCTGGGTTACTTAATTTCGGATCTGGAAAAAAATATTGGTTCTGTTTCCAAGGCCTAAAACGGGCACCGCCCCACCAAACGGCACAACCTGAACAGGATAATCAGGAAGAATCTTCATCATTTGGAGAATTAATCATTGGTTCTGATAACATGATTCATTTAATAGATCCTTATGCTAGTCGCAGTTTTGATCTTGATGAGCCTGAGTTCCCTGTATCAAACAGAGGAATTATTGGAGTTTCCAGAGGTTTAGGATACAGGGGATGAAATGGATATTTCATAAGTGACTATTCCAATCCTACCCTTGCTAGAACTATATATACAATAGAAACTCGTGGCAAAGCCCTTCAACGGGCTCAAAAAGAACAAGAAAGTTCTTCCACGCATGGAAAATTCTGTCCTGGTATAGTTATTTTGGAATATCGATTAGAGGTTACACCTTCTTCATCTCAGCAAATAAATAGTCCTTTTCAGTCTAATATTCCAAATCCAGGAGTATTATTTACAACTCCTACCCTGATCTAAGATGCATCTACTTCCAAATCATCAACTTCTAAGGAACCTACGAAACCACATGTTCATGTTGGGAAAAACTGACCTTCGGAAAAAAAGTATGATGTCTTGAAACATTTCGCCCATGTATCGGCCATGATATCAATTATGGATGCCTTGAATTTATCAAAGGATCTTCGGGAGGCACTCATTGAGGCTTTGTCATGTCCTTAGGAATTCAAAACTAAAATTGTTGCGGTTGAAGTCTACCATATAGAGAATGATCATGTAGAATGCTTTGCAGTGAAATCTTTTACAGATGAAGATGAAGACGATTTTATGCATGGACATATCAGGCCTTTGTATTTATCTATAAAGTTCAATGATGTAGACATTCGACGAGATTTCATTGATAATGGTTCAGGAGTCAACCTCATCCCTATTCATACATGTCGTCTATTGGGCCTCACTGAATCTGATTTATATCCTTCTAAATTGATGTTGCAAGGATATGATAAAAATGAACAAGAACCTCCGGGTGAGATTACAATCATAACTCAGTTTGGAGACCCGATATCCAGTTCATATTTCATGGTTGTTCGTCATGACATTGCCTTCAACATTTTTCTAGGAAGACCTTGGCTACATCAACATGCGGCTATACCTTCATCATACAATCAATGTCTCAAATATTGTTTCAATGGTCAAATTGGGACATTGTACGGTGATAAATCCCCATTCAAAACATGTGAATATCAATACATTGAGGCAGAATTCTATCACATGGAGGGAAAGGAGATATCCACAACAAAGGAGGTTACCAAAATTAATGCTCTATACAGTTTGGAAAAGATTCCAGTAAACCCATTTACACATGTCAGTACAGATTATGTGTTGCCTATTAGTCAAATTGATAGGATAGACTCAAATCTAAATACTATTATGGAAACTTCTATAATTTCAATTACGACAACCAAGCCAGACATCATGGTACAAATTGTTTATTCATCAGGAAATGATGAAAATCTCAAATGGAGATGTCTTTATTTCATCTGCTGAAATCCAGCAATTCTGTAATTCCTCAACTAGGACAGAAGAAGTTATAGAAATGTCAGAGATAAATGATGATGTTGATTCTCAATCCATCATCTCCTCTTTATTACACAGGGATGACCCTTCATCATGAATAGGGTCAGAAATGGTAGCCTTTTCTTCAAGAAGCTCAAATTATAACTTTTCTCCTGATCATGGAAATTCTACTTCATTATCTACAATGCATGTAGAAACAAAATAAGAGACACATATTGAAGAAGAAGAGGAAGATCTTAGGGATGCTCCTCCAGCATTTGAAGAAGGTATCTCTGCCATTGTTGATGAACTGGAATAAATAAATCTTGGAACAAAAATAGATCCACGCCCCACTTTAATTAGTGTGTCCATGACTCTTAAAGAGAAAGAAATGTATATTTAATTTCTAAAGAAATATTAATGTGTATTTTCTTGGAATTATACAGAAATTCTAGGACATGATTTTGATGTTTCTACTCATCATTTGGGTTTTCCAGAAGAATATCTAGGATTCAAGCAAGCCGCAGGAAGAACACACCCAAATTATGCCTCCAAAATTGTAGTTGAATTGGATAAGATTATCAAGGCTAACTTCATTAGAGAATATCAATATCCCAAATGGTGGCTAATATTTCCCCTGTGAAAAATAATACTGGACAAATTAGAGTTTAAATTGATTTTAGAGAGCTTTACCAGCATTGTCCCAAGGATGATTTTCCAGTTCTAATCACAGAACACTTAATTGATGCAACATTTGGCTATAAAGAACCTTCTTTCATGGATGGATATTCTGTGTATAATCAAATCTGAATGGCTCCAGAAGATGAATAATCTATAGCCTTCAAATCCCCTCATGGTGTGTTTTACTATCAGGTAATTCCCTTTGGCTTGAAGAATGCAGTTGCAACATATCAACATGCCATACACCGTATCTTAAAACCCTTTTTAGAGAAATTTTCAGAATGTTATGTGGAAGATTTGGTGGTTAAATCCAGACAATGTTCTAATCACTTTCCTGATTTGGAAATCATATTCCACAAACTTCGACAACAAAATTTGAAGATAAACCCCTTAAAATGGGATTTTGGGGTAACCTCAAGAAAATTTCTCATCTTTTTTGTACGCCA
Organism: Viscum album; assembly: GCA_963277665.1. NCBI lineage: Eukaryota > Viridiplantae > Streptophyta > Magnoliopsida > Santalales > Viscaceae > Viscum > Viscum album. The sequence goes on along the minus strand of OY728133.1, from coordinate 70,815,762 downwards.
TCATGGTAACGAAGTTGATCCTGAGAAGAAAAATCAATCCTTGTTATGTCACCTCCTCGAAATTTTAAATAATTGAGTATACTTCAAGGACACTTTGCCTATATTCGGCGTTTCATTGCCAATCTGGCAGGAAAATGTTTACCCTTCACCAAATTAATGAAGAAGGGAGTCACTTAATAGTGGACTGAAGAATGTCAAGAAGCATTCAATATACTTAAGAAATATCTCTTGAGGCCAATGGTATTAATTCCACCTATTGAAGGAAGACCACTTATTCTTTATGTAATAGCTTTAGAGTTATCATTAGGTACCTTCCTTGCCCAAAAGAATGATGATGGGAATGAAAACAACTTTTACATTATTAGTCATACAATTCATGAGGTAGAAACTCGATATTCAAATATTAAAAAGTGTTGCCTATTGTTAATCTTTGCAGTTCAGAAATTGAGACACTACCTGTAACATCATGAGGTGTAATTGGTATCTCGCAATAACCTGCTCAAATTTATCCTTAGCCGTCCAATGCTTACAGGACGTTTGGGAAGGTGGGAAGTTATTTTGTAGCTGTTTGATATCTAGTATGTGTCTCAAAAGGCAATAAAGGGCCACGCTCTGTCTGATTTCCTTACTGAACACCCTTTAATAGAAGATACATCTTTATATACTGATCTTCCTGATGAGGAAGTGTTCTCTTTTCAAGATATTTTTTAAACATGGGAAATTTACTTTGATGGTTCTTCCAGAAGTACAATATGGAAGAAAACAGAGGATCCTAAATTCAACAAATTTGGGTTAGGAATTTTACTTATTTCCCCAGAAAAGTCAGTTCTACCCTATTCCTTATTATTGTTAGAAGGTGGTACAAACAATGAAGTATAATATCAAGCTCTCATCGCAGGGTTGGAGTTGGCGCTTCTGACATAGGTGAATCACCTAAAAGTTAAAGGTGATTCAGACTTGGATATCAAAAAAGTCAACTGGGACTATGCAATCAGAAAATAAGAGTTAATCCCTTTGTATGATTTTTTTATAGAGTTAATGGCAGAATTTCTTTTGGAACTGACATTTTCTTATGTCCTGGGATCAGAAAATTCTCAAGCTGATTCACTAGCTAATGTAGCCACAGCTCTGGTAGATCCAAATCGGGGAAAAACAATCATCATTATTTCCCACCATCGTACAATTTCACCTTATGTTCAAATCAGAACAAAGGAAATCAATGAAATTAGTCCCATTTAAGAACCATATTGTCATACTACAGGATGGATGATAGCTAGCAGGGAATACCTTCAAAATGGAACACTCCCACCTGATAGAGTCGAGAAAGAACAAATCCAGCGACATGTGGTCCATTTTACTCATTATGATAGCCCTGATCACATAGAAAAAATTCTCTACAAGAGAGGTTTTGATGAAATTCTCTTCAGATGTATTGATGGTGAAGAGACAATGGATTTCATGAATGAAGTACATGCAGGAGTCTGTGGTTCCCACTAGTATGGACATAGACTGTTTGATCAAGTTCGAAGGGTTGGATACTTCTGGCATTCAATGATATAATATTGTGTTAATTTCACTAAGAAGTGTCATTCTTGACAAGTATATTCCAATTTCATTCATCAACCCCCAATGTTTTCTTCATACAGCTAAATACTCATGGCCATTTTCAACAAGGGATATGGATGTAGTAGGACCATACCCTTCAACTACATCCAAGTAGTTTAATTATATTCTTACTGCTACTGACTTCTTTTCCAAATGGGAAGAAGAAATACTTATCAAAGAAGTTAGTTCTAAAAGCATTGTTAGCTTTATCAAGTCTAACATCATTACCAGATTTGGTTTCCTCATACCATATTGATGGAAAATGTTACCAACTTCTGTTCATATGAGGTAAAGAAGTTGTATCAAGAATAAAACATCAAATCCAACCATTCATATCGGTATCATGAAGTAGACAATGGCCAAATAGAAGCCTTCAGTAAGACTCTTTCAAACATACTACAAAAGATGGTGGATAAAGATAAGAAATCATGGCCTGATAAGCTTTTTCATGCTTTTTGGGATTATCGGAGCACCACCCGCACTCCTACATGGTCAACTCCATATTCATTGGTATATGGAACAGAAGAAGTCTTTCCCATTGAGGTTCAATTACCGTCGCTCAGAGTATCCATTTGTGATAATTCATCTACAGATGAACAATCACAAAAGTGATTGGATGAATTGAAATGATTATATGAAAAAATATTGCGCACCATACAACACTTGGAAGTCTATCAGAATCGAATAGCTTGAGCTTTCAACAAAAAAGTTCATCCTCATTCATTCATTCAAGGAGAATTTGTATTGGTCCTTAGAACTCTAATGATACTAGGGAAAAAGCCTCCAAATCTTGAGCCAATGTGGGAAGGACCTTACTCAATATATAAGGTCTACTCCAATGGAGCTTATTCTTTAATCTCTATGGATGGAGAACTCATTACAACTCCAACCAATACAAGATTCTTGAAGTAGTATTTTTTGTAACACAAATTCACCATCTTCCTAGCTACATGATGCTAAATTGTACAACATTGGTCCATGCATATGACCTTAAATTCCTTTATTCCTTACTACAAGACTTAAAACAACATAGTCCACATTGTCCTTACTGCAAGACTTTAAACTGTATGGTCCCTCTATCATCCAACACGACGTTAAACTATGTCCCATTTGTCCTACATGATGTTCAACTATGAATCATTAGGGTTGTTGTTACCTCTTGTTTCTCACACCGAGTATTACTCACATGAGATTAGAGTAAACTTCAACCATAACACCCTCTCTGGGCTGCTAACCATGCGTATATCCCAACAACATTTTTAGGTCGTTGTCCTCAAGTACAACTCGATCTCCAATTCATTCTCAATTGAACTACACGGACTTTGATCCTTTCATTCTAGGCAGGGTAAATTGGAAACCTCCTAAGGTTCAATCCCAAAACTAATCTCTTCACGCCGGTTCACCTTCGTCTCATAAGATGTTGATCCGTGAAGCAGACCAAAACCAATATCTTCACGTCAGTTCACCTCCATCTCATACAATGTTGATCCGTGAAGTAGGCCAAAACCAATCTCTTTACGTTGGTTCACCTTCGTCCCACATGACTTTAAACTGTGTACATCCCTTTTGTCCCTGCTACATGACACTAAACTGTGCAACACCATCGTCCTTGCTATATGATGTTAAACTATACAGTACCCCATTGTCCCTCGCCTGAGAGGGAATCATCATTGACATTGATCTTCAATCATGTCATATTTTCAAAACTATTTGCATATATGGTAATTCTCGAACATTTAATCTTGGGTCAAACCATCATTGAACTAAAGTCCCCTTTCACCCTTCACTTGTATGAACCAAATCTATACAGAGGGTATTTCAAGAACTATGTATGGATTAATTACCATCCTTATGGGATATGTAAGAATGTTCCAGCATCCCTCAAATCTAGCCCCAAGTCTTTGGGCCTAGCCCCAAATTCCACTTTTATCCCCTTGGCTGAAAAGTCTCCCTGTGAAAACATGAATGTGGTATAAGAAACCTGGTCTTCATTCACATCAGGTTTATAAAACACACAATGTGTAATCCTCATTATGGTCTGAACACTACGACCCTAAACTAATATCTCCTACAATCTCATTCCAGATGACGTCAATTGTATTTCAAGAACTATGTATGGATTGATTCTTATCCTTATGGGATAAGTAGTGAAGTCTAGCATCTCAATTCAGGACCCAGCCACAACATGATTATGGTTAGCATTGGTCTATGTATCTTCTTCATGCATTGGATAATGCCCATTTTGGTGTGTCATACTCCTAACCTTAAATACTTCCAGATCACTATAACCCTTTTCTTGACTTCTGGTCGTAAAATGTTTCATACCTAGGAATTCTTTTTCCTGACTATGTAGCACGTTCCCTTAGGCGGCCTTGCATAAGTAGTCTACATAATGGACCTGTCAACAAAAAGATGCTATTATTTGACTATGCAGCCAATTTCCTTAAGTGGTCCTACATAATTCACCCCCCTAACAGGTTTTTTAAATAGTTGTAATTTCATTCTTTGGAGGAAACCCTATTTTGTACTTATTGGTCTTAACGACAATATGTAGGGATCCGCAACAAATAGCCATCCTTAACATATTTGTCCCATACTCTTTTTCATGATCTGAATGTATTTCAAGTCTATGGTGGATATTTACCTTCCCCACGTTTGGGTTAGACCTTTGCAGGAGTGACATTCATCCAATTCTTTGACAATCTTGATTAAGAATATCCTCTCCATATTCAAGCACCCCTCTCCATACAGCAAACTCTATGATTTGGAGAATTTGAATCTCCATAAACTTCCACTGGCTTTTTAGCAATAGGAAAGTAAAATTTCATAAAGTTCTTTTGCCTGACTATGCAGCACGTTCCCCTAGGTGGATTTGCTTAAGTAGTCTACATAATGGACCTTTCATTGAAAAGATGCTATTATTTGACTATGCATCCAATGGCCTTAAGTGGCCCCGCATAATCCAACCCCCTAACGGGTTTGTTAAATAGTGGTAACATCACTCTTAGGAAATACTTCCTCTAATGCCTTTTAGCCCTTTTCTCATATCATCCCTCAGATTCAAAATTTCTTAGGTCATGGTTTACATGTTTTCCCCCATACTTGAATGTGGTAATATGTTTTCAAATAAATTATCATGGAATTGAGTCAATTTTAATCCATTCAATCAAAGCTATACGACCTTTAAATGTTATCCTTTTTTATATCTGACATGCATGACTTTGAGCTTCCAATAAAAGATAGGGTACTCATTAAATTGGGAACCTATAAAAGGAACTCTAAAAAAAGTCGAGTCCCAGCTCGCTAAACGTACATTTTTTATGATTTAGGCGATATTGAGCAATAAAAAGATTCAAAGTTTGTAGGGTTATTTTTATAATTCTATAAACAATAAAACTATGATTACTAGGCCCATTGGATTAGGTAAAAATTTAAATCAATTCACAAGAGGATTCATGTACAAATTATTGAATGTGAAATGTCTTTTCCATTAATTCAAAAAATTAGAAGAACTATCCATAGATCGTATTATCTTCTCTTTTTCAAGGAATTACAAGAGGCTTTCAATATAACTCTTCATTTGATTTACGACATCTCGAGCATCATCAGCAGCCACTTGAAGTTCATTCACTCGACCGACTTCACTCTTTTCATCATGATGGAGTGCTCTCTTGGTATCCGCAATGGCTTTCATACGATTCATTTGAACTTCATCCGGTGAATTGTTAAGCTGGTCAAGTTCTCCAGAAACAACATCTAATTATTATTAAAGGTGCACCTACTGGAAAACATTCTCCTTGTTCTTATGCTTCTGCTCCTTTAACTTTGCAGCATGATCGACCTCATCTTGGGACACTTCAGCCTCAAATTCACTGATATTGGTCAACAACCTTTCTCTAGTCAGATCATGAGGGTACTTTTGCTCATACTCTCTCCTTAAGATTACTTCTTTCACCATGGCATGGATCTCTTGATTACCAAAACCACCAAGTATCATTATTATGAACAAGGATGATAGTCGTGGGATCTTCGAAGACAGCAATTCAAGAGGCACTTCAGATATAATCTTTTATATATTCTTCCATGCCTTGCGATGTGATAATTAGATCGCATTTTGTACCTCCAGGTCCGATTCAGCATCACTATCATAGGAGGGAATACAGTCAGGGATTAATGAACTTAAATAAGTGTCTTGTTCTACTTCATCCCCCCTAACCCTTGTTACTTCACATTCTACTCCCGTTGGGGCGGAGGCTGAGGCTTCACCTCCAGATTTAGCCACTAAAGTTGATGGCCCTGCATAGTCAATTGAATGTTTTGGTTAATTTAAAAAGGACAAAAAAATTTGATTAGCTTCCTTGAAAATTAAGTATAGCGACAAATATTATTATCTCTTACCCAACGGTAGATCAGTAGCATGGGAAGGCTCCTCCCCATCTTTCCTAGCTTGAACAGGATTTTCAAGATGGGTTTTAGGAAGCTCTGCCGGGTTAAGATCTACTTGAGCTAACATCTCTAAAATAATGGGGTTTTCTCTACCCCCTTCAGGCATTGGCAGGTCAGCAGCTTGCTCAGACGTAACTGCACATTTCAACCAATCATGGTCAGATATGTAATAAGAAATTTTTAATAGCACGATGGATAACACTCACATCCAAAATCTTTTAAATCACATGGTAATTTAACATGATCTAATATTTCTTCAAAACATGCAACAAGTTTCATCATTTCATCTAGTGATATCTCAGATTCCTGGTTAGTCTCAGCAGTGGGAGAATTTGATGAGTCTTCTTGGCGACCCTTATCCTGCGGCCTCTGACCCCAGACATCTTCTTCATAGAAAATTGTGGTGTCAGTTGCAGTGGCCGCCAAATGTTATGGTGCAGGTGTGGAACCTAATGTATCACAGAATGGAAGTCAGTTGATGTTTTCATTCAACGTTCTATGAAGTATTGTTAATTTACCAGAAGCAGGCTCTTCTCTCCTTGCAACAGAAATAGGAGCAGCACTGGGAACAGATGCTGGCTCTTCTTCCGGAGCAGCCAGGTCAGCATGAATTTGTGACTTTTCACCAGCACCCTCCGTCGTCCTCAGAGGAGGGTCATTCCTCTCCCTCAAATGGGAAACTGAGGAAGCCCCTGCAATCCCATGAAATATGAGCAATCTTATAATGAGTTAGGATTCCTGATTATCCGAAAGACTTACCAATACTGATTAAGAATTTAGTTTTGGACTTCTTCCTTCGATGTCTTTGCTTCTTTGACATATTGGGTGTGTTGACATCATCAACTCAAAATACAGGTATTGGAGTGTGAAATGACCTTTCTAACTCCTTGTCCATGGTTTGTTTACCTTGAGATACCTCACCCGGCTCGCGAGAAGATTTAGTAGCTCTGACAGCAGTGCCACTAGGGATATACTGTCATGAAGGAACCTCAATAGTTCCATTCTTTACAAGTTTCAGGATGAAGAAAGAAATTTCATTGAGTAACAAAGCTTTAACTGAAATCAAGTTGCAAAGAAAATAAGGAAAGAGACTTACATCTTCAAGAGTCACGTAATCATGCCACTCCTCATCTATGGAATAACTAGTCCCCTCGGTGGTTCCACGATCCATCATTTCCTTCACCGGCTTGGTGATAGAAATGGAATCATCAATGGAATATATGAGCATCTCCAGATCTCTGAGGTAAGCCCGCACTTCATCGGGGTTATCCCTGAAACAGATATCAGTAGAAGGCCAAAGATTCCCTACACTAGGGATATATAGCCCTTCACATAAGTCCATCCAGGTGGTTTCAGCATCGCAATATAAACTCCTCCAGTTCTCGACAGCCTCTAGTTGTAGATATTCAGAATGTGCACTAGAAGGATGCGAGGAGGGTCCTACAATCTTGGACATCAACTTCTTCCTAGTTCATACAATCACATATAAAGGATATGAAAATAAAACTTGTTTCTCTATAAAATAATAGTGATTAAATTTCCTCAATGATATAACTCACCAGGAGTCGATGGAGTAGGTATCTTAACTCTGGAAGGAGGATTATATATGGAATGAGGCCGCTTTGACGCATGTCACGCCTCATCATCCCCGTCCTGGGAATCCGACGAATCGGCCCCGAGTGAAGAACCCGGTGAATCAACTCTGGGTGAGGAAGAGTCACCTTCTAGATGAAGGGTTTCATTCCAGACAGTTCTCTTTTTTGTCCCCACCTAAGGAACCAAATGATTCAGTACCCCTTCAGGGTATGATGTTACCGAGTTCTCGGCATACCATGTAGTCAAGTGACTCATTGATCCAGCAACTGGTAGATCAAACATTGCCTCGGTCTTCCCCATAGCTGTCAGCAAGAAAAGTTGTCGGGAAACCATTGGATGCTGTTATGACCTGACATGCATAGGAGGGGATATAACAATATGATGCAGACACTTGAATTGGAATGCAAATATATATGGAGCATAGGCCTTGCATATAATCTCTCTGTCAAATCTAATGGCCAATACACCATCTCTACATGCTAGTATGTAAGACCTCAATTCCATGCTAGCTGTTTCATCATCAACCAACCACCCAGTTGGTGGGTTTCCTCAAGAAAGAAATGGAATTCCTTGAACATGCTCAGCCTCACCTTCATATCATAGGGGTTGAGGGACAATGGAAAAATTCCAAAATATTCCTGCACTGATGGCCTAAAAGAACTTCTAGGAACCTATACTCCGCTCTGTATAGCATATTTCTTGAAGTGAGTGGCAATCTATCCCCAAAAAACATGGAATGGTCCCACTATTCTCAAAAGAAACTTACCAATATAGACATGGAGTAAGCTCATGTGAATCTTCGCCAAAATTTTGGTGGCCAACCCAACCATTTTCCTCTCATCCAACTTAGCTGCAAAAACTAAGGTCCCTTTCCTGACGCCTCCTTTCAAATACCTAACTGGAAGAAGATAAACACTGATCCACAAGGCTAGGAAGCCCGCCAAATGGGTCTTTTCTAGCATTGTTTGATCCACTTCATACCCCCACCTTTAAAATTCTCCCACTTCCAGGGTCGGCCAGAATGTGCCAAGAGCACCCCTCTTCTCTATTCTAGGGTAGATGGTAGGATGAGTATAGGTGGGCCCCTTCTCCTTCTTCATGATTAGAAACATATCAATCTAGTCCTCTGGATGAATATCCTTTCTAGAATGAGTTTTGGAGGTCTTTGAATTCTTGAGCTTGTGGAAAATTATCAATAATTCTCGATCCAAAGCCAGAGTCTTCTCTGAATCATTCCAAGTCGCCTTATAGGGAATGAATTCACCATACATATCACCAAAAATTGGAGCCCCTGAGATCTTGTAGACATCCCAGAAACTGATTCCTACTTCTCTATGATCCATATGGAAAGAATTGGTTTCTCGGCTCCAGCGGCTGATTAGCTCTGGCACAAAATTATCATTCTTGTAGACATATGTCTGCCCAAACCAGGCGAATTCATATATTGCAGCTCCTTTCAGATCCTCAACAAACTCTGCGTAGGTTTGTCTCACCCAATATGCCCACATCCAAGTCGCCTTCAAACCTCCTCCGAGATAGAAATCCTAGCTATTTTTCCATCCCATGGATTGATCCATCAAAGAATTTTGGAAGATTGAGGGATAACAATGTGGTTGAAGCTCTATCTTGTGAGGTTTTAGATCTGGGTCACAAAAACTATGATGCATTATGTAGGCCTTCTCCATTATTCTAGCATTAACAAATGACCCTTCAACTGAAAATTTTTCTAATGAAAAGTTGGTGTAAATTTGAATCAAAGAATGCGGGAGATAGTTCATTGGCTCTAGAACGTTGACTCCTTTTAGAAGACCATGGACACATAAAGGCAAGTAAATTCTCTATGGAAAATTAAGATGATACTTCTTCAAGTAATTGGCCAAATCTGGGAGAGTGATGTTGCAGATATCATAGTAATCATGGCCAAAAATGTTCATCATGTCATCAATCCTCTTGCTAGCCAACTCATAAGCCGATCCAATTATTTTCAAAGCCATTGAATCTGCACAAAAATCAAATAATTTATTTTTAAGTAAGTTGGTTTTTCATAAAATTGGTGAATAAATTGAAAAAAATGGATAAGGAATTAGGGCGCACAAGTCTAATTCGGTCGTGCAAGTTTTACCGTTCTAGTACTGGAGTGCAAGTTAGAAATAGACTGAGGAAGCATGACACAACAAACAAGAAGTGCGGATGAGAAAAATGACCAAAAACTTGTGCGATGAGAGTGAGAAGCTTTGGAAGCTAGGTGATATTTGTGGTAATGATGCCTATATATATAGGCTAGGCCGTACCCCTGCCCGCAGGAACCTATGCGCCAGAACAATACCTGCGCGCTTACTACTTGCACGTTGTGGCACCTTCTTTCTCGTTTTCCTTAGAGTCAAATTGTCCTTCCTTTTTCAGACCCGACTCTGAGGGGGGACTTTTGTTGATTCTACATTCCATCACAAAGTCTAACAAATGGAAAAGGAAATTCCTTAAGCACAAAGAGAGTCATCCTTTGAAGAACATCAAAAATTGACGAAGGCATGAACACAGAACCTTTTAAACATGGGTTGAGCAAGTTTCTTTAGGGTCGTTCAAGTCACTTGCGCGCCACATATAGGTCACACAAGTGACTTGAATGCAATATTATTTTTTCTCCCAAGGTGCTCAGTGGCCTATAAATACCCCCTGTGGGCCCCCCATTTCAAGGACGAAAAAAATCCAAAACTCACATTCAAGCTATGGTCGCCCAATTCTCTATCTGAAGTATTCTGAACACATCTAACGTAATTATTTACCTAAAATGGAAGATCTAAAGTGAAAGAATGAGGCATAAGTATTAAAACTCATTAATACTTTCATGCCTAAGTAAACAGTCGTTTTAGAGAAGTGATGATACTTGCACACCACCTTTCCCTCTCAAGGAAACTTGTGCGCCGCCCATATGAAATCCTCTAGGGATGATACTAAGGGCTCCAATTCAAAGTCGCGCAAGTATAAATTCAGAGGTTCTTCGTCCCCCAAGTGAACTCATTCCGCGGAAGTATACTTTCATGACCAGGACTTGCGCCCTAGACCAATTCTTGTGCGCCTCACTCCAATTAACTTCCTTTCCTCAAATTCACCTCTCCTCTTTAATATTTATCCTTCAAAACTTTGTTAAATCCATTTGTGGCATGGTTTCGTTGTTAGATTCCTTATCTAAAACGAATTCTGAGAAGTTCTTTTGATATGGGGCTCCTTCTCAGGAGTAATCCCAAAGTCTCAAGTCCCCTTAACCTGGGTCTCCTTTTGAGGATTAAGCCCCAGTTATAATTTCCCTTAACCTGGGCCTCATTTTTAGGAGTAAGACCCAGTCATAATTTTCCTTAACCTAGGCCTCCTTTTTAGGAGTAATCCCAGTATTAATTTCCCATAACCTGGACCTCCTTCTCAGGAGTAAGCCCCAAGTCTCAAGTCCCCTTAACCCGGGCCTCCTTTTCAAGAGTAAGTACCAGGTCTCAAGTCCCCTTAATATGGTCACCCTCCTTAGGAGTAAGCCCCAGTATTAATTTCATTTAAACTTTTGGTCTCCTTCTCAAGATTAAGTCCCAGCCTTATTTTTTTTTGATTTGGGCTTCCTTCTCAGGAATAAAACCCAATCATATGTCCCTCTTAAATTGTCGGCTTCCTTTTCAGGAGCAAGTCCCATGTTAAAATTCCAAATCTCCATAAATCACAGATACCTTTATGGACCCTGCACCTGGGCTTCTTTTCTGAACTAATCCTTTATATTCATTTTCTTGTGAAGGCATACATACGTATACCCTACATCCTTTCTTATGATTGCATCTTTCGTGGCATAATCATCAGGATTTACTAATACATCTTGTTTCTCACACCGAGCATGACTCACGTGACCTTAGAGTGTAAAAGTAATTATGACATCTCTCTTTGAGCCATTAATCATACATAAACTTCATATTTCATCATTCAACTACATGGGTTCTGATTCCTTTTCTAATAAGGATACATAGGTAGTCCATCTACGGGTATGATCTCATCTCTAAAATAATCCATGTCTTTCAAAACGACAATAAACTTCAAGTGCCCCACTGAGTGGCTTTAAAACCAGTATGGTTATCATAATGACCAAGAGATTTCTATATAATGTATTGAAGGATACCATTGACTAAGAATATCTAATAAATACGGATGATTCTATATCAATGAAGAACCTAAAATACATATAAAAGATTCTCTAAATATCATTCATATCAATCATTGATTTCCAAATATAAAGGAAAAACTCATTTTCATTCTTTGTAAATTAATAAGGATTCACGAACATAACTCAAATCTATAAGAGAGTCTCAGATTAGACAATAATTCCCCCCAAAGAGGTGTGATTAGTCTGACCTCCCATCCTCTCGACCAATGAAAATTCTTAAGTCTCATCATTCCATAACTAATGGGCACCTACATTTGTAAAGTAGGTTTAAATGGATATAGAATCATTAGATGTTTCTGGTTCTACGAATAAACCCATTAGAAACCGATTGGAATGTTTGAACCTTAAACAAACAAGGCCATCACCATTTCTAGAAGAAACACACTATATATCTTGTGGTGATGGGAATCATGCCACATATAGTTCTTAATGAAGTCCCCTACATAGGTTTGAACCATACATGATGAGGGGGCATATGTATACTGATTTGATTCGATTGGGCCTGGTGTTAGAAATCCATACATCGCTACATATCTCATGAGGACAAGAATCACGTCATATGTAGTTCATGAGTGAAAAATAATCATCATGGGTGTGGACCATACATATAGGTGGCGATTATTTCCATTATTTTTCGTATTTGGGAATAATCTTTAAGATCCATGTGTCGTTACATGTAACACCCTATGAATTTGTGAAATATGTTTTTGAAATTAATGAAATCTTTTGGACATTTTTTATTTCATGCAATACTAAAAATTGTTCGTTTTATATTATATTTCATTTTTTGACTTTATTTATATGAAATCTAAGTTAACGATTCACTATGGAAAACATAAATTTTAGCTTTCTCTACATAGAACATCGAGGATATCTGGTGTTATATGCACGAATGTGTCTCCTTGATGGTTTGTGTAACACGCATGACCAAGATTTACTGAATAAAGAAATATTATTTAATATTACCTATATATTAAATTTGTAGTAATAAACATATTATGAAAAATAAACGATTTAATGAAATATAAGTTGAATTCAAAGGTTACCAATTAATTTCAAATGCAAATATAAGAACCAATTCAATATGAAGGATATATTTTTAATTTTATGACCCCAATGGTTTTTTTCCATAATAAATTAAATTTGATAAAATTAGTGAGTTTTAATAACATAATGTATATGTAATATATTCAATATAATATTTTTTATATTCATCCAATAGATTTTATAGATATAAGATATGAATAAACCAAACTTTATGCTTTTAAAAACAATATATTTGAAAAGCATGTTTTACCTCCGTTTAATGGAGAATCGATTTTAAATAAAAATATTTGAACTTTTATGGATTTAATATGTCAAAAAAAACTAAATATTTGAAATATAAACCTATCAAATTGGTTAAAATACATTTATTTTATTTTTCGGCAAGGGATCATTTTTTAATTTGTTAAAAATATTGAATTTTTATTCAAAACTGATTTTTCATTTAATTAATTTATATGGTCATACTATATTTAAAAATATTATAAAAGGTTAATTAAATAATATTTTTATAAATTAATCCAAAATTTTTCATTTTAATTAATTTCACTTTGAAATTTGTTATAAAATCAAATCAAACTTTTGGACGTTTATACATTAAAACCCCAGAGTGTTGTCCCATCAGCAGGATTGATTTTAATTTAAATTCTACTACTTGTGAGATTGGAATTTTTAAAAATGTATTCCATATTTGGAATCATAATAATTTATAATTTATTAAATTTTAATCTAGATTTTTGACCAAAAATATTAGTGAATACATTTAAGACTAATAACAGTTATCAACGTAAAATTATCCTTAATAGGGGAATAAACCTAAAACTTATGGGCCCAAATGACCTATCAACACGTCCAAGACCAATTTTATAGACATATATCATACATAAACCTTCCATTATTAATTTTTTGGTTAATTATATGACTTTTTTTATTTATAAACTTGGGTTCAAATAACTTCTTTTAAAAAATTCCATGTGTGTCCTTTCCCTTCCCGATAAAAGGCCACCACATCTACCACTTCCTCACACCTCTCTAAAAATGTAAGATAGGAAAATATATGACCAATAAACATAAAAAAATACCTAACTTCATATTTTAATCTACCATTTCTAAATAAATATTTCCAAAGAATCCCTTTGGTAAAAACTCAAAAGATTTTTTCAATTAAGAGATAACTTTCTCGCTCAAACTCCTATCTTTTATTTCAATTATCTACACCCTAAAATCTTTGTATCACATTTTTGTATAAAAACATGAGTGTAATAAATATATGATGATATTATAATTATAATATTTCTACCTACACATATAAACACTTCTATATAATGGGTAACAAACATAATGTTTACCTGTATGGCTAACTATTTACTCACGAATTGATGATTGTTCAAATTTTTGTTTACTACATCTAATGGAGGAAATTATGATAAAAAATATATTTTTCAATTATATATATAATATTTATAATTTATTTATGATTAGATAATTTTTATTTATAAAATACCATTATTTTTTCAATCTTGTGTAAATACAATAATTTCATTTGAGGATGTGTGGACTACCACCCCCTCAGAGTGATATGATTCATTCACACACTACATGAAATGTATTAAGGATATGTTTAGTGAAATTATATGATTTATTGTACATAATAATTATACTTTAAATATATTTTATACATATATAAAAATACATATATGTCATTTATTTTATTTTTTCAATATATCAAAAAACAGAAGCAGCATTCATGCATACGTATAGTCTGCCATCTCCATGAATGTTGCATTGAATTTCATAATTATATATTATTTATATTGTATTAATACAAATATGATGAATATTATTGATATTTATAACATTTTTTAAATTCTTAAATTCATGATATAAGTATAAGGACCAAATATATAAGAAATTAAGACAAAAGAGAAAAACAAAGTGCATAATACTCAATGTGTAACATTAACATAGAATTGTTAAAAAGTGTGTAATTTAAAGTAATAATAAAACCTTACATGGTATTAGATATAATAATATGGTTTTGTAAAATATTTATAATAAACTTAAATTTATTATATAGGAGTTTGGAATGAGTATTATGAGAGTCAAGACATGTGGTAAGGGAATTTCATCTTAGTTTTTATTTATGTGAGATACATGCTTTATTCACAACCCATTATTTATTATAGTGTGTATAATTACAATTAATTTTTTATTTTAATAATATAAATAATATTATGGGTATTTAAATAACCAATTTATGATATTTTATTTCCTGGGGATTATGTTTCAAATTTGAACTAATTGGTAATGTAATTTTGTCTCAATATTACTTCTTTGAGACACAATCCATGTAATGAACCTATATTTTTTCATGAGGTGTATATAATGGAATTGAAATGTTATATCAGGAATATCATTATTTTCTTGATAGTTTAACCATCATTTAATTTCATTTTCTTAAATAGGTATTATTGATCAAGGTTACTGTGTTGTAACAATTTAATAAAATAATCTTAGCACATTTTGAGATTGTTTATGCTTATGCTAACTTTAATGAAGTATTGGGATTAATATCTCAATAAATCTAATGATTTTTTAAAACTATATATATGAATGTTATATACATTTAATGAAACCTTTTCTCAACACTTTGGTACATATGATAGTTAGGAAAGTGTTTCTAAAAAATCCAACATTATCCTCTCTTCGGTCGGAAATATCTATTTCTTAAAATCCATGTTTTCTAAAATAGGTCTTGATAGAATATTTTAATATTCCTATATAATAATTAAAAATAAATTTTACCCTTTTCTATTTTACCAATGTTTTCAAGGTAATATTATTATCTCTTTCTGAACAATGAATTTTTCTAACCATTTTAACGTTGAAAAGTATTGTTCTTTTTACCTCATATGACATGTATGTAATTACCATCATCATTTATATGGAGATTAATTTTTATTTTTAAAAGGATAGTTTTTTTGAAATATTATTTTAAAATTATTTTCCAGAAAAACGGGTTTCAAAATGTTTTTATGATTTCTTTATATGTTTTTATGTTATTATTCAGTGAATGTTTTTTCAAGAAGTTTTAAATATTATTTTATAATTTTTCATGGAAATTTGTTTTGAAAAAAATTTTAAAGCTCCTTTTATAATTTTTCATTGAAAATGGTTTTGAAAAAAATTTCATGCTCAATTATTATGTTCAAAAGGAAAATTGTTTTCAAAATTTTTCAATCTCACATTATATGTTTACAAATAAAAGGGTTCCAAAAGGTTTTCATAATATTTATTTGAATGTTTTCATGTTTATTTTCATGAAAATGGTTTTATAATGATTTATGTTTTAAAGATACTTTTTAAAATATTAAATCATGTTTTCCTCAAGAATTTTTATCAAAATTTACATCCAGGTTATTTTTTCATCTAAGATGAAATCTGTTGATATTACTCATTCCCTTATAGAAAATGATTAAAATGTTTTATTCATATTCTTTCATGAATGGTTTACATTTTGATGGAAATATGATTTTGACACCTTTTTTCCACATCTTATATGCTTTTTAAATCCACTTATATTCATGTGTTATGATTAGAATGAATGATTACGAAAACTATATATTTTTCATAGTTTATGATGTGATGAAATGTTAGTGATACCCATATCATTTCTTGGGATTATTATTGGATGTTTATAAATCCCATCTCTTTTTATGGTTCATGATATTATGAATGTTTTATTATCTTGTAAAACATGTTCGAATGATTTTATTATGATATTGGTGGGACTTATATCTCCCTCGAATTCACATGGTAAAGATTTATATCTCCTGATATAATGATGGGAATAAAGTCAGGGGTTTGATCCACTATGGGAAGATGGGGAAACCTGATCCGTTACAAGGAAACAACTATGACTGGGGATGGTGTTGTGTCTCACCCATTAGGAGTTGTCACCATGAATATGGAAGATGTCAAAACATGATCCACTATATAAATATTGGGAAACCATATCTACTATGATAAGATAGGGAAACTTGATCCATCACAAAGAAATAACTTCGATTGGGGATGTTGGTGTGTCCTTCCCAATAGGTGTGGTTCCCATGAAGTTCCCTGATAAGTTCTATAAATTCATATTGACTTATAAGGAATGATATCACATGTTTATGTATTCCAAAATTCCATGTCTTATTCCTGTGATATGCTTTCATGTCTTATGCTCTTTATTTCCATATTATTCTTGTCTTATGAACTACCATGCTTTATAAAATGATTTATTTTTCTAATATTATGATATTTAGGTTATGATCTTATATTGATATTATCACATTCTCATAAACTTATTCTCATGTTTACCCATACATTTCTCTTTTGATTACCCTTACTGACCATATGAAGTCACCAATTTTTATGTTTCCTTCCTCAGGTTATAAAGATGTGTATTATTTTTGATGTGTTTAAGAAGTCTTCTTGTTAATAATAACTTAGTGGGAGATTATGTATCTCATTTATGTACTAGTTTTTACATTTATATATATCCAAAGGAACTAAATTAATTTCGCCGTTATGCATTTGTTTTGTAATATATTAATTATTTTGTAAAAATTATATAAGGTCTCTGTATGTTAAGATTGGTTCGATATAGATGGTATCAGAGTGAAGGTTTAGCCAATCATTGGAAACTAGGATGAAAAAAACATTAGTGAGACCACAAATGATATTTTAGAGGTTATAACTAGGTATGTCTTTATGGATGAGTTAATGGATGGGTTAATGTTTAACAGAATGTCTATGAATTTTGGTAAATGATATAGTGAATGGTTTACTTGAAATAAATTCATATCTAGATACTAAAATTGGATGTGGATCTAGTATAGATGAACCTATGCATAAAAATCTTACAAGATGTCTTGCGCATAATTTGTGGTATCGGGTACACGACATCGAGCCATGTTGCACACCTAGTTTAGCACTCCTGGGGGATATGCTTTAGAAATTAACAAACTATTCATGATCCATTATGAATGATTTTAATATAATATGACTATGGATAACCTAGTACCATTCTATGGTGTTATATATTATGTAAGGTTTCATAACTTATAAATCCAATAAGTGGCTTTTCCGGACTATGTGGTTCCTCACTATGATTATCATTCCTCATTCAATGCTTTTTTGTTTTAAAAGATTGAGGGAATCAGAAGGAACATAATTAATCTTGAATGAGATAGAAAATATTATGACGATAAGTCAAATAATATGACAATTGGAGAGAATTTTGTTTAGATCGTGCCTAATCAATTTTCAAGGAACCTGATCAACAATGTGTACCTTGACCAACTCCCAGACTCACCAAAGAAGAGAAAGAAGGAGTTTTCTATGAGTTCAGGTAATGTATACCATGGAATAAAGAATATTTGGTTTCCTTTTTATCAATAATTTGAAAATAATCACCTAAGTGTATGTGTTATAGTAACAATAATGTGTTTTGACTACGTAAAATAAGGAAACGAATAAAGTAACTGCAAATTGAAAATTATGAGTTCTATTAAACCAATGTATAAGAATGTTTTCTCCCTAAAGGTTTTATCAATTTTTTATTGCTTTAAATGTGGAAATTATAGGAATTATGAAAATAAATGTCCTATGTGAAAGGCTCAAGAAGAGAATCAAAATTGTAGTACAAGTAATGGTTTTTTACTGATGATGAAGAGACCATAAATGAAATCTAAAAGGTATGTACCATTTTAATATAATTATTGATATAAAATATTAAATTAAGTTTGATAAATGTAAATACATGATTCATATTTCATATTGTAGGAAATAACTATTAAGGAATAATTTGATAAATCATGAGTAATGGTTTAAGAATAAATTTGGATTCTTAAAGTGTATATGTTATTTAATTCAAATATTCTATTATAAAACTCATGAAATATAATAGTGTTTTTTGAATAAGTTATTTTAAAATTTTAAAGGACGTGATGGTTGGCTATGGTGAGATAGAAAAGTGATTTCATAGAATGTTGATAATTGGAATAAGGGAAGGTAACCTTTAATATGTTACATATATTGAGATAATGATGTTTGGATAAAGATATGTTGGATATGGATAAGTAAATTAATTGATACAGATCACCTTATAATAAATTTAGGATATTTTTAAAATTGGTTTAAACTATCATGGGTGGAGAACAAACATTATTTTGGATTTATTTAATATCTTTAATATATATTAGAATATTTAACCATCAATGTTTTTAATAAGTATTTATGGTAATTGAAGTCATTGCAATTTTCAATAGAATATACGATGAGAAAATTCATATGTTTGGAATGAAATAGCCAAGAAATAAATTTTTATATATTGGTGATCAATGTCATGTTGATTTTGTGACCTTCTTTCTACTGCTTTGGATTTTCATTTTTAAAGGGTTATAAGGTAAACCTTTCCTGAAAAGTTTAAGTTAAATATATGAGGAAGTATTCATGTACGGAGATTTTATTAAAAACCATGGTTGAAAGGTTATTTATTGATTAACCTTATTTCATGGATATCAATAATATTTTGGAAATCATACTTTAGTTTTTTTAGAAAAGGGCATCATGTATGTATGGTGACAACCAATCAAGTTCGGCATGGTCGCAGGTCTTGAACCCATGAATGAAGGACAATATGGGTTTCACTCCTACCACTAGCCTATGATATGTCTTGGTTAATGTATAATCATTTTTATGAATAAATATTTCTTGATGAAATAGTATTGTTACATTTTATTTTTATTGATTAACGTATTAACCATATTTAATTTTATTAATTGTTAGAGAAAAATAGTTACTTTTTCATTCATTTGTTGGCATTAATATCTACTAAAATTTTATTTTAGTACATTAAGAATCGAAGTTAATTTATTAACATCCATTTCATTAAGTAATGGATGAATAATAAATTTATCAAATCACAAACAAATAAGTATATTTTGTTTATAGAAATATATCAAGTAGGTATATTTTCTCTTATTCTCGGTCAATAAAATAATTACCCAATGATAAGATAGTGATCAAAAAAGTGTGTCATCCTAATACCCTAATTTTTGATGCACTATTAGCCTTTAAAATCATCAATGATTTATGAATTTTAGGCTCTTTTCGTTTTTTTTGTTATTAATTGTTTTGATTGATTACCTCAATCACTCCCTATAAAAATTTATCCTTTTACTCTATGTCCACTCTTTACTCCAAACCTATCTTCTCCATTGTGGAAACCTAGTAATATATTATATTAGGTGACCATTATGGTTCCAAACATTTCTTTTTTATGAGATATTTTTGTACTCATTTTAATTTTGTTGGCTTTTAAGAATTAAACATTCAAGTACTAACCCTTTGATAAACCAAAAGAATTTTGAGGGTGAAATAGATTTTAAGGGTGGTAGAATGTAACACCCTGAGATTTTGTAAAATATTTTTTCTTATTTATTTATCCTTTTTGATAATTTTCAATTCACACAACACTAAAAATTGTTGATTTCATATTAAATCACTTGGTTGGATTTAATTATACACAAAAATTTAATAGTTCACTAAACACAACATAAAATTTATCTTTCTCTATAAATCAATTGGTGGTTAGTAGGAGTTACGCAAAATAATGAATTTCATTAAAGTCTTGTGTACCACACATGATAGAGATTTACCGAATAATATAATATTATTTAATATAACCAATATTTTAAATTAGTATTAATAACTAAATTTTGAAAATAAATATTTTTGACAAAAAAATAATATGAATTAATTGAATACCAACTAATTAGAAATGAAAATATAAGAACCAAATGAATATAAAAGATATTATTGTATTTTTATGACCCCAAAGGTTTTTTACCTTGAGAAATTAAATTAATTAAACTTAGTGAGTGATATTTATTTACTATATATGATATATACTCAATCAAATATTTTTAATATTCATCCAATAGATTTTATGGACATAAGTTAAGAAAAAAACCATGTTTTTTCTTAAAATATATATTTCTATAAAGGAATTGTTACTGCCTTTTAATGGAGAACCCATTTTAATAAAAATTTCTAGAACATGAATAGATTTAATATGTCAAAATAAACATCTTATTAGAAAATTAAAATTAAAAATTATGTTAGGATACTTTTTGGTATTTTTCTGTAAGGTTTTATTTTTTAATGAATAATTAAAAATAATTAATTTTAATTAAAAACTTATTTTTCATCTAATATTATCATAATGTTAAATTATATTTTAAATTTTTAGATAAGTTTATTTAATTACAAGTTTTAAAAAATAAAAAAAAGGTGATAGGAATCAATTTCACTTAGAAATTTGTTATAAAAACTTTGTAAACTTTTAGATGTTTTTTAATTTAAAAACTTGTAGCGGAATACCATCTAACAGATTAATTTTAAACTAATTTCTGCCAATTATATGACTGTAATTTGGAAAAACATATTAATTGTTTGGAATCCCAATAATTTATAGCATATAATAATTTTAACTTAATTTTTTCAAAAAAAAAATATTTGTGAACGCAGTTAAAATTAATTATAATTGTTAATGTAAAATTAAGCTTAAATAGGGAAGAATCCTTAAACATAATGGGAAAAATGACCTATACATTAATACAACACACATTTTCTAGATATTTTTAATCCATAAATCTTCCATTATTTTTTTTGAATTGTTATGACATATTTTATGTAGAAATTTGGGTACACCTAACATGTTTTAAAAAATTCCAAGTGTGTCCATTCCTTTCCCTATAAAAGCCTGCCACCTCTCCCACTTATTCTCACCTCTGAAACCACTTTGAATTGGATAAATATTTTCAATACACTTCCCAAAATCCCTTCAATCCTCTTTGAAGCCTCAATTTGGTCAGAGAGGCTTCCATGTAAGCAATTTGGTGCCAACCAAAATGAGTTACCCAATTAAGAGTTAACACCCACCCTCAAACTCCATTCTTTTATTTCCATTCTACAATAGCAAAACATTTATTATTATAGTATTGTATAAAAAATAAATTATTATAAATATACTTGGATTTTTTATGTTAAAGTATCTCCCTAAACACAGAAATACTTCTATCTAATGGGTAACACACATACTATTTACATGTATGGAGAACTACCGCCTCACGAAAAGATGACTATTCATTTTTTATTTACCACCTATCATGATGAAAATTGTGATGGAATTTTTTTTTATATATTATATATATGATATTTATAATATTTTTATTCTAATGAAATTTTTACTTATATCATACCCTTATTCTTTCCATCTTGTGAAAATATGATAATTTTGATTGATGAAGTGTGGGTTACTGCCCCCTCAAGGAAATGTGATTCGCTCACACACTAAATAAAATGTATTAAGGATATATTTAGTGAACCTATATGATATATATGAAAACATTTAATTTAAAGATATTATATACATATATTAATATAAATATATTTCATTTTCCTTCTTTGTTTCAATACGTCAATAAAATTGAAGTAGAATTCATGTGTACGTACGTCCTACCGTCTCCATTAAAAGTGTATTATATTTAATACTTATATATTATAAAGATTATTAAAATAATCATATAATGAATTTTAATGATATTTAAATCATGTTTTACATTCTGGAAATCATGCTATATGTATAAGTACCAGTGATTTTATAAATTAAGACACAAGAAATAAACAAAGTGAATAATACCTAAAGTGTAACAATAACATGGAATTATTAACAAGATGGTAATATAAAGTCATAATAAAACCTTATATGGTATTATATATAATAATATGGTTCTATAAAATATGTATAATGAACTTAAATTTTTTATACAGGAGGTTTGAACGAGTATGATAAAATTCAATACACAATGTATGGGAATTTCATGTCACTTTTTATTTCTATGAGATACAAGATTTATTCACCACCCATTCCTTTTGTGTAGTTTTTACAGAAAACATGGATGTTTTTTAATATTCTTATAGATAAAATTATCTATATTTACATGTAAATTTTATGATATTTCCTTTGATGGGGTTTAGGATTTAAATGTTACAAAATCTATAATGTAATTTTTCTTAATTAGCCTTATTTGAGATGCATTCCATGTAATATACATATATTTTTTCAAGAGGGTATATAATAAATTTGTAATGTAATACTATGAATGTAATTATTTTAATTATATTTTAATATTAATGTAATTTCATTTTCTTAAATAGGGATTATGCTTCAATGTTACCAAGTGGTAAGAGTTTATTAAAACAATCTCATTGCTTTTTGAGACTCTTAAAATTTATGCATCCTTTGATAAAATATTATGATCCATATGTCAAGAAATATCATGAAATTTTTTACCCAATGGATGTTGATTTTATATTCATGTAATGGAACCTTTTTCAACTATTTGGTACCAAATATAGTTTAGAATTTGATTCTATGAAATCTCAACATTACCCTCTATTCGATCAGAAATATTTGTTCCTCTAAAACCATTTTCTTTAAAAAGGGTTTATAAGAATATTATAATATTTTGTAGTAATATTTATAAGTCATTTTTACCCTTTTTTTCCTCTACCAATTTTTTCAAGGGAATCTTCATTTCTTTTTCTGAATAAAGAATATTTTCTGACCTTTTTACTATGAAAATGATTTTTCTTTATACCTTATACAACATATACGGATTTACAACCATCATTTCTATGATTCTTAATATTCATGTTTAAATGGATAATTTTTAAGAATATGATTTAAAAATAAATTTTCAAATAAAGTGTTTTCAAAACGTTTTTAGTATTTATTTATAAGTTTTAAAATTATTTTTCAAGGAATTTTTTTTTCATATTTTTTTAATATTATTTTATAAGTTTCAAATGGAAATTATTTTGAAAACATTTTCAAGATACTTTTACAAGTTCTTAATGAAAATTGTTTTCAAAAAATTTTTGAGGTCCTTTTTGAGGTTTTCAATAAAAATGTTTTTCAATAGTTTTCAATATATCATTATATGTTTAGAAATAAATATATTTTGAGAATTTTTTAAAATATTAATTTATATGTTTTCAAATTTATATTCAATAAAATGGTTTTTTAAAATATTTACGTTTTAAAGAGCCTTTTTTGAAGTGGAAATGTTATTTTCATCATGAATTTTTTAAAAAATATCATTCCTATATATGTTTTCATCCAATATGACATCCATTTATGTTTCTTATTCCCCACTATAAAATTATCCAAAGGATACATTCATATTCTTTCATTAATGGTCTATGTTTTGATGGAATGATTCCTATAACAACCATTTTCCTTATATGTGTTATATGCTTTTGAAAACATCCTCACATCACAGGTTATGCTTTGATGAAATGATTATGATACTTATCCCTTTTCCATAGGTTATTATGTAATGAAATTTTAATCATACCCATTTAATTTCATCGTATTATGATGTGATTTTTATAAGACCCGTCTCTTTTTATGGGTCATTATATGAGGAATGTGTTATTATCTTTTGTAACATGTATGAATGGTTTTCTATGAGATGGGTGGGACCTATATCTCCTTCCATTGAATTCGTTAGAGATTTATATCTCATGATATAATTAGGGAAATCAATTAAATGTTCTAAATATACTCTATAAACATGGGGAAGCCTAATCCCTTACATGGGAAGGACTGTGACTCAGGATGGTGTTGTGTCCTTCCTAGTAGGTGTAGTCACCAAGAAGATGGAAGAAGGGGAAACCTGTTCTACTTGGGATGTTGAGGAAACTGGATCCACTCTGGGAATATGGGGAAACCTAACCCATTACAAGTAAAGGAATATGATAAGGGGTTGTGGTGTGTCATACCTAGTAGGTGAAGTTCTCATGAAGTTCCTTTATATGTTCTTGTAATACATCCTAACTTATAGGGAATGATGTCACATGTTTATGTATTCCACAATTCCATGTCATATTTGAAGTATATGATTTCATGGATTATGTTCTTTATTTATTTATGATTTGTGACTTATTAACTACTAAGATTTCTGCCATTTTTTCTGATTTATGATATCCAGGGTATGATAATATAATATTATGATAATGTTCTCAAACACCTATTCTCATGTTTCTGCTTTAATGTGTCTCTTTTATACCCTTACAGATCATCTGAGCTCACCCATTTTTAAGTTTCCTTCCCCATGTTATGAATATGTGTATTTATTTGATATGTCTAAGAAGGGTGATAGTAAATAAAAACCTAGTGGGAGATATTGTAGCTCATTTATCTACCAGTGATTTCATTTCCATTTTCAATGGAACTAAACTAATAAAGTCTTTGGGTGTATATTATGAAATATATTATGTATTTTGTAAAATTGATTTAATTTCTTAGTAAGTTATGACTGGGTCATTATACTAAGTGTATTTCAATTGAAGGAATCAGGCCACACATATTTCTTAAATAACCATGCAGTTTAACATCAAAAGGAAAGGAAAAATATAAACTAAAGTGGAAAAGTTGTTATGTTTCAAGTCGGACAATGAATTGATTTTAGGTCATCACTGTGTACCCCATGAGAATGATAATCGATCCATATCTAGTTCTTAAATAACCATTCAGTTTAACGTCATATAGAAATAATGTGGGATTCCTATCATGAAGATATATAGAGTGGTTGGAGCTGTGTTAGAAGACCAATACCGACTATAACAGTCCTCTCAGGAGTGTTTTATGGAATTATGCAGTTTCATGTCATGCATATGGCATTATCTATTCTTTCTATCACCATGTAGTGAGCACTCATGGTATTCCTTTTATGGTGTTGTTTTCAAGACTGATATAGGTCTGTCAAAGGCTATTATTCATTGTTTGAGTAGGGAATCACTTATTGAGACTCCTAATCCCATGTGATCTCTGGTAGATATGATAATTAGGAACAGAATGAGTTCCTCTCACAACGATGAGAATTTTATTGTACTTATAAGGTAATTTTGTATCATGTGATTTCTAGACAAAGATATATGATATAGGAATCCCTACGTATCTCATTGGAAATGAAAATCAAGCCACATATGGTTCTAGGAAACCCAAGAGGCTTAACTTTCAGAGGTAAGTATGTGGGTGACTCAACTTGAATAAAGATGGAAATTATGGATCAATGTAGTTTTGTGCCATTCAATAAGGATGTAGATCACTCATCGTGAATTGAAAGGGATGTTGTGGAACTATGTAGTTTTACATCATTTGGTAAGGACATTTTTCTTTTTTCCTAATGTCATGTGGTAAAGACTTTCAATCACCCAATGTGAAATGAAAGTAATCCTATGGTTGGGTTAAGAAATATAGGCTTGGATATCATTATATATCATGTAATAGTAGGAATCAATACATGCATAGTTCGTAGTCAATCGGGAAGTTTAACATATTTTAGAAAGGATGAACTCCATATAGATTATTGTCATGTGGTTAGGACACATTTTTATAGTTTAATGTCATATACCCTATATGGATGATGGGGACTAATCGGATGAGTGTACCCATTTTATGAAAACAATGCAATTAAATTCTTGAGGAGTCTCTCATTGGTGGGTGGTGTGACATGATCCCTATCCAATGTGGTCAATGAGTTGGCTCCATTATGATAATAATTATGTTTTACACAAGGCCATTCCCACTTGGGTTCCAGTTTGAGGGGATTTTTCCTGGTATTATTGGAGTTCTAATAGCTGGAACCAATTTCGCATGGAGCAATGACTGAATGAAAACCTTTTTAGGAAAGACTCATTCAATCTGATTGAAAAAGTCCTCTAGGTTGTACATTTCTCACAATATGTTCTCATCTAGTTATTCTAATTCATCAAGACTCTTTTGTGATTGTTTTTCATATGAGATATTCCCACCAATTTAAATTCATAGTTATGGTATATAAACTTCTATTGGTAACACTCCCTCATCCCTAGACACCAATGACTATGGCATTGCCTTTGTCTTTATATGTGTTGTACTATGGTAGGAACATAAAGCATTTATAATTTTTTCCAACCAAGTATTCTTGTCAATGTTCACCATATTCATTGGTATATTAGATAGAGTCTTATTAAAGGCCTCTATCTATACATTTTTCGTTTTATAATAACAAGATGAGTTATTAGACTCAATATTATACTACTGGTGCAGTCTATTCAATTATGTACAATAGAAGATGGTGTCGTTGTCCATAAATACTGTGTGAGGGACCCCAAACCTTGTTATGATAAGAGACTTTACATAGTTTATGATATTTTCATCCTATCTTCTTTGAGGGGTATTTTCTTATCCCATTTGTAAATGAATTCAGTAGCAGTTAGGATGTACTTGATATGCTTAGCTATGGCTGGGGGATATGACCCCACAATATCCATTTCCCAAAGGAAAACTACTATGAATAATTGGTTGTATGTAGCAATTACATGGTCTTATGGATGAATTTTTCATGGATCATTCATGGATGACATTTCATGGTGAAGTCCACATAGTCATGTATCAGGGTTTTCCAATAATATCACAAATTTCTGATTTTGTGGAAGATCATGGTTCAAGACTGATGGTTTTCACAAGAACATACATGTACATCTTCCATGAAAGCAATAATATATTCATCTAATCTAAATATGTGGAGGATTCTCTGAAAGCCTCGTTTTTAGAGGTATTTCTGCTCATTTGGACCATCCTACATTGTACAGATTTCCACCTGGTGTCAAATCTACTCCATTATAGCTTGGTATGTTGGTATAATCCCACATAAGAGATATCCAATTATGGGCTCCATCCATCCAGTGTTGGTCATCAGCTCATCAGACTCTGGGGTGTTGCTGACCTAATTTATTTCTTATATATCACATATGAGGATTGATGATACCCTTATTAAATGTATGATATAGGATATTTCATCCATCTTATTAGGGCCACCTTGGATTGGGGCTGCATTATCCATTGCATCAGCACTATCATTTTATAATCAGGGAACATGATGTGATATGAGTTTAAAAGGGAATTATTCCAATAATCCCCTGATGTAGCCAGTTAGAGGGTATAGTTCTAAATTTTTAATGTAATATTTTTCATTGATCGGGTTTATCCCCAATTCTGAGTCCCCTTTTATATTCATATAGGATATATTCATATATAGGGCTAGTTCCAATCCAATGATGAGGGCTTCGTATTCTTCCTCATTATTTATGTAGCCTTCAGATAGTGATAAAGAGTAGGGAAAAACTGATTTTTCTAGAGATTCAAATTCTAAGATCAACCTAATTGATTTTGAGTTTTCCATCCTTATGTCAATAGGGATATAAGAGACACCATCAATGTACATATCCCATGGCATATGAGTTTCAGGGGAATATAATGCCTCCTCATCTAAGAATTCAATGTCTTCCAATGTATTCTATAGGGAAGGATATGTTGTTTGGAAATCGGTCTAGGTTTGTAATTTCACTGACTTATATATTATGAACTAAATTTAATATTTCTAAAAAATGACCACCCATCAATCCAAGCTCCCATTAAATATAAAAAACTTAAAGTATGTGTCTGAGCTAATCAATATGAGAGACCAAGTGTAATTTTTGGTGCTTGAAGTAATTCCTTAGATTTTTTTCTACAAATATAATTACGTGGAAGTTCTTCTCTATATTATAATATAGCATCAGTACCTATAATGTCTGTCTATGGTAATATAAGATATTTTTACTCTGTACATCATTTTTCTATGTGAGGGTTCCAAGTGAGTATTCCATGGTGGAAACATATGAGATTATTGACTTCCCTTCCACTGAAGGAATCAAAACTTGTGGGTGTAATAAGTACTACTTGAGACTTTTGATGAAATTTTAAATATCATTGTCACATTGATAGGTGATTACCTTCTCCATTATCCAGGTAAATGAGATATGTTTTCTGGATATTTTGGCTATAAATCACTAAATGTATGTGATTTTTCGTTATATTACCCTCAATTTGTTGAGATTTCTAGTGGGTTTGCAATGATGAACTATCAATAGTCTTTTCTAGGTCAACCTCAAAGTCATGGTGGCATACCAAAAAGACAAGGAACATTCAGAATGTTATCCTAAAATCACATTTCAATGGATTAATCATTAAAATATATTTTCATATATATTTGACGAATTTTCAAAGATCCATCATGTGGTCAAACTATTGTCAGTATTTAACAACCAGGTCCGCAACATAACACTTGGATATCCATCCATGGAATGTCTTGAAAATGTGATGCATGGTGCACTTGTCTATAACATTAGAATTCATTAATACAAAGGGAATGACCGAATAGAATAATATACCTTGAGTCACACTAAAGGTAGTAGATTTTTTTGTCTTCAACGGCTATTTTGATCTCATTGTACACCAAGTATTCTTCCATGATGTAAAGCTCTTGAAAGCCAGCGGATTCATTAATCAAGAGTTTTGTGATGGGTTATTATAAATTTTCCTTAGAAAAATGTTGATTAAGGTTTATAAAATCAATGAGGACCCTTATATTTCCATTCTTTTTCATGACAAGTATGATTTTGGAAATCCATCTTGGACATTTCACTTCACAGAAAAAATAATTTCTTTGAAAAACTAGTCAAATTCCACCTTTACATTGGTGGAATGAGAGGGGTGTATCTTTTGGGTTTCCTTCTTGAAGCCTTAATTCCCACTGGTTAGTACGAGATGGTGATTAGCACTTCTGGTTTCATTCTGTGAATTTATGTATAGTTCCCAGAGAACACATATTGGTTCTACTTTAAAAATTAAATTTATACATCTTTCCCTTTGAGGGGCATGAAGGAACTAATCAGATTATTATGTGGTTCTTCTTCTTTTCATAATTTATTTATCTCAGCTCTTCTGTGGTGGTGGAGACACATTCCTCTAATGATGGTGGGGAGGTCATGATATCACCCTTGTCTTCCCCCAATACGGATTCTATAGAACTATTTTCAGAAGAAGCAAGAAATCTAGGGGCTTCTCTATCACTATCAGGATGAGGGTGGAAATTAGAACATCCATTATCATCCCTTTATATATGATTCGTCATAGGGAGATTCCAGAGTTGATTTTACTTTATATTGTCTCAAAGTATAGGAGGGGTTTGGACCTTTATAACTAAATGTGTTACCTCGACTAGATTTATAAGGAGCACATAGTCGATGTCGACCAGACTCTAGGGATTCATAGGGGTTGTCCCCAAGCCAATGGGAGATGCAACCTATATATTATCATCTTCCACTATTTTTTCCCTCTATTCTTGAATAAATATTATTATGCATACATGGCTATTCAAGTCTCTAATGGGGTGTTATCACCATTTAGTATGTCAGCATTTCCATCCATGGGATACTTCAAACACTTATTGAATGTTGATGGTACTGCCAAGTGGCTATGGATCCAAGGACTATTTATTAAGACATTATATTTGGTTTCTTGCTAAATAACAATGAAATCTATTTCCAATTTTAGTTCCCTAAACTAGGATTTCTTTTATCTTCGCTAGAGGTATTTGGTCATGCTTATCATAACATGGAATGGTCATATTTGTTGGAGATAAATCCCCTTCTCTGAACCCAAAGGTCATAGGGTTTTAACAGGGATGAGATTAATCCTTGATCCATTATCTATCAGAACCCTTCAGAAATTAATATTATTGAGTCTTTCTAAAACATATAGGGTCTTGATATTTCACTGAATTTCCTCTTCCTGATCTTGATCGATGAATGTGATGGAGACATGCCATTATAAGAAGATAGTATCCACTCAATAAACCACTTCTCCAATGACTTCTCTCTCGAACTGCTGTTGGATTTAGAGGGATTAAACAAGTTCCTCCTTAAGTTTTTATGAAATACATAGCACATCGAGGATTTGGATCCTTGTTGGGACAATATAAAGTTTCTTCAAAATGTCATACCATTTTTTCAAATGTCTTCACTTCTCGATATGAGGATACACCTGCGAATATGGTATCAGAGGTGAGGCATATGAGGTGTATGGAACTAATGTTTATGTATAATTTTAGGGTACATCTAAATCTAGTATTGCAGATCTAGAAAGACTTCCCATTTTTATAGTTTTACTAGATGATTGAACCCCTTCTAGGAGATCATGAAAGAAGATTTGGTGAAAATAAATGTTGGAGGGTTCTAGGAAACCCCCCTATCTCTTTTAGGGCTACTGGAGTGCTTTCCCATGAGTTTTGGATATATATATATGTCCTCTTTTGGGATATAATAAGAATATTGGGTCTCAACATGCCTGCATTGTCCCCAATATTCTTTTTTTAGTTCATTCAACATCATGTCCCCCAGTTATGTGTGGTAAAACCATATTTGGGGGAATGTTCATAATTTAAGAAGGAGTTTTCCATGTGTATCATGTTGAAAACCCAAATATGATATCTTCATCAAATGATGATTCCATTTTTTGGGGTGGTTCCTATTCTAAGGATGTTTTAGGGAATAAATATACAAGATTTAAGGAATAAATTGGCGTCGAAAATGATTCTACTTATTCTGTTTCATCCATCTTCTTGTGGTCAAGACCACCATTAAAAGGTAATTTTGTTGTTTCCTTATTCTTGGGTGTTGGAGCTATTTTTGTTCTACTCCAATATGCTTCCAGAGTGGTGTGATCTCAATCAACTATTTTCAGCCATCTAGTGGTCATAATTTCGTCCATGCCTGGTTGGAACATTATGTCATCCATATTCTTCTTTTGACCAAATAATGATTTTGAATTCCACCTTCTTGGGAGTGTTTCCCAATACCACATGTCAAGATTCAACCATTCCTTGGAGTACATATTTAAAGAAAAATTAGTCTTTGATACTATGACCTATCCTCATATGGAAAGGGAATTTTTCAGGATGATCAGTGAGGTTGACCTCATCAGGAATTCTATGATGTGGAATCTTGAATAGGATATTTTACATGGTGTCCATGAAATAATTGAGTAATTGTTTATTTCAAAATAATTATAATTTTTTCTTTGATTACAAAAATCCTGGGAGACCCTTATTTCTTTATACATCAATATGAGGGATATTTTTTGTTCATCAGCACTTGACATGATGTTTTGGGTGGTTTGGAGACTTCATAGGTGTCTAGGTGGGCACAATTGATGGCTTAAGGGTGATTTATGTAGTTTCTCTTCTACCTAGATTTTTTCACCTATGTTATGGACATTAGTTAGGACTTGGATTAGGTTCATTGAATGGATTTTTTAAGATGTTGTGTCATTTCAGTGAAATATCAGAACCCACCAAGATACTTCATGATGATAAGAGTTATCTCAACTCATCCCTAATATTTTCAGCATAGGATTCTAATTGTTTCCCTTGTGTGAGAGGGATTATGAGTGAATATGATAAAACATTCCACATTTCTATGAAATAAGACACCCTACCATTCTAATGTTGATTGTAGTTTTTTTGGTCAAAAATGGTATTCTTCTTTAGAATTGAGTTGAAATATTAAAGGAATTGGAAATGAAGGTCTTTATAGCCTAAAGTTGTCCTTGTTGGTAGTCTATTGTACCAAAAAAGGCTAGCCTTGTTGGAGTCTATACAAACCACCATATCTTTATTGTCTCTAGTTGTCCTAAGGGCCCATCATTATCCCATCATCGAGATACAACGTGTATTAGATTTTTTTAGGGTTTCCTGCATCATCAAAGGTAAATAAGGAAGGATTTTGAAAGTTGGGTTGAGGTGGAGTATCATCAACCCATTTGGGAAATGGTTTCCTCTTCGGCTGTAGGGGTGAACAACATCATTCCATGGATTTTATTCCAGTATCCAGGGACTCTACAATGTAAATTAACTATAAGGGAACTGTTTTCATATTCGCCTCTCATCCATATGGAGTGAGGGGGCTGATGAGGTGGTCTCACATTGATCTCCCACAGATTCTCATCTAATCTTATGACTAAATGATTTCCCTGATAAAGGAGATGATTTCTCTACAATAGAGAGATGTCATGATCATTTTCATCTTTCTTGCCTATGTAGACTAACTGTCTAGATCTAAAGACATTATTATATTCAAATTCAACTATTACTGGTGGATCAGTTATCGGAGAGAAAATATTTTTCTCCACCTGGAGATGATACCCAATGAGAATATTTTCATTGAGTAGCACCGTGTTAAGTTTCCATATAGTTTTTCTTTCACTATCATATTGTGTCATTTGTTACTTGTAACTTCCCGACCCGACTTACCCTTGACCCGATAGCAGGAACGGTCTCCATATGACCTCAAGAGCATCTTCCAATATTTCATATGTTTCTGACTAGCAGAAATGGCCTATGGAGAGTCAATGTGGATACTATGCCCTCATATTTAGAGTGCATAATGAAAATAGATAATAAAATCAGACAACAGCAAAAGAAAATGTAAAACAATAATCAACTAAATAATGAAAGTGGCCAATGCCAGTTTATACAATGCATTCATGTCATGGTAATACATATAAAAAAGTAGTAAATAAAACAACATAATTTTCATTCTAATAATGAAATAAGGAAAAGACTCAAGTCCCCAAGGGTGATCTCCATGAGTATCTTGAGCTCCCGCTTGGCCCTTTGCTCCTAACTCCCAAGAATAAGAAAACAACAAAGTCAAAGTCTATAGTCCTGTAGACAAGAAAGTATACTCAGGTGCCCCAGGGCAATTGTGGCCCGATTAGTGTGTGAGATATACATCTTAGTAGGTCAGGACTATGTGTTGTCTAGATAAATAACCATAAGGAAATATAAAAAACAATGTAAAAATATAACAAGGCCATAATAGAACTGAATAGACAACCAAAAACCCATCCAGGTTCCAAAGGGATACCTCACAGTGATACATTTTTTAGATCATAGAAGGAATAAGACTCGGCACAAGTATCATACTAGCATATTTATCAATCATAAATACCATTAAACACTTTACCAATTATTCTATATTTAATCATTTGTTACGTACAAGGTTACGATAGTTTACAGTACATCAATACTAACTTTGGATCATTCCAAAATTCTAATCATTCCCAACCTTTATTTATTTAGTCACACTTAACTCAAGTTTGATCCATTTCTCCCATTCATTTCATAGTTCATTATTGTCATTCATTTGGTGTTTTCACTCCATGTCAAAAACCCCAATTCTCATTTTGTGTAGATAACCATGTCTAACACCCCAATTCTCATCTGGTGTAGATCATCATGTCTAACAACATACATCTAAGAACATAGATAACTATTGGCGAGGAATTCCATGTCCATGTCCAAACATCTACATTGGTCTACAATGCCCTGTCCAGCCCCCACATTCTCATTTGTTTATATCATTTGATAACTATTGGGGAGGATTACCATGTCGAAGTCCCAACCTATACATTGGACTAGAACGCAATGTCAAGCCCCTACATTATCATTTATTTAAATTATTTGATAACTATTGTGGAGGAATGCCATTTACAAGTTCGAAATTTATCACTAGTCTAGAGTGACATGTCTTACACATAATTCACATTCATTAATTAATTCAAAATGTAATTAATTCAAGCTCAATAATTAATTCATCATGAATTACATACATTAATTCCTTTCCTAATCCAATGATTAGTGAAACATATTAAAAACGATTAGTTAACACCACAATTAACTAATTTCATAAGTCCATTAATTAATTCATTAATTAATTGATATATTTACACGAATCAAATTCTATAATTAATTATACACAATAAATTATCCAATCCAAATCACAAGTTTTCATAATTAATCTCATAATTAATTATCTTAATCAAACATCAAGGTATATAATTTATCCACCATTAATCATATCAACACAGCCTATTCCACATCTCATAATTAATCCCTCAATTAATTATTTATATTATAAACTCAAGCATATAATAAATTCACAATTAGTTATTCTATTCTAAATTTCATCATTCCATATTTAATTTCCATAATTAATTATCCAAAATATTACTGCAAAAGCACATAATCAATTCATAATTAATTTTCTCCATTTCAATTCTTAAGGTTCATAAGTAATTTACAAATTAATTATCTTGACATATCTAATTCACTATCTCATAATTAATCCCCCAATTAACTAAAAAAATTAAAACTTCCTTCCATATAATTAATTCACAATTATGTATTCCGAATTATCCCTCTGAGTACTCCTAATTACCAATTAAACCAAGTGCGTCAATGTGTAAGGGAGGCAATAGAAAAATACATATTAGAAAAATAAATGAACATATCAATATAAACATTATGTTTTTAACATGAAGGATGGTCACCTCTATTAGAGGGGTTTTATTACAAAAAAGTGATTTTGTACTCTAAAAAATCATTTTATACAAATAAAACCATTCATTCAACATTTGAAATTAAATTCATCATCAATAGGGAATTAAGAAATATTAAATTTTATTGATTATGAAATTTTGAGGACCCTACCTCAAGGAATTGTATGAGCCAATTCATTCTATCTTAAACCATCATTTCCTAGCATACTAGCACCTCAATAATAGTGCGCACACACTCAGAATTGGTCGCATCACCCAAAAATGATAACTGGCACCCATAATTTGTGATGCAAGGTCAAACACACCTCTAATTAATTAACTGAAACCCAAAATACACCATAAGAACCATATTCCTAGGGTGTGAAACCAATTATTGAGAATATGGACTTACTATAATATGATGATGGTGAACCCAATAAAGCCAAACCACCCTTCCTTCGGTGACAGTTGTCAAAATACTAACCAATAAATCCCAAGGCATCATCTGCACCACCTAGTATAGGAAGAAAGGAAGAAATCATATTTACACTGGGCCTTTGGGTTTTGACCTAATAGTGACTGGGAAAAGGATAGTCGAGATGGCTGATGCGAAGAAAAAAACATGTTGAGAAGGGATTACCTCAAAGTGATAGACAACTTCTGTGAAAGAACCATGAGAAACTGATCAGTGTAGAGGGAGCTAGGAGAAATAGTTGTTGGGCCACCCATTGGAGAGCTGAGAGGGAGAGGGGTCATGGCTCACATGCATTGTACACCTATCCCTCTTATTTTCTCTATAAATAATTTAAATTCCTTAATTTATTATAAAATTTACGATAATATTAATATTAATAATAATAATAATAATAATAACCACCATATTGTTATTATTACCTATTAATATCACACATCTTTGATAAACCCCAACTCCCCAATAACACCTCAATTAATTAAATTCTTCTACAATGAATTTAATTATAAAAATTCTCCAACTCATCATTATTTAATTAAATTTTCTCAACACATATTAATTAAATCAAAACCACCATTCAATTCTAGTTAATTAAATTCTCTTCTACACAATCTATTTAAATTAATTATCTGTTCTCCATCTTTTCTTAATTTAATTAAATTATCTCACTAAATTTAGTTAAATAAAATCCCCAATTTCACATGATTTAATTAAATTTCTCTAAACCATGAATTTAATTAACTGAAACCCCCATTTCAAAACAAGTAATTAAATCCCTTTACCCTTGGATTTAATTAAAATAAAAACCCCATTTAAATGTATTTAATTAAACTGATCTGTATCCGGAATTATATTAAATAAAATTAAATGTAACTCAAAACTAGGTAAGATGCTTAGTTTGGCTCACACGGTCTAGCTAACTGTGCGCCAACTGCACAGAAGATTCTATCTAAGGAATCCATTTCACATGGGATATGCTACATGGTTTTCTTAACTGTTCACAGACCGTGCGAGCATTTGTGTTTAAGAAACTCACCTCACACGGTTGTCCCGCACGATTTTTCTAATCATGCGTAGACCATGCATGCACCTATGTCTCGCAAAATTAAGTTATATAGTTTCTTCTAGCAGGCTGTTTGGTTTAATAGGTCATGTGCCAACAGTGTGCTCTCTATTGTTACATAAAAACCTGACTTTTCTTGATTTTATACTCATGAATTCAAATCATCCATTCGAGAAACTCCGCAAGACATTACCCAAGATCGATATAAACATGTTTAAACAACCCCAACTCGTGACAATTCATCCTAAGGATTGATTTTAAATCGGATCCATCCAAAAAATGAAAAAGTTCAAAAACATTAAAATTTTAACCCAATTAGAAAACATGGGTTTTTAAATTTTACCCACCTTAAAAACTTCTCATCACCAAAAAGCCATCAGGAACTACTAAAGCATTAACCAACCGCCCAAAGACATAAATCATCATTTGAGAAATTAAATTGAATTTCTAAACACCAAATTCACCATTAAAAAATTCAAAATACCAACACCTTAAAACTTTTAAAATTAAGAAAAGCTTTGAATCCAACTCAAAAAATCAAAATGGTGCATAACCAAGCCCACATGACAATTGACTTTATTCCTTCATCATCTCCTCAAATGATATTGGAAACCCAAAAACCCATACTCGCCCTTCAACCATCGATGTTACATTAAAATGATTCCATCACCAACCGCATGTGACCAATGTCATCAATTGACTTCCGGTAACCTCTCTATTTAAAGACATCATAAGGCTACCTTAAAAACAGCCATCTCCAGACATGAATGAATGTGTAACCCGAAGAATGATTCATCTTGTGTACAATCCAATTAACAACCACTTATCAAGTCTAACAACTTTTAAAACACTGTCACGATTTATGACCAATTCTATCTCAAGGTCCCCAGGATGAGGTAATGATAGGGGACATGCTTGTCTCAATCATAAGATCACAAAAAGAGTAAACCTAGGTCACCAAAATAAATGTTGAACTATCACTGATCAACTCTTTACAAAAAGGCTCGACTTCTCCTATAGACGCCCCATCAACCAAACATCGATGCATGTATCACCGAAGGCATCCTTGTTCCCTCAATGTTTCCCAGAGAAACTATTTTGAACACCTACCAGTGTGGCACTAACCACTCTATGAGTGTCCATTTTATTAAAGAAAATATTAGTAGCTCTCCAGAACCCTTATTCAGAAACACCTTAAATGCATGCGTGACATCCCAAAAACCATAATCACCACGTCAACAACTCACATAAAGCCGAAAGATAAACCTATCGGCATGTCAAAACACCCATTTCCCGAAACATCTTAAGCTCTAAGGGGGTTCCCCACCATGGGATAGTCCCTTATGAAGCATTCACTTGAAACCTATCTCTTGGTCATGAAAAAAACATTCTATGCTCAAGAGCCACCTTTCCATTTTTTTCACATTTCATTAGTTCATTTCAATCTCCAACCATTTGAATTTT
Source organism: Viscum album (assembly GCA_963277665.1). Lineage (NCBI taxonomy): Eukaryota > Viridiplantae > Streptophyta > Magnoliopsida > Santalales > Viscaceae > Viscum > Viscum album. The sequence goes on along the minus strand of OY728133.1, from coordinate 70,777,514 downwards.
TTTTTAAAGTCACTAGTAATATTACACTGCAAGGAACTTGGTTTATAAAGAATGTTCCTCATCCAAACATGCAATATATAACAATCATTATATTAAAAATATAAAATTTAGTTTAATATCATTTTAAATAGGTAATTTAGCATCTGAATTCCGTTTAAATAACATGGAGACCTTTGAGGTTTCAATTTATTCAAAACATCTAGTTTCTTTTAAAATAAAACCTATAATAGTTCATTTCAATAAAAACTCAACAGTTTTACATTTATAACCATTTTCAAACACACTATGGTTATACAGGGCTCAGTCACATGGGTTGTTGTCTACCAATAAATAAGGAACCCATAAACCTTATCACTAGCATTTGGATCTAATTTATCACATCAAATTTCTCTTTAACATTTTAATTTTAGCAACCTTTTTTTTTCAATTATTCGAATACAAGGGTTAACTTTTTCGTAGTTATAAGGCACTCATACACCTTATAACTGAAATTTGGATCCTGTTGTAAACACAATAAATAAACTTTATACTCATTATTCCATTTACATATTAAAGAATTTCTTGCATGTTATCATAAGTAGTAACACAACGACATGTAGTAACACAGAAGCACAACACAGCATCAATAATGGTTATCAATAGAGGGAAAATGGCATATAAACACCCAAGAATGTTATATCTAACACTGAAACATGACTTCTAATGGGGAATGATAATGCAAATCAAAACATATATTTCAACCCATGGAAAACAATCAAAATTAGTAGGCATCCTTCTAGGTTCTGGGTATAGCGGAAGCGCGATGGTGGGAGTGCCCAGCATTGATTTTAGCGTTAACCAATGATCAAACTGAGATCTGTCACAGTATAAAATGTCGGATCTTTGAAATACAATGAAGAACGAAAAACAAAAGAGGGAGTCCCGAAACCATAGAGATAGGATCATCATTTGTTGGTTATAATTAATTTAATTAATTCACAAGAATTACCTTGATGGAAGTCTTTCTTCATTGATGTCTCTGGTCACTATCTGGTGTTATCCATCATTGCGTCATATAATCCAAGTGTAGGATTTATATAGTTGTGATCGACACGTGCTCCATATATCTCTGGTTGTCTCCAAAGGGATCTCCTGATGCTAGCATAGAAGAACCTTCGCCTGCAATGTCCTCCTTTGATCGTCTTGATCCAATGGAGGAGGATCTCTCTCGGTCTTGAGAGAGTTCTTGGAGGAAGCAGTTCTTTCGTCCTTGAAAGAATGCTCTAGAATTGTTTTGCACAATGATTTTGGGAAAAGTGGTGGGGTTGTGAGGATATTTATAATTGGGTTTGAGGTTATATATTTAAGATAATAAATAAACACATTATGTGGTTTATTTATTTCATTAACTCTTATTGAAAACCCCCATGTCGAATTATTAATTCCTTGACATGCGCCCATACTGATTATAATAAATATCATTTAATAAAACAATATTACATCCTCAAAATCCCTACTGGAAAAAACTATATGACGTGTAATCATTAATACCCACGTGTACTCGTTCTCCATAAAACTACACGACGTGTATATTTAATATACACGTCGTGTACTTTTATTTTCCATTTTCCTTCATTTCTTCCACCACATTTATTAGTCCTTGAGTAGTGGCTATTGATTTGTTAAATAAATGTAATTACATTACTCACTAATAAATATATATTATTTCTCCCACAATATATTCTCTCGAATAACTAGGGTCGAAATAAATGAAATCAAGAATTCTTAAATAATTATTAAACCATAGTTGGGAATAATATTTATTTTACTTGTTAAATTAATATTTAACTGAGACACATGGACACACTTAGTGTGTGACCCTCTAGGACTCTTTCTCAGTGGAATTAGGTGGAGCCTACCTAAAGTCCAAGGCTAACGTCTAGCAACACGCCAAGGCACCATTAGAGAAAGAAGTTAATGCCGCAATAGCATGTCACATCATATGAAAGCTTACCGTGTAATATAACCCATTTTTCAAGATACCTTTAATCAAGCACGTTGCATGATAGTGTCATCAACCCATGTGCTCGATTATTCATTATTTGACTTTATGGAATTGAACTCGCCCATACCTTAACATGGCCATGGTTTTATTTAGGATATATCAATTCCTTAAACAGGCCTGAGATATCTATATCCATTAGGGAACAGAAGGGACAAATACTTTCTCACATTATCTATTAATTCAGTATTACTCATGACACACCCAATGTATCCTACCTAGCTACGAATAATGTGTTGTCACAGTTTTCATCAATACATCTAAGTTCGCGATTTGTAATACCCATTAATAATAATAATAAATTCAAAGGACCAATACACACATCCACATATAGGAACATCCAATGACACTATGAAATGTGGATTTCCTACTGGTGGGTCTCATTCTCATAATATCCTCCGAGATATTACCAAGAGAACACACTATGAGAATGTGCCACAAAGTTTTAAGAGTCCTCACCCCTAATGGCCTGTATTATTTGTGTCCATCAAATAACATAATCCGACCATAGAACATATATTCAAGAAAAGTGTTATGGAACTTCCGGGTTCTCATCATAGCAGAGATCCGATATGACCCTTTAATGTAACAACTATCTTTAGGACATTATCACATGCATTTTCACGTAGAAGAAAAATCAAGATGTGATAAGTTATTTATTAATGAATAAAGTAAAAAGTATTTGGTTCTAGGCCACCAACTCCAACAATCCTACTAATGAAACTAAGAGGAATGTGATATGTATGTCATGTGAATCAAGAAGTTCCTAAGATAATGCATGTAATGAAATTTCCTTGCTTTATCAGGCCATGGAAAATTTCTAAAATTCTCAAAATCAATAAGTAGTAGAAAATAAACCAGTCACTCAAGGTGAAATCATATCAACTATAATATTAGATATTATAAACATCAATTCCCATCCTTGGCCACTTGTTCATTTCCTGTAAATTCAGTGATCAGTCCCAAGCACAACTATTAATCGAGTGCCGACACTTTCCAAGTCCCATGTTCACCATCCCAAAATATAAAGACAATGGAAAAAATTTATTGAAAACATAATCCTCTAATACCACTTTAAAACATCCCGACCCGGCTTACCATCGACCGAACAGTCGGACCGGCCTCCACATGACCTCAAGCACGTCTTTCCATACGCTAGAGGCTTCTGAGTAGTAGTGAGGGTTTATGGATTTTCAGTGGGGAGACTATACACTCATATTCGTAGTACACAATAGAAATTGGTAATAATCTTAGAAAACAATAGAAGAAGATGTAAAAAAATAATCAAATGAATAATAAAAATGGCCAACACTAGTCTATACAATGCATGTATGTCATGGTGATACATATTAGAAAGGAGTAACCAAAACAGAATGTTTTACATTCCAATATAGATATAAGGAAAAGACACAAAGACCCATGGGATATCTCTATGAGAATATCGAGCACCATCTAGGTCTTTTTCTCCTAACTCCCAAGTATATGAAAGCATCAAAGTCAAGGTCCATAGTCCTGCAAACAAGAAAGTATACTCAGGTACCTAGAGTAATGATGACCTGTGTAGGGTTTGAGATATACATATCAGTTGGTTGGGACCACTAGTTGTCTACTTGAATGTACATTATTCAATATAATAAATGATTTAATGATATAACAAGTAAATAACAGAACTTAATAAATAACCAACAACTTATATAGGTTCCAAAGGGACAGCTAACAGTGATACCTTCTTTTGCTAGTAGCCAAAATATGAGTCTGCATAAGAATAATAGAAGCATATTTATTAATCACAAATACATTTCAACAATTTTCCAATTATTACATATTTAATAATTTTTTATCTCCAAGGTTCCCATGGTTTCCCATACCTCAATACTAACATCAAATCCTGATGGAATTCTAATCATTCTCAACCTTTCTATATTTAATCAAATTTTACACGGGTTTGATCCATATCTCTCATTCATTTCATAATTCATTATTTTCATTCATTGGGTGTTTGAATTCCATGTCAAACACCCAAATTCTCATTTGGTGTAGATCGCTATGTCTGACACCCCAATTCTCATTTGGTTTAGATCACCATTTATAACACTTTATATCTAAGTGGTTAGATAAATATTAGGGAGGGAAACCATATCTAAGTCCCAAATTCTACATTGGTCATGAATTAACTGTCTAGTACCCATATTATCATTTATTTACATCATTTGATAACTATTGGGAAGTAATTCCATGCCCAAGTCCCAACTTCTACATTGGTCTACAACACCATGTCTAGCACCCATATTCTCATTTATTTACATCATTTGATAAATATTGGGGAGGAAGACCATGTAAAATTCCAAACATCTTCATTGGTCTAGAATTGCATGTCTATCACCTAATTCAAAATCATTAATTAATTCACAAAATAATTAATCCAAGATTAATAATTAATTCCTCAAGAATTATCCACATTCATTTCCTTACTAATCCAACAATAAGTGAAAAATATTAAAAACCATTAGTTAACCTCACTATTAACAAAGTCCCCAAGTCCATTAATTAATTAATCAATTAATTAATTTATTATCACTAAGTGAATTCCATACAATATTCTCCAAAAATTAATTATCCAATCCAAATCACAACTCATATTAATTAATCTCAAAATTAATTATCTTAATAAAACACCAATGCACATAATTATTCCACCATTAATTATCTCAACATATACAATTACACATTACATAATTAATCCCTTGATTATTTATCTATATTACAAACTCAAGCACATAATTAATTCATAATTTCTTATTACATTCTATATATATTCTTTCCATAATTTATTTCCATAATTTATTTTATTAAACATTACTTTAAAAGTGCATAATTAATTCACAATTAATTATATCAATTTCAATTATCAAGGTTCACAATTAATTCACAAATTAATTACCCTAACTTATCTGATTCACTATTTCATAATTAATCCCCCAATTAATTATCTAAATTACAACCTTAAGGCATATAATTAATTAACAATTAATTATTACAAATTATCCCACCCAATAATCATAATCACAACTGAACCCATGTTCATAAACACATAATGGTGGAAATAGAAAAATACATATCTATAAGATAAAAAAACATATAAATATAAACATTATATTTTTATCTTGAAGGAAGTACACCTTTGTTGGAGGCGTTTTATTGGAAAAACGTGCTTTTGTAATATAGAAAATTATTTTATACAAATAAAACCATTAATCCATCATTTTCAATTAAATTCATCAGTATTTGTGATTTAATAACTATTTTGGTTTATTAATTGAGAAATTTTGAGGACCTGACCTCAAAGAATAGAATGATCCAATGATTTCTAACTTAAATTTCCAACTGATCACATACACAAACCACAAAAACAGTGTGCACACACACAGAATTGGTTGAATCACCCTAAAATGATAACTCGCACCCAAAATTAGTGTGGCGAGGACCAAAACTCCTCCAATTAAAAAACCGAAACCTAAAATGCATCATAATAACCTTATTTAAGGGGTGAAAAATCAATTATCAGGTATATTTCCATACCAAAATACAACGGTGGTGAAAAGAATCAAGACAAATAACCACACCTTTAGTGATGGTTATTGAAATACATGCTAATGGGTCCTGAGACATTCTCTACACCGCCTAGAATTGGATGGAAGTATGAAACCAAATTAATCATAGACCTTAGTGTTTTGACCTATTGGAGAATGAGTGAAGGAGAGATGAGACGAGTGATGGGAAGTAGAAAATATGCAGAGGACATACCTTGATGAGATAGAAAACATATGTAATGGAACCAGGAGAGACTGACACACAAAGAGGGAGATGAGATATTTGGTTGGTGCTCCACCTATGGAAGAAGCGATAAGGGGAGGGGTCATGCCTCACCTGTGTTGGTCACCTCTCACTCTTTTTATCACTATAAATAATTCAAAATTCTTATTTTATTATATTAATTAAGATAATAATAATTTTATTATTATTAATAACCATCATCTTTTTATTATTACCATTTAATATCACACATATTTGATAAACCCCAAATCCCCAATTACACATCATTTAATTTAATTCTTCTCTAACGAATTTAGTTAAATAAATTCTATAACTCATCATTATTTTCCTCAACATAATTTAATTAAATAAAAACCCACAGTCAATGACATTTAATTAAATTCTCTTCAACATAATTTAATTAAATTAATTCTCCATATTCAATCTCGTACTAATTTAATTAAATCCTCTCACTTTATTTAATTAAATAAAATCCCCCATTTTGCAACAATTAATTAAAATACTCTCAACCTTGAATTTAATTAACTAAAACCACTATTTCACAATAATTAATTAAATAATTTTAACATAGGATTTAATTAAAATAAAAACCCCATTTAGAATAATTTAATTAAACCGCTCTCTAATATGAATTTAACTAAATATAATAACTTTTAACCCAACACTATGTAATACACACGGTTTGTCTCACACGGTCTAGCGAACAGTGTGCCAATCGTGTGGAACCTTCAATTTAAGGAATCCATTTCGCATGGTCTATCCCCCACGGTTTTCCTAACCTTGTGCACACCATGAAAGAATATCTATATAATAAACTCCCTCACATGGTTTGTAACACACATTGATTTCATAGTAGGTTATTTTCTTTAAAGTAATTCAATATCTAGTGCCACATGCAACACTGAGTTTGAACGACCAAAACATACCAAATTAGTCGTTCAAAAAGCAGTTATGAATATTATTAAATAAATTTTGAATTTTATATACTAAATATAATTTTAAAATCCATATTATTTTTTTCTTATACATAATATAAGAACAAATTCAATTTTTTAGATAAAAGAGGTATTTTTCAAAAAAAATGCAATTCTACCCCTTTTAATGGATTACTCTTTTTGAATCCAATATTTGACACTTTAACATATTAAATCTGACAAAATAAATTTATTATTTGGAACAACGACATAAAAATTTAGTTTGGATAAATTTTCGATGCTTTTTGGTTAACTTTTATATTTTTATGAATAGTGAAAAATTAGAAATTTTAATTGAAAACAAATTTCTTAATCAATATAATTTATAATGTTAAATTATAAATTTTAATAGTATTGAAGTATAATTAGATTATATTTTTATCATTTAATCCAATTTTGGTCATTGGAAGTAATTTGACATTTGAATTAGACATAAACACATATAAATATTTTGATAGTTTTTACTTCTTAAAAACCTGCTTTCTAGTTTTGACAACATAAATATTTTTTAAATTAATTAATACAAAACAATTGTTTTGAATTTGGTAAATGAAATATCATTTTAAATGATTTGAAGATTTATTATTCTAAATATTTATCATTAATTTCCATGTTTTAAAAATGGTTTTAATGATTTATTTATATGGACATGAATTTATTATAATTAATATTCATTTCAAAAGTTTCCAAGTGGTATGGGACACATTTATTAAAAAATATCTTTTAAATTACTTCTTTGATAAATAGTGAAACTTTTAAATGTTTCATGAAAAGGGGATGTTTCTCTCAAATAGTTTTACAGATTATTTTCAACTATTTGAATATCCTTAAATTTATTTTATTATTGATTAACGTTGATTTTTGAAAATAAAATTTTCAATATTGTGTTAAATGAGTTATGATTGACTGTGGATGTGCTATTTTAATACCATTAATGGGTTGTAGTTAATGTATTGATATTTCGTATGCTAGTTTTAATATGAATATTTATATTATGTCTCACCATTTTTATATGAGTAATGCATTGGGCTTAATATGTGACGTGCATGACCCACTATAGCCCTTGATGGATCAGTAGGTCTCATGAGAAAAAATAGTATCTTGTCACAAGGACTTGACAAAATCATTATCTGTAGCCTTGGCATGAGGCATTAACTATGTGGTTATGATGTCCGACATTATGCATTCCATCATTATAAAATTATCTATTGACATTAAATTGGATTATTCGAATATTAGAATATACATGTGAATGTGTAAATGGAATTATTTGATTTACCATTACCATATTATGCTTATGTTTATGTTTAAAAAGGCTTTTGTTTTAGTATTATACATTTTCTTAAATGTTTATCTCTTCATATAATAGTGTTTTTCTATATTGTTCATCCTTATTAAGTTTCATATCTCACCAATTTCTTATGTTTTATTTTCTCAGGATGCCAATAAGTGTATTATGTTTAATATTCATGTTTAATATAGGTGAATAATGGAATTCATAAAAGATTATATATGTCTTATTTTAAATTATAAATTGTAAAGTGGCATTCATGTATGTAATATATTTTCTAAGACTACTAAATAAAACAGCCCATTTGGGACTTGATTCCTTGTAATCATTTCAATGTTATGTAATAATGCACCACCTATGGGTAACTAGGGTTGGGGAATTACAGTTTGTATCCGATGAAGTTTATTAAAAACAATGGAAACTAGATTTTGAAAAAATCTGATTATAGAACATTACCCTAAGATAGACTTTGATGATTAGTATAGAAGAAATTCCTAGAATTTTGTTAATACAGATATTTTGTGAACTTTTTAAACAATACATCCCTGTCTGGATACGAGCTGGTAGACGCAGCTCTGGCATATATGTATCTAGGGTTAAAACCCAAAAACACCTCTTTGATCTAGAATTTAACGGGAACTGGTGCACGACAACGGGCCTTGCTGCACTCTTGGTGACGACACTCCCGGGGTATATGCATAGAATAATTCACATTTTCACTACAAAAAAATTTGAATGATTTTAATATTAGATGAGAATAAATAACCTTGGTGAATCCTAAGATTTTTTAGATTGAAAATATAGTGTCATGATATTCTCTAAATGATTTTATGACTATTATTACTAACATTATTCTTTCCGGTTTTATTCAATGGATAGATTCCAAGGAAGTCATAGTAACAATGAACATGATGTAAAATTTGGGCATGATTGTAACACCCCAAGTTTCCACTGTATGTTTCCCTTCGAATAATGCAATAGCTTGCATTGTACGCAAGTTCGAGTTCTAACACAACGCAACTAATCAAAGTAGCCGTTATGAATAGTAATAACCACCTTTTAAAATTATAGAAATTTTATATTTCAAAATGGACTTCATTTTTGAATTCGTAATATCGAAATTATCCTAAGTTGAATTTTTTGTAACTTTCTGAGAACTTCCAATTTTTTATGAATAGTGAAAAATACTTAAAACAACTTTTTTAATCAAAATAATTAATTGTGATAAATTATACTATTTAGTGGTTTTAAAGTATAATTAGAATATATTTTTACCATTTTATCCAATGGTGGTCATTGGAATTAATTTAACATTGAAATCGAACATAAACAATTGCCAATCTTTTGATATAAATTGTTTCTTAAAAACACGCTATTTGTTCTGACAGCGGGAATTAATTATAAAATTAATTAATGCAACTTATATGTTTGGAATTTTGTAAAATAGAAATCATTTTTGAATTCGGAATATCAATTATATCTTAGGGTGAAATTTTGGCATTGTTCTGAAAAACTTCAATTTTTGATGAATAGTGAAACCACTAAGTGGTAGTTAAATAACTGATTTTTCGTTTAAATGAAAGTTTACCACTAATGTGTATTGAATTTTGAAAATCCGACATACATGGTTGTCATTAGTATGTAAAATGTGGTTCAATGGGATAAAAATAATTTTTTGGTGAATAGTAACTTATTAAGTCTTAATCGCGATTAGTGGTAATTAGTGTAGTTTAAGGTATAAATAATACTTTAATAATATGAAATGACCTAGACACATGTCCCAACCTCATTGGTTGTGTCATGGCCGACCAAGACAAGCCATGGCCTAACTTGGGGACCCCATGGATCCACTTTTGTTGGGAAATAACATAAATTAATTTTTATTTAATGTTAAAGTGAAAATGACACTAACATAAAGTGTTTTACTAAAACAATTTTTAAGTAGGGTTACACAAGTCCAAATTTTGACTATAAATATTCATTAGAAAGCTAAAAAGATTTCCTACATCATAGTATTTGTTTTATAATTTTTAGACATTAAATAAATTAAATTATTTATGACATCATTATGATGTGGCGATGACCTCATTATTTAACGATTTAAATAAAATGAGAAGATAATGCAAAATCCAAGGCTTACACTTGTCCAAAGCCTATTGGATGAAGAGATTTCGAAACCTTATCACCTTAGCCTCGAATTATATAAGTGGGGGACCTTTAGAATCCGAAAAGCATTGTGAAATAATGTAACATTTCAATCTTTCCAAAAGTGCCCCTCCTCTCCTCTTATAAAAGGCCCCCACCTCTACCACCTTATTCACACTTCCAAGCCTTTTGGTTCGGCCAACCCCTGCCCAAATACTCTCCCAACTTCTCTCCCTTCGTCCTAGAAGCTTTACTTTAGTCAGAAAGCCATCCTAAGGAGTCCTTTTGATCAAATCAAAAGGAAGAACCCGAAGAAGAGGTAACATTTTCATCACCCTCTTTCAAGTTTCTTTCTTCTTCCACTCCCTCTTTGTTTATTATTTCAATTCTAAAATTATAACTCCAGTATCTTCTATATACTGTGATGTTATTATAAATATGGAACAACCATATTCAGTATTCTACCCATCATTTGAATGACATGTCAACATACGTGCGTACGTACGGCTTACCGTCTCCACGTCGTGGTGTAATTGTTATTCATTATATTATTATTTAGATGGGTATAATAATGATATGTAATTCATGTAAATAATAAATATAACATGATAATGATTCTTTATATATGATACACTATCCAATTATATATTATTTTAATATCAAAATAATGATATTGTCGCTCGTGCGTACGTACGGACTACCGTCTCCACGAACGCGATGAGATTCATTCTCCGTCGTATCCATTCAAGTATAATTATCATTTTATGATTTAAAAATAATGTTTAAGGACATGATATCATTCTGGATATGAATAATATACAACCTATCCATGAAAAACAAGACTTACATGACAAAACATATAAAAGAAAACGAGTAAGTTAACACCCAAAACAACGATAAATCTAAGATATTGTTAACAAAGCAATGTTAAAAGATCATATATGATATCATATGAATGTATATGATTCTTGTATAATTTAATAACAATTATTTCACCATTATACAGGAGGTTAACCTACCCCAACCAAGGAAAAGTACAAGGTAAGGGTTTACTTCACAACCTCTTCATTATCCAAGGTTGTTTATACATAATTATCTACTGGGACCTCGTTATCATCCAAATCCATGTTTCTTAAAAATGTCTTTCAAAACATTTTTACTATTAAATGGAAAATGGGTTAAAGTCTTTTATACCCTTATACGTTTTTGAAAAGAATCTCACCGTCGTTTTCCAAACAATGTACTTTTTGACCTTTTTGACAAATTTAAGGTAAGAGAATTTTCAAAGTAAATGTATTATTTTATAATTATGGGACTTTTAAATGATTTAAAAAAAAAGGAGAGATATTTCTCTCAAATAGCTTTGATTCCATCCATTTCAACATCCTTTGATGGGTTTTAAGTTTAATTGAAATTGATTTATGATACAAAACTTCCATTGAGCATTTCGTGAAATATTTGACTGAGGATGTGTTATTTTATACCATCCATAGTTTATGGAGAAATTGTTGACATTTCGTATTCTAGTTTTAATACGAATATTTATGTTATGTTTTAACCTATTCATATGAGGAATGTATTGGACTTAATATGTGACGGGTGGAGCCCGCTATAGCTCCTCGATGCATCGGTAGGTCTCATGGGACAACTAGACGTGGAATTGGCCGAGGCCCTTTCCCAATTTGATTTATGGTTTTGGCCGAGGCCTTAATCATTTTAGATGTCTTGGCCGAGGCCTTGACAAAATGTTTCAGAATGTCCGGCATTATACATTCCCTCATTATGGAAGTGGTTAATGATATTTCATGTGATTATTCGACTAGTAGAATATCCATGTGAGTAAGTAAATGGCATTATTTCAGTTTACTTTTGCCATATTATGCTAAAGTTCATGTTCAATAAGGCTTTTGTTTTAGTTATACATTGCCTTAAATGTTAATGTTTATTTATGAAAGCTTCCGCAATATTGTTATCCTTACTGAGCATCTGAGCTCACCCCTTTCAATGTTTAAAAATTTTCCAGGATGTGAAGAAGTGTATTATGACTGACTTGCAAGAATAGTCAGTGAAGATATGAGTGTGGGCTATGAAGACCATGTTATTGTAGTTTGTTTAATTTTGATGTAATGAAAGACTTATGAATGTATCTAGTGTTTCCAAGGCTACTAAACTAATCGGTCTTTCGAGACTTGATCTTTTGTGATCATGCCAATGTTACGAAGTAATGCACCGACTCTGGGTAGCTGGGGTCGGGGCGTTACAGTTGGTATCAGAGGCAGTTTAGTACTAACCTTGGAAGCTAAATTTAGATAAACTCTGATTAGAGCACATAGCCCGAAGATAGACTTTGAGGATTAGTATAGAAGAACTTCCTAGAATTTTGGTATTGTAGAGATTTTGTGAGTTTTCCGAGCAATACATCCCTGTCTGGATACGAGCAGGTAGAGGCGGCTCTGGCACAGATGTACCTAGGGGTAAAACCCGAAAACACTGCTTTGAGCTAGACTCGAACGGGAACTGGTGCACGACAACGGGCCTTGCTGCACTCTTGGTTACGACACTCCCGGGGGATATGCTTAGGATAACTCTCATTTTCTTTACAAATCATTATGAAGGGTTTATGAGTATATACTTCCTCAAAGAAAACATTTCTTTTATGATTATGGATTATATCCATAAATAGTTCAATTTAAGTTAAGTGTTTTATAAGTTTGTGATTATGTATTTTGATTCATAAACTAATCTAGTTTATGCCATTATTTAGAAATGGCGCCTAGTGGAAGGAATGGAAACCGTATCAATGCACGCACTCCGTGTAGGGATTGCCCTCCTGCTCAGGATAATTATGGTGGAGCTAGTGATACAACTGGTGCTGATCAGCTTCTCACCGTACTGGGACAACTCACGCAGGTTATGAATAACAACCTTACTCGTATGGAGCACCCTGATCCGCAACGTGGAGGATCAATGCTAGACCGTTTCATGAGGCAACAACCGCCAACCTTCAATGGGAGTACAAATCCTATAGTAGCTGAGCAATGGATAAATTCCTTAGAGAAAATATTCCATGCCTTGGGGAGTAGTGAAAGGGAGAATGTTATCATGGCAGTTTACCGCCTCACTGGAGATGCCGATCAATGGTGGTCACTAATTCAAAACACAAAGGAGGATGATGAATTAACAAACATGGAATGGCAGGAGTTCAAAGAGCTATTTTTAGAAAAATACTTTCCTCGAGACCATCGAGCGGATATGGAAAGGCAATTTCTGAGTCTGAGGCAGAAGGAGGATGAGAATGTCGCAAAGTATGAGGCTAACTTTACAAGGTTAGCAAGGTATGCTGCAGATTACATACGTAACCCAAGAAGTAAGACTGATCGTTTCTTTGATGGGTTGAAACCATTTCTCCGTCGAGCTTTAGTATCACAAACCTTCTCTTCATACGAAGGTATTGTCTCATGCGCCATCAAGACGGAAAAGGAATTCTCTAAGTCTTATGACTTTAAATCAAAGCAAGATAAGAAGAGATCCGCTGAAAACTCTGGGAAAGGAAATAAGGAAACAGGGAAGAAGGGTAGAAATGAATTTCCACCCTGTGATAATTGTGGTAGGAAGCACCCTGGTGCCTGTCTAAAAGGAAAAGGAGTATGTTACAAGTGTGGTGAAAAAGGCCACCAAGCTCATGAATGCAAGGGAAAGAAAGCGGCTGTCAACGTGGAATGTTATAATTGTAGAGAGAAGGGACATTATGCAAATGAATGTCCTAAGCGTCAGGGGAACTTACCTCAGAAGAGGCCAAGGGATCAAGGCCAGGCTTATGCTATCACTACTGCTGAGGTGGAAGCTCCGAAAGACATGGTGGCAGGTAATTTAATGGTTTCCTCAAGTTTAGCAAATGCATTATTTGATTCTGGATCATCGCATTGTTTCATATCTTCCCAGTTTGCTAAGAAAATTAGATATTTCCAATTTGATTTAACAAGGGAGTTGTCGGTCAAAACCCCTAAGGGAAGTATTGTTGCAACAAAGTTTTGTCGATTAGTTCCCATTAGAGCACCTAAATGTTCTTTACCTGCTGATCTCATCGTCATACCCATGATTGAATTTGATATAATCCTTGGTATGGATTGGCTTTCGGACCATGATGCAAAAATTTATTGTAAGAGGAAAGAGGTTACAATTCTTGATGATAATGATAAGGAACACCTTATCTTTAGAGCTGAATCGTCGCCACATAATTCTTATCTAGATCCACCCCCAGTAGCTCAACTAAATTCAATTATTGGGGAGGAAGAGAAGGAAGTTACTGAGGATGAGGAAAGTAATATTCAAATAGAGGATGTACCTATTGTGAGAGAATATGTTGATGTGTTTCCGGAAGATTTACCTGGACATCCTCCAGAACGAGAAGTTGAGTTTTCCATTGATTTGATTCCTGGATCAAGGCCCATATCGAAGACCCCTTATAGAATGGCCACTGTGGAATTAGTTGAACTAAAGAAACAACTAGAGGAATTGAGTAATAAGGGATTTATTCGCCCTAGTGTTTCTCCTTGGGGAGCCCCTGTTCTTTTTGTTAAGAAGAAAGATGGATCTATGAGGTTGTGCGTTGATTATAGGGAGATCAATGCTATAACAATAAAGAATAAGTATCCCCTACCTCGCATTGATGATTTGTTTGACCAACTGCATGGAGCTCAATACTTTTCAAAGATTGACCTTCGGTCTGGATACCATCAGTTGTGTGTGAAGAAGGAAGACGTTCCAAAGACAGCATTTCGAACAAGGTACGGGCATTACGAGTTTACAGTAATGCCTTTTGGATTGACTAATGCACCCTCTGTTTTCATGGATCTAATGAACAGAGTTTTCAAGGAATATCTTGATGACTTTGTAGTGGTATTTATTGATGATATCTTGGTATACTCCAAAAGCCACGAAGATCATGAAAATCACTTACGCATTATCCTGAAGACTCTTAGAAAACATGAATTATATGGGAAATTTAGCAAGTGTGAATTCTGGCTTCACGAGATTTCTTTTCTTGGCCATATTGTCTCTAAGGATGGAATTTCCGTTGATCCTTCTAAAACCAAGGCAATCCAAGAATGGCCAGCACCGACAAGTATAACTGAGGTATGCAGTTTTATTGGTTTAGCAGGTTATTATCGACGTTTCGTCCAGAATTTTGCCAGATTGGCTAACCCATTGACAAAGCTCACACGTAAAGGGATTAAATTTGTCTGGACAAAAGAGTGTGAAGAATGTTTTGAAGAACTAAAGAGAAGATTAGTCAATGCCCCTGTATTGACTCTACCATCGGGGAATGATGGGTTTGTTATTTTTAGTGATGCATCGAAGAAAGGACTCGGTTGTGTCGTTATGCAGAATGATAAGGTCATTGCCTATGCATCACGACAGCTAAAAATTCATGAGCAAAACTATCCTACTCATGATCTTGAGTTAGCAGCTGTGATCTTTGCTTTAAAGATATGGAGACATTACCTCTATGGTGAAAAATGTGAGATTTATACTGATCACAAGAGTTTGAAGTATATTTTCACACAAAAAGAACTCAACATGAGGCAAAGGAGATGGCTTGAACTACTCAAGGATTATGATTGCACGATACATTACCACCCGGGGAAGGCAAACAAGGTGGCAGATGCTTTGAGTAGAAAAGACCATGGAGTTTTGAATGTGATGAGAATTGAAAGGGATCCAATTTTCTTGGATCTAGTGAAGATGGACATGGGAATAACTGGGGAAGGTGAAACATCAATGCTTTTTCAAATGGTTGCCAAACCATCATTACTAGAAAGGATTAAGAGTTCTCAAACCAATGATGAAGAATTTCAAAAGAAGATTAAAGGTGTGAATGATGGAAGATTGAGGGACTTTGTGTATAAGGATGGAATTTTGAAATTCGGGAAGAGACTTTGTGTTCCCGATATATCTGATCTAAAAAGGGAATTGCTGGATGATGCTCATAGTTCCAACTTCTCTATACACCCGGGGAGCACCAAAATGTATAGAGATTTAAAGGAACATTTTTGGTGGGACAATATGAAGAGGGAGATTGCTGATTTTGTGTCAAGGTGTATGGTTTGTCAACAAGTGAAAGCTGGAAGGCAACATCCTGGTGGAGTATTGCAACCTCTTCCCATACCTGAGTGGAAATGGGATAATATTACGATGGACTTTGTCATGGGACTACCAAAGACTCCTAGAAGGAATGATGCAATATGGGTCATTGTTGATCGACTTACTAAGTCAGCACATTTTCTGGCTATACGGGAGGATCTACCACTTGAACGTCTAGCAAGACTATATATTAATGAAGTTGTAAGACTTCATGGAGTACCCCTATCGATTGTTTCTGATCGTGATCCTCGTTTTACTTCAAGATTCTGGAAAAGTCTTCAAAAGGCCTTGGATACTGAACTTCGTTTGAGCACTGCCTATCACCCTCAAACAGATGGACAATCAGAACGGACTATTCAAACCTTAGAAGACATGTTGAGATCGTGCTCTCTTGACTTTCAGGGTATGTGGGATCAATATTTACCACTGGTGGAATTTTCCTATAACAACAGCTTCCATTCGAGTATTCAGATGGCACCATATGAAGCGTTATACGGAAAGAGATGTCGTACACCAACCTGTTGGGATGACGTTGGTGAAAGAAAACTTGTAGGCCCAGAACTAGTGGAGGAAACAGTGGAAAAGGTGAAAGTGATTCAAAATCACATCAAAGCAGCTCAAAGTAGGCAGAAGAGCTATGCCGATAATCGAAGGAAGGATTTGGAATTTCAAGTTGGTGATCATGTTTTCCTGAGGGTATCTCCATGGAAGGGAGTCATACGTTTTGGTAAGAAAGGTAAATTGAGTCCCAGGTACATCGGACCTTTCGAAATTCTGGAACGAGTTGGGGCTGTAGCTTACCGTTTGGCAATGCCGCCAAGTCTCTCCAAAGTTCACGATGTGTTCCACGTATCTCTGTTGAGGAAATACATGCCTGACCCAACGCATGTACTCACCTATGAGGAATTAGAACTGGAACCCGATCTTTCCTATTGTGAAGAGCCCGTCAGGATTCTTGATGTGAGGGAGCAGGTGCTGAGAAACCGGACGACTCGGCTGGTGAAGGTTTTGTGGAGAAATCATAAAATGGAAGAGGCAACGTGGGAACCTGAGGAATTTATGATGAAAAACCACCCGAGTCTTTTTATGCAGTAATACCCTAGAAATTGCGAGGACGCAATTATTTGAAGGAGGGGAGAATGTAACACCCCAAGTTTCCACTGTATGTTTCCCTTCGAATAATGCAATAGCTTGCATTGTACGCAAGTTCGAGTTCTAACACAACGCAACTAATCAAAGTAGCCGTTATGAATAGTAATAACCACCTTTTAAAATTATAGAAATTTTATATTTCAAAATGGACTTCATTTTTGAATTCGTAATATCGAAATTATCCTAAGTTGAATTTTTTGTAACTTTCTGAGAACTTCCAATTTTTTATGAATAGTGAAAAATACTTAAAACAACTTTTTTAATCAAAATAATTAATTGTGATAAATTATACTATTTAGTGGTTTTAAAGTATAATTAGAATATATTTTTACCATTTTATCCAATGGTGGTCATTGGAATTAATTTAACATTGAAATCGAACATAAACAATTGCCAATCTTTTGATATAAATTGTTTCTTAAAAACACGCTATTTGTTCTGACAGCGGGAATTAATTATAAAATTAATTAATGCAACTTATATGTTTGGAATTTTGTAAAATAGACATCATTTTTGAATTCGGAATATCAATTATATCTTAGGGTGAAATTTTGGCATTGTTCTGAAAAACTTCAATTTTTGATGAATAGTGAAACCACTAAGTGGTAGTTAAATAACTGATTTTTCGTTTAAATGAAAGTTTACCACTAATGTGTATTGAATTTTGAAAATCCGACATACATGGTTGTCATTAGTATGTAAAATGTGGTTCAATGGGATAAAAATAATTTTTTGGTGAATAGTAACTTATTAAGTCTTAATCGCGATTAGTGGTAATTAGTGTAGTTTAAGGTATAAATAATACTTTAATAATATGAAATGACCTAGACACATGTCCCAACCTCATTGGTTGTGTCATGGCCGACCAAGACAAGCCATGGCCTAACTTGGGGACCCCATGGATCCACTTTTGTTGGGAAATAACATAAATTAATTTTTATTTAATGTTAAAGTGAAAATGACACTAACATAAAGTGTTTTACTAAAACAATTTTCAAGTAAGGTTACACAAGTCCAAATTTTGACTATAAATATTCATTAGAAAGATAAAAAGATTTCCTACATCATATTATTTGTTTTATAATTTTTAGACATTAAATAAATTAAATTATTTATGACATCATTATGATGTGGCGATGACCTCATTATTTAACGATTTAAATAAAATGAGAAGATAATGCAAAATCCAAGGCTTACACTTGTCCAAAGCCTATTGGATGAAGAGATTTCGAAACCTTATCACCTTAGCCTCGAATTATATAAGTGTGGGACCTTTAGAATCCGAAAAGCATTGTGAAATAATGTAACATTTCAATCTTTCCAAAAGTGCCCCTCCTCTCCTCTTATAAAAGGCCCCCACCTCTACCACATTATTCACACTTCCAAGCCTTTTGGTTCGGCCAACCCCTGCCCAAATACTCTCCCAACTTCTCTCCCTTCGTCCTAGAAGCTTTACTTTAGTCAGAAAGCCATCCTAAGGAGTCCTTTTGATCAAATCAAAAGGAAGAACCCGAAGAAGAGGTAACATTTTCATCACCCTCTTTCAAGTTTCTTTCTTCTTCCACTCCCTCTTTGTTTATTATTTCAATTCTAAAATTATAACTCCAGTATCTTCTATATACTGTGATGTTATTATAAATATGGAACAACCATATTCAGTATTCTACCCATCATTTGAATGACATGTCACCATACGTGCGTACGTACGGCTTACCGTCTCCACGTCGTGGTGTAATTGTTATTCATTATATTATTATTTAGATGGGTATAATAATGATATGTAATTCATGTAAATAATAAATATAACATGATAATGATTCTTTATATATGATACACTATCCAATTATATATTATTTTAATATCAAAATAATGATATTGTCGCTCGTGCGTACGTACGGACTACCGTCTCCACGAACGCGATGAGATTCATTCTCCGTCGTATCCATTCAAGTATAATTATCATTTTATGATTTAAAAATAATGTTTAAGGACATGATATCATTCTGGATA
This sequence comes from Viscum album, assembly GCA_963277665.1. Classification (NCBI taxonomy): domain Eukaryota; kingdom Viridiplantae; phylum Streptophyta; class Magnoliopsida; order Santalales; family Viscaceae; genus Viscum; species Viscum album. Next base: position 70,757,923 of record OY728133.1, on the reverse strand, counting down.
TGAATAATATACAACCTATCCATGAAAAACAAGACTTACATGACAAAACATATAAAAGAAAACGAGTAAGTTAACACCCAAAACAACGATAAATCTAAGATGTTGTTAACAAAGCAATGTTAAAAGATCATATATGATATCATATGAATGTATATGATTCTTGTATAATTTAATAACAATTATTTCACCATTATACAGGAGGTTAACCTACCCCAACCAAGGAAAAGTACAAGGTAAGGGTTTACTTCACAACCTCTTCATTATCCAAGGTTGTTTATACATAATTATCTACTGGGACCTCGTTATCATCCAAATCCATGTTTCTTAAAAATGTCTTTCAAAACATTTTTACTATTAAATGGAAAATGGGTTAAAGTCTTTTATACCCTTATACGTTTTTGAAAAGAATCTCACCGTCGTTTTCCAAACAATGTACTTTTTGACCTTTTTGACAAATTTAAGGTAAGAGAATTTTCAAAGTAAATGTATTATTTTATAATTATGGGACTTTTAAATGATTTAAAAAAAAGGAGAGATATTTCTCTCAAATAGCTTTGATTCCATCCATTTCAACATCCTTTGATGGGTTTTAAGTTTAATTGAAATTGATTTATGATACAAAACTTCCATTGAGCATTTCGTGAAATATTTGACTGAGGATGTGTTATTTTATACCATCCATAGTTTATGGAGAAATTGTTGACATTTCGTATTCTAGTTTTAATACGAATATTTATGTTATGTTTTAACCTATTCATATGAGGAATGTATTGGACTTAATATGTGACGGGTGGAGCCCGCTATAGCTCCTCGATGCATCGGTAGGTCTCATGGGACAACTAGACGTGGAATTGGCCGAGGCCCTTTCCCAATTTGATTTATGGTTTTGGCCGAGGCCTTAATCATTTTAGATGTCTTGGCCGAGGCCTTGACAAAATGTTTCAGAATGTCCGGCATTATACATTCCCTCATTATGGAAGTGGTTAATGATATTTCATGTGATTATTCGACTAGTAGAATATCCATGTGAGTAAGTAAATGGCATTATTTCAGTTTACTTTTGCCATATTATGCTAAAGTTCATGTTCAATAAGGCTTTTGTTTTAGTTATACATTGCCTTAAATGTTAATGTTTATTTATGAAAGCTTCCGCAATATTGTTATCCTTACTGAGCATCTGAGCTCACCCCTTTCAATGTTTAAAAATTTTCCAGGATGTGAAGAAGTGTATTATGACTGACTTGCAAGAATAGTCAGTGAAGATATGAGTGTGGGCTATGAAGACCATGTTATTGTAGTTTGTTTAATTTTGATGTAATGAAAGACTTATGAATGTATCTAGTGTTTCCAAGGCTACTAAACTAATCGGTCTTTCGAGACTTGATCTTTTGTGATCATGCCAATGTTACGAAGTAATGCACCGACTCTGGGTAGCTGGGGTCGGGGCGTTACAATGATGGTGGAAATGAGAAAATAAATGTAATGTTGATAGGCATAAAATATATCATGTTCTTGTTGAAGCAGGTTTCTAAAAATATGATCAACAACATATACATTAACCAACTCCCAAACTAAAAAAAGAAGAGAAACGAAGAGAATGAGAAGATCTTTAGTAGTGGAGACCATGGAGAAAAGAAAGATCAGTTTACATCATTAAGGAAATGCAGAAGGATACACACAGAAATGTGTCTCAATGGAACAAATAAATTCTTTATGTGTGGTAAATAAGGACATAAGGTAAATAATTGCTACGAAAAAATGAAGTGTACTATGGAAGAAAATCAAAATAATCATACAAATACATTTATAGTCATTTTCTATAAATTTACGGGACTTGGACATTACCCGAGTCAGTTCCCAATTCTATAGGATAAACCCTAGGTCAAGAAAGAACCTATATGGAAAAAATCGATGGAGAAATGTTTAAAAGTATTAATGCTCTTTGTTGATTGTATTACTTTGGTAGAATTTTCTCTTGTATGTGTAACCCTATAAATTGTTGTGTGAAAATTCTATTTGATGAATAATTATCTTTTATTTTTTGGATATAGTTATAAAGAACCATTTTGATTTATATGATCCTTGAATTTGAAGTAATTACTAGTTATTAATTTTGTTGATGAAAATGTGAGGTTGGAGATCACATTTGTTGTTAAATTATGTTATGGTTATTTCAAGAAACTTATCTTATTTTGGGAATGTTATAAAATATAGTTTTTGAAAATGGACAAAATGAAAACCGTGTCACAACCTGTTGCATCGGATAATGGTGGGGGAATCAAACCCACAACCAAAGTGCAACTGGGATTTATTGCCTACCACTGGACTACATGAAGTCCCAGGTTAGTGTGACTAATTAATATTAGTTAAATGATTTTTTTGATCAATAATAATTTGATTTGTTATCTTATGTTTTATCAAATGAATATCCATATTATAAGAAAATGATTTGTCTATTAAGTGATAAATGTTATTTTGGACGATGTTTGTTCTATTGGGAACACAATATGCCTAAGGATAATTGAAATATTATGGGATTTCATTTGAGGAGTAATAGTGAATTTTAATTTTGGAAGAATCTATGATTTTTATTGAGATTCAGGTTATTAAGGGAAATTATTATTCCATCATAGAGATTATGTGATTAGGTTAATTACTTTTAATTATGTGACTTTAAGAGTAGTTGATGTTATTTGGAGATAAATTTTATGATTTATGAAGGAAAATTTTGTGATAAAATCCTTCCGAATTTTGGGTTTCAAACTTTTTTTGAACTATTTTGAAGAAATTTAAGAGCAATTATTTAATGAATGGTCTTTGTTGAACATTGGGTACTATTAATTTAATTTTGGAGATTAAGATTTGTATTTATTTATATAAAGTATTATCCATTTTTGGAGATCTTATGATCTTGTACTAACCATTTTTTTGGTTAATCTCTAAATAAAAGGTAAATATATAGTTCATTCTTTGTGGATTATGTGATTCTCTAGAAGTTGATTCTAGTGCTTCAGGTGTGACAAAGTGATCTTGAGTAGTCATAGGTTAGAGAAAAGATGAGTTAGTGGTATAAATTTATTAATGGATGAAACTTTACATGAAAATTAATTATATATCTTTATTTTCATAGTCAATATCATAAATAAATTACTCAAATTTATGAAATGGAACTTAAAAAAAAAAACATTTTCTGTTTACTATTCAAATCGGGAAACTAATGATTGTTTAACCCATCATATGTTTGTGGTTTTCTTGTTGTTAACTATCTCCTAATCTGGTTTTCTATCACTCTTCATCAAAACTTGACACTTATTTTAACTTCTATATCCATGTTTTTCAACATGGAATCCTAGTATGGGTTATCTCGGGTGACCTTTGTGCCTCTCTATCTTTATTTAAAAGTGATAGTTTAATTGACTCTTTTTTTGATGTGGGTCTTTCAATGAAGTTCCCAATACCAATTTTGAAATTTAGTGGACACAATTTTCAAAATGATGGAATAATATAATTCCCCATGATTTCATAATAAGTTGTTTTCTTTTAAAGTAATTCAATATCTTGCGCTACACGCAACACCGAGTTCGAGCACACCACAACTTATCAATCTAGCCATTCAAAAATAATTTTTGAATATTATTAACAGAATATTAAATTTTATATACTCCATATAATTTTAACAACCATATTATGTGTTTCTTAGACATAATATAAGAAAACAATTAAAATTTCCAGATAAAAGAAGTATTTTTCAAAAAAATGAAATTTTACATCCTTTTAATGGAAACCCCTTTTTAAATCCAATATTTGACACTTTCACTTAATTAATTTGAAAAAATAAACTTCTTATTTAGAATATGGACATAAAAATTTAGTTTGGATAAATTTTCAGTGCTTTTTTGATAACTTGCATATTTTCATGAATAGTGACAAATTCAAAAATTTAATTGAAATTTTTTTTTTAATAAAATTATTTTATAGTGTTAAATTATATATTTTAATGGTTTTCAGTATAATTAGATTATATTTTTATCATTTAATACAATTTTTTTTCATTTTAAGTAATTTTACATTTAAATTGGACATAAACACATATTATTATTTTGATCGTTTTTACTTCTCAAAAACCTACTTTCTGGTTTTAACAATAGGAATATTTTGTAAATTAATTATTTCATATTTTGTGTTTTGAATTTGGTAAAATATACATAATTTTTTAATTTGGAATAACAAAATTTTCTTTGGGTTAATTGTTGGTATTTTTCTAATAAAGTTCAATTTTTTATGAATTGTGAAAAACAGCATGTTATTGTTCAAAGCCGGCATTTAATTTTAATAATCATTTTTAATTTATATTTATTTTAATTTCAAAATTGATACATAATTCCAACATTATTCCAATGTAATTAATTGAAGTCATTTTATAATAAAATTAGATATGTAAAATTTTATTATACTTTTTACTTTCTTTTACACACCTTCTAGGAACATTTAAAAAATTGCATAAAACAAAATTTTACCTCTTCTGTAAATTTAACATTAAAAATAAAAGATACATGGTTCAAATCAGTAAGTAAAATTTGGTCCAATAGGATAAAAATAAATTTTGGTGAATTGTAACTTTTTGAATTTTATTTACCACTGTAAAAAGTAAATGGGGTAATTAAAGGTAAAATGATATTATAATTACCCTAACACATCTACCAATTTATTTGGATAAAGGTATTTCGACCAAAATCAACCTTAGGAAAAAAAATATGATCCTTTTTGATCCACATGGATTATATTAGAATATTTATTATATTTTATTTAAAGAAGAGTGAATACTGTTAAATTCAAAGTTTAATAACTAACACATTTTTAATATATGGTTATACATAATATGAATTTGTCTATAAATATTCGTTATAAATATAAAGGTATTTCCTACATCATGGTATTTTACTTATAATTTTTAGATAATAAATATCTAAATTTGTTTATGGAACAATGATGATGCAGTAATTAACTTATTAATGAAAAACTAAAATAATTATTCTTATAAATATTAAAATAAATGTAAATTGAAACTTTTGATGCCATAAAATAATTTTTTTATGTTAATATAAATTTATAGGGCTGATTCAAATTTTTTTCTAAGAAATAATATTTTTATGACTTTCACAAAAACCAAATACTAAATAGTGTCAAAATTGACATAAATGTGTTTTTTAAACAAATACTATTTTATTAACTTATATAATAGTCCTAAAAATCAAAGTTTAGGCCAAAGGACTTATATAATAATATATACATCATTAATGAACAACTTTATGTTCTCTTTTCTTTATATAGTAATTTTATGAACCATGTACTATAAAAATACAATAAGACATGTTAAATGTTAAACTATTTAACTTATAGTTAAATATAAAAAATAAAGTTAATATTGTGACCAAATATTATATAAAACCAATTAGTTGAGATGTTTTCAACTAATCACTACCTTATCCTAAATATAAATCCATTTGGATCTATTGCAATCAAAAAATTATTTTATAATAAAATAATATTTCAAGCCTTTCCTAAAGGGACCCTCACTTTTTTTATAAAAGGGTACTTCCCATTCTCCTAATTTCACAACTCCAAATACTTTTGTCTCAGCCAACCCCTGATCAAATATACTCCCAAATACCCTAATTCATCCTATATTCCTTACATTGATTATAAATCCTACCTAACAATCCCTTTTGATCAAATCAGAAGGAAGCACTCAAAGACGAGGTAATTCTTTATCACCTCTTTCAAGGTTCTTTTCTTCTTACACTTCCTCTTTATTTGTTGTTTCTATAACAAAATAATAACTCCAGTACCTTATACATACTTTTATGTTATTATAAATATGGTATGACCATATTCATTATTCCATCTATCCTATGAATGACAAAGTCACCATACGTGTGTATGTACGGCTTACCGTCTCCACGTCGTGGTGTAGTTTTTTATTCAACACTTCATTATTTGGATGGGTATAATAATGAATATAACTAATGTAAATAATAAATATAACATGTATATGATTACTTATATATATAATATATCATCCAATTACATACGATTTCACCATCAATAGATTGATATTGTCTATCGTGCGTACGTACGACTTACCCTCTCCACAACGTGATGAAATGTCATTCCCCAATCTAACCATTCAAGAACAATTTTCATTTGATGAATAAAACATTAATGGTTAATAACATAATATAATTCTTGATATGAATAAAATACATCATATTCATGACAAACATGACATATGTAACAAAACATGTATTGGAAAATGAATCAGTTTTCACCCGAAATAATGATACTACTAAAATATTATTAACAAAACAATATTAGAGGATCATATATGATATCATATTAATGTATATGGTTCTTTAATAATGTAATAACAAGGATTTAACCATTATATAAGAGAAAAAAATAACCTCTACTAAAGAAAATTATAAGGTAAGGGGTTTTCATCTAAATTTTATTCCCATGAGATGCATGCTTTATTTTCCACAATTTAATTTTGTGTGGTGTGTGTAATACCCATAATTGTATTATTTTTGTAATAAAAATTAATTTATTGGTATTTATATCATAATTGTATGATCCTTCTTTCAAGGTTCTACGTTTCCTAAGTTACCAAATCGATAAAGAAATTTATAATGTCAATTTCCAATCATTGGGTTTTACGCACAGTTCCTTGATTATTTTACTCAAATATTATGTAAGAAATCACTATTTATTTATTTATTTAGTAATTTCCACTCCCCTTTTTTTGGATATAATTTTTATACACATAATCACTCCATTGATAAATTCTCAAGTCATTGATATGAAATTTATAAGGGTAATCTTAACTCAATTTCCATTCATTGAGTTAAACATCCAAGTCATTGGTTTTGTTTTTATAATAATATGTGTGAATGTCCTCTGATTTATTACAATTAATATCCAATTATATTTAGTGTATTTATATATTTCACACATAATTATGTCATTGAATTATCCTAAATCTAATGATACATTCTTTAGAAGGGATTTTTCCTCAATTTACATTCCATTGTGACTTCTTTGTTGTTATGTGCCAATTTAATTTTATATGGTGTATATACTATCCTTGGACATATTATATTCTGAATCACTTTATTCTCATGATATTATAAAGTTTTGATTAATGTAATTCCTTAATTGTTTGTATTTAACCGTCTTTAATTTTAACTAAAATATCATTTTAAATGTTTTAAATATTTATTCTTCTAAATATTTCTCATTAATGTCCATGTTTTAAAAATGATTTTAAGGAATTATTTCATTGTAAATGAATTTCTTAAAATTAATATTCCATTAAAATGTTTCAAAATGGTATGGGACACTTTGATTCAAAAATCTATTTTAAACGACTTTTTTGATAAATCGTGCACCTTTTAAATGTTTTAAAAGAAAGGGTATATTTCTCTAAAATAGTTTTACTAATTATTTTCATCTATGTAAATATACTTTAAGGTATTTTACTCTCTATTGAGGTTGATTTATTATAATACAATATTTCATATTGTATTTAATGAGTTATGTTTGATTGTGGATGTGCTATTTTTATACCATTCATGGTTGGTAGTTAAAGTATTGAAATTTATAATGATAGATTTAATATGAATTTTTAGATTATGTTTCACCATTCTCATTTGAGGAATGAATTTGAAAGAGTATGTGATGAGTGTGGCCCTCAATATCCCCTTGATTGATCGGTAGGTCTCAGGAGACAAACAAGTATCTTGGCAAAAGTTGTTGACAAATTTTTTATTTGTAGTATTAGCATGAGGCCTTGACTATGTGGATATGATCTCCAGAATTATGAATTCCATAATTATAAAATTAGCTATAGATATTATATGTGATTATTTTACTAGTAGAATATCCATGTGAATACGTAAATGGAATTATTTGATTTATCGTTTTCATGTTATGCTGAATTTTATGATTAAAAGGTTTGTGGTTTTGCCTTATACATTGGCTTAAATGATTACGTTTTCTTATGATAGTCTCTGAAATATTGTTTCTCCTTAATAAGCATCTGAGATAAACCCATTATTATGTTTTAATTTCTCAAGATTTCAAGAAGTATATTATGTTTTATATGCAGGTTTAATCCAAGAGAATAATAGAATTCTGAGAACATTATCTATGTTGTATTTTTAGTTAGAAATTATAATGTGATTTTCATGTATGTAATCAATTTTCTAAAACATCTAAAATTATCATCCCTCTGGGACTTTATTCCTTTTAATCATGCTAATATAATTTAATAATGCACTGAATCTGGGTAACTAGGGCCGGGGAGTTACATGGTTTTTCCCACATGGTTTTCCTAAGCATGTGCAAACTGTGTGTGATCCACTATCTCCCAAAATTAAGTTTCACAGTTTCTAGTAGTAGGCCACACAATTTAATAGGTCATTCTCTAATTATGTCCTCTCTTTTGTTCCATAAAAATATTACTTTTCCCTATCTGACTGTCTTGAATTCCAATCATCCATCTAGGAAACTTCTCAATCCTTTACCCAAGCCTGATATAAACATGTTTAAATGATCCCAACACATGAAACATTGTTACAAGGCTTGGTTTTAAGAATGAACCATCCAACTAATGAAAAAGATAAAAAAACATTAGTATTTTAACCTATTTAAAAAACATGGGTATTTACATTCCTTCAAGGAAGGAACATCATTTCTCTTGGTTACTTATTAGGATATAGTCACACCTTTCCCCTTGGAAATTTTTAATCATGGTGGAAGAAACTCTTTATTTGGTGGTACAATATTTCAGTTAATCCCTTGGTTCTAGGTGTGTGTATCCTCATTTTGTGCATCCACATCACTTTCCCCTCGAGGAAAATTCTCTGTGTTGTGTTCCTCCACACTTTCATCTTTATTAATGTCTGTCATATTGAAAGTGATGACATTCAAAAAGTAATTTGAAGAAATGTTAGCCTTTCCATTACATTCAAGGCAACCTAATGATATTTTATTACACTTATTGGGGTCTCTATTTAAACCCCTATCCTTGATGGGCCATTTTGGAATGTGACCCCAGAAGCGACTGATTTCCTTTTTCACATACATTCCTCTTGTCTAGGCCTATGAAAAGTGACTTTGAGGGAATCTCCGGTTGTGGTTTTCATACAATCCCCAACCAGCACTGGTTTGTCTCATGGTTGGTGGGATAGGTGTAATACTAACTATTTTACTCCTATCTTAGAGGAGACTAATTCTCTCAATAGAGATAATGATGATAAAAATTCCCCTTGCACTGTGGGGTAATGGACATATGGGGTCATAATTAGCACTGATTGGACTTATTATTAAGGAACCAATGATTCCATTTGTGGATTTTTGGATTACCTAGATAGACATAAAGATATTAATTCCCAAAATCCAATGGGATGGGGGTGTTCTAGAGTCACTAATGATTTGTCCAAGATCACATCGGGGGATGATGAACCTAGAGATGATGATTGAGATATAAATTCCCTAATCCCACCAACCTGGGGTTCACTCATAGATTTCGAGGATATATCATGGATCCTCTTAGATATTAATGATTTATTTGGTAGGTGAGGTGGTATATATTCTTCTTGAATATGGATTAGGTCCTCTCTTGGATGGATGATATTCCTGCTGCTATTGTATATTTTTTGGTGTCGTACAACTGTGTTCTCTTAGGATCTGGGCGTGATTATAGACCAAGATGATAATTTTTCTTCGCGAGAAGTTTTCTAGAAAATGGTAAATTTTTTCTCCATTTTTTAAATGTTTTCTCACTATTTCTATAGGGATCACTTGATTTCATGTTGTATATACTCTCCCTCCATTCTGGATATCTAAGAATCATTGAATTAGGGGAATTCCATTGTAGTGACCAACTAACCTGAGCATTACCTGATCTCCTGATTTTTTCTAGAGGATAAAACATTTCATGATTTAGAATATGATGTGTTATATTGTTCCAGGGGTGAAAAAAGCGTAACAATCCATACTATCCCCATCCTAGAATATGGATTCATGACATGGATTCAGAGATTAGCTGCCAAAGTGTGATGATGTAGTGGCAGCAACCATGATGCATATTTACATTGTGTTTTTCTGGTTTTGGACCTGGATCATGGATATGTAAGCCAAGTCTAGATAAAAATAGATTATGTTAATTATATTAATATCACACACATATCTTGGATAAGGGAGATGTCTATCTTTCAGTCATTGACGTGTAGACCAAATATTTTGGAATATAAAAGGCATGCACTCCTTTTCTTGCTCATCTGGGATCTCATAGTCTCAAGTAGAAAGGGTCAAACACATGATGGGGATATTGTTTATGGATAACTCTCCCTATAGGTCAATGTTGGCCACCTCTTCATTAGACTTACACACCTCTATCTAGTCATACCATAAATGATGAATATGATGTTTGATTTCTAATGGGAGTGGACTGCTGTTATAAATTGATGGGGAACCATATACATTTGACCCTGATGTTTCAATAACATATATATATATATATATATATAAAGGTTTAATATTTTTTAACACCACTCAATATAGTGTTTTCTCGGAAAATGGAGAAGTTCATTGTTTGTTGGAGATATCATCATTGGGAGGTTGACCATGGTGGATGTCAGGACTAGATACCATGTGATACACCTCTACAATACCATGAGGAGGACTACTATTTTAATGATAATATTCTAATTACTCTTCGATAAAAGAGTTTTAATACCCTCATTGTTTTGATAATATGTCTCAAACAACCTCAAGGACACTAGTATTGAGCAGATTTGGAATATGGGCCATGTTTTGCTTCATGGAAAGAATATGTCGACCTGTCATTTAGGATTGTGTAGGGATGTGAGCCTACTGTATGAAGGTTTCTAAAACATTTATATAAAAATATTTTTCAATGGGGATATGTTTTCATTGTTGAGAATCTATTGGAATATTCCAATAAGTTGTCTCGTTATTGATAGGAATATGGGTCTAGAATGAGGTATGTTCCATTCTCACTTGGTGAGCCTTAGTCAAGAAGGGAGTATGAGCCTAATCCTATGACTTTGGGATATACTTCTGTTCATTCATAGCAGGACTATGATCCATCCCCAAGGCATGTCCTTCACTCACCTCGTGAGCCCTGGTTAGAACAGGAATATGAGCTCAGTATAAATATGAATTTGAAACCAATATTTTCTGATAGACCTCTAGATTAAGATAATGAATATGAGCATCCTTCTGTATTGCCTTGTAATGATGTTGTTATAGTCCTTCATTGAAATAAGTAATAATATGTGTCTTTTATTCAATATATTCTTCAATATGCCATGTAGATTCACAGATAAAAACATCAGTATGTCCCACGACTTATGCCATTCTCACTTGGTCATCCCCATCTGGAGCATGGATATATACCTGATCTTAGGCCATTATAGTATGCAGCTATAATTCCTCAATTAAAATATTAGCATATCCCAAAGCATTTTCCCCTATCACATGGTGAGCCCCAGACAGAATAGGGATATAAGATTCATCCTAGCCCGTTGGAATATACCGCTAAAAATTTTCGACAGGCATGTACCCTTATCCAGAAGAAAATGCCTCTCTCACCTGGTGAGCCCTGGTTGGATTAGGAGTATGATCCCAGTTTGATGACTCATCCTTTATCATAATATACTGATAATCCTCTTGGATAAGAGAAAGAGTGTGCATTTTCCTTGATACAAACACCAGTTCTTGATGATCAAAGTGTTGAGTTTCCCTGGATGTAGGGATAGAAGTATGTTCCTATACCATTATCGAAAATAATTCCAAAATATTCTAGTGGATTTATTTATATATTTATAAAATATATTTGTTTTTTATAAGAGTGTGTGTAGGGATATAATCCCACACATTTTACATCTCCATTATACACTGGAAGATGTCTTTTATTAAAGTGGAGATATGTGCCCACATTTTCCCTCCTTGTGCCATAAGAATATTCCAATGTCCTTTATACACATGGGTAGGGATATGAGCCTCCCTAATTCTTTCTATGATAATATTCCAAAATAAATTTTCTATTTCATCAAGAATATGAGCCTACATTCTTGTTCCTACTAGGATATGATGGAAGGAGTTGTTAACAATACTGGAGATGTGGTCCCTCTCCTAGATATCCATAACCTTCCACCCCTGTGGAGACATTATTACTTCTTTTTCATGGGCATCAAAGGTAGCAGAATGTTGGGTGGTACCCTCAATAGGTGACTAGTGTGTACTAATGGGATGATACTTGCAATTTTGGTTGGTAGGTTCCCTCTTATGCAGCACTTGAACTAGAAGGGATCCGTATTTGGATTCTTGTTCCACCTTTATTAGAGGATGAAGGTCATAGTTGTCACACTCCATGGATAATATATTGAAGAGGATTGTTGTATATGGAAGGGATACTAGCTTAGCAGTATCCATTCCTGGGGGATGTGGAATCACAAGTTTCCGTGCTTGGATAACATCATGGAAAACATTCATTGAAGGGATCGTAACATGTTGGTTATACACCCTAGCCATCTGATTTTTTACCTATCATTGGATATTTGAAGAAGATGAGATTGGTTGACATCCCATAGGGGAAAAACCACAGATTATTTAATGAAGTGAACACTAGATGATGAATACATTTTATTAAATCAGGATGTTGTCAGAATCTACATCTATGCAGACAAAAACAAACAAGGTTAATGATTATTGTAATATCATAGTCATAATATTATCATTTAGATATGAATACTTAACAAATTGTTTTATTATATTATTGATCCCTACATCCTACTCAGATGGATATTTTTACATGAGTATGGACCTATAGAAACCCTAGTTATAGAAGATAGTATGTACGATCATGTTGGTCTAACTACTTTGTTTGTATCGGGTGTTCCAAAAAAATCAGTATGACACATGATTATTTTGCCATTTGAGAGATTAAAATTATTCATTTTGAAATGTTTTTAAATGGGGTGAAAACAAGATGGTTCGGTTTATTAAATCTGTCATTTTTATTACAGATATTCACATCGGGTTCACCATTTTTGTTTCTTTGGGTCTTTCATGGAATGGATGGGATCCATCTGAAGGTTTGATTGTGGATTATTTGTGTTCTTCACAATAATGAACATTGAATTACCACTTTCTCTCCTACCAAAAACTAAAAATGGTTCACTCATCCATAACTAGGTAAATACCATTTTTCAAAAGGCATACGACCACCAATATTTACAAGACTAATAACTATTAGGGGCTCGCATTAGTTGAGAGGATGGGATTTTGGTCTCATCATACCCTATTGGGGGGAATTATTAATTACTCTTGGACTCTTTTAGATATTAAATATATGTTTTTTAATCTCTTCTGAATCCAAATAAAGGACTTGATTACCTTGCAAAATTATCATGGGATAATTATATTTTATTCAAAATATTGGGGTCTCTTAAGTGAATCTATCTATATGTATCTGAGGTTCTCCATTATTATACTATAATGGGGAGTTATTTATGTTCATAAAATATATAACGAAATTCTATGTAATGTGTTTCCATGTAAGGATGTGATTAATATTTTGGGGAGGGGATTGATCCATTACGAGTCATCCTACATAAACAATTTATTGTAAGAATCAAAACCCATATAGTTTTTTGGACCTGTGTAGTTTAAAATCATGATGAAAGGACTTATATAAGTTATATAGGAAAACAAGTATTAAATATAGGGTCTTAGAGGGATATCCTATGTAATCCAATAATAGTTAGAATCAAAGTTTTCATAGTTCATTTGTTTTTGGATTTATAGACTAAGGTTTTCCCTATTATTTTAGAGACTCATGGTGCATATGATATGTTTATTAACATTCCCTAATATGATGTGATATATGAATAATGTCAAAAATAATGGAATTAAAATGAACATCATAATTTATTAGGATATGAGACTTATAACTAGGACCACCCTGAGATTATTTTTTATTGAACTCTAGCCTCAGAGAGAAGTCCTACATATCCTGGTTATGGAAATAATTAGAGTCATAATAGATCATTTTATTTCTCTCTCCACTAATGGATGAGGTTAAGAAATTGGCCTAAAAGAATTATTAGGTCTCAATGGAAAAAAATGGAATTATCATAAGGCTTACATCAAAATAGATTTTTATTTCATATCATTACATAGGATGGAATCCTACGTATCCTGGTTATTATAGGAATTAATGTTCACATAGTTTAATCACACCCTTGGGATTATCCCCAAGGCATATTCCCGTGTGTTGAATATAATTTATCATTCAACTTGTTGGGTAATTACATACATATTTCTCTTTGGATTGAGGAGACTCGTGATGAGAACAATATGATTATTAAAACATCGAATGATCATGTGATCTATGCTCAATATGAAAATAAAGGGATGAAAAATGATCAATATAATCACCTTGAGAGTGAGGGACTTACATATTAGAATATTCGTAATGAGATTCAACCTTCAGTAGGTGGTCTATGTATCCTGAATATGGATGGATTCATAGTTTTCATTGTTCCATAGGTTGAGGATTACACTCTAAGGATTCCCATGTAATTATCACCTTCTTGAAATACATTGAATGTCTTTTTATCCTAATATATAAGAGAGTATCATCCTAGAATATATGAAGATAACTAAATGACCTAGCTAGTATTTCTAAATGACTTCATTTAACCAAGGCATCATATTCAAAGGTTTTTTTATGATAAAATATGACTTGTACAATAGAGATCACAAGATCCTGGTGGTCTATCCTAAAAGACATCACATGAACCAACTGAAGTTTCTAGAGGATGATGCATGATCCAGATGACTTTAACTATTTTCATTAAAAAGATAGTTCTTGACACATATGGAGGGTGATGTGAGAGTCAATACCACATGTCTCAGAGGGTGTTTTATGTCCTCGATAACATCCCTAGAGGATATTGTGAGACCTAGAAGACATGTTTTGAGGGCATCGTGAGTCACGGATGACTTTCCCAGAGGGTTTCCTGAGAGTTTAGTTTATATGTGTATATTTCACCATGTGACTCTGATGAATGGGATGGGCACTGTTATTTGAGTCAAGAAATGTTTTTGAAGGAAATTACAAGGCCTTCGATTTGATCCCATGGGGGGGGTTTCATGAGACTAAAGTGGTGTTCCCAAGGAGAATTCTGTGAGTAGATCTAACATGTCTTGAAGGTTTTTTCCTTATCCAAATAGAATGTTGAATGAGCATTACAATATTTGGATGACATTTACTTCTGAAATCACATGTCTTGGATTGTTCACGTGAGGCATAAGAGGGTTAGTGAACATGTTTCTCACTTAAGTCTTCCATTTTTTTACTTTTTCTATCCCTTATATTGTGAATGACTCATATTTATTTGATACTAGTTTATTTTGAGTTTCATGTGACCCAGAATATGTGTGGTATGTTCTTCACACAACATTCCAATGGTCCTTCGTGTAATCTATGGATGATCACAGGAAGTTCATTATGCATGGTACATGATCAGTTTAGCAGTTTACTATTATATTACTTGATGAGATACTTATCTGTACTGAGATCAGATCTTCCAAGAAATCTTCTCTAATTCCTGGGTTTTTTGATATTCCTATATGTAAAAAAATCAGGCCCTGTGTCTAAGAGTGTATAAATTCCTTTTTCATTCCAGGGTGAGGAATTTAGAGCCCTCTCCACCTTGGATGTTCATCGGTTTTTGTGTAATATCTTTCATCGATCCATGATGGAGTCAATGAAGGATTCTAGAACCATGGATCTTCATGAACATTTTTGTGGATCACATTGAGGGAATTTCTATATTTTCATCGACAGTGAGTCCCCCTCATCAATGCCTCCATTCTTGGATTATTTCCAGTAAATGAGGTCTTGCTGACTCAAGAATATATAATGATGGATTTCTATATTGTCATGTTGACATGTCCAAGGGCCTTAATGAGATAAATGTTTCTTTTGAAAGGAATCCCTGAGATGTCTGATGCCTTTCCTAGGACATTTCATAAGGAAAGGGTGTCTTATCTAGAGGTTTCCATGAGATCAGGTCAGCTTTTCCAGTAGTCTTGTGGGATCGTGTTGCGGACTTCATTAGCACATCACAAATGTTTTATGACCGTGATATATTCTACTTCCTATTTTTTATTCTATTTGTTTTATTTGAAAAATTGTATGGATCATGAAAAGTTCCATAAGTGTCATTGAGAAAATTTTCTCTAGTTTTTTTTGTGATGCTTAACATGACCATTAAAGGCCCTATGGGGGTGCACGAGTGTTTCATGGAAAAACCTATATGTTTGTACATAGGATACTAAAGGGGGATCTCAAGGTCACCAAGAAATAAGTATGTCCTTTAACATGATTTGGATAACATTCTAGAGGTGTCTTGTTGCATCTTGTGAATCACTAGGGGTGAATCACATAGAGACCACAAGAGGCTTCCACATCCTCCCCTTTAATTCCCTTATTTTTATTCAATAAAGGCTCAGGGGTCTTGAACATTTGTTTAGATGTTGTCAAGGGTAATTACCCTTACTATAGGCGATGTGATGAATGTTCATCAAGTCTGTAAAAAGCCTATTCCATTTAGATATTTTCTCTTTTTATTTTTAAATGATTGTATAGTTGGATTGCCTGGTGTTTGCTACTAAAAAATCTATGTGGCATAAGGGAGCTTATCTGGATATCACTGCACTACCAGGGGTTGTCCATAGAAACTTTGAAAGAGTATGAAGGGTTTTTTGAAAGGGGTTATATGGGATTTATATTAGGTTATTCACTTCATGTGTACTCTCCATGTGACCTTATAATGGTCACAAGATCGTGATCCCTTTAAAGGCTCATACGATCCATAAGTCTTGACCCCATTCTCATTATTTTGCTTTTGTGGGAAAAATAATACCCCTATTTAGGTATTTCATATTTTGAGAATTTTTTTATTCTCATTTGACCGGAATCAATAACCATTATTGATATATAGTGATGAATAATGAATCACTTCTCTTCATGTAGGAAGTATATCACACATACACATGATTGTTGTTATCATTACCCATAGGATGTAAAATGATATAAAAATGGGTGTACAATAAACCTAATAAAATTTAATCACATTTTAGATACCTATGTTATTATACAATAAATATTAGGATATTTCTAAAGGGGATAAAAGACAAAATAATCATGAGAGAACTCGGTTAAGATTTATGCCTCTTATTTGAGAAACCTTCTTTGGGACCCTTCTTAAGAACCCCTGAGTTGGTATTTTAAAAAACCGAAAACCTCTATTATTTTGATATTTATGTATATAAGATATTTTGAAAGGTTTTGGTCAGTATATGTGGATTAGGATGGTGTAAATAAAATAGGGTAAAAGGTTCTCTTTCGTAAGTGAGGGGAGTAGAACATTTGTTATTATTGGAAACATTAAAATATTATAATGTCACTTCCATGGATAAGTGAAAAAATATTGGATAAATTTAGAATTTTGGATGATATATGGTAGAAAAAAATTTATCTTATGGGGTTTTTAAATGTTTTTAGATTATTTTAACCATTGCCTCTTTATTTTAACCCCTCATAAACCATTTATAACTCTTACCATGGTAAAATGATACATAGTATTTAAGGTTAAATATTTCCATTCTAAAAGTTTAAGTGAATCCTAATTAGAGAATAGTTTTTATAATTGACAATTTATCTATCATTATAAAAAATTATAAAAAATTTATGTTTTTTATAAAAAATTAATTAAATATTTTTTAGTATAAAATATCCTAAAAGTAATTTTTTGGAATATATAGATAGTTTACTTTAAAAACACCAATATTATAATGGATTTAAAATTTAAATAGTGAAAAAAAATAAAAAAATTGAATTTTCATCTATAAATATATTTAAATTATATAAACTGTCAAAAAATCATGACTTTTAATAATTTAAAACAATTTAAATTGATTTTCTTGTAACGACCCAAAATTTTGTCAATGGAAATTCCCTTTTAAATTTATATCATATAGTACAAATCGAATAATATCACATTTATAACATAATAAAAACATTATAAATATAGAATGATTGGAATAAGAGTTATTTCTAAAAACTAAGGAACCTATCCCAATGGAATAGTAACCTGGCCCTTTGAAGAGTAACTTGACCATTATGAATATTAATTCATCCAATAAAATATAATTCTCGTCTATGAATATATAAATAAAATTTAGGCATCTTATAAATGATAATATGATATTATTATATCATGGTATATTTAAATAAATAGTTTAGAAATTACTAATTAAGTGTTTGTATTTCTTTAAAACATAAATGTTTATTTATATTTTTTTAACTAATATAATTATTTAAAATAAACATTTATTTCATAAAATTGATTCAAAATTATTATTTTTTCTTGTGATTATAAGATAATTATATGAATCCTTAATAAATTTTTTGATGTGTTATAAAATTAGTTATAATTTTAAAATCAACATTTTCTATGTAAATGAAGATTTTAGTTAAAAATTAAATTTCCCATAATTCAAAAATTATTTTCATAAAATGGATTTATTATTTTAATTCTACATGTTGAGAAATGGTTATGTTTAATATTTAGTATTTTCCAAAAATACAAGAATTTTTAGTGAATATTAAAATACATTATTTTACAATAAAAGCTAGATACAAGACTTTTTGGGTCATTATTAATGTAAGGCTGATATAAACCAAAAATATTGAACTCGCATTTATTATTTTAATATATATAGTGATAAATTTCAAAATATTCATAATCATTAACCAAAATAATAAACTAATGAATAAACTTACGAGAAACCACTCTATCCTCCCCTATAAACACCACCCCTCACCACTTATTCTTATCACACATACCAAGCCTTGAATATTATCAATGATTTTCCTAATAATCATCCTAAGACCCTCCCCCAAATATATGGTCTCTTGGTATCATACAATAAAGAAATACTTTTCCCCAAGTATGTTCTCAATGATGAGAAAATCAAGAGGTAAAATCCTATTTCTTTTTCTATTAATTTACTTTCATTTTAATTTTCTTTATTATTCTCTCCTCACATCCATTTATCCAAGAGGCATGATAAATTCAATATATTTCTATATACTATAATTTTATTATGTTTATGTAATCATCAATCTTCTAATCTCTTCCCATTTTTTATTCTAAAAATTACAATATTGTCTGTGGTGTGTCGATTTAGCACCACCATGGATGATGTGTTTTATTTTTTCAATACCAACTTTAAGGCTTCCAATAAAGCAATATTTATGGATAAAAAAGATTTTATTATACAAATTATTTGTTATATAATATTCTGTAAATAATATATTAACATAATATTGAATAAAATGATATGAGTTTTTGATGGCCGTATAATCCTCCAAAATAAATTGAATAATTTTCATTAACTGTTTATCTAATGATTCATCCTCAAACTATATAACGAAATAATATATAAGATAACTTAATCTTATAAAATTTCATAAATAACATATAATTTTAATTCTATGTAACTATTTACATGAAAATCCATTCATTTATAAAAGTGAACTGATCATGAAAACCAAGATAAAAAACTCCCAAATGATGAAATTAAACACTATAACTCATCAAAATGGTCATAATGAAACATAATAAAATTATAATTAATCCAATAAATTTGGAAGAGATTATTTATATTTTAATTAATGAATCTAGTTTGATTTTCTAGGATATAAAAGTGACAAATTCATCCTTACATAAGATTAGGGGATTCTCATACCTAACCCTCTTTCTTTTGGTTTTCCCCATTTCAACCCATTTTCAGTAGGGATATTCCATTAATGTTCCTCAAAATATCGTTTCTTTTTTCTTCCATTTTTATAGGATATATATGATTCCAAAGCAATTTTATGCCAAATTCAAAGACTTTTACAAAAAATATCTTCCTAAAAATACATATTTCACTTCTCATGGATTATTTTATATTCCCTCATGATTGACGATTATAATACCAATTATGTTTTTCCCTATTAAATTTGGGTACCCCACCTTTTTTTCATGAATTTATTCGTTATTAATACAACAAATTTCATTCCATGGGTTTTTTACATCTAATATTGATATACTCTCTAAGTGGAATGCATGATTCGGTAAATGTTATGATGTTATGGGTGCATCGAGAATTATATAGTACTGTAATGCATTTGGTAATTTGATGTATCTCATGATATATTTTGAAATTTCTATGAACATGATTCTATCTCTGTTCACAATAATGATGTTATGATTATGCACATATGTTATGTGTGAACATAATAGCAGCTTTGTTCACAATGATGTGTGGTAGTTAGACCTTAAGACATGATGTTTCATTTTTTATGCATTGAAACATTCCATGAATTTATCTAATGATTCCTCACCTTATTATACTGATGAACATTTTCTTATTTTATGATGATTTTGACTATTCTCACCCATGTTTCATTTCTCTTATTCATTCTCTTATACAAATTTTATCTTACTACTTATTTTGATTTATATCCTTAGGTGAATACTTGTACTTAAGAGAACAAGAGGGTAAATTGAATCTAGAGAAAAAGGAATTAAATAAATATTTATTATTTATTATAGAAAATTTATGTACATTCCAAATTTTCCCAAGACAATAAAACTTTGGATCCTAGTTTTTTAGTACTATTAAGTTTTTTATCATTAAAATGATGTAATAGTTATGTAAAAAAAATCAAGGCCACTGTAGTTGGAATAATATCATAGTTAAGTTAAATTTGGAATAAGAATTAGATAATCTTAGTGAAAATACATTGTATAAGACTATGTAGGAACCTAAGCATATTTCTTTTAGATAATTAATAAAAATAAGTATCCCACAAGATATTCCTTAAAAGTTAATTTCAAAATGGAATAAATTAATTATACATGACTTGTTAAATTTTGTTTTCTTAAAACCTTTTGAATTTTAGATAATACAGGGAACTAGGAGAAACGAGGCCCACAACTTATGTTAGGGACAATGCAGTGATTACCCAAATGACATTCCCAATGCTTTTGGAGGTGGAGTTAAAAAAATTTATGGTTATTCTTACCTAGATAATGTCTACCTTTACCTAAGAGGGAGGAACTACCTATCGAGTCTTTTATGTTGCAAAAACCACCAAAAGTTAGTGGATCTTCTAGTCCAATCATCCTGGAATAGTGGTTTAACTCAATGGAGAAGATATTTTTTGTGCTTCACTATTCTAAAATGAGAAGGCGACTCATGATGTTTATCATCTAGATGGAATGTTTGATCAATGAGGCAATCGATTAATAACACCATGTTGATGGAAGAAATTGAAGATATGGAGTGGGAAGACATTAAGATATTGTTTCTTAATGATTATTTCCCTATAAATACTTATAAAAAGATATAGAGAAAATTATTAGAGCTGATGTAAAAGGAAGGTGAATTTCTCACGGCATATGAAGAAAATTTCACCATGTTTGTAAGGTATGTATCAGGTTTTGTTTTCAATAGTGGTATAAAAATCGATAGTTCCTTTAGTGTTTTAAATCACACCTTCTAAACTGTCTACAAATTAGAGACTTTTGGAGTTATAAAGAATTTGGTTGATATGCTATAAAAGTGGACACGGGGTTTATATAATAGTCCCCCATATATGAAGATAAGAAATAAAATATGGAGTTTCAGGCTTTGGAATTTTATTATAAAGGTGGAAAGAAAACTCCACCACTAAAATGTGAAAAATTTTGGGAATTATCTTCATGGGAATTTCCTCAAATCGATGGAGAAAATCATCAAGTGCGGCATATAAGGCCACCGAGATCATGAACGCCGAATAGATATGATGATCTTGGAAAATGTGGTAGAGGAATGGAGAGAACCACCTATGGTTCATTTATTCAGCTGTAGGTATAAAGGTCACTGTGAAAGTCAGTGTACTAAACCTCGATCCTCAAGGGTAATCAATGTTAGTAGCCACCAAATCCCAAAGAGAAATGGAATTCCTATTCCATTAATACTTTTCATGTGGAGTCCAAAAATGACATTGTTAGAGGTATGAGGGTTATTCATTCAATAATAGTAAACATACTATTTGATTATAGTTATACACATTGTTTCAGATATTAGAAGTTTAGTAGAATTATTGAAACAACACCTAAAAATATAGAGGTTGAGTTATCTATGAGAATGAAAAATGTGGAAATTATTGCATCCAAAGTATATAAATCCTCCATGGTTAATGTTTTTGGATGAAACATCCAATAAAATCATGTCTTACTACCTTTGGTGGAGTTTTATTCTATGTTGGGCATGGATTGGATATCTTTATACAAATCCAACATCAATTTATAGGAAAGGTAGATCACTCTTCACATCTCAAGGCATCCTGGAATTATGTATAAGTGAAGAAGGGGGATGAATATTCTTCAAAGACATCATCTCAAGTGTGTTTATTGATTCCTTATAATAAATAATATCTAGATCAAATGATTGATACAAATTAGAGAATCATGCTTCATGACATTCCTATTGTGAGTTACTACATTGATCTATTTCTCAATGAATTGTATGGTCTTCCTCTAGATAGATAGGTTTTGTTCTCAATTGAACTTCTACCTAGACCTCTTCCAATATCAAAGACACCATATATAATGGACACCATTGAGTTAGAGGGACTGGAGAACTAATTACTAGAGAATATAGATAAGGTTTTTCTCAAGTGCTTCACCATTGGGTGCACTAGTCCTCTACATGAAGAAGAATGAGAGATAAATTCCCATGTACATTGAATATCATGAGATCAACAAAATCATGATAAAGAACCAGTATCCCCGTTTACATATAGATGACTTGTTCGATAAATAGTTTGGGGAAAAGTATTTATCTAAGGTGGACATTTTCTCAGGATATCACCAATTAAAGGTGATGAAAGAAGATAATACTAAGAATACATTTAGAATAAGATTTGGACCCTATGAGTTCATAGTGATGCCCTTAAAACTCACTAATTCTCCAACAATATTCATGGAAATAATTAATTGATACTTCAAATATTACCTCAATAAATTTATGGTAGTCTTTATGGACGATATTCTGATATACACTAATAGAAAGGGGGCATGAGTATATCTGAATATTGTCTTAAATACATTGGTGTGTGAGAACAATTATGCAAAGTATAGTAAATGTGAGTTCTAGATGGAGGAATTATCATTCATGGGGATTTTTATCACTAGTAAAGGAATATATGTGGTCCCTTTTAAGACACCACCAATAGAGGTGTCCCAGGGAAACATTTATCATAGAGATTTATAGTTTCCTAGGTCTATTTGGGTATTAACTATGATTTTTTAAGAAATTATTATCATTGTAAAACCCACTATCAAATTTGACTTAGAAGGGAGAAAAGTTTGTTTGGACTAGTGAGTGTGAACACTACTTAAAAGTGTTAAAAAGAAGGCTTACCACTATGCCGGTACTCAAGCTTCTAACATGTGGGTACCTATTTTTCAAAAAAAACAACGATTAAAATAATGAATTATAATATGTGATGATATGAAATGATAGTGGTAGCCTACACATTGTGGAAGTTAAAAATTCATGATAAAGACTATCCCACACATGATTTGTAGTTGACATGTGAGATCTTCATGTTGAAAATATGTCGGAATTATCTCTATGGGAAAAATTGTGAAATATATATTGATCATAAGATCATTAAATATATATTCATGTATAAGGAGCATAATATTCACTAGTGAGGATGGTTAGACATCATAATGAATTATGGATGCTCAATCCACTACCATTTGGGTTAACGAATAATGTTGTGGATGCACTATGTAGAATGGATCCTAAAACATTATGAATGAAAAAAATTGGGAAGGATCCAGTCATATTAGATTTGAAATTTATGGAAATGGAGATAATTAAGGAAGGAACATAATAAATCCATTCTCAAAAAAATAATCTACCATCTCTCAGAGGGAAAATAAATTATTCTCAAGGAAATGATGTTGAAATTATGATGAAGGTAGAATTTATGAGAAGGGAAAATCCTCAGAGTTCAGATTTGATGATGAAGGAGTTGTATGATTTTCACTACTAGAAATTTAAGCTATAGCCACGGACCTATATCCACGGTTTTATAGGTCTGTGGCTATAGACTGTTTATAGCCACACATTAATTAAACATTTGTGGCTAGACTTCTAAACATCGTTGTTTCTTTTTTTTTGTCTTTGGATTTCGTCGACCTCTCCTCTCCTCCTCCCTCGATCTGTGATAGGTCTCCTCTCCTCCTCCCTCGATCTGAGACCCTACTCTCTGAACCGTCTACATCTCTCACTGTGGCACCCTCCTCCCGACGCTCCCAATCAATGTGGTCTCTCACGCTATCATCGACCTCTCTCACCACGACCCTCCACTCCGAACCGTCGACCTCTCTCACAAACTCTCTCATGCTATTAACGGTGGCCCTTCAGAAGTAGGATTCTACTGGCACTTCAGCTTGAAATTTCTATGTACTTCCGGAATCTCCCTCCTTCTATTTCCCTCCCACTATAAACCTCTTAAGTTTTGTCGATTAAAGCATCCTCCTCCCATGGATGGTGTTCTTATTTTTTTATTTCCATTATGGAATGATAATAACATGGTCCGGATGACTATGGAAAGTTGGGGGAGGAAGACAGAGTGTATTAGTTTTTTACTTCCTGTACAGTTGGAAATTTATGATCATCGTTTCAATTTATTTAGTCATTGGCAGTTGCCATTAGTTTTTGTTTGTTCGAAGAAATTTTATCTGCTCGGGATGGTTTTTTTATTCGTGTGGTAGTAGACTCGATGGCTTGTTTCTAATTTCCATGCACCTCTAGATTTTCCTTATTGGTTCGTTTCTTGTTAGGTGAAGTTACTTGCTGGAAGCAGTTTGTTAATCTGTATTCGATTTTCCTTTTACATCCCATTCTTATTTCATTTATCACTTTCTTATCGTTTTTCCTGGAGAACCTACGCATGCATGGTGAATTAAATGAAATCCCCCTTTGTCTTGTGTTCCAAGTAATTAGGGATGCGGGATTTTATTTATCCTCGTATGATGTTCTCTATTTACGTTCTTAAATGCTATTTTTGCATTGATAAGCTTGTTAGCATGTCTTGTGGTTCAAATTTGAGGGAGTTCAAAATTTTATGTATGTGGCTGCTGATTCTTGTCATTGATTTAGCATGTGGTGTTTTCCTGATGAAAATTGAGGGGATCTGCTTCTATGTCTTTATGAACTACATTGAAAACCTTTGATTCTATAGCGCCATACTGATCTAATTTGAACGTGCAGTTGAAAAGTTTTCATGGGAGAAACTAAAAAAATACTAATGTGAAGGTTTTTTTCATTTCTAATTATATTATTAAACTCAGATCCATGGTCATAAATGATTCCCACTCACTAACCCGTCCTGTTTTGGTGTTCATAAACTCCAAAATTGGTGGTCATCTTAGAAGTGAACTCCTTAAAACATATTATGATGTTCTCAACAAGAACAAGGTATTTAGGGTTTTAACCCCTCAAATTTCACTCGTGTATTTTCTCCAATGGTTAGAATTTATATGTTTATGGGATTTTAGGTGGTTTAAAATATCATATGATGGATTAAAAACCAGATACATTTGTGTTATTCAAATTAGGTGAGTTTGGGTGTTATGGTGGCGTTTGAAGTATGACGTCTATGTATTGGGTATGGTTTGGATTTGTCGTTGGGGGTTTGGGTTGGTGGTAATCCCTCAAGTTGGTGGATCTTGTTGGGGTTTTTCTTGATTTTTTGATGTAAAACTCTCGATATAGGTAATTTTGTTGATTTCTAGGTGATTTGATTGTGTATTTTTATTAGGAAGTTGCTTGTTAGATCTGTTAAGGGGGTAGAGGGTTTCTTATTATCAATGGTGAATGTGTGGGGTTTGTTTGTTATGCTTGGTGTATTGGAGAGTAATCCTTATATTATTATGATAAAACTTAGGGTTTGGTGTTTTGGAAATGATATTTTGTTATGAATTAAGGATTAAATGTAGTTCCATGATTTTGTGGTAATAATGCATGCTTAGGATTGTGGCGCGATGGGTTTCTAATTGGTAATGTTGTTATTACGAGATGATGTTGAGTCAAAATTCATCAACAAAGAATCTAATTAGGATGGAATTGTGTTCTCATGGGAAATATGCTCAAGTGGTTTTTTCCCTCATATTATGTTACAACTACATTGATCCATTGACCAAGGACTTAGAAAAGGACAAGAAATGGTTTTCTAAGGTATCCATGAGTTCTAGGAGTAGCAATATCTAATTTTCATTAGTGACATGGGATCGTAGGATGTTTAGAATATGTTGAAGAAATTTTAGTTCCTCTTTTAAAGGATTGGAACTCTAGAGGATATATCAGTGAAACTAGAAGTTTCTAAATTCAAAGGAGATGAATCATAATGGATAAATACATTTGATCATAAAATAAGGAATGAGGAGGTTTTATGGGTCGAGTTTCATTCCCTCTTTTATGATAGGCTATGGAAGATTTACTGAATAAGAGAATGTTTTGGAGATTCATGGAGCTATATCATTATGGTAATCAGAAATGGAGTATGCCACTAAATTTTAAAGTTTATTCATTTCATGCCATCCTTCAAATAAAATTTATTCATAGAGGAATTCTAGTATTTAAATTGTCTTATGTACTCATTATGGGCATGAGTAGCTTCCTTTTATCTGGAAACCTACTAGGGGATGTTTAAAAAAGATTGAGCTATCTATGTAGATACGTCCATTGCATAGGAATGTGCATGGAGGAGGATGGAAACCGGGTAGGAATGAATGTTGGTTGGTGAGCCTCAGTAGGGTGACAGAGTAAATTAAATGAGCAATATCTGAACTCAATATTAGAAAAATAAATGAATTGTGGTCTATTTATCATGTATCAAGAATGTGAATGCATTCCCTTAGTATTGGGATGAGAAAAATAGGTTTCATGTATGTGTCAAGATGTGGGTTTCTATATTAATTTATTTGGATAAGCCATCCTAGGTGAAGTGACTTTTAGTACCATACTTAATGAGGTATTCCTAAAGTTATTATTATTTTATATAATTTGGATTTCTCTATCTAATATCTTTTAATGTATTATTTTTGATGGATATAATGTGTGTTTAAAAGATGATATATTTTAAATGAAGAAATTTTGTTGAGATTATTGGGCTAGGATCTTCTGTAGTTATCATAATTTGATATGAGGCACTAGACATGTGTATGTAGGATTGATGATGGTATCGAAAATACTATAGTGGGGAGATTCATACTTGTCCTTTTTGAGTGAAATCCATATCAAGGGATGGTGATCATTATCAAGGTTGTGAAATGTATGAACTTAGACAGTAAATGGATGAATTTAGTGTCTGGAGATAGATGTTTGATTAACCATATTTGGTTCCAAGACCACACCAAAATTAATGATTTACCTATAGTGGTTGGTATAGTTAGTGTGTTCAGTTAATTATGAGGAGTTTATATTGGTAAATATTCTATTTAGAGCTTTTGTATTTCTAAGATGTCATTCAGATCAATGTGTTGGGTTAAGTATCAATATTTGATATTGTAGTGGGATAGTGCTTGAAAATTCTAGTGTGGAGTTTGAAAGGGAGCCTAAAAAGGGTACTCTAAAGGCTGTTGAAAGTGTGTGTGGTAGGTAAACCAAGAAGTCCAAATTGTTAAGAATTTATGACATAGATTCCATAAAAATAATAATTGTTGAAAGATAAAATTAAAGAACCAATTATCACATGTTAGAATATAGTTTCTACAATGAAGGAATATAGAATCAAGAAGAAGGAAGATCATGCACCAAAGATTGTCTAGTCATATTAGCAATCTGGTTTGAAAAATCCAAGCAGATTGAGTAATAATAAATGAAGGAAAATTCTCTACTTTATAAAATTGATAAACCTATATAAACTAAGAATAAAGATGAATTCCAGAAGAATAACATTCTAAAAAATGAGGTTTCAATCTAGAAAATTAAGAAGGATATAGGAATGAAGAGTTTTAGGTATTTTATACATTCAAGGAATGGATTTTCTAGGTTAAGAACAATGTCTAATCCATATTTATCACTTTTAAGGGATGATGTAGGTTTACTTTATTCTAATATTTTTCAGATTTTTTATTTTTGAATAGGCAATTGAAGGTGATGTTTGAAAAATAAAGTGATTTATTAATGATCATGTTTTTTAGTATTGGGATGTACTTATCAATTTGAATATTATTTGTTCATTTTTGGTTATGGATTCATGTATCATTTATCATGTACAGTTGACACACTGATAACATATATATAACAAGTTGTTATATCTCATTTCTTTTCCCACTATTTTCTTATAGGTGGTTTCTTATGATAAGACCAGTTCTATCCACCACCATCAAAGACAATGAGTTAAATATTTGGGTAACGATTATTCCATTTTTATTCTTTGGCATAATTTTAATAAGTGCTTTTTTGATTTTTGGGTTCCTTATATTTTTTTTGTGTGTTTTGGATTTCGTTTAGGTGTATTCGAGTCACTGTTGACGAAGGCTAACATGTGTATGCATAAGTAGGCATATGCATATATAAGTTCCCCCTTTATATATATTCACTCATGGCAGTATGAATATATATATTGGGGCTAGGTGTTCTTATATATAGATATGAAAAATTCATAAACGTGTAAGTGTAAAGGGGTATATGCAAGTATAAACATATATCTAAGGACCCCCATGTGCATATTTAGCCATGAAAATATGTACATAGGGTCTAGGTGTCCTTATATATATGTTAAGTTGCATATGCATGAAATCAGAAAAAAGGATGATTTGAGTTGTCATCATCAAAAGAAAACGCGCCTTGAGGTTGAATTAGGGTCCCTCTCCTAGCCTATTTAATTCAAGAATGTTTTAAATTCCATTTAGTTGCCTTCTTAATTCTGCATGTTTATATTAAATTGAAATTCTTTAATAAGTGTTAGTTAAGATAATTGTTTCGTTTGATAAATAAGTTATGGTTTTTTAATAAAACCCCTCCAATGGAGGTGCACTGTCTATGAAAACTCACAATGGTCTACCTTGATCAACATTATTTCATTGATGTTTTCTTTATACTTGTTGTCATTGTTAGTCATAAAGCAGACATCATACTTTACCATTTTTATATCCCTATAGGGGGTTTCCCTCTTTTTATTAAAACAGTTGTTTGAACCAAGGAACTCTGTAAGGGTTGTTAGACTTTTAAGATGGGTCCCATGTTGTGTGACCATGTCACATGGCATGTGATATTTAAATCCAACCAAAAGCCCAATTCCACAGCCCAGGGGTACCAGAGTACCAGTAATGTCAGATTACATGTTATGTAACCTGTGATTTTCCAGATCCCATGGTGTATTCCTACACTTTTCTAGATCTAAAAACCTCACCGAATTAGGTATATCAGGGGTCATACAATCCTCTAGTCACCACAGATTAGCATTAATTTCGTTAAATCTTCTAAGAAAACATCCTCTCATGCCATCCATATCATCCTATTTGAAACTAAGTGGAAAAAATACTCCAATTCCATTCTAATCCAACTCCAAAATCCATGATAAAAATAACATAAATTGCCCTTATGGAAAACAACGTCAAGGAAGTCACTAATTACCCAGTGGAAAACCACCAACCGACCAATGGCCACAAATTTTCTTGTTCTAACCATAATCCATCCAGTAGTTATTCTAGAGCCAACCCTCCACCACCATCTCTCTTAATATGTTCATGGTACTTTACAATAGCTAAATGGTGGCCCCATATACTACTTTTTAATAACACCGCATACTTATTCCCCCCTTTAGTAAATCCATCCACCTGAAACATAAAATTTCAATTAACCCAAAAAAGAAATCCATAGTCATTACAAACTATCCACTTTACGACTTCTCCTCCATGAGAAACATTACTAAGCATCACTTGTGACTTGAGGTTTCAGGGGTTTGGAGCTGCCTTCAGGCCTACTCCTTCCCTTCATAATTTCCCATCCTTCACTATATCTATTATTCGGTACCTTCAAGTCTCATTTAATTCTACGTATTTTTTCCTGGGGTTCGATATGCATCAATTTTGAAATCACTTCTTTCAAGATCGATCACTAGTATTCAGGTTAACCAGAATGTTTCAGTATTTTTAAAATGTGTTCCAGTAGTCGAACATTATTCCCTCAAATTTTCTAATTCTTTACTTCCCTAATAGAAGAATTGATCCACCATAGGTTTACTAAACTAAGTTCTCATTGATTCTTTCTCAGGTTCCATGAAGTGGCGGATCTGGCTTTGTCTTTGTCCAAATATTCATGTTCTTTCAACTCTTAGCCATGTTTCCTCTACCAGTGGAACCTAATTGTTCACTCTAGGAGAGACTCTCGGTTTTCATCCCAATGGATTTAGCTTATCAGATTACATCTTCCTTTTTAAAATCCTTCTTTTATTACTATTTGTAGCAACATTCTTGGAAATATTTTAGGTCGATCGCAAGATTCTTAAAGGGAAACATCTCATTAAATATTTTTTGTTTGTAGAGCATGACAATATAAGAAAAATCTAGAGTTTATTTGGTTCTCTGCTGAAAAATAGTTCAATGTTAAACAACACATTGTCGAGGAAATAGAGGCGATTCCATAGTGAACTGGTAGAGTCTCGTTCCAAAGGTATATTCAAGGCTTAATATAGCACTCATCTTTATGGGGAACATGTTTTTTATGCTTCTCTAGCTAGTGAGTCACTAGATACCAATGGGTCCTTTGACATAATAATACATTCACAGATCTGAATGTTTAGTATCATAGGAAAATTAGGTTCATAAAACACTTGTACACTATACAAAAACATTATTTAGCAACTAGGAATGGATGGAGGTGGGAAGGGTGGGCCGTGCATGTTAGGGGGTTGGGTGGAGGGGGCAGGGGGTAGGGGTCAGGGTGGAGGGGGACATGGGGCAGGGGGTAGAGTGGAGGGGGGCAGGGGGCATGGGGCAGGGGGCAGGGGGTGTGTAGAGGGGGAAGGGGTGGGGGTGCAGGGGGGTGGAGGGGTTATTGTGTAGGATAGGGGGCTATGTGGAGGGGGGAATGGGGCTAGGGCAGGGGGAATGGGGGAGGGTGGAGGGGGCAGGGGGCAGTTTGCAGGGGGAATGGGGGCAGTTTGGAGGGGGGAAGGGGGCAGGGACAAGGGCAGGGGGCCGGGGGCAGTGGTACAGGGGGGTAGGGGGCAGGTTGGAGGGGGGCAGGGGGTAGGGGCAGGTTGTAGGGGGCAGGGGGCAGGGGCAGGGGGGAGGGGGTAGGGGGCATGGGAGGGTGGATGGGTACAGCTGTGGAGGGGTGCAGGGGGGCAGAGAGGCAGGTTAGAGGGGGGCAGGGGGCAGGGGGCAGGGGGTAGGGGCAGGGGCAGTTTGCATGGGGCAGGGGGTAGGTTGGAGCGGGGCAGGGGGCAGGTGGAAGGGGTTCAGGGGGGCAGGTTGGAGGGGGTCAGGGGGTAGGGGGAAGGTTGCAGGGGGCAGGGGGTAGGTTGCAGGGGGCAGTGGGCAGGGGGAGGGTGGAGGGGTGCAGTTGTGGATAGGTTAACAACAGCCCCTGTTTCGGGTTTGAAACCTAAAAATTATTTTCCTTTTTCTTTTCTTTTATTTCGTTTAGTTACATTACTATTTAAAAACATTTTTCTTGTGTTTTATAGGCACAAAAAAATCTAGACAGCACCTCATGAACCTATTGAAGATCAAATCATACTGTTTTTGGAAGCATAATCAAACATCCAGGTTCATGTTTCTACTTTGTTTTCAATGTTTTTTATGTTTTCCACATTCCTCTTTAAATTGTATGTGAGAAATTGACCATTAAATTTTTAAGGTTTCTATAAAATACATTTAATGTGTGAAGGTGCGTATACCCTGTAACACCCCAGGATTTCAGAGTGTGTTATTTCTTAAAAATAATTCAATAACTTACACTACACGCAACACCGAGTTCAATCACACCATTAAAAGAGGTCATGAATAGTATTAACTACATTTTGAACTTTATATAATCCTTATAATTTTAGAATCCCTATTATGAGTTTCTTAGTCATAATGCAATAACAAATTCATTTTCAGTATTTCACTTTTATCAACTTCTAATAGTGAAAACTTTTTAAATAAAATATTTTAAACTTTTTGACTAAATGGAGACATCAAAAAAATTTAAAATGAAACATCCCAAGCGTCCACAGTACGCTTTCCTTTGGATAAAACAGTAGCGTGTGTTGTACGCAACTTCGAGTTCTAACACACCGTAACCAATCAAACTAGTTGTTATGAATAGTAATACCTACTTTTTGAAGTTATATATATTTTATATTTTAAAATGGACTTCATTTTTGGATTCGGAATATCAAATTTAGCCTAAGGTGAA
The DNA here is from genome assembly GCA_963277665.1 of Viscum album. NCBI lineage: Eukaryota > Viridiplantae > Streptophyta > Magnoliopsida > Santalales > Viscaceae > Viscum > Viscum album. Next base: position 70,725,292 of record OY728133.1, on the reverse strand, counting down.
ATTTTGGTACTTTTCGGATAACTTTCATATTTTGATGAATAGTGAAAATTACTAAATTTTAATTAAAAACAACTTTTTTAATCAAAATAATTAATAGTGATAAATTATGAATTTGAGTGGTTTTAAAGTATATTTATAATATATTTTTACTATTTAATATAATGTTGGTCATTGGACATAATTTTACAAATAAACCGAACATAAACAAGTGTCAATCTTTTGATAGTTATTATCTCTTAAAAACACGCTTTTTGTTTTGACAGCGGGAATTAATTTTAAATTAATTTCTTCCACTTCTGTGTTTTGAATTTATGAAAATGGATTCCATATTTGGAATCAGGATGTTCAAATTGTGTAAATAGGTAACTTTTATTTTTAGACATTTTGAATAATTACTGCGGTAAATATTTTATTTACCATGGTTAAAGGGTAAATCCGGTAAATAAGGGTTAAAAAAATAATATTATAATAATACAAAATTACCCTAAAACGTGTCTTAACCCTATTGGTTGATACATGGTCGACCATGGGCATCTTTGTGTCAATTTTGGGACCCCATGGATCCACTTGTAAGTGATAATGACACTTTATTTTAATTAAGTCAAAATGAATACAAAAATGACACAAGCATATATCTTTTAGAAAAGTAATTGTTACATAGGGTTATATAAGTTGGATTTTCGATTATAAATATTCATTAGAAATATAAAAAGATTTCCTACATAATGATATTTTATTTATAATTTTTAGACAATAAATAAGTTATTTTATTTATGACACAATGATGATGCAGTAATTACTATAATAGTGAAAAATTAAAATAATTGATATTATAAATACCCAAATAAATATAATATGAAACTTTTAATGAATTAAACTAATTTTCTAGGCTAATATGATATATTAGGATTGATTTAATGGACTTTGTTCGAAGTAATCAATCTGTTATGAGTTTCACAAAAATCAACTATTGAATAGTGTCAAAATTGACATAAAAGAGTTCTTAAAACAAATATTATATTATTAATTGATATTAAATTCCTAAAAATCTAAGGTTCTGCCAAGAGACTTATATTATGATAGTTTAATCATTAATGGACCACTTTGGGGTCGCTTGGATGTATATGGTAAGTTTATTAACCATATTACATAAAAATACAAAGAGACATTGTAAAAGTGAAACTAATTAACTTAGAGTTAATACTTAAAGATAAGGTTAATATAAGTACCCAAACCTGTCTAAATTCTATTGGATGAGTTGTTTTCGACCTATCCCCACCTCATCCTTTGAATAGTCAACTTTGGAGCCTTTAGAAACCGAATATGAATTTATTATAAATTAATATTTCTAGCTTTTCCAAAGGTGCCCCTCACCCCTCTTATAAAAGGGCACTCCTCCTTCTCATTTCTTCACACCTCTAAAGCCTTTTGGTTCGGCCAAACTCTGCCCAAATACTCTCCCAACATCCCTCAATACATCCTAGAGGCCTTAGTTTGATCAGAAAGCCAACCTAAAGAGCCCTTTTGATCAAATCAAAAGGAAGAACCCGAAGAAGAGGTAATGATCTCACCACCCTTTTCTAAGTTCATTTCTTCTTCCACTTCTTCTTCCTTTGTTCTTACCATTCTGAAATAATAACTCCAGTATCTCACATATACTGTGATGTTATTATAAATATGGTACAATCATATTCAGTATTCTATCCACCCTTTGAATAACATGTCACCATACGTGCGTACGTACGGCTTACCGTCTCCACGTCGTGGTGTAATTGTTATTCAATATAATATTATTTGGATGGGTATAATAATGATGTGTAACTCATGTAAATAATAAATATAACATGTTAATGATTATGTATATATGATATACCATCCATTTATATATTATTTTAATATCAAAAGAATGATATTGTCGCTCGTGTGTACGTACGGACTACCGTCTCCACGAACGCGATGAGATTCATTCTCCATCGTAACCATTAAAGCGTAATTATCATTTTATGATTTAAAAATGATGTTTAAGGACTTGATATCATTCTGGATATGAATAATATACAACCTATCCTTTACAAACATGTCTTACGTAACAAAACATATGAAAGAAAACAAGTAAGTTAACACCCGAAACAACGATAATACTAAGATATTATTATCAAATCAATATTAAAAGATCATATATGATATCATATTAATGTATATGATTCTTGTATAATTTAATAACAATTATTTCACCATTATACAGGAGGTTAACCTACCACAACCAAGGAAAAGTACAAGGTAAGGGTTATTTCACAATCTCTTCATTATCCGAGGTTGTTTATACGTAATAATCTACTGGGATCTCGTTATCATCCACATCCATGTTTCTTCGAAATGTATTTCAAAACATTTTTACTATTTACAAGAATATGGGTTAAAGTCATTTATACCCTTGTTTGACTTTTTATAAGAGGTTTATAAAGGAATCTTTCCGTCGTTTTCAAAACAATGTTCTTTTTAACCTTTTCGACAGAATTGAGGTAAGAATGTTTTTTTTACTTATACGGCGGGTGCGGTTATTTTCCGTCGTTATAAAATCGTCGAAGCTTTACATACAAGCTTATAAGAATATTTTCAAAGAAAATGTTTTATTTTATATGGATCTTAAATAATTTCAAAATAAAAGGAGATACTTCTTTAAAAAGAATTTTGATTTCATCTATGTCAACATCCTTTGATGGATTTTAAGATTATTTGAAGTTGATTTATTATGATACAAAAATTCTATATTAAATTGAAGGTTTTGTGATATGTTTGACTGTGGATGTTCTATTTTTATACCATTCATAGTTTATGGTGAAATTATTGACATTTCGTATGCTAGTTTTAATCCGAATGTTTATGTTATATTTCAAACTTTTCTTCAGATGAATGTGCAAAACAAGTATGTTCCGGGTTGGGGACCGGTAAAAGTAAGCCCTCCAGGTTGGGGACTGGTAAAAGTAAGCCCTCCAGGTTAGGGACTGGTTAAAGTAAGCCCTCCAGGTTAGGGACTGGTAAAAGAATGCCCTCCGGGTTGGTGTCCGGTTATTAGAGGCACTCCGGGTTGGTGTCCGGTTATTAGAGGCACTCCGGGTTGGTGTCCGGTTATTAGAGGCACTCCGGGTTGGGTTCCGGTTAGAAGTAACCCCTAGGTCTTGGGATGAGGCCTAGACAAAGAAATTAACGTTTAGCATTATGCATTCCAACATTATGAAAGTGGTTATTGATTTTTGCATGTGATTATTCGATTAGTAGAATATCCATGTGAATAAGTAAATGGCATTATTTCATTTTACTTTTGCCATACCATGTTGAAGTTAAATTTTAAAAGGCTTTTGTTTTAGTAATGCATTGCCTTAAATGTTTATTCTTATTTATGAAAGTTTCCGCTATATTGTTATCCTTACTGGGCATTTGAGCTCACCCCTTTTCTATGTTTTATTTTTCCCCAGGATGTGAAGAAGTAAATTATGAATGACCTGCAGGGATATTATGAGGGGATAGTAGTGTGGATTATGGAGACATTATGTTGTTGTAGTAGTTTTTCATTTTATGATGTAATGTAAAACTTATGAATATATCTAGTGTTTCCAAGGCTATTAAACCAATCGGTCTTTCGAGATTTGATCTTTCTTGTGATCATGCGAATGTTACGAAGTAATGCACCGACTCTGGGTAACTGGGGTCGGGGCGTTACAGTTGGTATCAGAGGAAGTTTAGTACAAACCTTGGAAGCTAGATTTAGATAAACTCTGATTAGAGCACATAGACCTAAAATGAACTTTGAGGATTAGTATAGAAGAACTTCCTAGAATTTTGGTATTGTAGAGACTTTGTGAGTTTTCCGAGCAATACATCCCTGTCTGGATACGAGCAGGTAGAGGCGGCTCTGGCACAGATGTACCTAGGGGTAAAACCCGAAAACACCGCTTTGAGCTAGACTCGAACGGGAACTGGTGCACGACAACGGGCCTTGCTGCACTCTTGGTTACGACACTCCCGGGGGATATGCTTAGGATAACTCTCACTATCTTTACAAATCATTATGAAGGGTTTATGAGTATATACTTCCTCAAAGAAAACATTTTTATGATTATGGATTATATCCATAAATAGTTCAATTTATGTTAAGTGTTTTATAAGTATGGGATTATGTATTTTGATTCATAAACTGATCTAGTTTATGCCATGGTATAGAAATGGCGCCCAGTAGAAGGAATGAGAACTCCAGAAATACACATGATTCAAAGAGAAGGAAGGATCATATCATTCATGGTCTTAAGCTAGAATTTATAAGAGAAATAGTCTCCCATGTATTATCATCATATGAAGAAATAATATCATGTGTTGATAAGATATGTAAAGAGTTTACAGAGTCCTATGGCTTTGAAGGGAAGCAAGAGAAGAAAAGGATGGAAGAGAGAAAGATGGATAAAGGGAAGAGGGAAAAGAAGAATTTTCCCATACGTGGTAACTGTGGAAAGAAACACCCTGGAACTTGCCTGAAAGGAATGGGAGTTTGTTATAAGTGTGGAGGAAAAGGGCACAAAGTACGTGACTGCAAGGGTAAGAAAATGGTTTTAAATGTACAATGCTTCATTTGCAAGGAGTTTGGACAGAAGTATTTTGGATAGTTCTAGTTTGGATTATTTTGGATTGCCATAAAAGGACAACCCGGAGGTCGGGCGGCAACCCGTCGCGTCCGGCAAGGCTGCGAGACTTGAACCCGCAACCAAAGGGCGACAAGGGTGTATCACCTACCACTATCCCACGAGATGTCCTGGATTAAATAAAGTAGTTTTTTAAAAAGATCTGGTAGATGAATTATAAATTCGTTTATTTTGGAACCCTCTATGAATAGTATAAATAGAATTTTTTTTACGAGTGAATGATGAGTTTTGGTAGAAATTTATTAATGGATAAAACTCTAATTATAAACTAAGTATATCTCCTTATTATCTTATCCAATCTCATAAATAAATTCCTCAACATTAATAATAGAAACTTAGAACAAAAATGTTGTCCTAGATGGTACCTTAAATCATCACAAATTTATGGCTTTGGGATTGTTGGCCTTTTCATAGCCATGTTCTCTACCACTCTCCATCAGATAATTGATGGCTAGATTTTTCTTCCATATCCATATTTTCTTACATGGAACCCTAGTATGTGTTATTTTCGGTAATCTTCATACTTTCGACTCTTTATTTTAAATAGAGGCCTCGTTAATTCATTTTTCGATGTGGGATTTCAACTAAGATATTTTGAAACGTCAAAAATGTGTTATCCCAATACCCTATATTTTGTTGAACCGATGGTACTTCAAATCATCATAGATTGATGAGTTTAAGGACCTCAATTATACACTTGTTTGTGATTGATGACCTCAATCACTACCTATAAATATTTACGTTTTTCCTCCGATTATATGTCTCTAATTGCCACCAATGTTCTCCTAATCGAGATCATAATTTGGTGGTGACCCTTTAATTTCTCTTTTCCTCATATTAAGACTAAATTTTAGTAACCCAATTTCTAATGTGGGTTTTCCCACAAATATATTTTCTACTTTCAACCTTTTATCTTCGAAGAACAATTTCAAATTGCGAGGACGAAATTTATTGAAGGAGGGGAGAATGTAACACCCCAGGATTTCAGAGTGTGTTATTTCTTAAAAATAATTCAATAACTTACACTACACGCAACACCGAGTTCAATCACACCATTAAAAGAGGTCATGAATAGTATTAACTACATTTTGAACTTTATATAATCCTTATAATTTTAGAATCCCTATTATGAGTTTCTTAGTCATAATGCAATAACAAATTCATTTTCAGTATTTCACTTTTATCAACTTCTAATAGTGAAACCTTTTTAAATAAAATATTTTAAACTTTTTGACTAAATGGAGACATCAAAAAAATTTAAAATGAAACATCCCAAGCGTCCACAGTACGCTTTCCTTTGGATAAAACAGTAGCGTGTGTTGTACGCAACTTCGAGTTCTAACACACCGTAACCAATCAAACTAGTTGTTATGAATAGTAATACCTACTTTTTGAAGTTATATATATTTTATATTTTAAAATGGACTTCATTTTTGGATTCGGAATATCAAATTTAGCCTAAGGTGAAATTTTGGTACTTTTCGGATAACTTTCATATTTTGATGAATAGTGAAAATTACTAAATTTTAATTAAAAACAACTTTTTTAATCAAAATAATTAATAGTGATAAATTATGAATTTGAGTGGTTTTAAAGTATATTTATAATATATTTTTACTATTTAATATAATGTTGGTCATTGGACATAATTTTACAAATAAACCGAACATAAACAAGTGTCAATCTTTTGATAGTTATTATCTCTTAAAAACACGCTTTTTGTTTTGACAGCGGGAATTAATTTTAAATTAATTTCTTCCACTTCTGTGTTTTGAATTTATGAAAATGGATTCCATATTTGGAATCAGGATGTTCAAATTGTGTAAATAGGTAACTTTTATTTTTAGACATTTTGAATAATTACTGCGGTAAATATTTTATTTACCATGGTTAAAGGGTAAATCCGGTAAATAAGGGTTAAAAAAATAATATTATAATAATACAAAATTACCCTAAAACGTGTCTTAACCCTATTGGTTGATACATGGTCGACCATGGGCATCTTTGTGTCAATTTTGGGACCCCATGGATCCACTTGTAAGTGATAATGACACTTTATTTTAATTAAGTCAAAATGAATACAAAAATGACACAAGCATATATCTTTTAGAAAAGTAATTGTTACATAGGGTTATATAAGTTGGATTTTCGATTATAAATATTCATTAGAAAGATAAAAAGATTTCCTACATAATGATATTTTATTTATAATTTTTAGACAATAAATAAGTTATTTTATTTATGACACAATGATGATGCAGTAATTACTATAATAGTGAAAAATTAAAATAATTGATATTATAAATACCCAAATAAATATAATATGAAACTTTTAATGAATTAAACTAATTTTCTAGGCTAATATGATATATTAGGATTGATTTAATGGACTTTGTTCGAAGTAATCAATCTGTTATGAGTTTCACAAAAATCAACTATTGAATAGTTTCAAAATTGACATAAAAGAGTTCTTAAAACAAATATTATATTATTAATTGATATTAAATTCCTAAAAATCTAAGGTTCGGCCAAGAGACTTATATTATGATTGTTTAATCATTAATGGACCACTTGGGGGTCGCTTGGATGTATATAGTATGTTTATTAACCATATTATATAAAAATACAAAGAGACATTGTAAAAGTGAAACTAATTAACTTAGAGTTAATACTTAAAGATAAGGTTAATATAAGTACCCAAACCTGTCTAAATTCTATTGGATGAGTTGTTTTCGACCTATCCCCACCTCATCCTTTGAATAGTCAACTTTGGAGCCTTTAGAAACCGAATATGAATTTATTATAAATTAATATTTCTAGCTTTTCCAAAGGTGCCCCTCACCCCTCTTATAAAAGGGCACTCCTCCTTCTCATTTCTTCACACCTCTAAAGCCTTTTGGTTCGGCCAAACTCTGCCCAAATACTCTCCCAACATCCCTCAATACATCCTAGAGGCCTTAGTTTGATCAGAAAGCCAACCTAAGGAGCCCTTTTGATCAAATCAAAAGGAAGAACCCGAAGAAGAGGTAATGATCTCACCACCCTTTTCTAAGTTCATTTCTTCTTCCACTTCTTCTTCCTTTGTTCTTACCATTCTGAAATAATAACTCCAGTATCTCACATATACTGTGATGTTATTATAAATATGGTACAATCATATTCAGTATTCTATCCACCCTTTGAATAACATGTCACCATACGTGCGTACGTACGGCTTACCGTCTCCACGTCGTGGTGTAATTGTTATTCAATATAATATTATTTGGATGGGTATAATAATGATGTGTAACTCATGTAAATAATAAATATAACATGTTAATGATTCTGTATATATGATATACCATCCATTTATATATTATTTTAATATCAAAAGAATGATATTGTCGCTCGTGCGTACGTACGGACTACCGTCTCCACGAACGCGATGAGATTCATTCTCCATCGTAACCATTAAAGCGTAATTATCATTTTATGATTTAAAAATGATGTTTAAGGACTTGATATCATTCTAGATATGAATAATATACAACCTATCCTTTACAAACATGTCTTACGTAACAAAACATATGAAAGAAAACAAGTAAGTTAACACCCGAAACAACGATAATACTAAGATATTATTATCAAATCAATATTAAAAGATCATATATGATATCATATTAATGTATATGATTCTTGTATAATTTAATAACAATTATTTCACCATTATACAGGAGGTTAACCTACCACAACCAAGGAAAAGTACAAGGTAAGGGTTATTTCACAATCTCTTCATTATCCGAGGTTGTTTATACGTAATAATCTACTGGGATCTCGTTATCATCCACATCCATGTTTCTTCGAAATGTATTTCAAAACATTTTTACTATTTACAAGAATATGGGTTAAAGTAATTTATACCCTTGTTTGACTTTTTATAAGAGGTTTATAAAGGAATCTTTCCGTCGTTTTCAAAACAATGTTCTTTTTAACCTTTTCGACAGAATTGAGGTAAGAATGTTTTTTTTACTTATACGGCGGGTGCGGTTATTTTCCGCCGTTATAAAATCGTCGAATCTTTACATACAAGCTTATAAGAATATTTTCAAAGAAAATGTTTTATTTTATATGGATCTTAAATGATTTCAAAATAAAAGGAGATACTTCTTTAAAAAGAATTTTGATTTCATCTATGTCAACATCCTTTGATGGATTTTAAGATTATTTGAAGTTGATTTATTATGATACAAAAATTCTATATTAAATTGAAGGTTTTGTGATATGTTTGACTGTGGATGTGCTATTTTTATACCATTCATAGTTTATGGTGAAATTATTGACATTTCGTATGCTAGTTTTAATCCGAATGTTTATGTTATATTTCAAACTTTTCTTCAGATGAATGTGCAAAACAAGTATGTTCCGGGTTGGGGACCGGTAAAAGTAAGCCCTCCAGGTTGGGGACTGGTAAAAGTAAGCCCTCCAGGTTAGGGACTGGTTAAAGTAAGCCCTCCAGGTTAGGGACTGGTAAAAGAATGCCCTCCGGGTTGGTGTCCGGTTATTAGAGGCACTCCAGGTTGGTGTCCGGTTATTAGAGGCACTCCGGGTTGGTGTCCGGTTATTAGAGGCACTCCGGGTTGGGTTCCGGTTAGAAGTAACCCCTAGGTCTTGGGATGAGGCCTAGACAAAGAAATTAACGTTTAGCATTATGCATTCCAACATTATGAAAGTGGTTATTGATTTTTGCATGTGATTATTCGATTAGTAGAATATCCATGTGAATAAGTAAATGGCATTATTTCATTTTACTTTTGCCATACCATGTTGAAGTTAAATTTTAAAAGGCTTTTGTTTTAGTAATGCATTGCCTTAAATGTTTATTCTTATTTATGAAAGTTTCCGCTATATTGTTATCCTTACTGGGCATTTGAGCTCACCCCTTTTCTATGTTTTATTTTTCCCCAGGATGTGAAGAAGTAAATTATGAATGACCTGCAGGGATATTATGAGGGGATAGTAGTGTGGATTATGGAGACATTATGTTGTTGTAGTAGTTTTTCATTTTATGATGTAATGTAAAACTTATGAATATATCTAGTGTTTCCAAGGCTACTAAACCAATCGGTCTTTCGAGATTTGATCTTTCTTGTGATCATGCGAATGTTACGAAGTAATGCACCGACTCTGGGTAACTGGGGTCGGGGCGTTACATACCCAGTGGGGGATCAACAACTTTTAGTTAGAAAGCTCCAACACACCGCGGTCGCGCCGCGGTCACGCCGCGGTCACGTCGCGGTAATTCAATGATTTTCCCTGTTCCAGCCACATCCAGCCCACACCAGCCCCCTTTCACCTTCATTTTAGCCCGCTTCCACCAGCATTCCAGCCCGCAACAGCCCCCCTTCCACCTTCGAATCATCACACACCATCCCCCCAACACTTGCAACCAACACCCTTCCACCAGCATTCCAACCTCTTCCAGCTCCCTTCACACTTGGACGGAGGATACTGCCCCGCGGATGTCACTGGACTTGGCCAACACGCCGCGGTCATGCCATAGTCACGCCGCGGTCATGCCGCGGTCACGTCGCGGTCACGCCTTGGTCACGTCGTGGTCACACTATGATTTGGCCCTGCTCCGGCCACATCCAGCCCACACCATCCCCCTTCCACCTTCATTTCAGCCTATTTTCACCAGCATTCCATCTCACAATAGCCCCCATTCCACCTTCAAATCATCCCACACCATCTCCCCAACACTTGCAACAAGACCCCTTCCACCAGCATTCCAGCCTCCTCCCGCTCCCTTCGCTCCTGGCCGGAAGATGCTGCCCTGCGGATTTCACTGGACCGAGCCAACACGACGCGGTCACGCTGTAGGCATGCCGCGTTAATGTTGTGATTTGGCCCTAATTCATCCACATCCATCCCACACTAGCCCCCTTCCACCTTCATTTCAGCCCGCTTCCACCAACATTCTAGCCAAAAATAGCCCCCTGCCACCTTTGAATCAGCCCGCACCATCCCCACAACACTTGCAACCAACCCCCTTCCACCAGCATTCTAGCCTCCTCCCGCTCCATTCACTCTTGGTCGAAATATGCTGCCTCAAGAATGTCGCTGGACTGGACCAACACGTCGTGGTCACGCCGTGGTCACACCGCGTTTATGCCGTGATTTAGCCCTACTCCAGCCACATCCAGTCCACACCATCCCCCTTCCACCTTAATTTCATCCTACAACAGCCCCCCATAATCAAGATGGTAGCTTCACAATAATTCTTGGGTAACAAGATTCTTAGGATGAATTGGTTTTGGTACTGAAGGTTGAGAATATTTTTATGTAGCTTTAGATTTTTGAGTCTCTTAAGGTTGTTTTTGTAACCATCTCACTAGAGGGTTTGAGTTATAAGTGGTGGAAGTCTATTATTCAGACTAATCCAGATAAAGACAATTCTTGGAAAAGTTTCAAGGAATTGTTCATTTAGCATTCTTTCATAATGAAGTGAAGGTATTGATGGCTATAGAATTTTCTAGAAGGGGTTGTCTAGGTGGGGTGTCCAAGGGCTGTCTGGGGTGGTGCTGGGGGGTCTGTAGGGCAGGGGGGAGGGTGTAGGTGGGGTGTCCAGGAGGGGCTGTCTAGGGGGGTGTATAAGGGTTGTCTGGGGGGGTCTGCAGGGCAGGGTGCAGGTGGGGTGTCCAAGTGTTGTCCGGGGTGTCGTGGGATCTACAGGGCAGGGGGAGGGTGCAAGTTGGGGTGTCCAAGGGCTATCCAAGGGTTTTCCGTGGACGTAGGGTTATTCCCAAACCACGTAAATTTGTGTGTCCCAAGTTTATTTTTTTCTTTCTGTATTCTTCTTTTGTTTCTCATTTCTGTCGGTGCACCTCCCGACGATTCGGCAACAATTGAATCCCCAATCCCTTTCTCATTCCCTCTCTTTCTATTTATGCTACCATCAAAAAGTTTGTCATCATACCAAACAGATCCTAGGATTCAGATAAGCTTTGTTAACCATCCCCAATCAAAGGCTTAAATTTAAACTCGTAAATCTCACTTAGTATCCGTTACTGATTACATCACGTATCACTAAAGATAAGTGCTTCTATATAAGTGGTTCCAGATTTCTTATTGAAAATTTTTATTTTGACACTTAATTTAGTGGTTTTCTTTTGGAATTGTAAGTGTAAATGTTTTTCAGAAAGAGAACACCATGAATTTTTTCAAACTGTGCAGTGAGTGTTTGATTGGTGTTGCCCGATCTGGTTGGGCTGAATGCTTGTGGCCCAGTCTTTAACACACTGCTCAGATGTTCCTTATAATACTCCTTAATTTTTGAATACATTATATTATAATCTATAATAAGTACATATATTTATTTACATATTCTATAAAGACTCTATTCATCAAATAATTTGTCCGAATGGAATTACAATGAACCCATAGTGACTGTATGTCATATGAAAAGAATTCATGGGGATATCCTACTTTTTCAAACTAAAATTTTAATATACTAACTACATATACACCTTGTAGAAGTATCGTGATCTATGTAGCTAATCAAATATGTCATAAATCTATATAAGATGATATTTTTCTTATTATAATATTATTGATCTCACGATAATAAATGAAAAGGTGCATTTACCCATATTTTTTTGATGAAGAGGAATGGTGCACTGTATGGTGAAGAAGGTTGGTGTAGGAAAAAATTATTTAGATTATTTTGTAGTTTTTTCTTCAACTACTCATTTTCCACAAAATCCATTCTATATTGAGTCTTTTATAATGGTATTTACCCACATGTAATATATATTGAGTCTTTTCAATATTGGCCTCTTCTCCCCTAATTTCAGAATCTGTTGGCTTCGTGCTCACTGAATGGAATGGTGAGGAATTCAATTATTTAATGGTTGGATTTTTGTGTGGTTATTTCTTCTTGGGAGTAATTCACCTTGTCTTGGTCTTCTTCTTGTTGTTCATGTGAAAACTATTTATTCCAACTCTTTCGGTGGAAACTCATTGTTCTCATGGGTTGGAGATTCTCCTAGGCTGTGGTGTGGTTCCTTCTCCTGGGCCTCCCCTTGCCCTTTCATAACCTGGATTTCCATCATTTCATCAGTGACGTGGTTGGATATTTTTTTGTGGACAAGCACATTTATTAGCTTCTTAATGCTTCCTCTTCCCAGATCTGCGTGGATATAGATCTCTTCAACCCTTCCCTAACTGCATCCTCCTCAAGGCAGGGACTTTCTCCTTATGGAAAAAGCTCTTCCGTCAATTCCTAATTCATTTCATCTCCCAATTCCTATTGCAAGGACACATAGCATCTCTTTGAAAACACTTTTATGTTGGTCCTTAGGCCCCCATAGTGGTTTTTATACTCTTCACATCCCTTCAATGCAGCCCACAGTTTCCATGGATCCTCGTGACAAGGGTGTGTCTTTGTTTTCCCCCACTTCTAATTCACATCCTGTTGTGTCCCCTATGGTCCTTCGACTTCCTATAGTGTCGCCCATAGTTCCTATTGTCATGCTTGCCCCACCTTATATACCTGGTCCAAGGGATCTTCCCCCTCTTCCGGATGTGTGGCCTTCATAGCCGCCACTACCCCTCCTCCTCGGCTGTGTCCCACCCACTGATTCTACATCATACAATTCTTTTATGGTGTTCAGGCCTCATGTGAACATTTATCCAAGAAATTTCCCTCCACAAAGTGGAAAGATTCATTTTCACAAGGGCATATTTGTGCTCACCTCCTGGCCTCCCCCCCCAATCAGTTCATTGATCCAGGTTCCTCAAGTTTCTCCCCTTATATCTAAATTTTTTCACTTTATTTATTACTCATCCAAATTATCTAGAATGGGAAATAGATATCTCTCTATATTCATGCATCTCTCCCACGTGAGGGACGTATACCAAATATTAGTCCAAGATCCTTCAGGATTCCAAATCCTGCAGTATAGTTTCCTCTTTTCCAGCACCCCCACCCTTCATTAATGACATCCCTAGTACATTGGATTTCCTAGGGCCTCATCACCTGGGATAAGACTATCATCCTTGTTCATGAACTTGATCATCCCATCCATTCATTACATTTCTACCTTGAGCCTATACAAACCTCCTCTCGCATTTTGGAGTTTGATCATAGGATCAGGGGGAACAACATCATGCATGCTGACCCCAACAACATTCATATTTGAATGTTCTATCATTATATCATTTCTATATACCTTTTGTGTTACAATGATCAATTAATCCCCTTAATTATTTATGTTGATAACTGAAAACTCTTTGTAAAATTTTTCTATAAAAAATGTGAGATGATTTCCAGAGAAACCCTTTGGTGAGTCATTCATTACATTGATCCTAGGGAAATTCCATGGATGATGGGAGGTGACTTCAATGTTATAGTTCATCCATCTGAAAAGAAAGGGGTTAGATTTTTACCATGGAGGGAGAGTGATGAATTTTCTTTATTCCTCTCTCAAAAGTGTTAAATTGACATTGGTTATTCTCGAGACCAATTCACATGGTTTAACAACCAAAGGGGGGAACCCCATGCATGGAGTAGGTTTGACCGCTACCTATAAAAATTGAATAACATTTATTTCATACTAAGTGTTAATTTTTTCACCTTTCTTGTGATCTTTTATACCATTCACTGATTCTTGTGACCCTTTGTTAGGCTGATAATAGAGGTGATCGCTTTATTTTTATCTCACATATAGAGCTCTATCCTATGTTTTCTCAACAAAGTTTCTGAGTCCTAGTCCATGCCAGTTCATGATAACCTATGGATTGGTCTTCATAACAAAGTGAGGGAACTTCAACATGATCTTTAAGAATGGTTAAATGACCTACTTCTGTGACATCAAGACATGGATAAATTTTGTGTAGATGTTATATGGTTAGAAACACATCTGTTGTCCTACTGTGATAATGACTTGTTTAGTCATTTGATCTCAATGAATAATGATTTCGTGCTCTACCTTCTAGAAAAGGAATTTCTTTCTCGGAAATTGGATCCAATTAAATGGATTCTGGATAGGGAAAAAATCTAAAAATTTTCATGCACGCATTAAAAAGAGACACCACAATACTAGGCCTAACATAATCCAAGAATATGGATCCTTTATGGCTGATCAAAATTATTTTTGAGGCCTTGATGTTACCAACTTACAGTCTATTTTGGCTGACCCAAAAACCTTCATTCTTGAGGGTTACCAAAAGATCCATTCTAATCTCTTTGATGTCATCCCTTTTTTTTCAGAGTAGACTAATAGGGTGGTTTTTCCCGATCTGGTTGGGATGAATTCTTGTGTCATGCACTGTAGCAATTTTGACCACTATAGCAGAGCTGACTGGCCGACACTAACAAGCACTATAGCGGAGTTGGTAGTTTCCTCCCAACATCCAGCATAGTTCACCGTGCTCGATTTTTTTATGCAGTGGAAAGGTCTATAGCCATGATTTTAAACTATGGCTAAAGCCCTATAACCACTGTTTGAAAACCATGGCTATATGGATATAGAAACGGTTGGAGCCGTGGATTTAGGGATATAGCCACAGTTCGAACTGTGGCTATAGGCTCCGACCTATAGCCACGCCAATACCAGCCACGGTTCGTGAAACCGTGGCTATAACCTATAGCCACGGTTTTTGAGCCCATAGCCACGGTTTCGAACCGTGGTTATAGCCTAAATTTCTAGTAGTGTTGGGTCATGACTATCTGTACCATCTGATCCAATGATTAAGAAGGAACTTTTGAATGATTCACATAGCTCAACCTTTTCTATTAACACAAGGAACACAATGATGTATTGAGATCACTGAGATAACTATTGGTGGGAAAATATGAATAAGGGGTTCACTAAATCTACATTAAAGTTCCTAGTATGACAATATTTATGGATGAAACCCAAATGTCTCAGGGGATGATGAAACCATTTCCCATACTAATATATAAATAGAAAAACATCACCATGGACTTTGTCATTGGACATATGAATTAATTCAGAGGAAACAATTCTATATGAGTTGTTGTGGATTATCTCATAATGATAGCTCACTTTATCATAATATGAGAGGATTTATCATTGGATTAACTATCATGGATATAAATCAGATAATTGGTATAGATTTATAGTGTATTGATGTTGATTTTATTCAATTGAGATTTGACATTCACCTACATGTTCTCAAAAAGTATCCAAATTCTCTAAACATTGAGTGGTGTTATATGATGGAATATCATCCTCAAATTGATGGTCAATCTAAGTAGAAAATTTAGACACTAGAAGACATGTTGAGAGAATGTTCTATGGACTTAAAAGGAGTGTGGGACCAACATCTTCCTCTCAAGGAGTTTTCTTACAACAACAGTTTCCACTCAAGCATCCACATTGATCGATATGAATCCATCTATGGGAAAACATTCTTGACATCGGAAATTTTATATTAAGTTGGTGAACGTAAGATTTTAGGAGATGGAATGGATCAATAAATTGTGAAGGTGGTTAAAACCATTTAGTATCACATTAAGGAAGACTATGGTCAACAAATGGGATACACATAATATCATCGATGGGACCTAGAGATTGAGTTTATAGATATGGTGTTCCTATATTTATCTTTATCGAAGAGGATCAAGTGATTTGGGAGGAGGGAGAGTTATGTCCCAAGTACATCAGGCCCTTCAAGATTGTTGAACGTTTTAGAGCTGTGAACATTTTATTGGAACATCCACCTACAATGTGTCAAGTAAATGATGTATTCTAGGTATCCCACTTGAGGAAGTACATACTAGATCCCTCACATGTAATGAATCTAGAGGTGGTACATATGGAAAATGATCTCTCTTATGACGAGAATCTAGGGAAGGTCTTGGACCATATAGATAAAGGTCAACATAATGAAAATAATCACCAGGTAAAAGTACTATGGTGAAACCATAAGTAAGAAAAGCAACATAGGAACTAGATGAGGTGATGAAAGAGATGTTCCCTCACTTTTTTCACCATAGTTTGTGAAATGAAATTTCGAGGGTAATATTTCTTAAGGGGGATGAATGTAACAACCCAAAATTATATCAATTAAAATTTACATATTATAACTATTTCATATAGTATAAATGTCATAAAATATTATTGATAATACTATATAAACATGATAAATAAATAATTAATGAAATAAGTGGTTTTTCAAAAAAATTAAGGAAATTATCCCGATGAAATAGTAACTTGGGCCATGGATTAGTAACATGACCATTAGAAATAGTAATTCAGCCAATATAATAGTAACCTCATATAAAAAATTATAAAATAAATTTTTACATCTTATAAATAATAATATTATATTATTATATCATCGTATAAGTGAAAATTGTTTTTATGAAATTATTTTTTATGTGTTGGTATTTTAATAAAAAAAATTATTTATAATTTTATAATTAATATAATTATTTAAAATAAAAATTATTATCATAAAATATATTCATAAATTATATTTTTGTTTTCATTTGATTATAAAATAATTTTATGAGACGTTATTTAATTTTTCATAGTGTTATAAAATTAGTAATAATTTTAAAATCAGTATTTTCCAAGTAAATGCTAATTTTAATTAAAAATTATATTTATCCTTTTCTGAAAATTATTTTAATAAAATGGAGTAAATAATTTAATTATAAATTTATATAAATTATTATCGAGAACTATTTGTATTTTTCTAATATACGTGAATTTTATATGAATTGTAAAATATGATCATTTACAATAAATGATAAATACATAATTTTTTTAGAGATTATTGATGTAAGGCTAATATAAGACCAAAATATTGAACTATACCTCATTATTTTAATATATATAATAATAATTTTTAATCTATTTATATTCATTTTAAAAAATAATAAACTAAAGAATAAAATAATGATTAATCACCCCTCTCCTCCCCTATAAATACCACCCATCACAACCTCTTATCATCACACGTTCCAATCCGTGAATCTTGTCCAAGATATTACTAAAAATATTCCCAAGGACCTCCCCCACTTATAATAGGCCTTGGCCTCATCAAAATACCTAACCCTTTTACATAAAGTGGTTTTCTAGGAGGAGAAAATCAAGAGGTAAAATCCTCTTTCGTTTTCTTTTAATTTCTTTTCAATTTAATTCATTTTCTTATCCAATCCTCACCTCAACATATATAATTAGAATTATAAATCCAATATCAATTATATAATTTTATTTTATTATGTTAATTTAATAATTCATTATCAAATCCCTCCCCTTTTATTTTTATTCGAGAAACAAATATACCATCTTTGGTGTGTAAATTTACCTCCACCATGGATAATGCATTTTCATTATTCACTTCCACCTTTATGTCTGGTCATAAAACCATAATTATGGTTGAATAGTATTTTTATATTCATATTATAAGTTTTATAATGTTCTTGAATTAATATATAAACATAATATTAAATAAAATGTTATGAGTTTGTGATGGTCGTATAATCTGCCAAATAAATTAAATCATTTTCATTAACATTTTAAATAATGATCCATCATCATAACATATAACCAAAAGATATATAAGATCATTTAGTATTATAAATTTTAATCAATAACATATAATTTCAATTATGGATAACTATTCCAATTTTACCCAAACATTTATTCCTGTATATAAGTGAACTGGTCATGGAAACCCTGATAATGAACACTCTCGAATTATCAATTTGAACACCATAACTCATAAAAATATCCATAAAAGAACATAAAAATTTATATTGAATAAAATAAATTTATAAAAGGTTATTTATTTTTTCATTATTTAAATTTATTATCCATGATATTAATGTGAATAAAGCATTTGGACATAAGGTAATAGGATTCGCGAAACCAATACTATTTCTTTTGATTTTAACTCTTTCACTCCAATTTCAGTTTGGATATTCCATTAATGTTCCTTAAATTTAATTTATTTTTTTCAAACCTTTTTATGGGATATACATGTTTTCAACAAGAGTTTTTGAAAAATGCAAAGATTCTTCCAAAGGAACTCTTCTTTACAAAATTACATCTTCCACTTATTCTGAGATTGTTTTTTCTCCACTCATGATTAATGAATATTATACAAAGCATTTTATTACCTATTAAATTTGGGATCCCAAAATTTTATTCATTAATGTGTGATTTTTTATGTGAAACCCATTTCATTCCATGTATTAATTTATTTCTTACATTGATATACATCCTAAGTGGCATACAAGATTATGTAAACGTTACAATGTAACTAGTGCCCCAGAAATTATATTGTTAACATATTCTTTGGGTAATGTGATGTATCTCATGAAATAATATGGAAGATGTGTGAAAATTATTAAAGTGTTTTTCACAATTATTATTTTATAATGATTCACATATGTTATGTGTGGACATGATGCTAGATTTTTTCACAACTGTGTGTGGTAATTCACCACTAAGACATGATGCATTATTTTTTATGCATTACAAAATTCCATAATTTTATATATTTAATCCTCTCATGATTATAATTATGATACTTTAATTATTTTATGTTCATCATTATTATGCTCACACTTGTTTCATGTCTCATATTCATCCTCTTACATGGATTTTATCTATACACATATTTTTATGTTTATCCTTAGGTGAATACATGTATTAAGGAAAACATGTGGGCTAATAAGAAGTTAGAGAAGAAGGAATTGAATAAATTTTTACTTTTTTTATTTAATATTTATATATAGTCATAATTTTCCAAATAAACTAAACCTTTAGATCCTATTTTTGTAGCACTATTATGTTGTTTGTGTTTAAAATTATTTTATAGTTATGTAAGAAAAATGTGGGTCATTGTATTTCACCGACTTGCACAAGCACTACATTAGTGATACATATGATTTTTAAGTAATTATTCCATTAAAAATTTAAAATATATTAAAATAAAAAATTACTTTTTGATATTCTAAATAATCATTTACAAGGATTCATAATAACATATCATTCTTATGAAAACGTATTATGTATATTATAAAAAAGAGGGTGACATTTTTGAATTATTCTTTACTTAAAATTATATAAATGCCATTATCAAGGGAAAATGGAACTATATTTCTATATTTCCGAATATACTAGGTTTTTTATAAAACATTATCATAAAAGAGAATAAAATAAAGTTAATGAGAGATTTTGATACCTCATCTCATAGTTTTAACATCGATTAACCCATATTACCATTTACTAAGGTGATAAACTTTTACAATGGTCACTATTTATTATGGAAAATAATGAAATGGATCTCATTATAGAAATAGAAAATTCTAATTAAAAATAGGTAGTATATTAATTTTTATTCAATTAGTAGAAGTGGTAAAAAATTACTTTTTATTTAAGTTTTCAAAAAGTAACGAAACCTCATTTTAAAAAAATGATCATTTGAAGCATAAGAAATGAGTTTATTCCAAAAAAATGTAAAATTTTTATAACCATTGGAATTTTTTAAATTATATAGAAAAAGATGGGATTTTTTTATTTAAAAATAAAACAAAACCCAAATGTAACTTTGTGAGAAATTTATTAATAGATAATTAAAGAAAATGGTTTTAAAAAAACATCACTTGTAATTACAAAATGGAAAACATAGATTTATAAGTTCAAAATTACATTTTTAAATGATTTATTTTACTTATTAAATATATATAAGTATATATCATCTATAAAAATGATTCATAAAAGTTAAGATCATTCTTATATCCAGACAGTGTCACAAAATTGACAGTATTTGTAAAATCGGTATTTTTCATTATCCTCTTAAAAATCAACTATTTCTCATAAAATATTGAAAAATAAATAAAAGATAATTTTGAGATGATTAATCAAAAAATGAAGCTTATTTTCCCAATTAAAAATCTAAAATTTGAAAATAAATATTTTAATGGGAAAATACAATATATATAGAAAACCCACTTTTATAGAAAATGACATCTTTAATCTACAATTTTTCTTAACCTTATATTATATAATTCTCATCATTTAAAATTGATTAATTAGATATTAGGTAATAATAAGTTTATTTTATTAATTATAAAATTTCAAAATAAATCATAATGTGGTTACACCTATTCATACACGCCACACTAATGCATAGGTTATAATATTCATATTTAAATAATAATATTTTCACAGTATATCGGGGTTTTTTTAAGATATGTGTTTTGTGTAGTATATAAAATCTATTATAGTATTGATTTAAAATGAAAAGAAAATTATAAAATGTTGTGTTGTTAAATATATACCATTCACTTTTATATTCTTTTAATTCTTTACATTTAGAACACTACTCAAATTTAGATACCTTTTTTGAATTGAACTATATTTCATACATATGATTGATCTCAGTATCGTTATCATGAATTAAAATATATCCTAAAATAAATATATATTTATGGTTGAGTATCATGTGTTAAATCATTTCATAAAATACTTTTAATGAAATTACCTTTACTAAAAAATGATGACTCATTACATCATATCTATTTAGGGGGTCCAATACCCATATTTCAACATAAAATACACCTGTTTGAGAAGATAATTATTATTTGACTATATATAGTTGAAAAAACGTTTTCAATCATAATATATGTGATTCTTATATTTTATACTGGATAAAATCATTATCCAAACAAATTAAATGGATTTACTCAACTCTATTACTTTTTAATCCTAACCATTAAAGATTATTTTCTAGTGTAACTCAAAAAACAATCATGAACAAGGAAAATATCTATTAGGTTCACCTTATTAATTGATTTCATGACATATGATAATTCATGGGAACTTGACCATTAGTATCACCCATAGTGAATGGTCAAGTTCTTAAAATTTTCATTTTTCAAGGAATCACATACTTAGTATTTGTGGGGGTTTTAATGGATCATGATTTTAATATAAATCACATGAAGATTTAAACAATTACAAAACATTTAATATTTATTATCTCATGTTTATTAATATATGTATGGATGCATGAAATTATTTATTTATTTAATATGATTTGATCCATAAAATTAATGTTTTAAACCACATTAATGTGAGACTCCTTAAAACCCCACAAGATTGTGTTATTCACCAAAAAATAGATTCTAAACATATTTTTACATATTCAAATGCATTCAATGTATAAGTTATATGAAATTTTCATGTAATGTTATAGAGTTATATGAAATTAATAATATATATATATGATTATTCTTAGAGTGATTTATAGCACTCCATACCCCACCTCTCTAGAATAAAGAGTATTCTTCTTTACTGGTGGGTGTTTTAACTCCCAGTTTCTCTCTCAAGGAATACTTTACCCAAGAAAAAAAATTCAAA
This sequence comes from Viscum album, assembly GCA_963277665.1. Classification (NCBI taxonomy): domain Eukaryota; kingdom Viridiplantae; phylum Streptophyta; class Magnoliopsida; order Santalales; family Viscaceae; genus Viscum; species Viscum album. The sequence goes on along the minus strand of OY728133.1, from coordinate 70,703,214 downwards.
TCTCTTGAAAAATAATATTATAAAAATATATTAAATAACTATACATATTATTAAACACTAAACACAAATTGATGTCAAATAAGATGGAAAACTAAATCTTAATTTGTCATACCAGGCATATAATGGAAGGATATATCTTAAAAAATCAATTTATATTATAAATAAATCATAAATATTATTCACATTTTATAAACAATTTATAAATATAAATAATATAAATTAGTAGATAAATTAATATTTTATATATTTTACAAAGAAAATAACAAAAATAATGTTTCTATATTTTATTTAGGCATGAAATATACCATTTTATAGTCCCTAATTATCATAATTTATATAAAAAATAACAAATTATAACTAAAATTAACAAAAATACGTTTTCTAAACTTTTTTAGGACATTTCATATTTTATAACTGATATTCAATCAAAAAAATTATTAATACAAGAGAGCGGCTATTTTGAATAATATTCTAATTATATGATATCTCATTTATTCATCAAATATGACACATGAAATTTTTTATTACACGTGTTGTCATATATCACGAGTCATTTTTAATGGTATAGATGTATATCATAATTATGATGCAAAATTATTCTTTTATAAAACCCAAGATTGATATTTATTTTATGATATCATATATCATATGATGTTGATTCATTAAAATCCATAGTAGTTCACTATATTGTACTTTATTATATAATGAAGTTGTATAATATGAATAATTTAAGAAATATAAATTTAACATACTCTAATTTATAATAGGAATAAAAAATATATGATATATAATTCTTCAAAACCATTGAATTAAGCACATTTAATCCAAAAATAAACTTAATTCTATAACACTATTTTATTTTGGTAACTCTTATCGTAATATGAATGCATCAAACATCACATCTATATGAACATATCAAAGCACTCTATTACCCCCCTAAAACATGGTATATTCAACTATTTTCATCAATAATTGAGCCCCAAGAGAGTGATATAAACATTTTCACCAATCATGAATGATATTTACAAGGAATTTCTTAACACTTTGTTATTTTTTCTGATACCGCTGATGGATTTTTAGAGGTCATACAATAACCTTTGGCAGTGAAATAAACCCATAAAAATGGAATGATTATCTTATAAGGATTATAGTGTATGTGTTTATGATGAAATTATATCCTTGATACGCAATAATTGTGTCCTCTGTATTCTTATTTGAAGTGGAGGTATTGATTAATATCAAAGGACAACATGAAATGACTACCTTGAACTATTGGAAATCTTCCAACTATTGAATCCAAGTTCATAACTCGAGGATTATCATATGCTCGAGTAAGTGTTAGAGCCTTTACTATGAAGTGATAAACAAAATACATGGGATAAGAGGGGTTTTCAAAGAAATTCATAGAACCAAGGTAGCCCAATAAGTCAAGGATCTCATCTTTTTATAAGTATTCGAGGTGATATTCATTTAAAAATGAGCATATGTAATCATTAACACATCATGTTCCATCTCATTGAATATAATAATTAATACCCATTAGTGAATTCAATGAAATTTTAACTTGAATGATAAAACCATTAATAATATAGTCATAATGTATAATAACAGAAAACCCTTGTGATAGAGGGATATGGATATGTGTATGCAACTCATTCATGTAATCATTAATCTTTTTTATGTTATAATATACACAACAATGTAATATCATTCCTTCTATATGATTTACACATATTGTATGATATGATATATATATATATATATATATATATATTGTAACATACCTAGTAAGTAATGAATAATCGATATTTTTATCTATGTCTATTTATGAATTAGATAGTGTTTTAGAGGCTTAAAATGAGAATAAATCCAATCTTAAGCATAGAATACACTAACATTTTTAAAAGATTGTTTTACTGCCTTTTGATGGAAAACCATTTTTAAAATCAAACTGTTGAAAATTTTATAAGCTCTATTTTTCAAAATAAACATATTCTTTATTATTGGGACATTTAAATTTACATTGGATAACTTTTTGGTATTTTTCTGACAATGTTCATTTTTTTAATGAATAGTGAAAAATACTGCATTTAACATCAAAACTGCATTTTCATCTAATTTAATTATATGATTAGATTATCGTTTGAATTGGTATTAAACTGTAATTATAATATTTCTTTACAATTTAATCCAATTTTGGTCATTATTATTAATTTCACTTTAGAATTGGGCATAAACAAGTGCCAAACTTTTCATAGATATTGTTTCTAAAAAACCGGCTATTTGTTTTGAAAACGGGAATTATTTTTAAATTAATTATTGCAATTTATGTGTTTGGAATTTTGTAAAATGGATTACATATTTGAAATCAGAAGGTCCAAATTGTGTAATCAAGACTCTTTTGTTTTGGGACATTATGAATAGTAAGGACGATAATTATCTTTAATTATCTTGATTAATTAGTAATCGGGTAGTTAAGGATAATAAAATAATATCATAATAATAAAAAATGACCCCAACATGTGTCCTAATGCTACTATTTGTGTCATGGCCTACCATGGGATGCCTTGTTCCAAACTTGGGGACCCCATGGAATCACTTTTGTGTGATAATGACTTTTTATCTTTTTATTTTTAAAGAAAGTTAAATATAACAATGAATGTATTACCTGAGTAAAAAAAATTTAATGTTGTATAAATAAATGATCTATTGGACTATAAATAGTCATTGGAAATATAAAACTATTTACTACATCATAGTATTTTTTTTTATAATTTTTAGACCTTATATAAATTAAATTATTTATGACGTCATGATGATACAGCGATTACCTCATTAAAGAACGATTTAAATAAAAAGAAAAGATAATGTAGAATCGATAACATACACTTGTCAAAGACCTATTGGATGAGTATATTTAAAACCCTTATCACCTTATCCTATAAATAAATCAATTTTGGACCTTTAAAATCCGAAACTCATTTGAATATAAAGTAACATTTTATACCTTTCCAAGAGTGCCCCTTCTCTCCTCTTATAAAAGTCCCCCATCTCTACCTCCTTACCCACACTTCTCAAGCCATTGGATCGGCGAAGATCTACTCATTTTATCTCTCCACATCCCTTGCTTCATCCTAGAAGCCTTAACTTAGGCGGAAAGCTTTTCAAGAAACCCTTTTGGTTCTAACCAGGAAGAGTTACCTAATTTAAAGGTAAAGACTTCTCTAATGTTCTTTTGTTTTATTTTTCTTATCCAACCCCCTAAACTATTTTTATTCATTTATTTTGTAACAACACCAGTATTTTCAATATAATAGGATGTTTTTATAAGAATTATTTGAGGTACAGTTACACACACCTACAACTAATGGTTAAAGAACATACTGTTTCCGTGGATGAAGAATTTCTACCTCACGAAACGATGATTGTTCAATATTCTTATAACACCTTAAAAGGTGGCCATTAAGATGTCACAATACTTATATATGATATATAATATGTTTTATGTTTTCCTTAATCTTATGTATTTTTTCATTTATGGCATACCTTTATGGATTCCATTATGGGTATACGTGATATCTTCATTTTAGGAAGTGTGGACTACCGCCCCCTCAAAGTGATTTGATTTGTTAATGCCATATGTGGGACGTATAAAGGATAGAATTAATGATATTATGTATGATATTATATTTTAATTATAATATACCTTCATATCATTATGATTCCATTCCATAAAATATGAAATAGAAATGAAAGTAGCATTCATGCGTACGTACGGCTTACCGTCTCCATGAACGGTGCATTTCATTCCGTACCTCTAAATGTTATGTAATATTGTAAATGCATGTATATACTGGATATATATGATATATATGATATCTACATCATGAATATAGTTCTGGATATAATGGATATTTTACCCCATGAACAACATGTAATTATAAGAAGTCCATTTTTGACTCAAATACCAATGATCGACATAATGACTGTTATTAACTTAAATAATTACATATTGTTCATAACATTGTAATAAGTGATATAAATGGAATAATGAACTTTAAAAAGGTTCTTAAGCAAGTATAAATTAACTCACGTTTATTATTCAGGAGTTTAAGGAACGATCAAGTCATGTCGGACCCGAGGTAAGGGACTTCGTCTCAATCTCCTTTCATTGAGGCATACTATGTTTTATACACAACTTTATTTTATATGGTGTATAAACCCCTTTGAAATTTATGTTTATTCAAAAGGAATATTTTTTATATGAAGCGTTTACTAAACGACAAAAGGGAATGTTTTTTTTGTTGTATGTATGCGACGACAATGACTTCTCTGCCGCCATGACCATTATTTGAGTTTCATCTTCCTCTACAAGCCATAACATTTTTTTGAATGAAAAATAAATAAAATGTTTTACTTTTCAGTTATTTTGGTATTGAAAATGGTTTTCATAATGTTTTTATTATATTGAAGTGTTGTATTGATATCTTTTTATTGAAATTTGGAAATGTTATGTTTCATTTATGCATGATTTATGTGATATGATTATGATATGGTACTTGGGATTTGTTATGAAGACTAGTGGTTCCGTGATAAACTAAGGGCGGGTGGTCCCGATATATCTCTCCAATGCATTGGGTAATGCGAAGGGGTTAAACGTTAAGGTTTCTCCGAAGAGATTTAGGGAATATAATGTGATGCGTATTCCAAATGTACCCATGAGGGTTACTCCCTACGTAAGAATATTATGAATGCCTCAAGTTACCTTTATGTATTATGATTTCTATTATTTATTCATGATTTGATGAGGTATGTTAAAATTCTTATGTTTTATGAGTAAAGTATGATTTCATACATGGACTAATGTTTTCATTTCGTACTTTTATATCCCTTACTAAGCTTTTTATGCTCATCCCAAGTTTTTGAAATGTTTTTCACAGGTCAAGGGAAAGGTACATGATGTGATGATAGGGTCAAGGAAGTGTCATGAAAGAATCCATGTTTTATTTTAAATATGTTTGTGTTAATGGAAAAAAAATGAATACTATCTTTTATGTAACCACTTAGTTTAAATGTGTAATGTAATGCATGATTTATGATCTAATTCTCTAAAACTCTAAACCTGAAAAGATACTCAATGTGTAATCTTGTAATAACTCAAGATTAAGTAATGTTTAAGGTTGGGGCCTTATAGTTGGTATCAAAGGTCAGTTTAGATAACTTTAGGTGTTATAATTCTATTAAATGATTATCCAAAAATATTTTTGTTATGGTCAAATTAAAATGATATAGCATTTGAAGATTATCATGTTGCTTAATCTAAGACATGTTTGTTCAGAATGGTTTTCCGCAGAGGAAACAGGGAAGCAGTGCAAGGAAGGCATACAGAAGGAAATGACCATTCGAATCAGCATCTTGAGATGGTCGGAATTGGAACTGAACAGTTTGTTTTAGTAATGGTGCAGTTAACTCAAGTGATAAATGGAGGTGGTATCCATGCACGAGATCAGCCAGATCAACCGCAGAGGAACATGTCAGTGGTGGAACATTTCATGAGGCAACATCCCCCATCATTCAGAGGATCATCTGACCTTGTGCGGGCTGAATGGTGGATTAAAGCACTGGAGAAGATTTTCAATGTCATGGGGTGTTTAGACAATCAAAATATTAGTCTTGATATTTACCATTTGGAGGGTGAAGCAGATCAGTGGTGGTCGATGGTTAAAAATATCAGGGACTCTGATGAGATTGATGCTCTCGACTGGGATGAATTCAATGGTATGTTTCTTGAGAAGTATTTTTCTAAGGCTGTTTGACTTAGGATGGAAAAACAATTCTTGGAATTGAGGCAAGAGGAAGACTCAGTGGCTACCTATGAAGAAAGGTTCACTGTATTGGCAAGGTATGCTGCAAATTTTATCTGAGACCTTGATAGTAAAATCAATCGTTTTTACTCAGGATTAAAGCCAAAATATCGAACGAATTTAGCTTCTCGTGAGTTCATGAGTTATTAAAATCTTGTTCGATGTGATGAGAAGGTGGAAATGAAGTTTTTCGATGATCAATTGTTCAATAACAACCAGTATAAGAAGAGACCGAGGTGGTAGGAGAAAGGAAAGAATTCTTCAAAAAGGTCTGACGGTAAGAAAACTAAGTTTCCAGTTTGTGATAAATGTGGTAAAAGGCATGCTGGGGAATGTCTTCTAAATTTTGGAAAGTGCTACCGATGCAGTAAGATGGGACATAAGGCTCGTTATTGCACTGAAAAAGATTAGGGTGATGGTAAGACAAAATTTGATTTACAGTTAGTGAAATGTTTTAAGTGAAATGAGATGGGTCACTATGGAAACGAGTGTACAACAAAGAGCTCAAGTGATGGGAATCAATTATACTACATGCAAAAAGGGGTGGTGAAATCCTTTTCAACTACTTCAGCAAATGTCGGGCTATCAAATGAAGTGGTATTAGGTACGTTGTTTTTTTCAGATTATGCCAGTGTGTTGTTTGATTTGGGGTCTACACATTATTTCATCTCTGAAAACTTTTCTAGTAAAATGGGAATAACATCTCAAGAAATTACTCCTAAACATGTGGTAAAAACACCTATGGGAAATGTTGACGCAAAAAGAACTTCTAAGAATTTTTCTATCCTTATCCGTGGAAAGAACCTACTTGGAAACCTTATTGTTTTACTTCTAGTAGAGTTTGATTTTATCCTGGGTATGGATTGGCTCTCTATTTACCATGCTAAGATTGATTGTAGAGCTAAAGAAGTTTCTTTTCAGAAAGAATTTCAGTTTGTGTACAATAATGAACCCTTACTTTTGATAACATATCAAGAGGCCTAGAAACTTGTAAAAGATAGAATTGAATGTTACCTTGCACATATTCTTAAAAATAAGGCAACTGTTTAGATTAATGACGTGTTGGTGGTAAATGAGTATCCTAATGTTTTTCCTGATGAGTTTCCTGGAATAATACCTGATCGGGATGTTTCGTTTACTGTTGACTTAGTTCCTGATGCTAAGCCAATTTTGAGACCCCCTTATTTAATGTCTCAAATTGAACTTTTAGAGTTAAAGGAGAAATTTAATGATTTATTAGAGAATGGTTTCATTCGAACTAGCACATCACCATAGGTTGATCCTATTTTATTTGTTAAAAATAAAGATGGTTCAATGAGACTTTGCATTGATTATAGAGCCATTAATAACATCACCGTTAAAAACAAATATCCTTTGCCTCATATCGATGATTTGTTCGATCAGCTCCAGGGAGCTCAGTATTTTTCTAAGATTGACCTGAGATCGGGGTACCATCAGTTGAAGGTAAAGGAAGAAGATGTTCCACAGACTATGTTTCATACAATATATGGCCATTATGAATTTTTAGTAATGCATTTTGGGCTAACCAATGCACCTGCTGTATTCATGGACCTTATGAATAGAATTTTCCATGAGTTCTTGGATAAGTTTGTGGTTGTTTTCATTGATGATATTTTCATGTTTTCTATAAGTAAAGAAGAGAATTATAGACATTTAAGGGTTATTTTGTAAACCTTAAAAGAAAAGAAATTGTATTGGAAATTTCGCAAGTGTGAGTTTTGGTTGTAAAAAAATTCTTTCCTTGGTCACATTGTTTCTAAAGATGGGATAACTGTTGATCCTGCAAAAACAATGGTTGTTGAAGAATGGACAAGAACCACAAATGTAACTGAGATTCATAGCTTCTTTTGTTTGGCAGGCTATTACCGAAGTTTTGTTAGAAATTTTTCACGATTATCTAGTCCAATGACTAAGATAACTCGGAAGGGTGTTAAGTTTATCTGGACAATATAATGTGATGATTGTTTTCAGGAATTGAAAAAAAGATTGGTGAATGCTCCAGTTTTGGCACTACCTTCCAGGAATGGTGAGTTTGTTATCTACAGTGATGCTTCATTGAAAGGACTTGGTTGCGTCCTAATGTAGAATGATCAGGTAATTGCTTATGATTCACGACAGTTAAAAACTCATGAGGTAAATTACCCTACACATGATTTGGAATTAGCTACTGTTGTTTTTGCTTTAAAAATTTGGAGGCATCATTTGTATGGAGTAAAGTGTGAAATATATACCGATCCAAAAATTTTAAAGTATATATTCACTCAAAAATAATTGAACATGATACAGAGGAGATGGCTTGAATTAATCAAGGATTATGATTGTATGATTCATTACCATCCGAGAAAAGAAAATAAAGTGGCAGATACTTTGAGTCGAAAAAGTAATGCTTCATTAACAATGTTGTGTTTGGAATGTGATCCTTTGGTTAAGGATTTGATGAACTTTGGCACGGAAGTTGTTGGTGCAGGATGTTCTTTGGTTTCGTTTCAGGTATCAGTGAAATCTTCTCTATCAGACAGAATTAAGCAAGCATAGAAGCAAGACAGTGAGTTGTAGAAAAGGGTAGAGCTGGTTCAGAAGGGTAAGTTGCCTGAATTCAACATGGATAATGATTGTGTTTTGAGATTTGGGAAGACATTGTGTGTGTCGTGTGATTCACAGTCTAAGAGAGAGCTATTATGTAAAGCTCATAGTTCTCCTTCTTTAGTTCATCCAGGTAGTACTAAGATGTATAGAGATCTTCGGGTGAATTAATGGTGGGACGGAATGAAAAGATACATTGCTGATTTTAATGTGAAGTGTTTGACTTGTCAACAGGTTAAAGCAGAGCGGCAGTTACCGAAAGGGATGCTTCAACCTTTACTAGTACCAGAGTGGAAAAGGGAGAATATATCCATGGGCATCATTGTGGGATTGCCGAAGACACCTCGAGGTAATAATGAAATCTGGGCTATTTTTGATTGCTTGACTAAATCTGCTAATTTCCTTGCTATACGAGATACTTTTTCGCTAGATCAACATTCACATTTGTATCTTAAAGAGATGGTCAGGTTACATGGAGTTCCTCTCTCCATTTTATCTGATCGTGATCCCAGGTTTACTTCTAACTTTTGGAAAGGCCTTCAGAAGTTGTTGGGTACTGAATTAAATTTTAGTACGGATTTTCATCCTCAATCAGATGGGCAGTCAGAATGAACGATTCAGACTTTGGAGGATATGATACGTGCTTATTAGATGGATTACCAGGGCTGTTGGGACCAACATCTTTCTTTGGTTGAGTTTTCTTATAATAACAGTTTTTCATTCTAGTATACAGATGGAACCATTTTAGGCATTATATGGGAAGCGGTGTCGAACTCCATCTTTTTTGTGATGGAGTAGGTGAAAGGAAGTTGATGGGACCAGAATTGGAAGAAGAGTTGGCAGAAAAAATTCAGCTGATATAGAAACACATGAGAACAGCTCAGAGTAGGCAAAAGAGTTATGCGACAACAGAAGGAAGGATCTCTCTTTTGAGGTAGGTGATCATGTTTTTCTCAATGTTTCCCCATGGAAAAGTGTGATGCAATTTTTTAATAAAGGAAAGTTGAGTCCAAGGTTCATTGAACCATATGAAATTCTGAAGAGAGTTGGATCGTTTGCATACCGAGTGGCTTTACCTCCGAGTTTATCTCAGGTACACAATGTTTTTCATGTTTCAATGTTAAGGAAGTACATGCCAGATCCATCTCATGTTTTTCGTCCAGAGGTAGTTCAGCTGGAAGAGAATCTATCTTATGAGGAACAACCAGTCCAGATTCTTGAACATAGGGATCAGTTTTTGTGGAATAAGGTGATTAATCAAGTAAAGGTTCTGTGGAAAAACCACATGTGGGAAGAGGCAACATGGGAATCTGAAAATGAAATGAGGGATAAATACCCCCACTTATTCGATAAGTAAATAAATTATGGGGACGCAATTTTATAAAGGGGGGAAGTATGTGGCATCCCATATCAGTAATTAATAATATATATTTTTATCTATGTCTATTTATGAATTAGATAGTGCTTTATAGGCTTAAAATGAGAATAAATCCAATCTTAAGCATGGAATACACTAATATTTTTACAAGATTGTTTTACTGCCTTTTGATGGAAAACCATTTTTAAAATCAATCTTTTGAGAAAATTTATAAGCTCTATTTTTCAAAATAAACATATTCTTTATGATTGGGATATTTAAATTTACATTGGATAATTTTTTGGTATTTTTCTGACAATGTTCATTTTTTAATGAATAGTGAAAAATACTGCATTTTACATCAAAACTGCTTTTTCATCTAATTTAATTATATGGTTATATTATCTTTTTAATTGGTCTTAAAGTTTAATTATAATATTTTTTTACCATTTAATCCAATGGTGGTCGTTAGGATTAATTTCACTTTGGAATTGCGCATAAACAAGTGCCAAACTTCTCATAGATATTGTTTTTAAAAGACCCGCTATTTGTTTTGACAACGGGAATTATTTTTAAATTAATTATTGAAAGTTTTGTGTTTGGAATTTGGTAAAATGGATTACATATTTAGAATCAAAAGGTTCAAAATTATTTAATTAAGTCTATTTTGTTTTTGGACATTATGAATAGCAACGGCGGTAATTATCTTTAATTATCTTGATTAATTAGTAATCGGGTAGTTAATGATAATAAAATAATATCATAATAATAAGAAATGACCCCAAAATGTGTCCTAATGATACTGTTTGTGTCATGGCCGACCATTTGATGCCTTGTTCCAATCTTGGGGACCCCATGGAATCACTTTTGTGTGATAATGACTTTTTATCTTTTTATTTTTAAAGAAAGTTAAATATAACAAAGAATGTATCACCAAAGTAAAACATTTTTAATTTTGTCGACATAAATGATCTATTGGACTATAAATAGTCATTTGAAATATAATAATATTTTCTACATCATAGTATCTTTTTATTTGTTTTTATACATTAAATAAATTACATTATTTATGACATCATGATGATGCAGCGATTACCTCATTAATGAACGATTTAAATAAAATGAAAATATAATGTAGAATCTAAGACTTACACTTGTCAGAGACCTATTGGATGAGTATATTTATAACTCTTATCACCTTATCCTATAAATACATCAATCTAGGACCTTTAAAATCCAAAACGCATTTGAAAATAAAGTAACATTTATACCTTTCCAAGAGTGCCTCTCCTCTCCTCTTATAAAAGTCCTCCACCTATACCCCCTTACCCACACTTCTCAAGTCATTGGATCAGCCAAGATCAACTCATTTTTTCTCTCCAAATCCCTCTATTCATCCTCAAAGCCTTACCTTAGGAAGAAAGATCTTCAAGAATCCATTTTGGTTCTAACCAAGAGGAGTTACCCGATTTAAAGGTGAAGACTTCTCTAATGTTCTTTTGTTTTATTTTTCTTCTCCAACCCCCTAAACTATTTTTATTTATTTAATTTGTAGCAACACCAGTATTTTAAATATACTAGTATTTTTTTTATAAGAATTATTTGAGCTACACTTACACACACCTACATATAATGGTTAAAGAATATACTGTTTCTGTGGATGGCAAATTTCTGCGTCATGAAATGATGATTGTTCAATATTCTTCTAACAATTTCAAAGGTGGCCATTAATATGTCACAATATTTATATATGATATATAATATGTTTATGTTTTCCTTAACCTTCTGTATTTTTCATTTATCACATACCTTTATGGCTTCCATTATGGGTATACGCGATATCTTCATTTTAGGAAGTGCGGACTACCGCCCCTTCAAAGTGATTTGATTCGTTAATGCCATATGTGGGACGTATAAAGGATAGAATTAAAATATATTATATATGATATTATATTGGAATTATAATATACCTTCATATCATTATGATTTCATTCCATAAAATAGGAAATAGAAATGAAAGTAGCGTTCATGCGTACATACGGCTTACCGTCTCCATGAACGGTGCATTTCATTTCATACCTCTAAATGTTATGTAATATTGTAAATGCATGTATATAATGGATATATATGATATATATGATATCTACATCATGAATATAGTTCTGGATATATTGGATATTTTACCCCATGAACAACATGTAATTATAAGAACTCCATTTTTGACTCAAATACCAACGATCGACAAAATGACTATTCATAACATGGTAATAAGTGATATAAAAGGAATAATGAACTTGAAAAAGGTTCTTAAGAAAGTAGAAATTAACTCAAGTTTATTATTCATTAGGTTAAGTAACGATCAATTCAAGTTGGGCCCGAGGTAAGGGACTTCATCTCAATCTCCTTTCATTGAGGCATACTATGTTTTATACACAACTTTCTTTTATACTGTGTATAAACCCCTTTGGTATTTACGTTTATTCAAAAGGAATATTTTTTATATGAAGCATTTACTAAACAACAAAAGGGAATGTTTTATTTGTCATACGTATGCAGCGACAACGACTTCTCTGCCGCCGTGACCATTATTTGAGTTTCGGCTTCCTCTACAAGCCATAACTTTTTTTAAAATGAAAAATAAATACCATGTTTTACTTTCCATTTATTTTGGTATTGAAAATGGTTTTCATAATATTGTTATTATATCTATGTGTTGTATTGATATCTTGTGATTGAAATTTGGAAATGTTATGTTTCCTTTATGCATGATTTATATGATACGATTATGTTATGGTACTTGGGCTTTGTTATGAAGATGGGGGGTTCCGTGATAAACTAAGGGTGGGTGAGCCCGATATAGCTCTCCAATGCATTGGGTAACACAAAGGGGTTAAACCTTAAGGTTTCTCCGAGGAGATTTAGGGAATATACTCTGATGGGTATTCCAAACATAACCATGAGGGTTACTCCCTACGTAAGAATGTTATGATGCATCAAGTTACCTTTATGTCTTATGATTTCTATGATTTATTCATGATTTAATGAGGTATGTTAAAATTCTTATGTTTTATGAGTAAAGTATGATTTCATACATAGAATAATGTTTTCATTTCGTACTTTTATATCCCTTACTGAGCTTTTTATGCTCATCCCAAGTTTTTGAAATGTTTTTCACAGGTCAAGGGAAATTTACATGATGTGATGATAGGGTCAATGAAGTGTTATGAAAGAATCCATGTTTTGTTTTAAATATGTTTCCGTTGATGGGAAAAAATGAATACTATCTTTTATGTAACCACTTTGTTTAAATGTGGAATGTAATGCATGATTTATGATTTAATTATCTAAAACTCTAAACCTAGAAATATCCTCAATGTGTAATCTTGTAATAACTCAAGATTAAGTAATGTTTAAGGCTGGGGCCTTATATTTGGTATCAGAGGTCGGTTTAGATAACTTTATGAGTTAGAATTCAATTTAATTATTATCCAAAAATATTTTTTTATGGTCAAATTGAAATGATATAGCATTTGAAGATTACCATGTTGCTTCATCTAAGACATGTTTGTTCAGAATGGTTTTCCACAGAGGAAACATGGAGCAGTGCTAGGAAGGCATACAGAAGGAAATGACCTTCCAAATGAGCATCCTGAGATGGTCGGAATTGGAACTGAACAGTTTCTTGCAGTAATGGTGAAGTTGACTCAAGTGATAAATGGTGGTGGTATCCATGCATGAGATCAGCCAGATCAACCGCAGAGGAGCATGTTAGTGGGGGAACATTTTATGAGGCAACATCCCCCATCATTCAGAGGATCATCTGACCCTGTGCAAGCTTAAGGGTAGATTAAAGCACTGGAGAATATTTTCGATGTCATGGGGTGTTCAGAAAATCAAAAGGTTAGTCTGGCTATTTACCGTTTAGATGGTGAAGCAGATCAGTGGTGGTCGATGGTTAAAAATATCAGGGACGCTGATGAGATTCATGCTTTTGATTGGGATGAATTCAAAGGTATGTTTATTGAGAAGTATTTTCCTAAGGCTTTTCGACTTAGTATGGAAAAACAATTAATAGAATTGATGAAAGAGGAAGAATCAGTGGCTGCTTATGAAGAAAGTTTCACTCGATTGGCTAGGTATGCTCCAAATTTTATCCGAGACCTTGATAGTAAAATCAATCATTTTTACTCAGGATTAAAGCCAAAATATCGAAGGGATTTAGCTTCTCGGGAGTTAAAGAGTTATGAAAAGCTTGTTCAATGTGGTGAGAAGGTGGAAATAGAGTTTTCCGATAATCAAGTGTTCTATAACAACCAGCAGAAGAAGAGACCGAGGTGGCAGGAGAAAGGAAATAATTCTTCAAAAAGGTATGATGGTAATAAAACTAAGTTTCTAGTTTGTGATAAATGTGGTAAAAGTCATGATGGGGAATGTATTCGGAATTCTGGAAAGTGCTACCGATGCGGTAAGATGGGACATAAGGCTCGTGATTTCACTGAAAAGGATCAGGGTGATGGTAAGAACAAATTTGATTTACAGTTAGTGAAATGTTTTAAGTGCAATGAGATGGGTCACTATGCAAACGAGTGTCCGACAAAGAGCTCGAGTGATGGGATGCTGTTAGAATACAACCAGAAAGGCGTGGTGAAATCCTTTGCAACTACTTCAGCAGATGTCGGGCTATCAAATGATGTGGTATTAGGTACTTTGTTTTTTTCTGATTATGTCTGTGTGTTGTTTGATTCGGGGTCTACACATTCTTTCATCTCTGAAAAGTTTTCTAGTAAAATTGGAATACCATCTCAAGAAATGACTCCTGAACTTGTGGTAAAAACACTCGGTGGAAATGTTGAGGAAAAAAGAACTTATAAGAATCTTTTTATCCTTATCCGTGGAAAGAACCTACTTGAAAACCTTATTGTTTTACCTCTAGTAGAGTATGATGTTATCCTGGGTATGGATTGGCTCTCTATTTACCATGCTAAGATTGACTGTAGAGCTAAAGAAGTTTCTTTTCAGAAATACATTCAGTTTGTGTACAAGAATGAACCCTTACTATTGAAAACATACCAAGAGGCCGAGAAACTTGTAAAAGTTGTAAATGAATGTTACCTTGCACATATTTTTGAAAATAAGGGAACTGTTCAGATTAATGATGTGCTAGTGGTAAATGAGTATCTTGATGTTTTTCCTGATGAGTTGCCTGGAATAATACCAGATCGGGAAGTTGAGTTTACTGTTGACTTAGTTCCTGATGCGAAGCGAATTTCAAAACCCCCTTATCGAATGTCTCAAATTGAACTTTTAGAGTTGAAGGAGCAATTTCAATATTTATTAGAGAAAGGTTTCATTCAACCTAGCACATCACTATGGGGTGCTCTTGTTTTATTTGTTAAAAAGAAAGATGGTTCAATGAGACTTTGCATTGATTATAGATCCTTGAATAACATCATTGTCAAGAAAAAATATCCTTTGCCTCATATCGATGATTTGTTTGATCAGGTCCAGGGATCACAGTATTTTTCAAAGATCGACCTGAGATTGGGGTACCATCAGTTGAAGGTAAAGGATGCAGATGTTCCGAAGACCGCATTTCGTACAAGATTTGGCCATTATGAATTTCTAGTAATGCATTTTGGGCTAACCAATGCACCTGTTGTATTCATGGACCTTATGAATAGAATTTTACATGAGTTCATGGATATGTTTTTGGTTGTTTTCATTGATGATATTTTGGTGTTTTCTAAAACTAAAGAGGAGCATGAAATACATTTAAGGGTTATTTTTCAAACCTTAAAAGAAAATAAATTGTATAGGAAATTCAGAAAGTGTGAGTTTTGGTTGCAACAAATTTCTTTCCTTGGTCACATTGTTTCTAAAGATGGGATAACTGTTGATCCTGCAAAAACAAAGGCTGTTGAAGAATGGACAAGACCCACAAATGTAACTGTGATTCGTAGCTTCCTTGGTTTGGTAGGCTATTACTAAAGGTTTGTTAGAAATTTTTCATGGTTATCTAGTCCAATGACTACGCTAACTCAGAAGGTTGTTAAGTTTATCTGGACAAAATAATGTGATGATTGTTTTCAGGAATTGAAAAGAAGATTGGTGAATGCTTCAGTTTTGGCACTACATTACAATAATGGTGAGTTGGTTATCGACAGTGATGCTTCATTGAAAGGACTTGGTTGTTTCGTAATACAGAATGATCAAGTAATTGCTTATGGTTCACGACATTTGAAAACTCTTGAGGTAAATTACCCTACACATGATTTGGAATTAGCTACTATTGTTTTCGCTTTAATATTTTAGAGGCATCATTTGTATGGAGTAAAGTGTGAAATATATACTGATCACAAAAGTTTAAATTATATATTCACTCAGAAAGAATTGAAAATGAGGCAGAGGAGATGGCTAGAATTAATCAAGGATTATGATTGTACGATTCATTACCATCCGGGAAAATCAAATAAAGTGGTTGATGCTTTGAGTCGAAAAATTAATGCTTCATTAACAATGTTGCATTTGGAACATGATACATTGGTTAAGGATTTGATGACCTTTGTCATAGAAGTTGTTGGGGTAGGATGTTCTTAGGTTTTGTTTCAGGTATCAGTGAAATCTTCTCTATTAGATAGAATTAAGCAAGCACAGAAGCAAGACAGTGAGTTGCATAAAAGGGTAGTGCTAGTTCAGAAGGGTAAGTTGCCTAAATTCAACATTGATAATGATTGTGTTTTGAGATTTGGGAAGATATTGTGTGTGTCGTGTGATTCACAGTTGAAGAGAGAGTTGTTATTTTAAGCTCATAGTTCTCCGTTTTCAGTTCATCTAGGTAGTACTAAGACGTATAGAGATCTTCGGAAGTATTACTGGTTGGACAGAATGAAAAGAGACATTGCTGATTTTACTGTGAAGTGTTTGACTTGTCAACAGGTTAAAGCATAGCGGCATTTACCTAAAGAGATGCTTCGGCCTTTACCAGTACCAGAGTGAAAATGGGAGAATATATCCATGGACATCGTTGTGGGATTGTCAAAGACACCTCAGGGTAATAATGCAATCGGGGATATTTTTTATTGCTTGACTAAATCTTCTCATTTACTTTCTATACGAGATACTTTTTTTCTAGATCAACTTTCCCATTTGTATCTTAAAGAGATAGTCAGGTTAGATGGAGCTCCTCTCTCCATTGTATCTGATCGTGATCCCAGGTTTACTTCTAACTTTTGGAAAGGCCTTCAAAAGTTGTTGGGTACTGAATTAAATTTTAGTATGGCTTTTCATCCTCAATCAGATGGGCATTCAGAATGAATGATTCAGACTTTGGGGGATATGATATGTGATTTTTCGATGGATTATCAGCGAAGTTGGGACAAATATCTTTCTTTGGTTGAGTTTTCTTATAATAACAGTTTTCATTCGAGTATGCAGATGGCACCATTTGAGGCATTATATGGGAAGCGGTGTTGAACTCCAGCTTTTTTGGATGAAGTAGGTGAAAGGAAGTTTATGGGACCATAATTGGTAGAATACTTGGCCGAAAAAGTTCAGCAGATACAGAAACACGTGAGAACTACTCAGAGTAGGTAGAAGAGTTATGTGGACAACAGGAGGAAGGATCTCTCTTTTGAGGTTGGTGATCATGTTATTCTCAAAGATTCACCATGGAAAAGTGTGATGTGATTTCGTAAGAAAGGAAAGCTGAGTACAAGGATCATTGGACCATATGAAATTCTGGAGAGAGTTGTATTAGTTGCATAACGAGTGGCTTTACCTCGGATTTTATCTCAGGTACACAATGTTTTTCATGTTTCAATGTTAAGGAAGTAAATTCAAGATCTATCTAATGTTTTGAGTCCAGAGGTAGTTCAGCTGGAAGAGAATCTATCTTATGAGGAACAACCAGTCCAGATTCTTGACCATAGGGAGAATGTGTTGCGGAATAATTTGATTCTTCATGTAAAGGGTTTGTGTAAAAACCACATCAGTGAAGAGGCAACATGGGAATTTGAAAATGCAATGAGGGATAAATACCCCCACTTATTCGATAAGTAAATAAATTGTGGGGAAGCAATTTTCTAAAGGGGGGAAGGATGTAACATACCATGTAAGTAATGAATAATAGATATTTTTATCTATTTCTATTTATGAATTAGATAGTGTTTTAGAGGCTTAGAATGAGAATAAATCCAATCTTAAGCATGGAATACACTAATATTTTTAAAAGATTGTTTTACTACCTTTTGATGGAAAAATATTTTTAAAATCAAACTTTTGACAATTTTATAAGATCTATTTGTCAAAATAAACATATTCTTTATGATTGGGACATTTAAATTTACATTGGATAATTTTTTGGTATTTTTCTAACAATGTTCATTTTTTAATGAATAGTGAAAAATACTGCATTTTACATCAAAACTGCTTTTTCATCTAATTTAATTATATGGTTAGATTATCTTTTTAATTGGTCTTAAAGTGTAATTATAATATTCTTTACCATTTAATCCAATGGTGGTCATTAGGATTAATTTCACATTGTAATTGGGCATAAACAAGTGCCAAACTTTTCATAGATATTGTTTCTAAAAAACCCGCTATTTGTTTTGACGATGGGAATTATTTTTAAATTAATTATTTCAATTACTGTGATTGGAATTTGGAAAATTGGATTACATATTTGTAATTAGAAGGTCGAAATTATTTATTGAAGGCACTTTTGTTTTTTGGACATTATGAATAGTAACGACGGTAATTATCTTTAATTATCCTGATTATTTAGTAATCGGGTAGTTAAGGATAATAAAATAAAATCATAATAATAACAAATGACCCCAACATGTGTCCTAATGCTACTAGGTGTGTCATGGCCGACCATTACATGCCTTGTTCCAAACTTGGGGACCCAATGGAATCAACTTTGTGTGATAATGACTTTTTATCTTTTTATTTTTAAAGAAAGTTAAATATAACAAAGAATGTATCACCAGAGTAAAACATTTTTAATTTTGTTTACATAAATTATCAATTAAACTATAAATATTCATTGGAAATATAAAAAAATTTCCTACATCATAGTATTTTCTTATAATTTTTAGACTTTAAATAAATTAAATTATTTATGACATCATAATGATGCAGCGATTACTTCATTAATGAACGATTTAAATAAAATGAAAAGATAATGTAGAATCAAAGACATTAACTTTTAAAAGACCTATTGGATGAGTATATTTCGAACCCTTATCACCTTATCCTAGATATAAATCAATGTTGGACCTTTAAAATCCGAAACTCATTTGAAAATAAAGTAACATTTTATACCTTTCCAAGAGTGCCCCTCCTCTTCTCTTATAAAAGGCCCCCACCTCTACCTCCTTACCCACACTTCTAAAGCCATTGGATCAGCCAATCTCCGCTCATTTTATCTCTCCACATACCTCTATTCATCCTATAAGCCTTAACTTAGGCAGAAAGCTCTTCAAGAAACCCTTTTGGTTCTAACCAAGAGGAGTTACCCGATTTAATGGTAAAGACTTCTCTAATGTTTTTTTGTTTTATTTTGTTTCTCAAACCACCTATACTATTTTTATTCATTTATTTTGTAACAACAACAGTATGTTAAATATACTAGGATTTTGTTATAAGAATTATTTGAGCTGCACTTACACACACCTACATCTAATGGTTAAAGAACATACTATTTCCGTGGATGGCGAATTTCTACCTCACGAAACAATGATTGTTCAATATTCTCATAACACCTTCAAATGTGGCCATTAAGATGTCACAATATTTATATATGATATATAATATTTTTATGTTTTCCTTAATCTTATGTATTTTTCATTTATGTCATACCTTTATGGCTTCCATTATGGGTATATGCGATATCTTCATTTTAGGAAGTGCGGACTACCGCCCCCTCAAAGTGATTTGATTCGTTAATGCCATATGTGGGACGTATAAAGGATGGAATTAATGATATTATAAATGATATTATATTTTAATTATAATATACCTTCATATCATTATGATTCCATTCCATAAAATATGAAATTGAAATGAAAGCAGCGTTCATGCGTACGTACGGCTTACCGTCTCCATGAACGGTGCATTTCATTTATTACCTCTAAATGTTATGTAATATTGTAAATGCATGTATATACTGGATATATATGATATATATGATATCTACATCATTAATATAGCTCTGGATATAATGGATATTTTACCCCATGAACAACATGTAATTATAAGAAGTCCATATTTGACTCAAATACCAATGATCGACAAAACGACTGTTATTAACTTAAATAATTACATATCATTCATAACATGGTAATAAGTGATATAAAAGTAATAATAAACTTGAAAAAGGTTCTTAAGCAAGTATAAATAAACTCAAGTTTATTATTCAAGAGGTTTAGTAACGATCAAGTCAAGTCGGACCCGAGATAAGGTACTTCATCTCAATCTCCTTTCATTGAGGTGTACTATGTTTTATACACAACATTCTTTTATACGGTGTATAAAAGCCTTTGACATTTATGTTTATTCAAAAGGAATATTTTTTATATGAAGCATTTACTAAACAACAAAAGGGAATGTTTTTTTGTTGTTGTATGTATGTGGTGACAACGACTTCTCTGCCGCCGTGACCATTATTTGAGTTTCGGCTTCCTCTACAAGCCATAACTTTTTTTTTAAAATGAAAAATAAATACCATGTTTTACATTACATTTATTTTGGTATTGAAAATGGTTTTCATAATGTTTTTATTATTTCGATGTGTTGTATTGATATCTTGTGATTGAAATTTGGAAGTGTTATGTTTCCTTTATGCATGATTTATGTGATATGATTATGTTATGGTACTTGGGATTTGTTATTAAGATGGGTTGTTCCGTGATAAACTAAGGGTAGGTGAGCCTGATATATATCTCCAATGAATTGGGTAACGCGAAGGGGTTAAACTTTAAGGTTTCTCTGAAGAGATTTTGGTAATATACTGTGATGGGTATTCCAAACGTAACCATGAGGGTTACCCCCTACGTAAGAATGTTATGAATGCCTCAAGTTACCTTTACGTCTTATGATTTCTATGATTTATTCATGATTTTATTAGGTATATTAAAATTCTTATGTTTTATGAGTAATGTATGCTTTCATACATGGACTAATGTTTTCATTTCATACTTTTATATCCCTTACTGAGATTTTTATGCTCATCCCATGTTTTTGAAATATTTTTCACCGGTCAACGGAATGGTACATGATGTGATGATAGGGTCAAGGAAGTGTCATGAAAGAATCCATGGTTTGTTTTAAATATGTTTCCGTTGATGGAAAAAATGAATACTATCTTTTATGTGACCACTTTGTTTAAATGTGGAATGTAATGCATGATTTATGATCTAATTATTTAAAACTCTATACCTGAAAAGATCCTCAATGTGTAATCTTGTAATAACTCAAGATTAAGTATTGTTTAAGGTTGGGGCCATATATATATATCATGGATATTAAAAATTTTAATTATAAGGACCCGACCTTAAACATTACATAATATTGAATTAAATGAATAATTCACATTGAGGATCTTTTTAGGTTTATAATTTTAGAGAATTAGGCCATAACTATTACATTACATTTCAAAAATTACAAAGTAGACACTTATACTCAGTTTCCATTTCTTTCACAAAATATAAACTATTGAAAAAAAGATTCATTTCTAGTTCCATGTTTTAGACAACATGACTATTCCTTGATCCCATCCTTGACCCTATTAATCTTCATGTCCTGTGAAAAACATTTTAAAACATGGGATTTGCATAAAAAAGCTCAGTAAGTGTTATAAAACAATGAAAGAAAACTTTAGTTCATCATTGCATATATAACATAAGATCTTTAACATACCTCATGAAATCATAAGATTTATGAATAACACTTAGAAAACATAAATCTTAAAGGTAACTTGGGGAATTCATATCATATTTACATTATAGTTATCTCAGCTACGTAGGGAGTTACATTTGGAATACACATCACAGTAAATTACATAAATATCTTAGGAGAAACATTCATGTTTACCTTAGTCACATTACCCAATGCATTGGAGATCTATCTCGAAATCACACACCCATTGTTTATCACAGAACCACCAATATAAGTAACAATGCCCAAGAACCATAACATATTCATAACACATAAAACAAACTTAAAGGAAAGATAACATTTCTACATTTCAATCACAATATGTCATTTAAATATATTGAAATAATAAATCCATTATCAAAACCATTTTAAATACCAATATATGTAAAAATAGAAAATGGTATTTACTTTCCTTTTAAAAACATTACGGCTTGTTAAGGAAGCCAAAGATCAAATAATACTCGTGGCGGTGGAAAAGGTTGTCATCACCGCTTACATTAAAAAGAAATTTTTTTTTACATTTAGTAAAACGCCTCATATAAAAAATTCCCTTTGAATGAAATGAATAGTCAAAGGTGTTTAAACACCATATAAAATAAAGTCGTGTTTAAAACCAAATACGCCTCAATGAAAAGATATTGAGATGAAGTCCATAACCTCGTGTCTGATGTGACTCGATCGTTCTTTAATCTCCTAAATAATAAACTAATAATAATATATACTTTCATAAGAGACTTTTTCAAGTTTATTATTCCTTTTATATCAATTATTACCATGTTATAAACATTATGTAATCATTTAAGTTAATTACGGTTGTTTTGTCGATATTTGGTAGTTGAGTAAACAAATGAACACCTTATAATTACAAGTTTTCCACGTGTTCAATAGTCCATTATCTCCAGAATAATATTCATTATTTATATATCATGTATATCAAATATATATATCATATATATCTAGTATATATATATATTTATAATAATACATAACATTTGGAGATAAGAAATGAAATGCACCGTTTATGGAGACGGTAAGTCGTACGTACGCAGGAACGCTACTTTCATTTATATTTCGTACATTAATGGAATTAAAACATAATTATACATAGGTATATTATAATTAAGGTATAATATAATATATAATATCATTAACTATATGCTTTATACATCCCACATATGGCATTAACAAGCCATATCACTTTGATGGGGCGGTAGTCCGAACTTCCTCAAATGAAATTATTGCCTTTACCCATTCTAGAAACCATAAAGGTAGGATATAAATGTAAAATACAGAATCATAAAGATAACATAAACATAATATATCTCATATATAAATATACTTTCATCTTAATGGCCACCATGAGAGGAGGCAGGAGATAATTGAACTATCATCGTTTCATGAGGCGTTATTTTTTCATCCATAGAAATAGTATATTCTTTACACATTAGATGGAGGTGTGTGTATGTGTAGTTCAAATCCTTGTCATAAAAACATCATAGTATAATTAGGATACTGGTGTTGTTATAAAATAAATAAATAAAAAGATTTTAAGGTGTTGGAGAAGGAAAATAAAAGGAAATAATTAAGAGAAATGATTACCTTTAATTCGGATAACTCCCGTTCGTTTGAACCAAAAGGACTACTTGAAGCGCCTTATACCTATGTTAAGGATACTAGGTGGAAGATAGGGATCTTGAGAGATTATTTGGGCAGGGTTTGTACGAGCAGAGGGGCTTGAGAAGAGTGGGGAATGGGTTAGAGGTGATGGATTTTTATAATGGGGAAGAGGGGCTCTTTAGGAATGTGTGAAAATATTGTTTTATTATTTAATGATTTTAGGTTTTTATAGGTCCAAAACTTATTAAAGTATAATATAATTTGACACATGGTCTATATAAAATCATCCAATAATAATTTTACAGGTTTTAGATATTTTTTTAATCTTTATAATATTATTTATTTAAATCATTTATTAATGAGGTAAACACTACATCATTATTATGTAATAAATAATTTTATTTATTTGATGTGTAAAAATTATGAAAAAAACCATGATGTAGGAAATATTTTTATCTTTAAAATGAATATTTATAAATGAAATTATATTTTATATAACCCCTTTTAGATATTAATTTACTAAAAGAAATTGGTTTATGTCATTTTTGTCCTTATTTTAAGTTAATTAAAATAAAGTGTCATTATCACTCTCAAGTGGCTCCATGGGGTACTAAATTCGACCCAAAGATGATCATGGTCATAAATTACTCAAACAATAAGGTTAGGACATGTTTTAAGGTAATTTGGTATTATTATAATATTCCTTTTACCTCGAATTACCCTATTTGCCATTAACCGCAGTAAATAAAAGTCAAAGTTACTATTACCCAAAAATTATTTTCATTCTATTGAACAATATTTTACTTAAAAACAACAACCATTTATGTCAGATTTTTGAAATCTAATTCATAGAGGTAGTAAAATTTCATTTAAATGAAAAAGACAGTTTTTTAACTACTACTTAGTGGTTCCAATTTTCATCAAAAATAGATGTTTTTCAGAAAAATACCAAAAATTCGGCCAAAGATATATTTGATATTATGAATTAAAAAATGATGTCTATTTTACCAAATTAAAAACATAGAAGTTTCATTAATTAATTTAAAATTAAATTCTGTTGTCAAAACAAATAGCGTGTTTTTATGAAACAATAACTACCAAAAGATAGATACTTGTTTTTGTCCAATTTCAAAGTGAAATTAATTTCAATTAACAACATTGGAATAATGGTAAAAAAATATAATTACACTTTAAAACAAATTAAAAATATAATCTAACCATATAAATAAATTATATTAAAAGGCACTTTTGAGTTAAAATACAGTATGTTTTACTATTCATTAAAAAAAAATTATCAGAATAATTCCAAAAAATTTACTATAGTAAATTTTAATGTCCCGAATCAAATAAATAATTCTATTTTATAAAATAGAACATATAAAAGTGAAAAAAACTCTATTTAAAGAGGGTTCACCATTAAAAGGTGGTTAATTGACCTTTTAAAGAATATTAGAGTATTTATGCTTAAAATTATATTCATTCACATTTTAATCCTCTAACGTTTATTGCATAAATATAACAACATTTAACCCATATTATAATCATATTGTAGTTATTTATATTCATTTCCTCCAATACAACGGCTAGGGGTTAACTACATTTAAAATAATATTATTATATTATTAGTGATAAGTATAAGATTTCAAAGAAACCTGTTGTTGCGTATCATCTACACCATCGAGAATATCTACCCCTTTAAAGTAAAGTTAATATATAATTCAAAAATATGAATAATTATGAAAATGTATTATTTATTTATTTACTTGGGATGTAACATCCTTCCACACTTTTTGAAATTGTATCCTCATAATTTTTATTCACTTATCAAATAAGTGGGGGTATTTATCCCTCATATCATTTTCAGATTCCCACATTGCCTCTTCAAACATATGGCTCTTTCACAAAACCTTTATCTGGTGAATTACCTTATTCCACAACACTTTTTCTCTTCAGTCAAGAATTTGGATTGGTTATTCCTCATAAGAGAGATTTTCTTCCAACTGAACTACCTCTAGACTTAAAACATGAGATAGATCTGGCATATACTTTCTCAACATTGAAACATGAAAAAAATATGTACCTCGGATAAACATGGAGGTAAATCCACTCTGTAAGCTACTTATCCAACTTTCTATAGGATTTCATATGGTCCAATGAACCTCAGACTTAACTTTCCTTTCTTATCAAAACACATCACACTTTTTCATAGAGAATCTTTGAGAAATACATGATCACCTACCTCAAAAGAGAGATCCTTCCACCGATTATCTGCATAAATGTTTTTCCTCCTTTGAGCAATTCTCATGTGATTCTAAATCAACTGAACTTTTTATGCCATCTCTTCTACCAATTCTGGTCCCATCAGTATCCTTTCACCTACTTCATCCCAAAAATCTAGAGTTCGACCCTGCTTCCCATATAATTTCTCAAATGGATCCATCTGTATACTACAATAAAAAATATTATTATAAGAAAATTCATCCAAAGAAATATGTTGGTCCCAACTTCCCTAGGAATCCAGTGATCAAGAATGTAGCATATATTCCATGGTTTGTATTGTTCATTCTGATTTCCCATCTGATTTTGAATGAAAAGTTGTACTAAAATTTAATTCAGTACCCAACGATTTCTAAAGGCCTTTCCAAAAGTTAGAGGTAAACCTGTTATCATGATCTGATACAATGGAGAGGGAAACACCATGAAAACTAACTATCTCTTTAACATAAAGACAATAAAGTTGATCTAGAGATAAAGTTTCACGAATTGGATGAAAATGAGTAGATTTAGTCAATTGATCAATAATAACCCAGATTTCATTATTACCTTGGGATATATTTGGTAATCTCACAATGAAGTCCATGAATATATTTTCCAATATCTACTCTAGCACCAGTAATGACTAAAGAATTCCTTTCAGTAACCACCACTCTGTTTTAAACTTCTGACAAGTCAAACACTTCACAATAAAATCAGAAATATCTCTTTTCATTCTATCCCACCAGTAATACTGCCAAAGATCTCTGAACATATTAGTACTGCCAGGATGAACTGAAAACAGGGAACTATGAGCTTCACATAACAACTCATTCTTAAAATGTGAATCACAATGCACGCATAATATTTTCCCAAACCTCAAAACACAATCATTATCAATGTTAAAATCTGGAAACATACCCTTCTAAACCAAATCTACCTTTTTCTGCAACTTACTATCTTTTTTCTATGCTCTCTTTATTTTGTCTGATATAGATGATTTCACTGACACCTGAAACAAAGCAGAATAATTTCTTACACCAACAACTTCTATGCCAAATATCATCAAATCAAAAACCAAAATATCTCATTCCAAACATAGCATGGTTAATGAAGCATTACTTTTTCAATTCAAATCATCAGCCACTTTATTTTCTTTTCCCGGATGGTAATGGATTGTGCAAACATAATCCTTGATTAATTATGACCATCTCCTATATCTCATGTTCAATTCTTTATGGGTAAATATATACTTCAAACTATTTTGGTCAGTATATATTTCACATTTTACTCCGTACAAATTATGCCTCCAAATTTTTAAAGAAAAAAATATATTAGCTAATTCCAAATCATATGTAGGGTAATTTTACTCATGAGGTTTTAATTAACACGAAGCATAAGCAATTACCTGATCATTCTGCATAGGGACACAACAATGTCCTTTTAATGAAGCGTCATTGTAGATAACTAACTCACCATTTCTGGAAGCTAGTGCCAAAACTAGATCATTCACCAATATTCTTTTCAAAGCCTACATACAATCATCACATTATTTTGTCCAAAATAACTTAACTCCTTTTTGAGTTAACGTAGTTATTGGACTAGATAACTGTGAAGAATCTTCAACAAACCTCTGGTAATAACCTGCCAAACCGTGAAAACTACGGATCTCGATTATATTTGTGGGTCTTGGCTATTCTTCAACAAATTTTGTTTTACTAGGATCAAAAGTTAATCCATTTTTGAAACAATGTGACTAAGAAATAAAATTTTCTATAACCAATACTCACACTTGATGAATTTTCCAAATAGATTATTTTTATTTAAATTTTTCAAAACAACCCTTAAATGACATTCACATTCCTCTTTACTTTTGTAATAAACAAAAATATCATCAATGAACACAACCATAAAACCATACAAAAAATCCTAGAAAATTCTATTCATAAGATCCATGAATACAGCAGGTGAATTTGTTAAACCAGAAATCATAAATACAAATTCATAATGGACATATCTAGTATGAAATGTGGTCTTCAGAATGTATTCTTCCTTCACATTCAACTGATGGTACCCCGACCTCAAATCAATCTTTGAAAAATACTGAGCTACCTAGAGTTGATCAAAAAAATCCTCGATATGAGGCAAATGATACTTGTTCTTAACAATGATTTTATTCAAATCTCTATAATCAATAAAAAGTCTCATTGAACCATCTTTCTTTTTAAGAAACAAGATAGGAGACCCCCATGGTGATGTGATAGGTCAAATGAAACCTTAATATAATAAATCCTACAATTGCTTCTTTTACTCTAAAAGTTCAATCTGAGCCATTAGTTAAGGGGGTTTTGAAATTGGCTTAGCATTAAGAACTAAGTCAATAGTAAATTCAACTTCCTGATCAGGTTTAATACTAAGCAACTCATTAGGAAACACATCAAGGTACTCATTTACCACGGGAACATAATTAATCTCTACACATCCTTTATTTTAAACAATATGTGTTAGGTAACATTAATTTCCATCTTTTACTAGTTTCTCAGCTTCCTGATATGTTATCAAAATCAAGGATTCATTCCTATTCACAAACTAAAAATGTTTCTGAAAAGAAACCACTTTAGGTCTATAGTCAATATTAACATGATAAAGAGAAAGCCAATCCATACCCAAAATAACATCAAAATCTACTAGAGGAAAAATAATATGGTTTGCAGGTATATTCATTACACAAAAAAGGGCAGGAAGGTTCTTATAATTTCTATTTGTTCCAACATTTCCTCCAGGTGTTTCTACCATAAGTTTAGGATTCATATCATGATATGGAATTCCCAATTTACTAGAAAAATTTTCCGAAATGAACAAATGTGTAGACCCTGAATCAAACAACACATTGGCATAATCCGAATAAAAAAACAGTGTACCTGATACTTCTTCATTTGATGGCCTAATATCTGTTAAAGTAGTTGAAATGGACTTCACCACCCCTTTCTTCTTGTAGTTTAGTTTCTTTCCCTTAGTTGAGTTCTTCATTGGACACTCATTTGCATAATGACCCATTTCATTGCACTTAAAACATCTAAATAATTGTGAATCAGATTTTGTCTTACCATTACCCTGCTCTTTTTCCGTGCAATTACAAGCCTTATGTCCCATTTTACCAAATCGGTAGCACTTACCTAAATTATAAAGACATTCCCCAGCAAGTTTTTTACCACAATTTTCACATACTATAAGCTTAATTTTCATACAATCAGAATTTTTTAAAGAGTTCTTCCCTTTCACTTAAAACCTTGACCTTTTATTCTGTTGTTTGTCACAGAACACTTCATCCTTAGAAAACTGAATTTCCACCTTCTCTGCACAACGAACAATTTTTTCATAACTTTTAAACTCAGGAAAATATAAAGACCTTCGATACTATGGATTTAATCCTAAGTAGAATGTTTGATTTTACTATCAAGATCTTGTATAAAATTTGGAACATACCTTGCCAGTTGAGTGAATTTTGCTTCATAAGAATCCATGGAGTCATCCTCCTGCCTTAATTCCATGAATTTTTTTCCATCCTAAAATGAACCACCTTAGGAATATATTACTCAAGAAACATACCTTTGAATTCATCCCAATCGAGAGCATCAATCTCCTCATTATCCTTGATATTTTTCCCCATCGACCACCACTAATCAACTTCACCTTTAAAACGGCAAACCAAAAGACTAACATTTTGATGTTCTAAACACCCCATGACATCAAAAAAATTCTCCAGTGCTTTAATCCACCCTACATATATCACAAGGTCAGATGATCCTCTGAATGAAGGGGGATGTTTCCTCATGAAATGCTCCACTACTGACATGTTCCTCTATGGTTGATCTAGCTGATATCGTGCATGGATACCACCACCATTTATATCTTGATTAAAATATGCCATCACTACAAAAAAACTATTCATTTATGATTCCGACAATCTCAGGTTGATGATTTGGAAGGTTGTCTTCATCCTGATGTCTTCCCAACATGGCTACCCTATTTTCTCCACAGAAAACCATTCTAAACACATAAATATCTTTGGCTAAGCAACATGGTAATCTGTAAATTCTATTTCAATATTACCATAAATTAATTTATGAACATTAATTTAACAATACCCTAACTCCAAAATTTATCTAAACTATCCTCTAATACCAATTATAAGTAGTCATCCTTAAACATTAAATAATATTCAATTAAATGAATAATTCACATTTAGGATCTTTTCAGGTTTAGTGTTTTATAGAATTACACCATAACTATTACATTAAATTTCAAAAATTACAAAGTAGACACATATACTCAGTTTCCATTTCCTTCAAAAAATAAAAAATCTTGAAAAAAAAAGTCATGTCAAGTTCCATGTATTAGACAACATGACCTTTCATTGATCACATCTTTATCCCTATTCATCTTTATATCCTGTGAAAAATATTTCAAAACATGGGATGAGCATAAAAAAATCGGTAAGGGTTATAAAACAAAGAAATAAAACATTAGTTCATCATTGAATTCATAACATAAGCTCTTTAACATACCTCATGAAATCATATGATTTATGAAAAACACATAGAAAACATAAATCTTAAAGGTAACTTGTGGCATCCATATCATAATTACATTATAGCTATCACAGCTACGTTGGGAGTTACATTTGAAATACCCATCACAGTATATTCCCTAAATCATTTAGGAGAAACATTTATATTTTCCTCCGTCACATTACCCAATGCATTGGAGAGCTATATCGAGCTCACCCACCATAGTTTTATCACAGAACCACCCATATACGTAAAAATTCCCAATAACCATAACATATTCATAAAAAATAAAACTAACATAAATGAATGATAAAATTTCCACATTTCAATCATAATATGTCATTTTAATATATTGAAATAATCAATCCATTTTCAATACCAATATACGTAAAAAGAGTAAATGGTATTTACTTTCCTTTTAAAAACATTATGACTTGTTAATGAATCCAAATATCAAATAATCCTCATGGTGGTGTAAAAGGTCATTGTCACCTCTTATGTTAAAAATAAACATTCTTTTTTCTTGTCATTTAGTAAAACACCTCATAGAAAAAATTCCATTTGAATGAAATAAAAAGTCAAAGGGGTTTATACACCATATAAAATAATTTCGTGTATAAAACAAAATATGCCTCAATGAATGGAGATTGATATGAAATCCCTTACCTCGTGTCTGATTTGACACAATCATTCATTAATCTCCTGAATAATAAACTAAAGTTATTTTCTACTTTATTAACATACTTTTTCAAGTTTATTATTCCTTTTATATCACTTATTACCATGTTATAAACATTATATAATAATTTATGTTAATAACAGTTGTTTGCTGATATTTGGTACTTGAGTAAAAAAATGAACACCTTATAATTACAAGTTGTCCATGTGGTCAATAGTTCCTTATCTCCAAGATTATATTCATGATTTAGATATCATATATATCTAGTATATATGTGTATTTATAATAATACATAACATTTAGAGATAAGAAATGAAATTCACCGTTCATGGAGACGATACGTCGTATGTACGCATGAATGCTACTTTCATTTCTATTTCGTACTTTAACGGAATTAAAACATAATGATGCATAGGTATAATATAATTACAGTATAATATATTTTATAATATCATTAAATCTATCCTTTATATTTACCACAGATGGAATTAACGAGTCATATCACTTTGAGGGGGGCGATAGTCCGCACTTCCTCAAATGAACTTGTCACGTTTACCCATTATAGAAACCATACAGGTAGGCTATAAATTTAAAATACAGAAGCATAAAGAAATATATATATATATATACATAATTTATAAATATAGTTTCATATTAATGGCCACCATAATAGGGGATATGAGATAATTGAACAATCATCGTTTCTTGAGGCGTTATTTTTCCATCCACAAAAACAGTATGTTCTTTACCCATTATATGGAGGTTTGGGCAAGTGTAGTTTGAATCCTTCTCATAAAAACATTCTAGAATATTTAGGATACTTTTGTTGTTATAAAATAAAATAATAATAATAGTTTAGGTGTTTGTAAGAGGAAAATAAAAGAAAATAATTAAGAGAAACCATTACTTTTAATTTGGGTAACTCCCTTTGGTTTGAACCAAAAGGACTTATTGAAGTGCCTTATACCTATGTTAATGCTTATAGGTGGAAGTGAGGGCCATTGAGAGATTATTTTGGAAGGGGTTGAACGAGCCAATGGTCTTGAGAGGAGTGAGTAATGGGATAGAGGTGAGGGCTTTTTATAAGGGGAAGGAGGTTCTCTTTTGGAAAGTGTGAAAGTATTATTTTATTATATAATGGTTTTCAGTTTATAAATGTCCAAAACTTATTACAGTATAAGATAATATAACTCTTGGTTGAAATAAAATCATCTAATAATAATTGGAATGGTTTTAGATATTTATTTAATATTTATAATATTATTTATTTAAATCATTTATTAATGAGGTAAACACGACATCATTATTGTGTCATAAATAATTTTACTACTTTGATGTCTAAATATTATAAAAAAATACCATGATGTAGGAAATATTTTGAGATTTAAAATTAATATTTATAGTTGATAATATAACTTATATAACCCGTTGTAAAAATTAATTTACTAAAAGATACTTACTTATGTCATTTTTGTCTTTAATTTAAATTAATTAAAATAACGTGTAATTATCACTCCCAAGTGGCTCCATGGGGTCCCAAAATTTACCAAAAGATGACCATGGTCGTAAATTAATCATCCAATCAGGTTAGGATAAGTGTTAAGTTAATTATTTATTATTATAATATTTGTTTACCTTGAATTACCCTATTTACCTTTAACAGTGGTAAATAAAAGTCAAAGTTACTATTCACCAAAAATTATTTTCATCTTATTGAACCAACTTTTACTTACTAATAACAACCATATGTGTTGGATTTTAGAAATAAAATTCACAGAAGCAGTAAACGATCATTTAAATGAAAAATTCAATTTTTTATCTACTATTTAGTGATTTCACTAATTTTCAACAAAATTGATGTTTTTCAGAAAAATACCAAAAATTCAGCCTAAGCAATATTTGATATTCCAAATTCAAAAATGATATCTATTTTACCAAATTAAAAATATATAAGTGGCATTAATTAATTTAAAATTAATTTTTTTGTCAAAACATATAGCGTGTGTTTATGAAACAATAACTATTAAAAGAGTGATAATTGTTTATGTCAAATTTCAAAGTGAAATTAATTCCAATGACCAAAATTGGATTAAATGGTAAAAAACAATCTAATTAAAATTTAAAACCAATTAAAAATATAATCTAACAATATAAATCAAATTGATTAAATGGCGCCTTTTAATTAAAATACATTATTTTTCACTATTCATGAAAAAATGAATTTTATCCGAAAAATAACAAATAAATACCCAAAGTAAATTTTAATGTCAAAAATAAAAAATAATTTTATATTATCAAATAAAACATATAAAAGTGAACAAAACTATATTTAATTAGGGGTCTCCATCAAAAGGTGGTAAATCAACCTTTTAAATAATATTAGAGTATTTATTCTTAAAAATAGATCCATTCACATTTTAAGCCTCTAACTTTTATTGGATAAATGTAAAATCATTTAACAAACATGTATAATCATATTTTAGTTAGTTATATTCATTCCCACAAATACAATAGCTAGGATTTAACTACATTTAAAATAATATTATTATATTATTAGTGTGAAACGTACGATTTCAAAGAATATCGTTGTTGCGTATCGGGTACGCAATCGAGAATATCAACCCCATTAATGAAAAATTAATATTTAATTCATAAATATGAATAATTATGAAAATTTATTATTTCTTTATTGACCTGGGATATTACAACAATCTAGGTGAATTTTAATATATGATATAACTTAATTATTTGAACATGAAATATGTTTGTCTTAATGGTAAAAGGATGTTTGTGTGTAAGTAATGATTCCACTAGAAAAGGTAGATCATAATTAGGTTGGTCCTCCCCATTAAATGTTAAATTGAATTTGTATTTACCATCCCTATAATGGATTATATGGGTTTGAATAGTATATATAGGACCATTATGATCAAAATTATTATAAAAATCTCTTATGTTCTTATTTAAATTCTTTATTTTGATTTAAATTTTAATTTTAGTCATTCTAATTCAGTATAGGTCATCATTACATCAATGAAAAATGGTTAAAATAGTTTCCTATTTAATATTATATAATTTTTCTAACCATATACCATTGAAAATAGTCTAAGGGAGAAATTATTTTATATTTTAGGTCAGGTACTAAATGATGGATATATTTCACAAATCTCTCACTTATTTGTTAAAATGACTATATTTATTAGCATTCTAGGATATAATTATACCTCAATAAATAAGGCATTGAACACTGGAACATAAAAGTAAATCCATATAAACTATAATAGGAAAACCCTAATTCGATAACTTCTAGTGATGTGGTGAATTATGTTCTAAATTATAAGGTCATGAATAGTTTGTATTGAATTAATATGTGAAATTTTTGTAGCCTTGTTTATTATTGTAAGATTACACATGATATTTTGATAATTATTCATGTTACACATTTTTTTATAGATAGGATGAAAAGAAATAATCTTGTTATGTTTTTATATGAGTAACAAGAAAAACAAATGGGAGAAAAAGATACCACCAATCAAATGTTCAATATATTTAGAAGCATTGTGAATGGAATGAGTGAATTTGGTGAAGCATTGGAAAACATTTATCATAGTAAAAAGAGTTCTTGAATCATTTCAAAAATGTGGAACACTAAGAATGTATCCATTGGTAAAATAAATAACTTCATCGATTACACAATTGAGGAAATTTTTATTTCACTACTAATGTATGAGTTGTAGATGAAGAACATAGATAATTAATACACAACTATGAATGAAGGTGTAGAATTTAAATATTTAAATGTTTTTTCATATGAATATTTTGATTCGGAGATATTAGGGAGTAAAAAGTATAATATATCTCAACTTGTGAAGGGAGTTAAAAATTAAATTAAAAAACAATGGTTTGAAAATAAAATTTATAAGATACCATAAATGTAGTTATAACAATGGATATAAGACATGTATATCTAATTATAATTTTAATACAAAAAATATAAAAAATTATGAGTACATAATGAAATTTAAGAACATAGATTATTATTCAAGACTAAATAAAACATTGAGGGTAATTAATTAAAAAATAATAATAAAATAGAATTATTTTTAGGATTTAGTTTCCCTGAGTGTTTTGATACAAGGGATGAATCTAGAACTGAGACGGAATATGATAACTTATACTTCATGGAAAATACGGATGCAAAAATATTATTTGGAAGTCTCATGAAATATTTATTGTATAAGGATAGTGTATTTCTAGGTATATGACTAGGGAACCGTTAATCATTATTTATTATAGAATATATGGTGGAGGCACTCTCACTTTTATGGATAATTCCATAGTTAGTGTAACTTTTTTGAGGTTGGTATATAAAGTTAAGTTATTATTTATCCAAAAAAAATATGTTCATGGTTTATAGTATAAACTGATTAGAATATCTAAATTATTTTATTATGTAATGGATTATAAATTTTATAATAATAAATTCCTAGTAAATAAATATGATTCTATTTTATTTTATGCTAACTACAAATAGAATATTAATTGTATTCACCATTCAATGGAAACAACGCAACATGGTAAGTGTCTAAATGTTGTACATATAGGTATTTTCATATGGAATAAGAGGACCAAACATTAAACATCGTGATGCTTTATCATATTTTAAACCATAAATATGTATTTCAATTTATATAACATAAGTTAAATAAGTATCATGTCTATGATCTGTGCATAAATAAAAAGTAACACAAGGAGTATTTTATGTTAATCAAGAATGTTAACACCATAATACCACTCTAGTTAGTTCATATTCATTTTCATAGACCTATTCAAAATATAATTCATGGTGAAAAAGAGTTTAAATTTATTATTTTGGAAGACAATAACATGTTTACAAGGGTATTTTTTCTTTCTCACAAGAGTGAAAATTTTTCAATGTTTTCTTCATACTGTAATTTTGTTCATAATGAAAATTTTTATATTATTGTATCTATTAAAATTCATGAAATACGTAAAATTTAGAAATTAATGTTTGATAAATTTTATGAAATAATGGTCGTTATCATAAATTTTTATCTTAGATGACTCTATACTAAAATGGACTAGTAGAGAGGAAGAATATGAAACTTCACGAAATGGATTTGACCGTGTTATGGGATTATGGGTTACCTATATATTTTTGGGTAGAAGATATTCATATATATTTTTATGTTTTAAATTAAATTCATATCATACCTATTCTCAGGGAGACTCTATATGAGTTGTGGAAAGGAAATAAACTTGGGGTTGGTTAGTTTAGAGTTTTTATATGTAAAGTATGTATTCAAATAAACTAAAGATAGATTAGATAAATGTGATTCTAAATCTAAGAAACATTTTTTATATGATATCATATTATAAGTATATTTTAAAAAGTTTATATTAAAAATACAGTGGTTTGTAAAGAATCACTTCAAATCGAATTTTATGAAAATGATTATTAGGATAATTCTACTAAAGTGTAGGTTGTAGAAGAATTTAGAGAATTCATTTTTGGAGATCCAATATCTATGTAAAATTAGTCTCAAATAATAAATGAACCTATTTTGGGGGGTATCAATATGATCAATATAGGATTTCGAAGAAACATTGAGATAGCCCTATTGAAATATTAATTTTTCATGTTTATTCAAGAGTACATACTATAAGTTTGGTAACAAATTTTTAAATACACTTCACATTGATTCCACATATTATTCTAAATGATAAAACATAATAATTGAAAGAAATTAATTTTTTTTCCATGTAGGAGAATATTAATTGGTTTTCAATTAATAATGATTCATAATTTACTGATCTACCTAAAGGTCAACAAGTGATTAGATCTAAATATATTTTGAAGAATAAACTTGATGAATCTAGTCTGATTATGAGGCATAATTCCAAACAATTTTCTCGTGGTTGTAGTTAAAATGATGAAATTGACTAGAGTGATACTTTCTCACTAGTAGTAATATTAAAAAACATTCATAATTATTTAGCTCATACATCACATCAATGTTTAAATATATATCTAATAGATCTCGAAGGGAACTTTTTAAATTGATTTTTTTAGATAATGTCTTTGTAAGAGTTCAATCAGGATTTGAGAATGGGAGGATTCCATATCATGTATTTAATCTTTCTAAAACATGTTATGTATTGAAACATGCACCTTGGGTTTATTTTGAGAGGTTTCCATAGTTTCTATTAAACAATGGTATTATAAAATTTAAAGTTGATACGACTATATTTTTTATATGACATTCCAAGAAAATTATGATTGTTAAAATTTATATAGATGATATTATATTTACATAATATATGTAATTTATTTACAAGTCATTTTTTGATTTTATTTCTCATTAAATTTATTTGAGTCTCATGGGAGTACACATGTTATTTTTAGGATTTCATATTTATCAATTTAATGAATGAAATTTTCAGAATCAAAGTATGTATTAAAAGGAATTGGAGAGTAGTTTTTTACTTGATTCTTATAAAATCAGTAATACTCCTATGATTAGTTAATATATATTAGATAAAAATTTTGGTAAAACTGTTTATCATAAATATTTTAAAGATATTATTAAATTTTTAAACTATTTAGTACCTAGTACACCAGATTTTATGTATAGAATTTTCATGTGTACAAGATTTTAGTAAAGTCTAAAATATGGAAATTTTACTACAGTTAAAAGAATTATTAAATATATAAAAGGTTACACCAACCATGATTTATTTATTCATGGAAATGAATCTTTTTAATTATTGAGTTATTCAGAATTAGACTTTATAGGATGAAGGATAGAGAGAAAAAAGCACCACTGATTCATTTTATTTTCATTGTAATTTTTTTATATAATTAAAAGAATAAAAATTCATTAAAATTATCAATGGATGGAGATATGTAAGAAATAGTAGAATGTTTTTTCTACAATATCTCATGATTTGGAAGACATGGTCAGAATTTGAAATTCATTTTGAAATAATTTTGATGGAGTGTGATGATTCATTATCCACATCCATTTCAAAGAAACGTATTCACCATTATTTAATGAGGGTATTCAAGTGATGTATCATTTTCTACATATCATGTGCATAAAGGTGATATTAGCCTAAAGTTTGTTCCAAATAAGGTGTAATGAGACTATATAATTATAAATCTGTTAGGTGTTATGATGTTTGAAATGATAAAATATGATATTGTAATGATGGAATAGTGAAGAAATTTCCCAGAGGTATCTAAATATAGAACTACATAATATTGGTTCATATAATTTCATAGAAACATATAATTAATGATTTTTTTCTTTTTTTCTTTAATATTATGTGGTCAAATTTTTCAATATCAAATTAACTTTTTTACCCATTTATTATGACGGTACTTTGGATTAGTAAAAAAGAGGAGATATTTTGATATTCGAGGATATATTATTTATACGGGGTATATTAAAAAGGTATTGTTAGTTTAGAATGAAATATTTTTACAAAACTATTATAATTTTTTTTATTATTCATAAAATAATTTCATATTTTCTTCGTAGATCCTTGTAGATAAATATCTTTTACTAGGAGATTCATATGTTGTATAGCAAGTATTTCATTACATATTCTATATTATTTATATTTGATTTCTTTTTCTGACTAATATGTGATAGTAAATAATCTTATCGTTTACTGTGCTTGGTATATTTAGTTTAGGATGACTTTTTTTATTGAATAAATCTTTTGAATTTTTTCGTTATATATTTTTTAGTTTTACAAATTTTTCTATATTATGTGATTTTTTTTATCATTCAAATCGGGGAAATATGTTCAAGTTATGTAACTATCAAAGGGAAAGTGAATGTTGAGTAGATATTTGACACATTAATTTATATATATATATATGTTAAAATTAAGTATTCTCTATCATTTGTTTTGTATTTTCATAATTATTATACTCTTCACATCATTTTTTATTTTTTAATTATTTATTATCATTATTTGTTGTTATTTATTTTTATTCATATTCAAGAATTATGAGTATGGTTTTATTATATTTTATGATGCATAAATTTCATTAAGTGTTGAATATTCTTTATTCAGAATAATATTGAATAAAATATTCTGTATGGTAACGTTGGTTAGTATAAATCCTCACATAATGTAATGTATCTTAACATGTGATTACTGAGTTTGAAATTTTGAAAAGAAAATAACCATTACATATACATTGGATAACACTCTAATATTATTATGAATTGAATGGTTTGATTTTATATGTAATAAAAATGTGTTTGAAAACTATTTTATATGAATATTAGATACTCTTAAATGTTGAAATTTGACAAAGGAGATAACTCTTATGTATTACACTGACATTTGAATGGAGCACATATATGTTTAGACAAGATGATTAATTATTTGGAATTTTTGAATAATATGTTAAGTACATAATAATTCAAAATAAATTGAAAATATATGGGATCCCTCCCTTGTATGAATAACTTATACTCATATATAAATAAAAGTATCTTGAATTTAAATGATCATGAAATTTGTGTAAGGACATAAAGAATAATGATGAATAATTTATCATGGTATGTGATATATAATTAAGAAAATAAATCTTATATTCAAAATTAAACTTATAGGATATTCAAATGATGATTTTCAGATGAATATTACTATAACACCATGACCTAAATAACCAAGTCTGAGCCTAAGTGCCACATGACCTTAAGAATACCTCCTCATATAAAAAATGCCGCTAACAAGCTGTGAGGGTTTAACGTGGATCAGGGAGTGACCATACAATCAATCAGATTATACAATAATAGATAATTAACTGAACATAAATCAATATCCAATAAATTTACATGGAGACCCATAAACATACCATATGTAATGGATGAATATAGAAACAACACACTCAAATATTCAAACATGAAGATAAGGACACTAATCACCCACCGAGTAATTCCCTTATATAAGATAGAAAAAATTATAAGTATAAATAGGATATACAACCAACTCCAAGCCTCACCTACTAATAGTCTTTCGAATCATAGTGAGATATCGATATCAAAGATAAAAATTTGTCTGTGACCCAAATTATACCCACAAAAAGGGTTTCTCAAGTACCCAAGAGCCATGGTTGTCTAATAAGGATGTTCATACAACTAAGTAGGACACCTCTAGAATGTCCTAGTTCCTGAACAGTAATTTTAGTGTAACTACATTTGATAATATCATAATAATTTAAATAGTTAATTCATTAATGTAGAAACACAGAACCTAATCACCAATTCGAATGTAAGTAACAAACACCCATATGTCGATTGTTCATGCGGTAACCAAGCCTCCATGAACCCTCAAACATATTTTTGTCAAATCCTTGCATGAAACATATTCATATCATATTTTTAAACAAGATTTGACCTTAGGGTAACATCCTGTACTCTATAGTTTCCATGAGGATAAAGAGTCTCAATTCATGCAATTTGATCACTATGTTTTAGGTGCACTAGGCTAGATACCCTAAGAGAGGGTGAATCTGGTTATGACAAATTAAAACAACTTCCACTTTTGATCTTGTTTTCTTGTTAGACAAAACCCTCTTCTCTCTCTCCTTCCCATTGCAGAGTATGAATGAATCTTCAATCATGCACAATACACAACAATTTTACTTCATTCACCCTCACTGGGCTACGTCCAATGAGCATACACCGGGGATATGATGATGTACCAAGTCCATTATAAGCGCACTACTGGTTAAAAGTTCTAAGTGGACTCACTGTCCCTCTTAGTTTACAACTATTCACAATTTGAGAACTCGCTGCTCTCTCAATGGAAGTGAGCTCACTGATTTCTCAGAAGATCCACTCATAGTTTATAGGCCTTTATAGAATTTCATTATCACAAATGAATGCATCTTCCTCTATATTTATCTACTCTATTGAAGTTCCACTTTCATCCAATGATGAATAAAACATTACCACGGGTGTACCAGGCAATCTTCCAAATTTCACACATCCCAAGAATGATCGGAGTGCTTCTCCAAGCCTGGCATGCTTCTCCATGACTTGGCACACTTATCCAAGCCTGGAGTGCAAGTTTCACCATACCACTTGCATGACACTCCCTTCACTAACTCAGAACATGGGAGACTCACACCCTATTACTCCCAAACAAAAAATGGCGCACAATTATCAACTGGTGCACAACTTCTGAATAAACTTATACTTGCACGATCACACGAACACTTGTGAACCCAAACCACATACACCACTAGATCACTAATTTTCTCTATGAATTTAACTCTATTAAAAAGGAGGATGGGTATCCCTATATTTATAATCATTTTGGAGATCTTGAGCATTGGTGCGCAACTCTCCTCTTAGAGCGCAAGTCCAGTCGCCTGAGCCTCTGTCGCCCTAGTCACTTGAGCCCCCAAACAATAATTTGGGTTCCCCTCATTAATTTTTACAATTTTGATGTTGTGATCTTGAAAAACATATGGTGTCCTTGTCTCCAAGCTTCCAAGACACCAGCGTGAAATCCCCATTTTCAAAAAACACTTTTCTCTATTTGTCGAATTTGAGGCCCAAAAATTTTGCAAACTCTGGAAAATAGCGCCACCTTATATCTGCTATTTTATTAACTCTTCTAGATCATCCATTACGTTATCAAGGTTCTTCTGTCAATCTTGAATAGTCAAAAACATCTCTTGAACCTGAGAAATCACTATGTAAACCCCCATTTTCAATAAATTGGAAATCGTTGTCAGCTTTGTCAACAAACTCAACATGGAGGCCCACATTGCCAATAAACACAATCACCAAAAAAACTCTTCAATGATACCTTGATTTATTTTTTACCAACAATCTCCTCCTTTGGGTTTGTTGACAACTCTTCTCGTAAAAATGTTCTACACATTGATACCTCAATGAAGATCGTTCCATCATCCAGCATTCACCACTTGCGATTCTGATAGTGATCAAAGATTCATTCAACAGATACTATAAGCCCACATGAGCAATGCTCAGTGTGAGAAACAAGAGTAAATAAAGATTTAATCAATAAATCACTACATTTCTAACACCAATTGTTAGTACCACACTGATACCGGTTTATAAACTGACACCAATTGGTGATCACTAGAAACCTTCTAACACCATTCCAACGCCACTCTTATTATTTTATCATGATCCCCGCCTATCATAATATCTATTATTTGATCAATCAGTTATAGAATCATCATATTAGATACTCTCCATATTCACTTATTGGGTCTTTTTTTGTCCAAGATAAGCTCTGGATGATCCCTTCAAACACCACGTACTTTCAACTTGATGCTCCCCCTATCAGCTTCTTCACTGGTCATGATATACTCCCCTTATCTCGATGCACCACCTGTCAACTTCTCCCCATTTCATTGAAAGAGAAATTGTCTCCCTTATTTAGCCGTAGTTTCTCCCCTTTAGGAGTTACTTTTCTCCCCCTTTGTCAACGAACCCAGAGGTCATCCCTTTACGTCCTGCAACAGAGTAAAGAACACGAATTAGTACAGTAAAGGAAACACACCATAACTTGGGGAGAGGGGGAGGGGTTTCCACTTCTATACTTGTTCAAGTGTGGGTATTCTACCAAACTCTCAGAGCTAGTTGATTCCTCTCATAAGCTTCTTTGGGAAATTCCTTTGTCAGAATGTCTGCAACCTGTAGTTCTGTAGGCATATACTCAAACATCACGATTCCCTACTCAAACTTCTTCTTAATAAAATGATACTTTATATCAATGTTATTTTTCCAAGAATTATGAATCAGATTTTTGATGATATTTATTGCACTTGAGTTATCTCACTACATTACGATCAGATATTTCACTTCAACTCCCATATCATCAAGCTTCTTCTTTATCCACAATAACTATGTGCATGATTGAGTGGCGGCAATATACTCAGCTTCTGCGGTTCTCAATTAAATGTAATCTTGATTCTTGCCTATCCAAGAAATACACAATCTACCAGTATAGAAAGCACCACCTGATGTTGATTTCTTGTCATCCACTGAACTGACCCAATCTTTATCAGTATATCCCAATAACTTTGACTAAGATTTGTCACCATATATCAATCCAAAATCCACCATTCCCTTGATATACTGAAGTATTCGTTTTCACTACAATCACGTGGCTTTTCATGGGATTTCTTTGATATATCTCTGCTTGGCACGTGGTGAAAACAATATCGGGTTTCATCACTATCAAGTACATTAAACTCCCAATAATCTTCCTATATTTTGTGATATTAACCGCCTTTCCATTATCATCTTTTGATAATTTCATCCCGATAGCAACTAGAGCCTTCATCCCCTTGGAATTTTTCATTCCTAATCTTCTCATAACCTCCTTGGCATATTTGGATTGGGAAATTAATGTTCTATTACTATGTTATTTCACCTGTAAACGAAGAAAAAATGTCAGCTCAGCAATCATAGACATTTCGAGCTAATGTTTCATGGATTTGAAAAACTAGTTGCACTGTGCTTCATCTAATCTACCAAATATTTTTTCATCAAAAAAAACTAGAACAATAATCCTTTTATTACTATTGTTGTTGAAATAGATATTTTAATCAACTACACCATTATAGAAATCAAGCTTCTTCAAATACTGATCACACCTTGAGTACCAATCTCTCTATCCTTGTTTTAACACATATAACGACTTATTCCACCGAAAAACCTTATTCTCATCATCGTGAATTAAAAACCCATCTATATTGTTGATATACACTTCTTCCTACAGAATCTCATTCAAGAATTCAGATTTTATATCCATCTAGAACACTTTTAACTTTTGATGTACTGTAATGGATTGGAATAATCTGATTGTCTACAGCCTTGCAACTAGTGAAAATGTCTCATCAACATCAATTCACTCTATTTGGGAGTATCCTTTGCACACTAGTCGTTATTTGTTTCGAATAATTGTTCCATCTTCATTCATCTTATTGAAAAGGCCCAATTAGTCTTGATGACATTCTTATCAGCTGGCCTCGAAACAATCTCACATGTTTGATTCTTCTCAATATGATCTAGCTCTTCATTTAGATCCTGAAGCCATTGTTCATCTTCATCTAACTCAAAAAAGCATTTAGGCTCTACCTAAGATAAGAAATATTTATATTATAGTAAAGATATATCAAATTTCTAATTTTTTATCTCTTTCTTAGATAAATACATAAGGCTAATGAATGAATCTCTTGGCAGTTAAAGGTCATCATGTTGGATCTTTAAATAAGATTTTATATCCTGAATCAATCAAAGACCAAACTATAATACATCTCAATCTTTGGCATTCAAATGTCAAGCATCGATATTACTATATCCATGATATAACATTGGTAAATTCATAAGGTCGTCATACCCCTTCCCTATTTCTAGGTCCATCATCATCAAAATTTCAATACATGCACACTCCCCTCCAGTGGTATTCATATAAGAATGGTCCACATATCATTAAATAATACAAAAATACCTCCAAATGCAACATGATATATTTGAAAAAAAGAAAGAGAATGACATATAATCACATACATTACATGGAAATAGTTCCATCACACATAAGTGAAATAGAAAATCTTACCAAGAATGGGTAGTATTAGAAATATACACACACATGTGAGCATGGTCCCATGGGAAAAACACACACACATGTGTGATCAATCAATAAATATGGTTTTACATGCTACACACACAGAGAAGTGTGCTCAAGTATCAAACATGGTTGCACGAGATGGACAGGAAAATAAATGTGATTAAGCATAAAATAATGTATAATAATTCATATAATAATACTCATGGAATTAAGAATCATATATGTCTATTATTAATATTGGAACCAAGGTTATTCACACTTGAAAATATATTATATTTTGTATTTGTGTTCAATCCTCATAGGGTTGATTAGGGTGTTTGTATGCCAAGAGATCTTATGTTACAAGTGTA
The DNA here is from genome assembly GCA_963277665.1 of Viscum album. Lineage (NCBI taxonomy): Eukaryota > Viridiplantae > Streptophyta > Magnoliopsida > Santalales > Viscaceae > Viscum > Viscum album. Next base: position 70,658,314 of record OY728133.1, on the reverse strand, counting down.
TTTATTATTGAAGGTGGCATCATTTCCCAGTGCTTCCCAAAATTTTGGAGCTCAAAATCCAAAGTAAGGGATATGATTCATGAAATATGGATTTCTTGGACTAACTATTTAATATATAAGAAGGCGTAGATTTTTTGAAGGGTGGATTTTTGTGAATATGTGTAGACTTTAAAAGTAATATAGTTTCATGGTGTTTTTAAGATTCATGAAATAGTTTTCACAATAAAATAGAAAAAGAATGAAGGAAATAAGGTAAGGTAAATGATTACTAGAATCTTCATGAATGGAAAATATCACTATATCTTCAAGAAGAATTGAAGCTTCATAAACATGAATTACGAAGTTTTTGAAATGGTATTTGTGAGATTAAAAGCTTCATGAAGGATGAAGTATTTATATATATATGGTCGTTCATTATATGTGGTATTGAGAGTGTTTGGAAAATGGTGAATCACTCTAATTTCATGAATCTATTGTGATAATTTAATTCTTTAATGAATAAATAACTTTTTCATGATAACAATATTTGTTAATATAATGGTTAATATATTATTAAAATTTATAAATTTTGGAATAAGGGAGTTTCTATAAGGTTGATAGTTTCATGATTATTTGTATTTCTATAAAATACAAGAGTTTTTAGAAGGGTGGGATTTTTAAGGAAGTATAAAATTTCATGAAATCTGTAATGTCTTTGAAAAAAAAGTGAGTTTCAAAAATTACTGAGCTTTTATATAGGTACTTATATATAGAACAAGTTTTTAATATCTAGTTAGAGTTAAGAGTGAATTCAAGTTCACCAATTATTTATTAGGGATCAAGAAGAGTCTTGTGCTTATCAAGGACAATGACTTCTGTTTCCAATATATTGATACAACCTTCAATTCAATAAACTGAGTAAGACTTTACCTAAGGAAGTGAGAAACATGGACTCAATGGAAGTGATCTGATGGAGGGACTATGTTGTCCCTAAAATTTTTATAATGGTATTGTGCCTAGCATGGAGGGGTTATTTATGATCTTTAATAATAAACCATACCTAGTGAATCATAGTGTATTTAGGTATAAAATATTCAATGTTCGCATATTCGCCTTGTAATATCCATTACTGGTGATCCATGTAAAACTACTATATTGTGTTTCTATTTATATATTGGGGTGTTTATTAGTTTCAAAATTCCATTGGAAAAGTTTAAAAATTTATTACCAGTATGGGAACAAGATAAATCTCTTATAAGACCCATGTAGGCTCACTAATTCACCAAACCCCTCTCATGGTGTTTTTGGTTCTTATAAGTGGTATCAAAGTGTATAGGATATAGATTTTAAATATTTTTTCAATTGATTTTTACTTGGAAGATGTAACATCCCAGGTAAATAAGGAATATGATATTTTTATATTTATTAATATTTGTGAATAAAATATTAATATTACTTTAAAGGGGATTCTACGTTCGATGGCGTACCCAATACGCAACAATGAGTTTATTTGAAATCTTAATTTCCCACTAGTAATATGACAATATTATTTTAAATGGTAGTAAATGCCTAGACGTTGTAATGGAAGGAACAAATAGAACTAACTAAAAAATGATTATATATATATGTTAAATATATTAACAATTACCAAATAAATTAGAGAGGCTTAAAATGCGAGTGAATCCAATTTTAAGCATCAATGTTCTAATATTCTTTAAAAGATCGATTAACCGCCTTTTGATGGAAAACCCTTTTTAAATCTACATTTTTTCACTTTTATGTTTTATATTTGGAAAAATAAAATAATTATTTTTAATCAAGACATCAAAATTTACTTTTTGTTAATTTTTTCTATTTTTCCGATAAAGTTCATTTTTTAATGAATAGTGAAAAATGTTGTATTTTAATTCAAAACCCCCTTTTAATCAAATTTATTTCTATGGTTACATTATATTTTTAATTGGTTTTAAAGTTTCATTAGAATATATTTTTATAATTTAATGCAATGGTGTTCATTATAATTAATTTCACTTTGAAAATGGACATAAACAAGTATCAATCTTTTGATATATATTATTTCATAAAAACATGCTATTTGTTTTGACACCGGGAATTAACTATATAATTTATTAATGAAACTTATATGTTTTTAATTATGTAAAATGGAAATAATATTTGAATTTGTAATATAAAATATGTCTTAGGGTGAATTTTTGATATTTTTTCTGATAATGTTCATTTTTCAATGAATAGTGAAAAATACAGCATTTTAATTCAAAACTACCTTTTCATCCAATTTATTAATATAGTTATATAGTCCCTTTAATTGGTTTTAAGATGTAATTTAATTATTTTTTTAAAATTTAATACAATTTTGGTCATTGGATGTAATTTTATTTTTAAATTGGATGTAAAAACAAATCAATCTTTTGCTAGATTTTACATCTTAAAAACCCGTCTTTGGTTTTGACAACGGAAATTATTTTTAAATTAATTAATGAAATTTATGTGTTTGGAATTTGATAAAATTGATTCCATATTTGGAATCAGAAGGTCCAAATTATGTAATTAAGACTCTTTTTTGGACATTATGAATAGTAACGATGACAATTATCTTTAATTATCGTGATTAATTAGTAATAGGGTAGTTAAGGGTAATAAAATAATATCATAATAATATAAAACTTCCCCAACATGTGTCCAAATACTTTTTTTGAGTCATGGACGACCATGGGAAGCTTTATACCATGCTTGAGGGCCCATGGAGTCACATGGGTGTGATAGTGACATTTATGACATTATTTTTGAAAAAGAAGAGAAATATAACAAAAGTTTGCATATCCTAAGTAAAAAAAATTAATTTTCTTTACATAAATGATATATAAGACTATAAATAGTCATTGGTAATCTAAAAATATTTCCTAAATCTTGGTATTTGTTTTATAATTTTTATACATTAAATAAATAAATTTATTTATGACGCCATGATGATGTAGTGACTACCTCATTAATGAACGATTTAAATAAAATGAAAAGATGAGGTAAAATTTAAGATATAAACTTGTCTAAAACCTATTGGATGCATGTATTTCTTACCCTTATCACCTTATCCTCAACATATATCTTTTTCGGACCTTTAAAAGCTGAAAATAATTTTATAATAAAGTAACATTTCAAGACTTTCCAAAAGTGACCCTCCTCCGTATTATAAAAGGCCCCCACCTCTACCCCCTTACCCACACCTCTCAAGCCCTTGGCTCGCCCAAAATCTGATCATATTACCTCTCAATATCCCTCTCTCAATCCTAGATGCCTCAATTTGTGTAGAAGTCTTTCCAGGGAATCCTTTGGCTCAAATCAAAAAAGAGTTACCCGATTTAGAGGTAATGTCTTCTCTCGAGTTTCTTTCTTGTATTTTACTTCTTCACTCACCACTATATTTTTATTATTTGATCCTATAATAACACCAGTATCCTCAACATACTAGTATTTCTATATGATAAGTATTATACCTACACTTACACACACCTTCGTCTAATGGTTAAAGAACATACTGTTTCCGTGGATGGAGAATTATTGCCTCACAAAACGATGATTGTTCAATATTCTCCTAAAACCTCTCATGGTGGCCATTATGATGACACTATATTTATTTATGATATATATTATATTTATGTCCTCTCTATGCTTCTGTATTTTATATTTAAAACATACCTTTATGCTTTTCATATTGTGCAAATGCGATAATTTCATATGAGGAAGTGTGGACAACCGCCCCCTTAAGTGACGCGACTCGTTCATGCCAAACAAGGAATTTATAAAGAATTTAATAAATGAACTTATGTTTTATATATAACATATATTTTATTCTGTAATTATAATATATATATGTCTCAATTTGTTTTAAAATCCATTAATATGAGAAAAAATTAAAGTAGTGTTCATGCGTATGTACTGCCTATCGTCTCCATGAATGGTACATTTAATTTCTTATCTCCAAACATTATGGAATATTATTAAATACATATATACGGAATATATATGATATTTTTATCATGAACACCATTCCTTAGATGATTTACTTCTAACTACATGGACAAATCTCTACAAACAAGTTCATTTTTTGACTCATGTACCGAACATCGACAAAACGTATGATATGAACTAGCATAATTAACTAATTATTATAACATGATAATATGTGATATTAATTGAATAATAAAATTTAAATTATTCCCTTATGAAATTTTAAATTTACCAAGGTTTGTTATTCTGTAATATAAATAAAGGAACAAGACAAGTCGGACTTGAGGTAAGGGATTTCTTGTCTCGCTTTTAATTTCGTGAGATTTCCATTGTTCGCCACTTATTTATGGCATGTTGTGTATTGTGCACTACCCATGATTTTATTATTTGTGTAATATAATTTAATTTATGGGTATTTACATGTTCATTGTATGATCCATCATTCATGGGGTGTATGATTCGAAAGTTACCCAAATTGGTAAGGGAATCTTTCACCCTCCTCTTTTTAAAAGACTTCTTTTTGTCAGGTCTTTTAATTTACATCTTCTTATATTGGGATATGTTTTTATATATCCTTATTGATATAAATTTTAAGTCTAGGTGATGAGATACCATTTTTATCTCTCATCAACTCATTTTCTGAATTTAAAAGTGACGTCGTTAGGCTGTCGAATTTCTGTAAGGGAACTTCTTAACCCAATTTCAATTCATTGGGTTAAACCTCTACTTCTTGATTATGACGTGCTATGAATATGTGTGGATGACCTCTGATTGTTTTACACTTAATATCCACTTATATTGAGTGTATTTATATTTTTCACACATAATTAGGTAATTGATTTATCCTTAATATAAGGATACCGTCTTTGTATGGGACTTCGTCTCAATCTCCTTTCATTGGGGAATATTTTTATTTCTACACGACTTTATTTTATACGGTATATAAAACCCTTTTAACCTTTAATTTCATTCAAAAGGACTCATTTTACATGAATTTTTTTACTAAACGTCAAAAGGAATGTTTTTTTCTTACGTATGCGGTGACAACGACTTCTCTACCGTCGTGACCATTATTTAAGTTTCAGCTTCCTCTACAAGACATAAAATTTTTAAATGAAAAATAAATACCATGTTTTACTTTTCTTTTCTTTTGGTATTGAAAATGGTTCTGATAATTTTTTGATAATATCAATGTGTTGTATTGATATCTTGTTATTCAAATGTGGAAATTTATGTTTCCTTTACGCATGTTTTATGTGATATGATTATGTTATTATTCTTGGGAATTGTTTATGAAGTCAGGTGGTTCCATGATAAACTAAGGGAGGGTGAGCCTGAGATATATTTCCTATGCATTGGGTACTACAAAGGATTTAAATGCAAAGGTTTCTCTGAAGAGATTTAGGGAATATACTACGATGGGTATTCCAAACGTAACCACGAAGGTTACTCCCTATGTAAGAATGTTATGAATGCCTCAAGATAACTTTATGTCTTATGAATTCTAGGAGTTATTCATAAATATTATGATTTCATTAGGTATGTTAAAGTGATTATGTTTTATAAGTAAAGTATGATTTCGTTGATTCTTATGTAAAAATGGAATAATGTTTTCTTTCCGTATTTTTATATCCCTTACTGAGCTTTTTATGCTCATCCCATGTTTTTGAAATGTTTCCAACAAGACTTAAAGATGAATAGTGTCAAGGATGGGATAAAGGAAAGACATCCTGTCAAAAACATGGAACCAGTAATATTTTTTTTAGAGTTATTATTTTATGAAAAATTGGAAACTGAGTAGAAGTGTCTACATTATAATTTTTTGAGATGTAATAGTTATGTCTTAATTCTATATTACTCTAAACCTGAAAAGATCCACAATGTGAATTATTCATTTAATTCAATACTATGTAATGTTTTAAGTTCGGTTCCTTATAGTTGGTATCAAAGGTCAGTTTAGATAACTTTATTGGTTAGGGTATTCTTTAAGCTCAAGTTACATTACCATAATGGTTTGGATTTCAGAAAGAGTCATAGTTTTTTAGATAAAGTAAACGAGTTTAAGATAACATGAATAATTATATCTTAGTATTATATGATGATTTTTCTGATATACTCACACTGACCTTTTTGGTTTAGTAAATGGATAGATCTAGTAGGAACCAAAGTAATGGTGGATGTGAAGAAAACTGTGACGGTTTTCTGATCGAGCAACTGAATGATATAGAGCTTCAATGAGAACTCTTTTGGTTATTCTCAACCAACTATCTGGAGTCATGATTGACCACCTGAACCTTAGTGATTTTTATAAGACATCATATATGCGAGAAAAAAATCCCTATGTAAGTTCAGGTAATAATCATAATGGTAAGTATGTTCATAAACCTATGTGTCAATGATATTGAATGAAACACATAGGAAAATGTTTCAAAGGGACAGAAAGATTATATATTTGTGGAAATGAAGGTCATAAAACAAGAACCTTCCATGGAAAAAGGAACCATCTATTTTACTCTAGGAAAGGGAAAGTAGTTCTTTCTAAAGGATCAATTCATTGTTTTAAATGTGGTGTGCATGGTCATTATGAAAACACATGTCCTATGAAGAAATTTCGGGAATGGGATCACCAATATCGTAAAAATATTTATTTACCAAAACCTAATTCCATTCGGATTGAGGATGATGAAACTGACAATGCCTAATGAAAGGTATCGATTATTTATTAACATATGTTTTCCTATTATGGAATCTTAGGATATGATTCATGATTTTGTTTTTAGGAAAGAAGTATTTCTGAATAATTTGGAAAGGAATGGATAATGGATCATGAAGAATGTTGAATGAGTAAGAATTCAACATACAAGGTATTCAAGAGTTATGGTAGAATGGTGAACTGCTTAAAAGTATTAAATCTCTTTTGATTACGAGATTAGATTAGAAGACTTTTTATAGTATTTGTAACCCTGATGTTTGATATATGAAAATTTTATTCAAGGAATAATTATCTTTTCTTTTGAGTATATATTTATAAAGAACCGTTTGGGTTTATATGATCCTTGAATCTGAGGCAATTACCAGTTAATACATATTGGGATGAAAAAAGAAAGTTATTAGATAACCTTTGTGGTTAAAATATGTTATAATTATTTTTGATGAATTTTTTTTTGGAATGTTATAAAATTATATATTTTTTGAAAAAGGAAAACATGCAGACCATGTGACAAACCATCGTGTCAGACGAAGCTCTGGCAATCGAACCCACAACTAAAGTGCAACTGGTATTTATCGCCTACCACTGCACTACATGAAGTCCCTGGTTATTATGAAAAATTATTTTTAGTTAGATGATTTTATGAATCAAGAGTTAGTTGATTTTGGGTTATCTATTTAAATGATTGACCTATCATGGAGGATATTTTATTAGGTTAATTACTTTCAATATGAGACATTAAGAGTAACTGATGTTATTTGGAGATAAATGTTAAGTTTTATCATGGAAGATTATGTGATTAAATCCTTCAGAGATTTGGGTTTCAATATTAGTTTAGATTAATTTGAATAGTTTTATGGATAACTGTTTATTTAATGGTCTTTCTATAATCTTGGGTTCTTTTTGTTGAATTTTGGAGATTAAGAGTAGTATTTCTTTTTTAAAGGATTATCCTTTTGGGGATTATCTGATCTTGTACTAACAATTTCTGTTTTGGTTATGGTCTAAAGAGATGGGAAATATATAGTTCTCTTTTGTGGATTAGGTGATTCTCTGGAAGTTTATTTTTTAGCACTCTTAATGTGAACAAGCCATTCTAAATACTCATCTTTTGGAGAAAATATGAGTTTGTGTAAGAAATCTAGTAAGATATGAAAGTCTACATGACAAGTAGGTATTTTTCCTTATGTTTTAGTTAAGCTCATAAATAAATTTTTCAATGAATATTAACTTAAAACAAAAAATTTGTTTGTTAACTTTTCCTACTGGGGAATCAAATACTGTTTAACCCATCACAAGTTTGTGATTTTCTAGTGGTTAACTTTCTCCTAGACATATTTTCTATCACTCTCCATCAGAACTTGACACTTTTTTTTTCTTCCATATCCATGTTTTCCCTACATGGAATCCTAATATGGGTTATCAATGGTAACCTTTTTTTTATTTATTTTTCTTTTAAATTGATTGTTTTATTGACTCCTTTTCCGATGTAGGGCTTTTAAGGAAGTTTCTGAGCCAAATTTTAAAATTACGTGGATGCAATTCCCAAAAGGGGGGAAGGATGTAACATCTCAGGTAAATAAAGAATATGAAATTTTCATATTTATTAATAATTGTGAATAAAATATTAATATTACTTTAAAGGGGGTGCTATGTTTGATGGCGTACCTAATACGCAACATTGAGTTTTTTTGAAATCTTACATTGCACACTAATAAAATAATATTATTATTTTAAATGGTAGTAAACGCCTAACCGTTGTAATGGTAGGAATGAATAGAACTAACTAAAAAATGATTATATATTTTTGTTAAATTTTTTTAACAATTACCCAATAAATGATAGAGGCTTAAAATGTGAATGAATCCAATTTTAAGCATAAATGTACTAATATTCTTTAAAAGGTCGATTAACTGCCTTTTGATGGAAAACCCTTTTTAAATATACTTTTTGTCACATTTATATGTTATTTTTGACAAAATAAAATCCTTCTTTTGAATTAAGGCATAAAAATTTACTTTGTGTAAATATTTGGTATTTTTCCGATAAAGTTCATTTTTTTAATGAATAGTGAAAATGCTGTATTTTAATTCAAAACCCCCTTTAAATATAATTTATTTCTATGTTTATATTATCTTATTAACTGGTTTTAAAGTTTAATTGGAAAATAATTTTACAATTTAATCCAATGGTGGTCATTAGAATTAATTTTACTTTGAAAATGGACATAAAAAAGTATCAATCTTTTGATAGATATTGTTTCTAAAAAACACGCTATTTTTTTGAAAGCGGGAATTAACTATATAATTTATTAATGAAATTTATATGTTTTGAATTTGTTAATATGGAAATAATTTTTGAATTTTGAATATCAAATATATCTTTGGGTGAATTCATGGTATTTTTCTGATAATGTTCATTTTTTAATGAATAGTGAAAAATACAGCATTTTAATTCAAAACCGCCTTTTCATCCAATTTATTTATATAATTATATTGTAATTTGAATTGTTTTTAAGGTTTCATTTAATTATTTTTTTTTCATTTAATATAATTTTAGTCATTGTATGTAATATTACTTTTAAATTGGATGTAAAAACAAATCAATCTTTTGATAGATTTTACATCTTAAAAACACATCATTGGTTTTGACAACGGGAATTAATTTTAAATTAATTACTCAAATTTCTGTATTTGGAATTTGGTAAAATGGATTCCATATTTGGAATCATAAGGTCCAAATTATTTAATTAATACTCTTTGGTTTTTTGGACATTATGAATAGTAATGATGACAATTATCTTTAATTATCGTGATTAATTAGTAATCGGGTATGTAATGGTAATAAAATAATATCATAATAATAAAAAATGACCCCAAAATGTGTCCAAATACTCTTTTTGGAGTCATGGACGACCATGGGAAGCTTTATACCAATCATGGGGGCCCATGGAGTCACATGGGTGTGATAGTGACATTTATGACATTATTTTTAAAAAAGAAGAGAAATATAACAAAGGTTTGTATATCCTATGTAAATCAATTTTTATTTTGTATACATAAATAATATCTTAGACTATAAATATTAATTATAAAGCTAAAAATGTTTCCTAAGTCTTGGTATTTTTTTATAATTTTTAGACTTTAAATAAATAAATTTATTTATGACACCATGACGATGTAGTGATTACCTAATTAATGAACGATTTAAATAAAATGAAAAGATAAGGTAAAATCTAAGAATTACACATGTTAAAAACCTATTGTATGGGTGGATTTAGAACCCTTATCACCTTATCCTCAAAATATATCTTTTTTGGACCTTTAAAATTCGAAAATCATTTTATAATAATGTAACATTTCAAGACTTTCCAAAAAGTGACCATCCTCCCTCTTATAAAAGGCCCCCACCTCTACCCACCTAACCAAACCTATAAATCCCTTCGATATTCCAACCTCTGCTCATATTTTCTCTCCACATACCTCTATTACTCCTAGAAGCCTCACATTGGGCATAATTCTTTCCAAGGATGCGGTTGGCTCAAATCAAATAAGAGTTACCAGATTTAGAGGTAATGTCTTCTCTCGAGTTTCTTTCTTTTATTTTCCTTGTTAACTCACCACTATCTTTTTATTTTTTGATCCCATAATAACACCAGTATCCTAAATATACTAGGATGGTGTTATGATAAGTATTATACCTATAATTACACACACTTCCATCTAATGGTTAAAGAATATATTGTTTCTGTGGATGGCGAATTATTGCTCACGAAACGATGATTGTTCAATCTTCTCCTAACACCTCTAATGGTGGCCATTATGATGGAAATAAATTTATATATGATATATATTATATTTATGTCCTCTCTATTCTTCTTTATTTTTTATTTAAAACATACCTTTATGCTTTTCATGTAGTGCAAATGCGACAATTTCATATGAGGGAGTGTGGACAACCGCCCCCTCAAGTGATGTGACTTGTTCATGAAAAACATGGAATTTATAAATAATTAAATTAATGAACTTATGTTACCTATATAAAATATATATTATACTGGAATTATAATATATATATTTGTATCATTTAGTTTTAAAGTCCATTAATATGACAAAAAATGAAAGTAGTGTTCATGCGTACGTACGGCATACCGTCTCCATGAACGGTACATTTCATTTCTTCTCTCAGAACATTCTGGAATATTATTAAATACATATATACTACATATATATGATATTTAAATCATTAAAACCCTTATGTATATTATATACTTATAAGTAGATGGGTAATTCTTTTCAAACAAGTTCATTTTTGTCTCATGTACCGAACATCGGCAAAACATATGATACGAGCTCACATAATTAACTAATTATTAGAACATAATAATTTGTGATATGAATTGAATAATAAACATTAAAGGAATTCCTTAAGAAATTATAAATTGAACAAGGTTTTTTATTCAGGAATATAATGAAATGAATAAGAGAAGTCATACTTGAGGTAAGGGATTTCTTGTCTCGCTTTTAATTCCGTGAGATTTCCATTGTTCACCACTTATTTATAGAATGTGGTGTATTTTTTACTTCCCATGATTTTATTCTTTGTGTAATATACTTTAATTTATGGTTATTTACATATTCATTGTATGATACTTCTTTCATGGGGTGTATGATTCAAAAGTTACCCAAATCGGAAAGGGAACCTTTCACCCTCCTCTTTTTAAAAGACTTCTTTTTGTTAGGTCATTTAATTTACATCTTATTATGTTGGGATATGTTTTTATATATCCTTATTGCTGTAAATTGTATGTCCAAGTGATGATATACCCTTTTTATCTCTCATCAACTCATTTTCTGAATTTTAAAGTGACGTCATTAGGATGTCGAATTTCTGTAAGGGAACTTCTTAACCCAATTATAATTATTTGGGTTAAACATCTACTTCTTGACTATGTCGTGATATGAATATGTGTGGATCACCTATGATTTTTTTACACTTAATATCCACTTATATTGAGTGTATTTATATTTTTCACACATAATTATGTAATTGATTTATCCTTAATCTAAGGATATTGTCTTTGTATGGGACTTCGTCTCAATCTTCTTTCATCAAGGAATCTTTTGATTTCTACACAGCATTATTCTATACGGTGTATAAAACCCTTTTGACATTTAATTTCATTCAAAAGGAATATTTTTACATGATGTGTTTTACTAAATGACAAAAGTAATGTTTTTGTCTTACGTATGTAGTGACAATGAATTCTCCTCCACCATGACCATTATTTGAGTTTCATCTTACTCTACAAGACATAACTTTTGTAAATGAAAAATAAATACCATGTTTTACTTTTCTGTTATTTTGGAAATGAAAATGGTTCTGATAATGTTTTGATTATATCAATGTGTTGTACTGATATCTTGTGACAAAAATGTGGAAATTTTATATTTCCTTTATGCATGTTTTATGTGATATGATTATATTATGGTTCTTGGGAATTGTTTATGAAGTAGGATGGTTCGGTGATAAAATAAGGGCGGGTGAGCCTGAGATAGCTCTCTAATGCATTGTGTAACGCGAAGGAGTTAAAGACTAAGGTTTCTCTAAAAATATTTAGGGAATATACTATGATGGGTACTCCAAATGTAACCATGAGGGTTACGCCCTATGTAAGAATGTTATAAATGCATCAAGTTACCTTTATGTATTATGATTTCTATGAGTTATTCATAAATCTTATGATTTAATGAGGTATGTTAAAGTGCTTATGTTTTATGATTAAATTATGATTTCATTGATTCTTATGTATAAATGGAAGAATGTTTTATTTCTGTATTTTTATATCCCTTACTAATCTTTTTATGCTCATCCCAAGTTTTTGAATTGTTTCCCACATTACTTAAAGATGAATAAGTTCAAGGATGGGATCAAGGAAAGACATGATGTCTAAAACATGGAACTAGTCAGGTTTCTTTTTTAAGAGTTTTTATTTTATGAAAAAATGTAAATTGAGTAGAAGTGCCTACTTTATAATCTTTTGATATGTAATAGCTATGTCCTAATTCTCTAAAACTCTAAACCTGAAAAGATCCTCAATGTAAATTATTCATTTAATTCCAGACTATGTAATGTTTTAAGGATGGGTCCTTATATAAAATTCCCTAAATGTTAGGGGAATACACCATTTTTATTGAAGAAACAACAAATTTTGGTAAAATTGAATGATATCTCATTTTCTGATCCCCTAGGATTGAAGTTACCAATTCCAACATTCAATGGATTTAGTTAATTGATGCAAAAGGTATCTTTATGACTGAAGAAAGATTAGAAAATTCTTTATGATGATTCCAAATCTCAAAATTATCTTTCATCAACACTATATAATCAAATATATCTTTAAGGTAATGAGTTACAATAATACCATGTCCATGTGGGATAAATAAGAAAATATACACAATGGTATTAAAAAGTGAAGAAGGAAAAAATTCATGTTTTTCACACCCAGTTTGATGATTTCAAAACACATCTTGATGACAATAACAATAGATTATTTAATCTCATTACTAATGTTCTTGGAGATATTCTAGGAATTTGGAAAGAAATTAAGGATATTGAAACTATGAAAAAAATACTATGAAGGATCTTACATCACTTCCATCTAAAAGTGTCAACCATTGAGGAATGATCTCTGTCTAATATTTCACTTGATGATATGATAATCAGTATGGTGGCTTATGAAATGAGATTCAAACCATAAAATTCAACAATTTGAGTAATAAATGAATTGTAATTCATTTATATCTCAAAAATTACAGTTACAATGTTTGTGATGATGGATATGACATGGATGAATAACTTATTTATATTTTTAACAAAACAAATATGGAGAGAAAAATATATATTTGAAGGAAATATTCCGTTGGCTTGTTTTTATATATTAAATAAGGGAATATTTCCTTTCATTGGTCAATGAGACTTGATGATGTAAAAATTTGGGAATAATTTAGGAAGATTCTGTAGAGGAGATTCTAACAAAAGGGATACTTAAAATTGGGAAAAAATTATAGAGAATGAGAATTCTCAACAAAGTAGAATAATATAATAATGACTTCATGGAGGATGTGAAACCATATTATAAATATGAAATTAAATATTACTTGATGTCTACATTTAAAAATTTTGAACCTAAGAAAGATGAATATAATCAGCTGAATGGTGTTATTGAACTCGAGGTGGAACTTGAGGGCGACATTGATGTTGTTGACATTCAAGGAAATAAAAATTGAAATATGGGTTTGTTGAAAGAATCATTAGAGTATGTGAATCATCTTGAATTATATATTGATTGAATTCATAGATATGGAGATAAAAATTTTACAAAATATATAAAGATTGGAAGAGGTTTTTGAGTTTAAAAATAGGATTAAACACCTGGAAAAATTAATAAATAATTATAATTTCTGATTAGAAGAATAGAATAATATAGTTTAGGTCCATGAAAAAGAAGCCATTTATTTGAGGAGTAAAATGGAAACTGAATCAAAATCAAGGGAATATATGTAGAAATTAAATATTGGATGGTTTTCAAATGAATTGCTTTTTTAATTAGTTAATCATGGTTCTACGGTAGTATAAAAATCCTTGATTGATAAAAGAGGTAAATTTATGGAAAAAATTGGAAACATTTGTGATAAAAAACAACATATGATTCTAAAGAAATGGAAAGTAGAATTTTGGGAATGTCACAAAGGTGACTAATGTTCTTAATGAAATATAATCGAACCAAATAGATAAGAGAGATGAAAATAATCCTCAATTATCTAAAGAGGTTCATCGGTAAGAAACCTATAAAACGGGTGACATGTGGAGGAATGGAAATGAGAAGATATTTCCTCTTTTCAAATTTCAATTCTATGGATTTCTGGGTCATACAATGTCTTATTGTGAAGTGGAACAAAGATATCAATATGGGGAAGCACCTGGAAGGAAATAAAGGAGAATGATATTTTATCCTTTATCATGTTAAATAAATAAAATCTAAGGATTTTTTTCACTGCTCTAACACTATCCATATATCTATTTAATACCTAAATTGGAAAGGTGGAAACCATAACTACAAAACTCTAAGGAAAGTTAATATAGGTCGACCAAGAGTAATTACCCTTAAAAATAAGTATTCCTCTCTAGAAGAAGAATATGGGTATGATTCAACCATGCTTGGTAAAAATAGATCATAGAGGAAATATTTTTTCTCCACTCACTCAGGTATCTCATGGAGGTGAAATATGAATATTGAGAAAGAAAACCTAGTATAGATCTATTTAAAAGTTACAAGTAAGAGTATCACTTAGATTCTTGATAGTGGATTCTCACCCCACATGAATGGAAATTCAAATTTGTTGAAAAATGTTAAGTAAAGGGATGACAGAACAGTGATATTTGGAAATGATGGTGCCTTAAATATAAAATTATATTGAAATACTGAATGACCGAATGATGAGATATGGACAACAAAGTTGCTCTATATATGTGGGTTGGGTTATAATCTTTTGAGTTTGATTCAAATATATAAGTAGGAATGGTATTCAAAATAAATTTTAAAGGGTTCAATATAAAATAAAATATAGAAAACTATCTAATGAAAATATGGAGAATAAATATAAATTTATACTATGTAGATTGTACAGAAAGCACTTGATTCTTTCTAATTGAAGAGGAAAACAACTTATGGAACAAGTGGTTTGGTCACATTAATCAATAAATAATATAAAACATAATCATGATAATGGTTTCTATAGAAATTCTCAATCTCAAGAATATCCTAAAAAATACATGTGATGCTTGAATGTGAGTAAATATGGTCTAGGATTCTTATTAGATGATGAAAAAAGGGCATCAAATCGTCCTGATATTTTCAACATTGATGTTTGTGGTCCAATGTATGTAGATGGAACATATAGAGAGGGGTAGGTAATTATTTTTATTACTGATTATATTAAAATGTCATGTTTGATGTTTATGTAGTTTAAAAGATAAGTGATTGACTACATGAAGCTATATCTATGATGAGTTGAGAATGAAATTGGACACACAATTAAGATATTGTGATCTCACAATGAAACATTGTACAAATACATTGAATTTGAAAATTTCCATGAAAACATGGGATTAATAAAGAACTGTCATTAGTGAGAACACCTAAAAATGAGGTTATTGAGCGTAGAAATTGATAGGTAAATAATATGGCTAAATTTATGATGACTCGGAGGTGTGTTTCTCATTATTACTGTAAAGAGGTTGTTTAAGTTGTTTTGTACACTCAAAGTTGGACAAGTATATTTATAAGAGAGTATATGACACAAAATGAGATATGTAGTGGAAGTAATCTCTTACTAAATTAATTTCATTATTTTGAATGTAAATGTTTCATCAAAAAATAGGAAAAATAGATAAATTATTGTGATGTTGCTAATTATGGAATTTTCCTTGGATACTAATAGCGGTGTAAAACCTAAAAATCCTATAATAATCATCTTTGAATGATTGTTAAGATAAATAATGACAATATCTTTGATGATAAAAAATTAATAACTTGATTATCGCATATTGTGATATTATTGAAAATGAAGAATAAAGTGGAAAAAGGGAAATATTCTAATAAATTAATTATTGAAGGAATTCTGGATGTTCTGGGATCTCAAAACGATAAGGATTCATAAGTAGAATCTTTATAGGAAATCATTTCTGGATAAATATTACCAAAACCACATAATTTAAATATAAGAGTTGAAGTCGGACATTATTGGGGATTTGGACACACATAGACATACAAGGAGAATATGGAATGAAGCACATTATACTCTCTAATAAATTTAGAAACCAACCTATTTTGAATAAGTAGAAAATGATAAATCATGGAATTAGGATATGAATGATGAAGTGGATCAGATTAAAAAATAGACTTTGTATATTTTTAAGAGACATGAAAATCACAATGTGATTAAAACAAAGTGGATCTTAGAAAAATATATGAGAAAGGAAATATGATTATAAATAAAGAATTGTTGGTGTGTAAAATATGTGTATAGATTAGAGGAATTGATATTGATGAAGAATTTTCTCTAGTGGTTCTTCTAGAGTTAATTAGTCTCTTCATAGCCATGTAGATTCAAATAGAGTGAAAGGTTTATTATATAGATATCAAAATTCCACTATTAAATTGTGATCTTAAAGAATATGTCATCTTTGGAAAACCAGTGGGATTAATAATTGTAAATGATGAAACAAGTGTTTGTATATTAAAGAAGGGTCTTTATGGACTAAAGAATGAACCATGATCATTGTAGTGTCAATTGTATGCTTATCTGAAGAAGATAAAATTAAAAATAATAGGGGTTTATCATAATCTCAATGTGAATAATACTCAATGAGATCAATTTATAGAGAATGTGTATCTCGATGATATTATGTTTGGCAGAAGTAGGAATGTATCAGTGGAAGAATTTTCTATTCACATTGATATAAGAATTTGAAATTTCTATGATTGGTGAACTCATATAACATTTGGTTCCTCAAAAGATTAAAAATAAGGAATACACCTTAATTTATTAGATAAATTATTTAATATATCTTCTAAAGGAATTAAATATTCATGACTCTAACCCAATGTAAAATCTAATTAAGGCTAGGAAGAAACATTTAATGAAAATGGATTAGAAATCTATATATCCCACCTTGTACAATATGATCATTATAATATTATTATATTTGATATAAACACAAACATGTGTCATATTTGAAACATGTCTAGAAGATCACTTAAAGGTAAACTAAAGGAAGATCATTTTGTAATAGTTAAAAGAATCATGATATATATTTAAGCTCCTCTGAACATTTAATTATAAATTTTAGTATGAAGAGATAATTAATTATCATCATTTTTGGATTTTGAATAGCTTAGAGATGTGGTGGATTGATATTTGACAAGCGGTGGTCCATTATTCATTTGAAACAAATATGTGGGTTGGTTGAGCAAGAATCAATAAATAAATACTCTTAGAATAGATGAATCTGGGTATATATCTATCAAAAATAAACCTAATCAGATATTGTGGATAATGAAACAAATTACTAATATTGGCGATGATGTTAAACTACTGATGGTTGTATTTTATGATGATAATAGTGCAGTGGAGCTCCCAAAAATATGGTTCAACACACTCATAAAAAAACATATTGAAATCACATATCACTTTATCAGTGGAAAATTTGAACAATGTATGATTAAAATAGAACATGTTGGAAATAATTATCAAGTGGATGACATTCTTATTATGCTTTAGGTAACACATATTTTCAAGAAACAATGGCCAAACCTAGGTGTTCATCCATCTCTATTTGTATGAGGAGGTTACAGTTTATCCCCTCTCCCAATTTTTTAAATCATTTCATGAATTTTATATAATTATATGGAATAAATTAATTCTAGGTGAACGTTTTTCTCCATTATATGGTCCCAATAGAGTTTTATTGGTTTTATTTCCCAAGGGATAGAGTGAAATTCAATGAATTATAGGTCTACATGACAGTTTGGTGGTCTCTCAAGGTATGAAATCTAGTTTTTCCAATCTTGATTTCTACACAAATATTTTCTCATCTAAACTTATTTTTCTTGTTGAGGTATCTCACTAAAATAATGGTTTTTTTTTCTAGAGTAGTTATTTATTTAATTTATCTACAAATTTCCTACAAATCCAATGGGGGAAATTTTTGAAACTAAGGGTTTTCATAGATAGAAACAGATTACATTTTCTGTTTATTATAAATTCACACTGAGTTAATAAATGCGTTTTCAATACATGTTATCTTTTGATGTAGGTGGATTTAGAGTGGAAGGTGGTGTTATTTCTTAGTGTTTCCCAAAAATGTTGAGCACAAAATCTAGATTAAGGGATAATATTTATGATGTATGGATTTACATGATTGAAACATTAAAATATAGAAAATCCATGAATTTCGTGATGGTTGGAGTTTCATGAAGGTGTAGAGCATCCTAAATTAATCTAGTGTAATGATGCTTTGAAGGTTCCAAACAGATTTTTGGTAAAAAATGGAAGAGGTTTGAAAGAAATACAGAATGTTACACGATTAAGAGAATCTTTTTGAATGGAAAATTCTACTACATATTCATGAAGATTAAGATCTTCACAAAAATGAGTGAAGAATTTCTTGAAATGTTCATGGTGAGATTAAAATCATCATTAAGGAGTAAATTTATATAAATAATTGGGAACTTATCATATGAGGCCTTAAGAATGTTTTGAAGAATGGTGAATCAATATGATTTCATAAAGGTCTTATAATAATGTAATTCTTTCATGAATTCAGAACTCTTCACGAATAAATTAATAATGAAAATAATAGTTATGAATTAATTAAATTTATGGGATTTTATAAAATTGTGCTTTTTGAAGGCGGAGAGTTTTGGGATTTTTTTTATTTTAATGAAATACTATATTTTAACAAATTCTTGGAAGTTCTTGAAAGTATACAGTTATATGAAAGATAAAATATCTTTTGAAAATTTGGTTTTATAAAGTATGGAGTTTCATCAAAAGTAACTACATGAATATAAGGTTTTACGCATATGTTTTCAGTGAATAGTGCATTCATGTGCATTAATTTTGTACTATGGGGATAAAAGACTCCGGTTCTTATCAGTTACAAAGACTATGTTCCCAATCTATTGATGTAACCTTCAAGTCGATAATCTAAGTATGATGTCACCCAATGTAGTGATAAAGGTTGAGTCGATAAAAGTGATCTATGGGAGGCAGTGTGATATAACCAAAATTATTATAAATGGAGAGTGTTGGGAATATATTGACCATATATGATCATTTGTAATCCACTATACATAGTGAAGCTTAGTGGATTCTGGTATGACTGATGTACTGTCTGAGTATTATCCTTAGATTATCCCTTAGTGGTTAACCAAGTAAAATTATTGTGTTGTTCTTCTGTTTATTTATCTAGGTGATTAATTATTTCATGAATCCATTAGATATGTTTAACATGTTCCTACCAAAATAGGTACAAGATACGTATCATTGAAAGAAAAATTTGAGACCTTGATTTATCCATCCCCTCTTAGAGTGTTTTTAAGACATACATATAACATAACCAGACACTGAAGGGGTCCATCTAATATATGGTGTTAATTATTGATCAAGACTTGACCATAAATGGATGTCATTAAACTAATGAATAAGGTTCTATTATATCCCTTTTCACCTCATTTATTTACTTTATCCATGGTTCCATAAATAATTTATGACTTGAGTATCTTTAAATAATTCATAAATACTTGTTATTAGAAACACATGGATGAATTAATGGTTACTCTATCATGGGGAAGAACCTCATATGACATTCTATAAAACCATACAAAATACAATGGGATTGAGTATAGGTGACCACATACCTCAACACAAAGCCAATAAGATTCCAAGAAAGCCTCAACTACTTTGATCAAGTCAACAAACTCTATTCACACTTTATGAAACTTCATGGAGTCCTATTTCATTCTCAAGTTTTCAAAATTATTTAATTATTACTAATTTAAGATTAATTAAATTAATATAAATAACATTCATCCAAATAAATAAATAACTCTTTATAAAAGACTTATTTCGTATCACCACTTACACAGTACCATGCCCAACCACCTATAGGTCTATAACACACGTCTTACCTAAATCCTGAGAAAGATATATGATACAAAAAAATAAAAAAAAATTAAATATAATTAAATTGTAAACTCTAGAAGAAATCAACCAAGTGACTTACCATATCTATAACATCTTACAATGGTGTTCAGCCACTTCTGATTCTATTGAATTAAATTCCCCCCATTCAATTCCATGGTATGAGGATAGATCAAACTAAATTAATCCAACAATCAATGAAGATATCATTGAGGGACATACGTTTAATAAAAACCCATCAAGTTTATAGATTTATATTTATGGAACATCCTCTATCTATATCGATCTAAGTCCCTATCATTATCCAATAACTCCACCAGGAACCAACAAAAATTTCATCCTAATCTTTAAATAGGATCAATCCAATGATCAAATAATGATTAATATGATTAGGATAAATAGGATTCGATTAGAATCAAAGAATAAAATAATACATAGGGCCAAAAAATAACAAGAATAATCATCCATGATGAAGGACAAAACGATCCACCACTGTATGAGGAAGAAAGTTGTTAGGAGTGATAAAAATGAAGGATATCACCTGTATTCACAAACATATCTCACCTAGATCTACCCCAAATCTGGTGAACTCAATAAAATAGGAAATAGATGTTTGTGGACAAATGTCCCACATAAACATTAGTAAGGTAGACAAGTCCCAAAGGGGGATCAGTGGTCAAAATAACCAAATCTTCTTTACTAAATCTTTTGAAGTCTCACCCCACTGGTGAGCTAGTCCTGGTCTACTAGATAGAATTTTTGGGTCTATCGGCTAACTGATGGGCCACTATCCACCCATTATAGGATCACCGGCTATTAGTGAGTACTTTTGGGTAGCACAGCTACTAATCACCCCATTAGTTAATTTGTGTTTATAGCAGTATCCACAGCTACTCTGGGTCTCCCCTACCAAACACCTGAGCCATGAATCATCCACCAAAAGATTTTCTCTATCCAAAAAACACATCATTAAGATATATATTCTTCAAGAATATTGTTTCCTCTCATAGTTATCTGGACAATATTTCCACCAGATTAAAATGAAAATTTCCTCTAAAAATAAAGACCTAAAAGAACATCAATCATTACAATTACTATAGGTGTTATTTAAATTATAAAATATTAATTTTAAAGAATAATTAAATAAATATTTCAAGTTCCTTAAATTAAAGAGATTATTTAAAATCCATTTTAAGGGAAATTAAATCTATACAATGACTTTTATTTAAAGGTATTAATTTGATTATTTCTGATATTTTTGGAATAAAATTATTCATTAATAAAGAGTAATTAAAGAAGATTATTGGAAGATATATATATAAATATAGATTTATCTAGACCAAAAACATTACTTTTTCAACTTTTCAATCACAATCAAAATTTTCTTTCTGCTATAATAATTTTTAAATGTTCGTTATATAGTAATTCATTGTTAACCGTGATCAATATGATTCATCTATTCAATATTTATTATTTACATCTAGTTTTATGGGTTATCCCTTGTATTTTATTTTCTTTTCTGCTATGGTATAATTTTTTTATGAATTTACTCACATAATAAATTTATTTACTTGTTATATGTCTATAAAAGATGTGTGTTTGAAATTGTTTTTGCCACTATGATAAAAGGAAGGTTTTTTGTTTGTTATGATTCCACTAAAAATGGATGTTTGTATATGATTTATGAATCCCCTTGAAAATTTAGGTTACATTAGTGAGTAGAAACCCCCTCTAGGAGATTTGGGATTTTAATTGTTATGGTCTATGTGTTAGATATAAAAACTCCCAAAATTATATTATATATTTTTCTACCAATTTTTTACTAATAGATTTGGGATTTTAATTGGTTTTATATTTCAAACTATAGTTTACCATCACCCTCTTGTAGCCATTGATATACTTTTTGAACCTAAGGATATGACCTTCCTCTTGAAAATTACCAAACCTAAGAAGTTCCTCATTCAACATGAATGTAAATCATAAAAAACATTTTCAACTTCAATAAAAACTCCTTGAACACACATTCATCATTTTCATCAAAGAAAATATTTCCAACATAGACCATAACGATTAGAGATTCCTCTTTTTCATTTATAATATATATATTATTATACACTCTTCCATTCATGATATTCAGTGATGCCAGTCATGTGTCTAACATGGAAGACCATGAACTTGGGTATTGTTTTAACACATATATATCCTTCATTATATGGAAATAAATATTTTATATTTTCAAAGAAATAATCCACTAGGTTTCTCAATGTACACATCCTCTTCTAAATTTTAATTTAGAAATACAAACTTGATATTCATTTGGAAAATCAGGTATCAACTTTTTTGTAATAGTAACAAAATTATCAATAGAATAAATCCTAGAAACTATTATAAAAATATCATAAAATTAAATTACATCCACAAAAGTGAGTATCTTTAACACAAAATCTTTTCCTTTTTTATCATCTCTTATCCTTTCTCATTTATCTGGTTATAGAATACCAAATTTTCTTAATATTATTCTTCCAATATGGAATCAATACAACCTCCCATGTATCCCACTTATTAATTTGATCAAACCCTTAATTCATAGAATTGATACACCCTTGATTCTAAAAAATTCTTTCATGTCTGTTGGTTCAACTTGATAAAACAATGAGTTCTCTGTTATTTTCTAACACAGCTTGAATCTCATACACCTAGATTTGATGCTCCAATCATAATGTTTACATATTGGATTTAATACCAATAGAGGGACCCAATATTAACCATTTATAATAACAATATCTATATCCAAAAATGATTCACATATACACCAAATACCTTTTATGTGTATAGATTTGGTGAATTTAGAAACATTCTTCACATAGAAAAAAACATGTCTTTAACAAAAAATGGGTATTTTCCTAGTAGAACTATATTTTCATTTTCCGTAATAATATTTAAAAATATCTCATAAATTTATTAAAACATGATACCATTTAATACATATCTTATATAATATTCTTCTTCATAACTTCAAGAATTCGAAATAAAAGAAATGGTCATCTTAGATTCTTAGTAAGGGTAATCATTGGATATATCAATTGATTATTTCATATAAGAATAATATATTAATAAGGGTATGACATAATTTAAAAAAAATCAAAAAATATACCCAATCATTCATTGATAAGAAATCATGATTGATGGAATAAAACATTATCATAATAAGATATGTAATTCATAAGTGTATAGAATCATTAATAATAAATAATGATCCATGAAAGTATATCATAATAAAATGTAATTTGTTTCATACAAATAAGTAAAGATAATAATTTCCTTAGTGAAGGGTCATTTCCAAGACTATCATAGTGTAAATAGTCTGATAGTAGATTAGGTTCATTTCATATTTCCATCAATTCCTTAGTCAATTCTAACTTCCAATAATGTCATAGTGCATGGAGTTTTATAGTAGATTGGTTTCAACCCTAATTATATCATTTTTTTAGTCTGGTTTCACTATTAAGAATATCATAGTGGATAGAGTCCCTTACGAAACTAGGTTAACACCCCATTCCAATTCATATTATACCATTAGATACCGATCTTTACCCAATTCATTTGTAGGATATATAACTCCTTTCCCAACCATCACATAATGAAAATCATACATAGGTGTTCCAAATGACAATAATAAAAATAATTATTACATAATAGTATAACCCATTAAAAAATGGGTTTCATAAATATTTATTAATTATAAAATCATGTGATATCCATAGAAAAGAATTGGATGGTATCATAAAGATAAGAATTATTTTATAATAAATTAATTAAAGAGTGGAAAAAGAAATTGGTTTCATAAATATTTCATCATCACATTTTAATAAGAATTAAAAATATGTAACATGGATGATATGATTAGATCATATCCTTATTAAATCATCAGAAACATTAAATTATGTTGACATAGATGAAAAAATACTTTAAGAGAACATTCAATCCATTCAATTAAAACAAGAGAAAATATCATTTTCTGTTGATAAAATTTTAAATAAAAACTCATAGAATATTATCTAAATAACCATGTAATATTTTATATAATGATTTGATGAAAATAATGGTCATGTTTTTGGGGAAAGACATTTACATTGTATACATTAAAAGAAATTATTATATTAATGCCTCTGTAAAAAGTCAACAATGACTTTTTCAGGAATAGTTTTATAAAATGTTCCTTCTAAAATGATGTAAAAATTTATAAGTTAGTGAAAATATATTTTTAATAATTTTCAATTATAGGTTAAAATTTCCATGAAACACTTAAGAGATCATGGATATGGAATTCAAGGATTCCTAGCCAAAAATGAAGAAATAAGGCCACTATTTATTAAAAAAATTCTCAATAATTTTAATTATCAAAGAGTGTAAAATGTAATAAAAACATGAAAACCAAAATTTTAATCATATTAGAATAAAATATATTAGGTTTAAAAAATAATAATCATGTAATTTACCTCTATTTAAATTTAATGCAGACAATCCCAAAAAGAAATGAGATTTTTATATAAACCCTTTCCACATTGGTATCATTTAAATCATAACCCCTTAATGAAAATACCTTATAAATATAAAATAATTTTAAAATAAATATATTCCAGGTGAAAAATATCAAAGTCGAAATATAAAAACCTTATAAGAACAAATATGTTCATAACATGAAACATGTTTCAAGAAAACAATATGGATATGAAGAACACTTATAAATTTAAAATTATCTAAATCTAAACCTCATACAAGAGAGAAACATAGTTAAATTTTAAACCACCATAAATTTCATTAAAATCATAATAATGTAAATCTATTCATATTATATACATCACATAAAAAACAAGTGGGTAATATGGCATATGTTTCATGGAAATAAATGTTAGATGAGAAACTCTTACCATCGTCCTTGAATTTATTCATACACATTCGTAACATGTTATGTAATTAATTTATATTTATAATATTTTTATTTAAAAATCATTATTTTAGGAAGAAATATAATTCAACTATCTTTTCTAATTATTCCATTATTTATTATTCCTCCTTCAAATCTCATTTCGGGTGTTCACTGTTCTATTTTTCATACATATTTTAGTTCAGAAGATCTATTCCATAAAACATTTTCACGGTTTGATGATACATAGAATCTTACTGCTATAATTATTATATTTATTCCTTATATACACTTTATAACCATTCATATTTTTTTAATGAAAATTGAATTACATAACTTTTTGGATATGATAGTCATTATGTACACATCAGTACGATTATTATTTTTCAAAGAATACAAATAAATAAAGGTAAATAATAATATATATTTATGTAATTACAATAATATAATATATATCATATATATAAATTAAATCTATCCTTATTACCATATGTGTTATGGGTAAATGAAGAATGAATCGCACCGCTTCTTGGTGGTGGTCATCGAAACGTAGGCACATGTGCCATTATCATCTTCCAATAGTTGGGACGGTCAAAAGGAAAGAATGTTTTTTCTTTAATGAATAATAACAATATCATAAAAATAATATATAATCACTAAATACATATATATAAAATCCATGATAGGTAGTGATAATAAATAAAATATATCGGTTGTTGAAATGGTAATTAGTATGTATACACGACAACATTTTCATTTTCCATTTAAAAGGATGATAAATAGATAATGGTCACTATGTTAACATAATAAAATAGTAGTATTTTTTAACTTTTTTACTATTTTAATATGGTTAAATAGTATTTGGATGAGTTTGAAGAAGAAATGAACATAAAAATATTTGGGGAAGATGATTACCAATCCTTTGAGAAACATCTATTAGATATATTTTTAAGGATATTTAGTTTGGTCTTTAAAAAATAATAAAAACCTCTAGAATGTTTATTGTAAATTTTATAAGAAATTTCATCTAGTTTTGGTAAATTGACGTGGCTCAAAAAAATTGAATAAGATAGGATAAGAGGTTCCATTTTATATGTCAGGGGAGCGAGACACTTGTAATTATTCTAAACATTAAAATAATGTATAGTTACAATCATGGAAAAGTGGCTAAGAATTGTCTCAATTTATATGGTGTTGTCATTTATAGTTTAAATACATTCAAAAAATAGGATTTATATAAGTTTTTAGGATATTTTAACACTTACCTCTATACTTACACCCCTTGTTAAGCCTTTTTAACTCTTATCGAGGTAACAATATACATAAACTTTAAAGGTCAATAATGCCTTTTTAAAATTGTTAATTTGATCATAAAATTTTAATTTTTTAAATTAATTACCATTTCTAATTAATTTTATATATTACAACATTTTTATGATTTTTCAAACAAATAGTTATATATTTTTTACTATAAAATATCCTTAATGTCGTTTTTTAGATAGTTCACATAATTTTAATTGAAAATTAGAAATATTAACATGGGTTTTGAATTTGAATATTGAGAAAATTAATTAAGATAAATTTTTATACAAAAAAACATTTAAAAAATTTAACTAATCTAAAAAAACGTCAAATTTAAAATTTTAATCCTATTTAATTTAATTTTTTACCCTCTTGTACAAGCATTGCATCAGAAATGAATTAGTGAATTAGGTAATTTTACCATTAACAAAAATAAAAAATAATTTAATACAATAAAAAATTTATTATTATTAAAAATATTCGTTTTCACTATTCATAAAATATATTTATTCTTATGAAAAAACATTATATATACTGGAAAAAAGAGGGTGACAATTTGTACATATTGTTTATTTAAAAAAATATAAAGGTCGATATCAAAGGAAAATAGAGAAAAACAATATTTTAGACTATATAATGAGGTTGTTGAGATTAAGTCATAAAATAAATCAAATTTTAGTTTTTGATATTCTTTGAGACCTTATCACATAGATTTGACCTGAATTTTCCCATTTTACTCTTTTCACAGGTGATAAACTTTTACCATGGTTACTATTCATTACAACCAAGTATTAAATAGACCTCATTAAAAAATTTTAAAATATTGATTCCAAATATTAAACACATTCTCTATTATTCTATCTTCAGAATTGGTAAAATTTTATTTTTCTATAATTTTGAAAAACACAAAAAAAGTCCATTTTTATGAAAAAAATGCCTATTTTTAGCATAAGAAATGATTTATTACCAAAATCATATAAAAATTTTATTCTCCTTGAATTAATTAAATTTTTATAGATATAAAGATACTTTTATTAATTTCAAACAAAATCAAAACATAAATGAACATTATAAAAACATGATTAGAATATAATCACTGAAATTAGTATTTAATTTAATAAAATCATCACTTAGATTTCCAAAACATCAAATATATATTAATAAGTTCAAAATTAAATTTTTAAATAATTTATATTACTTATTAAATATATATATATATATATATTCAATAAAAATTTTAATAAACATTCAATTCATTTTTATCTCATGATAATGTCATAAATTTGAAATTATTATTAAAATTGATATTTTTTATTATTCACCAAATAATAAAATATTTATAAAAATTACAAAAAAATAATCTAAGATAATATTGGTATGATTAATCTAAAATGTAGTATCATTTAATAAAATTAACCTTCATAAATTCATGATTTGAACATTTAAAATAGAAATATATAATATAAGTAAACCTCGATTTTATAGAAAAATGTCCTTTTTAAACATTAACTATTCTTAAAAATATGTGATTTAATTATTATAATTAAATTTTTTACAAATATTCCCTAATAAAAAATAAATAAATTTAAATAAGAAAAAAATCAATATATATTTTCTAATTTAGTTACTCATATTAATACATTCGAAACAAATGGTTGGGTTATAATAGTTATATTTAAATAATAATATTTTCATATTATATCGCAGTTAGTTTATTTATGGTGTTTAATTTGGTACACACTATCAAAAATAATATTAATTTAAAAAAATACATTCTAATATCTAGGGTGTTACATTATACTACCCTATAAGAAATTTTATCCACACAATTTTATCTCATATCATATATAAAGGGTTTAATACATTTTTATAATCAATTATAAAGAGTATAAAAAATATAAATAATTATAAAGAAATATATTTTAATAATAATGAATTAAATTGAATTTTGAAATTGAATTTATCGTCAATGATAAAACACAGAAAATTATTATTTCTTAAATATTTCTTAAACTAGTTATTTACTATTATGAGCCTCATACATTTGAATGAGTTCAAAAATGTTTTTCTTTATAGTTGAGAAATATTTCCAATATAGGACATGATATATTTATCTTCTTCTTTCTTGAGTTTGAGGATTTATTTTACCATATATATATATATATATAATTTTTTAGAATATTGATACATTATTTCATCCAATAATATCATCATTTGGTTGTGTTTTAAGAATTTTTACACCTCTACTTCATGTAATAAGATAAATTCCCATAATTAAACTAGCATGCCTTGAGCTATAAAAATATCATTTAAGTATATGAAGATTAAAAAAATAATTAAAAATTATTCCTCTTGTTTCAACCCATTAACCAAAACAAAACATGGCCATCACGTGTTAATATAATATTCAATATCCATAAAATTTTAAACATCAATATCTAAAACCTAAAAAATAATACTCATAGTTAAAATTTAATCATCCTCTAAATAATTAACCTAAAAACCCTTCCAAAATACACTTAACCCAATTCAAATACAAAAATATGAAATATTTGATGAGATATTAAACTAAGATCAACTTAATATTTATCCTTAATTAACATTAATCACTCATAAATTCACATACTAAAAATATATATATCCTACTTATATATTCTATAAATTATACTAATAATTACCAAAAATAACCTGAACCACCATAAAACCAAAAAAACACATATGATTCTATAAGTTAACTCTATATTTATTCCTGAACTAAAATTTCATCCAAGAAAATAATATTTTTTCCATAATCATATAAAATTCCTGAAATAGTGAACTTCATCTACAGTAACTTTAATCTCTTAGTCACTAGATAAATTATAAATATCATGGTTATCTTAACATATATATATCCAAAATATGATAACCCTTCATTACCAGTAACCATAATTTCCTTATCATAAAAGAACATTTTTTGTTTAAATGTTATGTGGTCCTTTATAATTATGTCCCCAATAAAATTCTTCTTGAATAATATCAAACTAAATCAAATGTTAAACATGTGGAATACATATACCAAATTCATCTATTATTCTTCCAAATATGTATTTATTAACCTTTAAATCAATCCACATAAAACATTAAAAGGATATATATGCTTTAAACATATGATCATACATAAACATATCAAACCATTACGTTATCCTTAAAACATAAATTATCCTCATATAAAAACTTTTTAAACTAAAAATTAATCTATAGAATCATATTACACCAACTATGATAGTCTGAAACTCATACACCTAGATCTAATGTTGAAAAAAAAATAATCTCTACATACTGTATTTCATACAAATTAAAAGACCCAACTTTATCCTTCCATAATAATAATATGAATAGAAAATATTTAGTTACATACAAACCCATGAAATATTATATTTATAGATTTATATAATTAAGAAAACTTTTTTGTGTAACAAACCCCATGTTTTTTCATCAAATGATATGTTTCTGCAGTATAATTAGATTTTATTATTCCCTAAGAAGACTCCAACTTAACCCAAAAAATTATCCACACATGAAACCCTTTTAAATATATCTTACAAAACATCCATCATCATAATCCTAGGAATTAGAAACATATGAAAGAGTGAGCTCATATACTCAGTAAGGGTAAAAATGAGAGATATCATCCAAAGATCATACTTAATCATATGAAAAGAATAAGGGTATGAGATAATGATTCTAACATAATAAATTCATATATGTAACGAACCAACCCAGGTTACCCTCAAACCCGGCATCTGACCCAATCCTTCACATACTTATAGGGCATTCTCAATCCCTATGTGCAGGAGACAAAAACCTGGGAATCGATCTATAAAAATGAGGTAATGATTTAGTGTTATCTAAACAATCGCAAGGCATACATATATATAGCAAAGAAGAAAAAGTGGGATACTAACAAATATATATGCCATAACTGTAGTAAATATAGTGGAAATATGAAATCTAGAATAGTATCTAAAACTTCAGAATACATGTCCAACTTCAAGAGACTAGAAAAAATAGCTACTCCAAGCGATAGCATGGACAAAACCCCCAATCTCACCACCAACTACCCATCCTAGCTGACACGAACCTCACTGCCTCACTATAGTGCCTTGCCTTTCCCTAAACATGAAGAAAAATAACTGTCAATGAACAACCAAAGAGGTATGTAGGGTGTGGGTTAATAGGGTCTGTAGGATCCCACCCATATTTTCTTTTACCACTGTTTGTATAAAAATCCACATATGCTCATTTTAAATAAAAACATGGCTTGATAAACAGTAAATCAATTTTTTATAAAACATGGAAAACATTTACCTTTTTCATAAGTTCTAAACCAATGTAGGTATATCAATTTCATATTATATTTTCTTTATTATTTTTTAAAATATAATACTTGCATATCAAGGCTAAATTAGAGATCCAAGTAGTACAAAACATAAGAATAGTTATCACAAAAGCAAATAATACTACAGGTCTAGGCTACAGACTAATTGTACCACAATAATAAGGTAAAAAAACTAATCCTAGAATACAGTCCAAGGAATGAGAGGAATTTCCCATGAGTAAACCCCCCCAAATTGTGAATATTTTTACCCTATAAAAATGGGCCTCCTAAATAGAGGAAATCCCCAACACAAACCTCCTTGATAATGACAAAAAATGGGTGATGGCCTCAAGATAAACCTTCCACCTATGTACCCAAGGTAACCTATGCGATCAATTTCTCCTACCAATTTCAATTATTTTAAACCCATTCAAAACCATTTCAAAATCCATTTATCAAAAACCATGGAAAAACAATTTCTATTTTAAAACCCTTTTTTAACACCCAAAAACAATTATCCTAATTTAATAAATTCGTTTATAAAGAAAAATAAGATGTTTTATTATCATAGGATAGAGATGTAAACACAAACCTCAATGCCTAGGTTCCACATTCTCGTAATATAATCCTTGAATAATGAAATCCAAAGAAGATAATGAATTCCTTATATTCAAACCCAAGAAACATTGCATTGATTCAAATCTAAACACAAGAGGTTAACAAAAGAGAGGAAACCCACATAACTCGAAGATGAACAGTCGTTGCACCAGGACTAGTGAAGGAAAAGGCCTCTGGAATGAGATCTCATAGCCTTTCTAAAAGAAACTAATGAGAAGCATCCAATAGAGATCAATGGATCTGATTCCACAAAGTTAGGGTGTTATTGCGATCAAACACAATGAATAACTAGAATAAATAATTACCCTAAGAGATGCACCAAATATGAAAAAAAGTTCTAAATATTGTTGGATTGATTTTAAAGGAGTGGAATCTCTGAAAATATTTTAGGAAGAGTCTAGGGATGAGAGAAATAGAGTTTGAAAGGAAAGGACTGAGAAAGACAACCGAATGTGTAAATTAAACATGGATGTGGGCCGAGTCATGATGTATACCCAAGGATCGTGATGTGTAGTCCATGTTGAATATGGTAAGCCAAAAAACCCATCTCTTAAGGTTAAAAACTGACATTTTTTCCATAACATCGTGTAATCCCCAATCACGACATGTACTGTTTCATAACAAGATCTCCCCATTCACAACATGTATCCAAAAACCAGTACGTGACATGAACATCAGGTAATCAGCATGTACCTACTCTTCATCCAGGAAAAAAATATAGAAAACTAATTCTGATGAATTTGATTCAAAATGGAACTCAGATAAATTTAAAAACATAACCTATCAAGGTAATGGTATGTTACACTCCCACCCATAAAGACTTTTTTTCCTCTAGAAGTCAGATGGAAGATGTCATCCCTTAAAACTGATGAGCCACTACTACCTCATCAACAACTCTCATTCCGATGTCTTGTGAGAATCTAATCCCTGTTTTCATGAAGCAATATCCAACAGAATCAATTTCCCACACAATAATTTCACTTGAGAGTCAATGATATCAATTGGTTTCTACAAAACAAAATCATCTAGATCTAACTCAATTTCATCCCAACTCAGAATGTGATCATGATCAGGGTGATTCTTCCTTTGTTATGATTTATGGAAAATATCATGAATACCAATCAATGAAACTTGATGTGATAACCAATAATAAACCTTTTTGATTCATTTAATGATCTCAAATAATGGAACATTTCTTGAAGCCTACTTTCCTCGTTTTCCAAATCAATGGTTACCCAAATGAGATGAATCTTTCTAGAAAACCCACTCACCATTGGATAAATCCAAAGTATGTTGTGTCTGATATGCATATGATTTATGAAAACTCTAGGCTCTAACCAGATGACATCATACATCCTGAATCGTTATGAACATCTCCTGAACCAAACTTGGTCCAAATAAAGCTACTTTTCCCACCACTTCCCAATAAAGATTTGATCTTCATGGGTGACCATACATCACCTCAAAGGGATCCATTATTATTG
Source organism: Viscum album (assembly GCA_963277665.1). Taxonomy (NCBI): domain Eukaryota; kingdom Viridiplantae; phylum Streptophyta; class Magnoliopsida; order Santalales; family Viscaceae; genus Viscum; species Viscum album. The sequence goes on along the minus strand of OY728133.1, from coordinate 70,625,139 downwards.
AAAACTGTTAACTTTTGCTATAAATGAACTCATCCAGCCTCATATGGTTGTCCCATGATACAAATAAATCCAAGATACATGCACGAAGTATATCCTCTAGGATCTAAATCACATTCTTTGTCTGACCATCTATCTATGGACGGTAAGTTTTGCTCAACATGATTTGAGTTACCATTTCTTATTTAATACTCCTATCTAAACACAATGTAATCCTATGATCTCTATTAGACACAATAGCAGAAATACTCCCTTACATCCTCAAAATATTTTACACATACATATTATCCATATCTTTGACTTTAGTGGTGTCTTTGATCAGAAATAAATGAGCATACATATTCAACTGATCAACAACCTCCAGGTAAATTTTTTCCCTCAGGGTTCCCTTGGTAATCCAACAAAAATACCATAGATACCTCATCCCAATTATAAATTGGTATTGAAATAGACTACAGAAAACCTGAGGGTTACGAATGTTATGCCTTTATCCATTGGTAGGTGTATCAAAGGGACACATAATCTACAATGTCATGCTTCATACCTAGCCACCAGAATCTTCTTCTCATGTCATAATACTTCTTCATAGCACCTGGATGAATGTCTCATTAATTGATATGATAATAAATCAAATCTAAACTTCTAACAGGTTTTGGGATGAAAACTTGATTCCCAATGTGAAGTATTCCATCTGAAGAAAGAGACCAACATGAAATGGTATCCCGACCACAATGACCTTCTCGAGTCTTCTAAAACACACAATCTTACTTCTTACTTTGAAAAATAGACTCCATGAGAGATGATGGTAACTGAGCACTAGCCAGAACCATTATAGAAACAACCTCCTCAGCATCTAAGTGAAATTGAGTAAAAATTCCAATAATATTCCACTCCTCCTTCAATTCTGAAACAACCTATGCTGGTAGCTTCCTGCTAAAAGAATTTGCAACACCATTCCCTTTTTCAAGGGTGTAGGTGATGTTGATGAAAAATGTCTAAATTTATTCTATCCATCGTCTCTTTCGGAGATTCATGTCTTTCATAGAGAAGATATATCTTAGACTCTTATGATTTGGGAAGATCATGAACTTCTCCCCAATGAGATTGTGCCTCCAATATTTAAGTTCATACATAACCACAGTAAGATCAAAGTCATGAGTGTGGTAGTTCTTATCATGCAGTCAGAGATGACAAGATCTATAAGCTACCACATGATCATCATGTATCATCACGCATCATAAACTAGCACAAGATTAATTACAATACAACATGTACCCAATATCGGGCTCAGGTAAGATCAAAATAGAAGCTGATTTTATATGTATCTTCAGTTCATTGATATAATACTAACACTTTGCATCCCATGTATATTTCACCACATTTCTGGATATAGTAGTCAAAGGTGATACCAACTGAGATAAATCCTTAAATAATCATTGGTAGTACATATCAAGAGCAAGGATTGTTTTAATTTAAAATATGTTAGGTGGTTCCTTCCAATAAATAACAACCTTTACCTTATTTGGATCAACTAATTATCCCTGTTTAGAAATTTTGTGCCCCAATAACTTCACTTCTAGAATCCTGAAACTAAATTTTGAAATCTTTCCATAAAATAGTTATTCCTAATAATTCCCAGAGCAAAACGCATATGGTTCTCATTCCCACCCTTATATTTTAAATAAACTTGAACATCATCCACAAAAACTACCAAAAATTTTGAATATATTTATGGAATATCTGATTCATCAAAGCCATAAAAACTGTAGGAGAATTAGTCAAACCTAAAGGAATCACAAGATATTAATAATGGAAAAACCTTCTCTTGAAGGCCGACTTCGATATATCAGACTCTCAAACCATGAGATAATGATAACCCAATCAAATATCAATCTTTGTGGACCAATTTTCCCTATTTAACTAATCAAAAAAATCATCCATAAGTGGAAAAGTATATTTGTTCTTAAATTCTACCTAGTTCAAATTTTTATAGTCAACACATAACTAACTTGGACCATATTATTTCATGGAAAGGAGCACAGGGGATTCCCAATGTGAATCACTAGTAAGAATGATCCTCATTTCCAAAAGTTCATCCAATTGAATTTTGAGATCCTTTAGCTCAGCTGGTGCCATGCGGTAAAAAGGAATCGATATTAGTTGTGTTCCCACCACCAAATCAAACGTAAACTTTACCTCTCTCTCTGTAGAAAGACTAGAGAATACATCTAGGGAAATATAAAAGATATAAAAAAACAATAAGTTCATTAATAGAGGAAACTTTATCAAGCTCAAATGAAATTACAACCATGATACTCTTGAGCTCAAGGCGGGAAGTTCATTCAATGCCAGACCTCGAGTCCCACTCTCCCAGAATCACATGAGAGCTCTCATCAGTAGAAAGAAACAAAACACACTAATGATAACAATAAACCTTATCTCGATGAGAGACAAGAAAATATATATTATTGATGATGTCAAATAGATCTATATCAATAAAAATAAAATTCCATATTGACTCTGTATTGGCTATTGTTAATGAACAATGACATTAAACCCCATACTCTTTCCTCTTGCCAAGAGGTGTTGATATCTCCATTTTAAAGGAAATAAGTTCCATTGGATGTTTAAGATAATAAAACAAGAATGAATGTTTAAATAATTGGGAGGAACTAGTATAAAAAAATTCTATTGAAGATTCAATAAGAAGAATACCTCTCAATGTTTCCAGACCTACATCAACTACCATTGGATACTCATCTACTGTGTGTAAATTCTTCACTCTTGAGTCTTGTGGATAGAGCCATGTACTCTATGAATATTCTAATTGCACATTATTAGCCTTTAGTGCTGATGAACCATGACCATAACATGTCATATTCATAGAATGACAGAAACGCTGCTAGTAACCAATACGTCTACAGGTATTTCATGTCTTTGTGGGTATGGGACAAGAATGAATACAGTTCCCTCATTTTTTTAACTGATAAAAATTCAGTGGAACATGGCCAACTATAATTGATGGTGAAGAGGAGTCTTACTACTAAGACCCACCTCCACCACCCCTCTGATGATATTTCTACTTCCTCTTCTTCCCATTTGCGCCACTGATGCTATCACCAGTTGGAAGTGAAGAGGTGGTAACACCAACATTTTCTGAAATATTCATTTCATTCATCATTTCTTTGTCCAGTGTCACTACATAGGTATAAATATTCAAATTAAAACATGTGATTTTATATATAGTTTTAGACCCTATATGTATTATTGAGCCTTTAAGTTTTCATTATTTACTGTATCCAAATAAAAACACACATGCTCAATAAACAGGTTGGTGCATGCTGACACCTAACGCTCTCCATGCTGCAACAATAGAAACTCAAGATACATTTCTTGAATTAGAGACTCTATAAAAACTCATGGGATAACAGGGTTTTACTGCCCTTCTATTCTAAGCCTAGCTGTTTGTCTACATGGACCATAGAGTCCCACCAAATCTTGACAGATCCCTTGAGTGTTAACTCTACACATTTTACCCTGATATCCTCAGGAGTCTCTAGGAATTCAATTATTTGATCAATATTTTCCAACCCTTACTCCTCCCCCTGAGGTTCATTTGTTCCCTTAAAAAATGGTAGTTTCTCAGGGGAGAACCCTCATGATTGAACTCACTCTCTTCTATCACCTAGATGTACCTCAACCACTACGTTCTGAACTCATGGGAAATCATAATCATCATCACAGACTTCCTGGACAATAGTATCTAAGAGATTATGACCCATATGTGGATTTCCATGAGGAGAATAAGAAGAAGCTTCATGAGGAACCTATGGGCGATGTCTCCGAGGCATACTACTGCACACCAAAACATCCGAAAGATCATAAAATATACAAAATCCAAGTTCATATTAAAAACCCCATAAGAATAAACTAAGATTTTTTTTAAAAACCATAACTAGAGACATGTATCCTGAAATCCCATGGTAAATTTTGTATCATTATGACAAGATAGTGCAATGAATTCATCGCAACGTACCTCTCATTTCTTGAAAATAATATCTCCTATCTAATAGATTTCCTAAGAAAGGGATTGCTGAGGATAGACCTCCTATGATATCAAACTCTAACGAACTGGCTTGGGTTAACCTTTATCCCGGCACTCGACCCAATCCATCACATACCCGAAGAGAATTCCCATACCCCACTAGCTGAAAAAAATCACTTAGGCATCGAACTACAATACCAAGGGAATGATTTCACCCATCCCGAAAAACCACATAGCATACATATATGTAGAAATGAAGAAACAATGGAATACTAAAACATATATATGTCATAACTGTAAGAAAGAAAATGGAAATAGAACAACTAAAATATATCAAAAACTCTAATAGATAATTCCAACTTCAAGGAACTATAACCAACTAATACTCCAAGTTATGACTTGGAAAATTCCCCACCATATCACCAACAACTACCCATCATAGATAATATGAATACCATCTTATCACTTGGGTGCCCTGCCTTTCCCTACACAAGAAGACAAACAGTGATCTATAAACCACCAAAGAGGTGCATAGAGTGTGATATAATAGTCTCAGTAGGCTCCCACCCATGTGTTCCATAACCAGTCTCTGTATAAAAATCCAAGTATGCTCATTTCAGATAAAATCAAGGCATATTAAGAAGTAAATCATTTTTATGGAAAACATGGAAAACATTTTCCTTTTTCCATAGTTCTAAACCAAAGCAGGTATATCAGTTTCACAACATATATTCTATATTATTTTTCATAAGAATAAACTTTCATATAAAGGCTAACTCAGAAATCCCTATAGTATAAAACAGAAGCACAAGTATCACAACAGTAAGGAATAATATAGTTCTAGGCCACAAACTACCTGTACCACAATAATAATGTTCACAAAAACTGATCCTATAACATAGGCCTAGGATCATAGGAATACTCCATGAGTAAACCCCCCAAAATTTTAATATTCGTCCTGTAGAATAATGATCCTATGAGAGATAGGAATTACCCAAGACAAACCTTCATGATAATAAAAAAACAATGGATGATAGAATCAAGATAAACCTTCTACCTAATTACCCAAGGTAACCCATGTGCTCAATTTGAAAAACCAATTTCAATGATTTGAAAACCATTAAAAACCATTTCACTATACATTTATCAAAAACCAGTGGAAAACCATTTCTCTTTAAAAAAATTCAATACTCACAAACAACCATGCTGATTTAAAATTTTGTTTTTAAAGAAAAAAATGACTTATTATCATAGGCTAGATACAGAACCACTTACCCCAATGCTCAGTTCACAAATGACAATAATGAAATCCACTAATAAAAAAATCATATAAAGACAATGACAGACCTAGATTCAAACCCAGAAATCATATGATGGATTTAAATGTACACATAATAGGTTAGAAGAAGAGAGGAAACCCACATACCTTGAAGAATAATGCACACCGCATCACGAGAAATGAAGGGAAAGGCCTTTGGAACAAGATCTCACAATGGATCTAGAAGAAACCAAGAAGAATCATCAAAATAGATGAACGAATCTAGTACCGAAAAAACTAGGTTTCCATCGTGATCAAATGCAAAAAATAACCAAAAAGAACAATGGCTTAGAGATACTCACCACATAAGAAACAAATATCCAAAGCCAATCGGATTGATCCGTGTGGAGGGGAGCTTCTAAAAATCACCTAGGAGGAGTCTTGGTCTGAGAGCAATAGATTCTAGAAAGAAAGGACCGAGAAAAACTATCGAACACATTACTTAAAACTATATGTCATCTAGGTCACAATGTGTACCCAAGGGTCACTACGTGTAGTCCATGCTGGATATGTTATGCTGAAAAACCCTTCACCTTGGGTTAAAAACTGACATTTTTTCCTGTCACACCATGTATGCCCCTGTCACAACATGTACCCTTTCACATCATGATCTCCACCTTCATGACATGTATCCAGCAACCAATACATGGCATGTACCTTAGGTACACAACTTGTACATTCTCTACAGCCTGTAGAAAATGCAAAAAAACACTTATAAAGATTTTTAACCAAAAGGGAACTTAGGTAAAGGTAAAAACATACCTGATCAAGGTGATAGGATGTTACAATACCTAATCAGTCAAATATCAGAAATCATGAGTCACGATATAAATATTTTTTATAAAAATATATGTGAGACATAAGAGTGTGGGATTATCAATAATCATTCATGATCCTTGATCACATGTCATATGTATAAAAAATCAGATTTATAGTATACACACAGTAATAGAAAATCATTTCCTTTTTAAAGGATCATTTCCAAGACTATTATAGTGGACAATGCCCCATATTGGATTTGGTTCACTTTAAATTCTAATCATTTCCTCATTCAATGCTCACTTTCAAGACTATCATAGTGAATAGAGTCCCATAGTGGATTGGGTTTACTCCTCATTCCATTATTTCCTTAGCCATTGCTCAAATCCATGACTATTATAGAGGAATGTGTCCCTTGATGAACATGTTTCACTTATAATTTTTGATAATATAATCTCATGAGATATTAACAATTACCTAAGGAATTAGAGGGATATATATTTATAGTCCCACTCATCACAAAAGGAAAACCATATATAAGTATGTCATAAGATCATAAAAACATTCATCATTTAATGATTTCATAACACATGAAAAATTAATGGGTGGGGTAAATATTAAATCATCACATAATAACAATCCATATTGACATAGACAGATAATGGTATCATAAAAAATCATTATTTCATCATAGCTTAATTGACCAGTGGAAAAATAAATGAGTTTCATTGTGATTTCAATATCACATATCAATAATACATCCATAGAAATAGCATGGATAATATGGTTTTATTAAATCCATAGAAAATAATATGAATCATTTATAAATGTAGACATAGATTAAAAATACCTTTAAAAGAACATTGAAGACTTTATTTGAAAACATGAGAAAAATATCTTATTCTTTTGATAAAATTTTAAATAAAAGTTCCCAAAATATTTAGAAAATGATTTGATATGAAAATAAAAAATTAAATGTGTAAATGATTCTTAAAAAAATGAACTATCAAGTTGGTAGGAAAAGTCATTCATGTCATATAAGTTAAAATGGAACATTATTTTTAGAGTATTGTAAAAAAAATACTTATTCTTGAAAAATTAAAAAATATTAATTCTAAACAACTATAAAAAATTAAATTTAAGACCCTGGTATTTTTTAATGTATTTAATTTTAAATAAATGAAATTTTTGATATCATGTATTTTCACGACCCATCCTCAGAGCCCGTGTCGTGACTACCCCAAGCCCACCTTCCATAGGCCAGGGGTTGGAGACTAGCACCAAAGGCGAATCCCTGATAAAAAGGGAAGGCATTACCTTTAAACCTGTATTATACACTGTCTGAAAAGAAGTAGTAGAAAAAACAAGTACTAATTTAGAAAAGAAAGGTGTGCTGAATGTATGGGGGCCAGTATACAAACCCAACTAAACAACAAGTACAAGTACAAGTAAAAAAGGGGATAAATCTCATGGATCATCCACCTGGGAATCCTACCTGAAGGGTAGGTATAGATATCGAAAAACTCATCCCTGATGTACATCTCGTCTAGTCCATCTCCGAGTAGCCTCTCATCTGTCACCCTTAGCCTCGATCACTGGTGAATGTCGTATGTAAAAGACACAACAAGGTGTGGAAGAAGCCCGTGCAGGGGTGAGTATAACAATACTCAGTAGGGGACCCTGAGACCCTCAAAGGTCTCCCAGAATCCACTAAGGATAATCCACAGTAGTAAGATACAATCACAAAGTATCAACCATATTTACGCAGGTGTATACTCATACATACACCTAAGTTACCAATCAGAAACCGGCTCCAACTCTTGAGCCCAACCACATTCCGTTCCACAAGTGTAGAAACACTCCACAAAGAAAGTACAACACAAGGTTTATCCCATAGGTATAGATCACAGAAGAAAGCCACGTGGGCTTCACCACAACACATCCATGAAGAAGCATCCACAAAGAAACATCCACGAAGAAACATCCACCCTTACTTAGGTATATGCCCATACATATACCTAAGTTTTCAAGATTACACATCTCATACATGAGGTAAACACGAAGGTAATGACTCAGATCACACCAGGTATACCCAAATTAAAGAGAATAAGAGATGATTAGTTGTAGCCACTGAATCATCTTTCACTGTCAAATGACAGATATCCATAGAAACCTAAAACAGCAGTCTATCAAAGCTGTTGAACTAACATGGAATCTAGGTACAAAAGTCATCTATGTGGAACCCATGGAGGATCCAGGTCTAGTCTCATCGTTGTCGAACCCACATAGGATCTAGGTCTAGTCTCATCTCTGTCAAACCCAGAGAGGATCCAAGTCCAGTCTCGTCACTGTCGAACCCACAGAGGATCCAGGTCCAGTCTCGTCACTGTCGAACCCATGGAGGATCCAGGTCCAGTCTCCTCACTATCGAACCCACGGAAGATCCAGGTCCAGTCTTGTCAATGTCGAACCTAGGGAGGATCTAGGTCCAGTCTCATCACTGTCAAACCCACGGAGGATCTAGGTCCAGTCTCATCACTGTTGAACCCACCTAGGATCTAGGTCTAGTCTCGTACACAGCACACTCGATTCTGGGAGGGTCCGCTCCTCGAGCCAAGTATCAATACATCAACTACCACGTAGTCTTGAGTTGATGTATCCCATAGTTTTGTCTCAAAATAATGAACCCAACGCGATAGATGGTGCATCAATTGGACTCACGGTCTGGGAGTTATGGGCATTTCCCTTCTAGGGGCCCCGTTGGTTTTTTGGTTCAAATCAACCCGTCCATACCCCAACTGCATCCAAACCACAATTGGGATATTCCAAAAGAACCGTCTCACTCCAATCCTTCCATCGCCGAAGGAGGTTCGTCAATCGGACACCTGTATCCCAAGGAAGGGGAGAAAAGGTGTAAACTGGCGAAACGGGTCTGGGTCCGGCCCGACCCAGTCGGACCGACCCGGTCCCTTGATCTGACCCAGTCCAAGAAAATGGTATGAGTTGAGGGGACGACCCGACCAGATGGGCGGCCTGGCCCGAGGGCAGCCCGGCCCGAGGCGGCCCAACCCAAGGCGGCCTAGACCGAGGAGTCCCGGCCAAAGGCCACCCGACCTAAGGTGGCCTTGCTGAGGGTAGACCGGCTGGGGGAAGCCCGACCAGCGGGCTGGCCCTCTTGGCCGGCGACTGGCGGTGGCCCCACGTGGTCAGCTTGTCACGCCCGGGGGGGGGGGGGGGGGGGGGTTACACCCCCTGCCATCCGAAACGGTCGGCGCATGGCACGCTGTCCTGGTAACCATGGGACCTAAAGGGTCCCGCTTGTAGTGTGCTTTGGCGGCCAGCTCAACTGGCCGCCCTGGTTGTTCCCCCACGATGCGACGACGATGCGGTTCTACTAGGCTCTACACGGCGCGACGATGCTACGCCACCTCCACTGCGGCCTGGCCTGGCCGCGGCCTCAATCTGCTCGGCATGGCGTGATGGTGTCACGCCTCTTCCATATGCCACCTCACTTTTGTCTTCGGTTCCTCTCAGCTGCGGTGTGACAGCACCGCGCTCTTCCGGCTCCACCGCGGCCCACTTGGTCATGGCTCGGTTCTTTGCGTCACGCGACGGCGCCGCGCTCTTCCGGCGGTCTGGCGGCCCTTGCGACATCGGTTTCCTCCGCAGTCTGCCTCCGTCGTCAACCGAAGAACAACCAAAGGGGGAGGGTCAGGTCATGTTCATGCGGTCTGAACCCTCCTCCTCATGGTGATATCATGTGGCATACAAATCCAGAAATTTTAACGATGACGAATGAAGGATTATTCTCGTATATAAAATAACTCAAATCCACCTACCTTGAGTTTGGTTATTGTTGAAGAAGCCATAGTAAGGCGTACATCATTCCATTGACGTCAAGAAGCATCAGGGGTAGGAGACCGAGGAAGAAGCATCATTGGCGTTCTTCGCGTTCAACTCCATTACTTTTGTCCCGGTTGAAAATCAAAGGATAAGTTTGTCGTTCTTTAGTGGTTCTTTGTTGGAATAATGAATCTATCCTCTCTCAAGATTCCCAAAAATTATACTAACCACAGTAATAATAAAGGATGTTCTCTATTAATTATTTTGCACAACAACACAATGTTTTGTTTAATTAAATGAGGCAACTCATTTAATTAATGGTAGGGGATGGTTCAAATTCAATAATTATAGAAGGTGAGGAGTTAGAATTAATGAAGCGAGTTGTCCAAATAAAAATGGAGAGTTAATGGGGGTAAGAAGCTCGTATGGGCCCCACTAAAACATCCTCCCAAGGGAGGTTATGTGCGGGTGGGCCCCACCACGATAACTTCTCATTGGAGGTTATGGTGTGGTAGCCCCCACCACTAACCATTTCTTGGAAGTTTAAACCACCCCAAATAAAAATAATGATAACACTTTTTTTATTTAAACTAATTTAAAACCCCAAAAACTAACTCCCATTCCTAAAAGAATGCAACTGCGGTGAAGGTATCCTTAAGCGAATACCGGAGCTACAGGTTCAATGGTTCCCTCAGATTTCAATTTCAAGAACTGGTTAAAAAGATATAAAATCCCACTCGTATGTTTAATAAACATACCCAAAGAAAAATTCATAAATTGATTCCGGGCACACCGGGCCTTAGAATCAAGCGCCGTTAGAAACTTCGGACTCATAAAATTCCCATGAATTTATGAAGAAGAATTCCATGGAATTTTTGGGTCTTTACATTCTCCCCACCTTAGGGCTTTACGTCCCCATAAGCTACAACTCACACTAGGGAAACAAATGGGGGTAATGAGCATGCATCTGAGCCTCCCACTCCCATGTGCTCTCCTTGAGGTTCCCATGCTGCCAGAGAACGTGCACTAGAGGAATCGATCATCCACATAGGACCCACTCTTGTAGATCATCAATCTCCACTGGAACCTCCGTGAAAGTCGCCTCATCATCGATGATGTGGTACGAGTCGTGCACGTATCTCCTCAGCTGAGATACATGGAAGAAGTCATGCACCCGGTGCAACTGAGGTGGAAGAGCCAAGTGGTAAGCCACCTCACCTACCATGATGAGGACCTAGAAAGGTTCATTGAATCACAGAGATAACTTTTCACCTCGGCCAAATCTCTGTAGACCTCATCGAGGTGAGACCCGTAGAAAGAGGTGGTTTCCATCCTCGAACTCCAAAGGTCTCCATATCCTGTTGGTATACAACTTATGCATGTTCTGTGTAGTCTTCATCTACTCCTTGATGATCTGAACCTTCTCTGTGGTATCCCATACCATAACTAGTCCCACTAGTGCTGACTCCCCTGGGTCTGTCCAGCATAGTGACGATATGCAAGGTTGACCATACAAGGCCTCAAAAGGTGCCACACAGATGGTGGAGTGATAGTTGTTGTTGTAGGAAAACTCCACCAAAGGTAAGCGGTCCTCCCTTCTGCGACTGAAGTCGAGGACATATGCATGAAGCATGTCCTCGAGGGTTTGAATGGTCCTCTCATTCTGACCATCCATATAAGGATGGAAGGTGGTGCTCATTCGAATATATGTCCCAAAAGCCTCATGAAACCCCTTCCATAGCCAGGAAGTAAACTATGTGTCATGGTCGGAGACAATAGAAGAAGGTACTCCATGTAAACACACAACCTTCTACACATAGATGCATCCCAAGATCTCTACTGATCCCTTCTCTCTGATCGGTAGAAAGTCGGACGACTTGGTGATTTGGTCTATGATCAACCATATCGAATCGTGACTCCTGGATGTACATGAAAGAACTGTCACGAAGTCCATTGATATCTCATCCCACATACACTCTAGGACCTCCAAGGTTTGTACCAAGCATGCTGGTACCTGGTGCTCTGCCTTCACTTGCTGGCATGTGAGGAATCCTGAGACAAACTCTTCTACTGCCATCTTCATACCTGGCCACCAGTGTTTTCGTCAAATGTCCTGATACATCTTCACCACTCTTGGATGTACCACAACAGGGGGAGTGTGGAACTTCGTAAACAATTCCTCTTGAAGTGAAAATGGTACCAAGGTACATTCTCTGAATATGATGTCGTGCTCCTCACCTTCATAAAATCCATCTGTTTCCTGTCCTGTAGATATCTGAGCATGTTTCATCCCATAGACAGTGTCTCATGTTGTGCCTCCCGGACTCATTGAAGAAGTGGAGGAGTGACTGTGATAGATTGTAGAAAGGCTGCTCCATCTCTATCCACTAAGGATATCCGCAATGTAGCCAGCTGCTCTGTTGCCTCTCCTAGCAGCTGAATTCCAGATCTCTTGCTGAGAGAATCTACTACAACATTCCCCTTCCTAGGAATATTGACTATCTCAAAGTCATAGTCTTGGAGAAACTCAATCCAACGTCACTGTCTCAGGTCCAGGATATTTTAAGAGAAGACACACCTTAGACTATTGAGATTAGAGTAAACAGTAAACTGTTCACACAACGAACTATTGGTGAGACTATCCTATTGTAAAGAACTCAACTAAACCATTCTTCGCCTACGTCCTACATGAGCTGATAAGATTTATCCTTTGCTGAAAAGAGAAATCTGGTCTGATCCCAGCGATGAAACATGTCCTTTTCTTAATATAGTAAATCATGACATGAACGGTACTAATTTATTCCATGGACGACGTTGTAAGGCCTCGACACTACTACTAAGAGATCCAACCATTACTCTCACCTCCAAGGGTTGAGTAACACTGTCGGCATCAGTGTGTGGTCAATGGGTCTCCTTTAGTATAAATCTTGAATGTGAGGGCCAAGTCTACGGTTTTAACCGGAACCTCTCAGTATCAACCACAAAAAAGGCAGGAAATCAAATGTCACAAGGATGAGTGTATTTGATTACTATATCTCAATGTACAAAGACACAAAGAAACCACAAACAACGACAACAAAGAATCTAGAACCATCATGAACAATGGCCTCTATGCCTGGATCTAGTCCCGCTCCTGTCCACCTACTCCCGGAGCTCGAGTTGAACCGTCTATGGGTGGTGCTAGTAGTTCTCGATGACTCTGGACACCATCCATTGAAGGTCCTGCTCCAATTCCTTGTCCACCCCTCAATTGATGCTCAAAATCATGCCGCTGCCTTTATCTCGGTGGATCCTCTATTGCCTGCTGATCAACTGTGCGGGGAGTCGGGCAGTCACGCGTTATGTGACTCTATTTCTTGTAGGAAAAACAGACGCTTCTCTATTCAAAGCTCCCTCAAACTAGGGTGCCCCACACCCCCATTGCCACATCTTGGGGTCATCTAATAGTAGATTGAACCCGCTTGTTCACCCATTTCATCTGCATACTGCCTGCTACAGATTACTCGACTATTGTCGGAATGCCCTGCGGAAAGTGCATCATCTCCTGAGCACGCACAGAGCGTAGAGTCATTGGTACAAACTCCGCCCTGAAAAGACCCTCATTGTTTCCCTAGGTGAGGTTCGCCTCGTCATAAAACTAGAGCATCAGGCTCCTCCACATCTCATTTTCTCCCTGAAATAGACTAATTGTTAGGTGCACCATCAAGTAAGCAGGTGTCCCAACTATGTGGAAAACTCGTGCTATAAACTCCATCCAGCACCCAACCGGCTGAAAATCTATCTCGCCTCGAAACCTCAGAGGCCTCTGTCGAATGAACCCGTGAAACGAACTCATGCAGGACTCACCCTCTACTGTTGGGGTAGGTAGCAATGGTAGACCAACAGTTAGTGGTACCTCTGCTGCCTCCGCTATGATGGGTCCCTGCACGGAGGCCTCGTTGCTCGGTGGACTACCATCGCCCTCTCCACTCGGAACCCATGCTGACTGACTAAGTAAAGGCATCCTGAAAATAAAAAGGCTCTCCATGATCAAAAGTATACATAGTGAGATGACTCAAAGTAATCACAAAGAAAACTTTTCAAAAGAAACACACACGCAATCAGTGTTTTTGTGCACTGAGTCAAAAATCAGAAGTCGGAGTCCTAGCGTATGGATACGTCGGTTGCCACACCAACACTGGTTTACCTAAACTAATAGCCACACCCAAAACACTTAAAACTATTGATGTTAAAAGAATCAGAGTCCATGTTCTACAGTAGAACTGACTCCTCTAATACAAATTTGTCACGACTCGTCCTCAGAGCCCATGTCGTGACTACCCCAAGCCCGCCTTCCATAGGCCCGGGGCTGGTGACTAGCACCAAAGATGAATACCTGATAAAAAGGGGAGGAATCTCCTTTAAACCTATATAACATATAGTTTAAACACAAGTAGAATAAGCAACAAGTACTAATATAAAAAATAAATGTGGGTTGAAAGTAAGTGTTCCAGTATACAAACCCAAATGAACAACAAGTACAAGTACAAGTAAAAATGGAGAACAAAAACTGGATCGTCCACATGGGAATCCTACCTGAAGGGTAGGTAAAGATCTCAAACAATTCATCCTTTATGTACGTCCCATCTGCTCCAACTCCGAGAAGCCTCTTGTCTATAACCCTCAGCCCTGATCACTACAGATCGTCGTCTGCACAGAACACAACAAGGTGCATGTGAAGCCCGAGCAGGGGTGAGTATAACAATACTCAGTAGGGGACCCCGAGACCCCCAAAGGTCTCCCATAATCCACTAAGGATAAACCACAGTAGTAAGATACAATCACAAAGTATCAACCATACTTACTTAGGTATATGTCCATACATATACCTAAGTTACCCTCACAAACTGGCTCCAACTCTTGAGAACTACCACATTCTATTCCAGAAGTGTAGAAACACTCCATAAATAAAGTACAACACAAGGTGTATCCCATAGGTATATCTCAAAGAAGAAATCCACATGGGATTCACCATAACACATCCACAAAGAAACATCCACCCTTACTTAGTTATATTCCCATACATATACCTAAGTCATCAAGAGTACACATCTCAAACATGAGGTAAACACAAAGGTAATGACTCAGCTCACACCAGGTATACACAACTTATAGAGAGTAAGTGATGATTAGTTGTAGCCACTGAATCATATTACACTGTCGAATGATAGATATCCGTAACAACCGAAAATAACAGTCTATCGAAGCTATTGGGCTTACATGGAGTCTCGGTAAAAAAGTCGTCGATGTTGAACCCATGGAGGATCCAGGTCCAGTCTTGTCACTGTTGAACCCACGGAGGATCCAGGTCCAGTCTCATCACTGTCGAACCCATGGAGGATCCAGGTCCAGTATCATCTCTGTCGATCCCATGGAGGATCTAGGTTCAGTCTCGTCACTATCAAACCCATGGAGTATTCAGGTTCAATCTCGTCACTGTCAAACCAACAGAGGATTCAGGTCCACTCTCTTCACTGTCGAACCCATAGAGGATCCAGGTCCAGTCTCGTACACAGCACGCTCAATTCCAGGAGGGTCCGCTCCTAGAGCCAAGTATCGATACATCAACTACCACTTAGTATTGAGTTGATGTATCTTGTAGTTTTGTTTCATCATAAAGAACCCAACGCGACAGACAACGCGTTAATTGGACGCCCGATCTGTGAGTTATTGGCATTTCCGTTCCAGGGGACCTGTTGGTTTTTAGGTTCAAATCAACCTGACCATACCCCAACTACATCTAAACCTCAAGTGGGATATTCCAAAAGAACCATCTCGCTCCAAGCACTCCATCGCCGCAGGTGGTTCGTCAATCGGACACTCGTAGCCGAAGGAAGAGGCGAAAAGGTGTAAACTGGCCAAACGGGTCTGGGTCCAGCCCAACCTAGTCAGACCGACCCAGTCTATTCCAGGGTCTCACCTGATCTATGGATTTTACCCAGTCTGAGAAAACGGTCTGAGCCAAGGGCACGACCTGGCCTGATGGGCAGCCCGGCCAGAGGACGGCCCGGCCTGAGGCGGCCCGACCCGAGGCGGCGAGCCAAAGGTGGCCCGGCCAAAGGCAGCCCGACCGAAGGTGGCCCGGACTCAGGCGTCTCGGTCGAGGGCGGACCGGCCATGGGTGGCCCACATGGCCGGCGGCTGGCCCGTGTGGCAGGCGGCGGGCCTGCTTGGCCCGCTGCAGGCTTGCGTGGCCGGCGGGCCACGCCAGGGGGGGGGGGGGGTTACACCCCCCATTCCTTATGAAATGGCTGGGGCATGGAAGGCTGGCCTGGTAACCGCAAGACCTGAAGGGTCCCGCTTGTAGTGCACTTCGCCTGTCATCCGCCCTGGTTCCTCCACCGTGGTGCGACGACGCCATGGTTCTGCTGGGCTCCACGCGGTGCGACGGTGTCGTGCCTCTTCCATCCATTGCGGCCCTCCTGGCCGCGGTTCCTCTTCCACACTGTGTGATGGCGCCGTTCCCTTCCAGCTCTACCGCGGCTTGGTTCTTTGCATGGCGTGATAGCGTCGCGCCCTTCCGGCATTCTGGCGGCCCTTGCGCCACCGACTTCTTCTACGGTCCGCCTCCATCATCAACAAAAGAACAACCAAAGGGGGAGGGTTGGGCCGTGTTTGTGTGGTCCAAAACCTCCTTGTCATGGTGATATCAATTGGCATACCAATCCATAAATTTGAACGACGAAGAACGGAGGTTTAATCTCATATTTAAAATAACTCAAATCCCCCTACCTCAAGTTTGGTGATTTTTGACGGAGTCGCGGTAAGGCGGACATCGTTCCATTGATTTCAAGAAGCGTCTGGGGTAAGAGACTAAGGAAGAAGTGTCTTTGGAGTTTTTCGTGGTCAGATCCTTTTCTTTTGTCTCGGTCGAAAATCAAAGGAGATGTTCACCATTCTTCAGTGGTTCTTCATTGGAATAATGAAGCTCTCTTCTCTCAAGCTTCCCAAAATATTATCCCAGCCACAAAAATAATAAAGGATGTTCCCAATTAATTCTTTGGAACAATAACAAAAAAAAAATTAATTAAATGAGGCAACTCATTTAATTAATGGTAGGTAATGGTTCAAATTCAAAAATTAGAGAAGGTGGGGAGCTCCAATTAATGAACAAAGTTGTCCAATTAAAAATGGGTAGTTAAGGGGGTAAGAAGCTTGTGTTGGCCCCACTAAAATATCCTCACAAGAGAGGTTATGTGTGGGTGGTCCCCAGCACCATAACCTCTCATGGGAGGTTATGGTGTGGTGGCCCCCACCAGTAACCTTATCATGGAGGTTTAAACCACCCCAAATAAAAATAAAGTTAACACATTATTTTTATTTAAACTAATTTAAACCCCCAAAATATAACTCTCAATCCCTACAGAACGCAACTGTGGTGAAGGTATCCTTAAGCGAATATCGGTGATGTGAGTTCAACAATGCCCTTAGATTTCAATTCCAAGCATCAGTTAAAAAGATATAAAATCTCGCTCGAAGGTTTACTGAACGTACCCGAAAAAACATCAGAAATTGATTCTGGGCACAACAGGCCTCAGAATCAAGTGCCATCAAAAACTACGGACTCATAAAATCCCCATGAATTTAAGAAAAAAAATCTATGTAATTTCTAGGTCTTTACATGTATCAAACATAACACAAATATTATATGAACTAAAATTTATTAAGGAAACATTATTATTTAAATGTGAAAGATATCGCCTAAACCGTGGAGTAGAGTGTATGGACATGAATAAATATAATATAATAAATATTTATAAATTTTATATTTAATTAAAAATTATTGATTAATTCCCATGAAATTATTACTAAGATTTAAATGTTAAATTTATTTTTTTATAACAAAAAATTATTTCTTCAAAGTATTGTATTTTTAAATATTATATATATGGATCACCAATGATAAATTATTTTGATGAAATATATTATTAATTAATCTAATGAAATTAATAATCATTCATATATTGATTATAAATTATTTTGCAGGGAAGATAAAATGATTTAAAGTTAAATAATTTTATTTTTTAGAAAACTCTTTTTATGTCCAAAGTGTATTTTTATCTTTATAAATTAAATTAATCACTTTTGTTGAATGGTTTTAATTTAATTTTAAGATAATTTACTCAAAAAAATCTTAGTATCCATTAATTTTTTTAATATTAATGGAAGAAGAATAAAATGTTATTTAGGAATAAAATAAATTTTTCTGAAAATGGATTTTACTTGTTTTTTACAATGATATTAAAATTAATTTCAAAAAATTATAGTAATTTATAGTTTTAAAATGTATTCCAAATTTTTAATCAGAATAATAAAAATTATTTAATAAGGGAAGTATAATTTTTTATCATAATTAATAGCAATCATGGTAAAAATTTAACACCTCAAAAGGGTAAAATGGGTTAAACATTGTTTAGATCTTGGGAAAAGGCTTAAAACCCTCAAAATCATACCATAATATCATTAGATGCTTTTATTTCATCCACAATCATAATATAATCAATAATATGTAATTAAATACATTTTATTTTGATTATGACCATTATATTATTTTTAATAAAGAATATGTATGAAATATCACACTATTTAGTTGAATATATCTAATATTTCCCTAAAAATAAGAAGATGTTATTAATGGTCATAGATATTGATATTTAACATTAATAAATTATCATTATGATTTTAAATTTTTTAAATTTTTTTAGTGGCCTAATTACCTAAAACAAGTACACAATATTTATTCATCACCTCAACATGTGGGTGAAAAATAAATGTAATTTGTTTTAAAATATCAAACGTGATGTGTAATAAATAATTTAAATTATTTCATGATTTTTTATAGATATAAGTGAAATTTAAGTAGTTATTTAAATAATAAAATTCTAAAACTAAGGTAATATTGATGTTTTTAATGTAAAATTATGTGACTAGTCTCTAAAATGGCTTTGATGATATTTTAATATTAATTAATTTTCTGAAAAATCATAAAAATAATAAATTTTATTAATATAATAGTAAAAATTTGATAATTTAAACCATTTTACACTTATAATAAACGTACCATTTTCTAATGATAATATTGAACCTTAAAAACTATGAATTTCGTTACAATTGTTAAGACAAAAAGGGTTAATAATGGGGATAAATCAAGAGATAAGGATCAAAATAAAACAAAACTTGTCTAAATCTTATTTTTTGAATTTAGTTATACATTATCCACCTTATATTTGAGTCTATATCTCTATGGATCCATTTTACAAGAGTTATAACACATATTATATATTAATATTTCATGTATTTAAAAGATTCTTACCCCCCCCCCCTCAATTATAAAAAAACCTCCCCTCTTCTCTTCTACACACCTTATTGAGCCACATAGATCCCCAAAAACCTGAATAAAACACTTATAAACATCCCTATAAACATTTTATAGGTTATATTAATATTCAAATAATGTCCCAAAGGTCCTTATAAGAAATTCAATGAGTTTTCTCCAAGAAGAGGTAATCATCTTCACTAGATCCTTTTAAGTTTGTTTCTTATTCTATATCCTCCAAATATTAATTAACAATATTAACTTGGTGAAATAATAAAAATTTATTAGATAAATTTTATTCTTTTAATATAATAACAATTATTATTTTATCATCAATCATAATGGAAAATGAAAATTTATTCATTAGTATGCACGGACTGTCATCTCCACGACCGGTGTGTTTTATTTTTAATCTTTACCTCTCCTTGTTAGTTATATTGATATATTTTTCATGATTATATATATAGTTTATATAATATAATAATTATTTATATATAAAATTGTACATTCCGTATAACTTTCTTATATGTTGTAAGATGATCATGTACTTCATTAGTATGTGTGGACTACCACCTCCCTGAAGTGATGTGATTCATTTAATATTTCCAATTTATATATATGGTCATAAAGATATATTTAATGAATATATATTATATATATGATATAATTATTATTTTCAACAGTGGTTTTATATTTAACATTTTTTATTCCATCCACTAAAAACTGAAAACATCACCCGTTTGTACGTACAGACTACCGTCTCTATGATGTGATGTAATTAATTTTTCATTACTACCATATATAATTTGTCATTAAAGTGTATATAATTAATAAATATTACAATTATGACATGATTAATATTTTTTATATGATCAAACCATGACCAATATGCAATGATTGGGACCTTTACACAAAAAATTGTATAAAAAATAAAATAGTTAACACTCATAACATTTATTTTTCAAAATAACTATAAATAAACAGGTTATAATATGTTTTAAGTGAATCATATTTTGTATGAAACGTATGAATATGGTTATGGTACATATTTATAATAAATTGAAATTTATTATATAGTATTTTAAGAACACATATTATGCAAGTCAGAACTTGAGAGAAGGGTTTCTCATGTCACTTTTATTTATATGATACATATTTCATATTCACCACTTGTTTGTTTTAGGTGGTGTATATACTACATGTGAATTTATTGTATTATTCTTATTTTTTAAAATATTGGAATTGAAAAATCAATATAAATTTCTCTCTTTTGTGAGATTTTGATTCAAATATTTTCAAAACTATGTGGGTTATTGATCACAAAATTGTTTCATTGAGAAATGTTTCATATTATGTGTCTATTTGTTTTAATATAGTGTATATTCTTCCCTTTTAATATATTATATCATTAATTTTTTTTATTCATGTAATTTAAAAATATATTTTATGTTATTTATTTAAAGGGGATTATGATTCAAAAGTTACCAAAGTGGTAAGGATTTATGTTACAATCTCATTTTGTTGGGATTGTGAAGGTAAAATGAGAATTGAGTATAATTATAAGATCCATATGATTTATATTCCCCTATATTAATTCCATGAATTTTTAGTTATTTATAACATGTTCCTATCTTTGGTACTTAAATAATTCGGAAATTTTTTTTAAGAAAAAACACTTTATTTCTTCTTTGGTCCACAAATTTTTTCTTCCATGTCCATGTTATCAAAAATATTATATATATTTTTTCAGATATACATAATTTTTTTTAAAATATTATTATTATTTCCTTTTAATTTCTTTAAAAATGATTAAAATCAATCTTTTCAAATGTTTTATCTATAAATAACTTTTTAAATTTTTCGATAGTATGAAAAGAATGATCTCTTTTAACATATAGAACATGAATGGATTTTCCCATTTTACTAAGAATTATTTAAAATAAAGATTAATTTATATGTTTACATTTTTATATTTAAGGAAAATATTTTTCTAAATTCTCTATAAATATTTACATTTTAAAATAAACCTTAATAAAAGGATATTCTCCCTATTTTCAAATAAACGTTCAAATTTTATTTTAAAGGTATTTATATTAATTTCAAAATCCATTAAGGATTATTATGATTCAATAAGGATATAAAATTATGATAGTATCTTTATAATTTATTTAGACTGCTTGTGATGATGATGTTTCATGGATTATTCTTTAAGACATATTACTTTCCCATAGGTAAATTTAGATATAATTAAATCATTAAGAAACTATATTATTTTTTATTGGTTAATCAAGTCATAATGGTAACTGTGGTTTTTTCTATGAATTTTATGATAAAATAAAATTTATATGCAATTTATTCATGTTATGGTTCTGAAAGTTTTTTAATTATGATGGGTAATCTTGATATAACTCATGATTAAGTGTGTGCTTGATATTTTTAACTCGTCATGACAGGTGAGATTGATATAACTCATGAAGATAGGTGATCCAAATATAGATCTCAATTTCTTTGGTTAATGTGATGGAGGTAACTTTATGGATGTTATACCTAATAGAAAATGGATTTTACTATATATAATTTACTCTTAAGGGATTATAGAGTTAACTGGATAGAAGTTAATTCGTATAAAAAGTTGGAATTATTTTATTTAGGTGATTCCATAATAGAATTATGATATCCCAAGATACTAAAATTGTTTCTCTACACTTGATATGAGTTTTAATGGTTCATTTAAACATTATTTATTTCACATGGTTCATAATTTTGGACTCATACAACTCTTGACTTATGTTAATTTAATATACCATGACTAGTGTTTTATGATCCAAAATTTTATTGATATAAATTATCTTATGTTATACTCTAGGAATTTTATTAATCTCTCATACCCTTATGATTAAATATGATAATCTATTAATATCTCCATTTTTTACTTTATTGATCATTTGATATCACCCTTTATTATGTTTCCATTTCGCTAGGTTATGAAGAATGATATTATGTAAGATATGTCTTTATGGGTATCATGTGAGGATATTTATGTGGGATATGTCGAATTATTCTCTTGGGGCATGAAAATATAGGTATAATTTAAAAAAATATTCTCATGATGGAAATATATGGGTATTTTATATGATTATTTTTTCAAATTATATAAAACCCTAAACCTAAAAGGTCTTTTTTGATTTAATGTTGTGTATGGAGTTTTTAATTATGGATAGTTAAAATTCAATCGAATTTTATAGTATTAAAGATAAAATTTTAAAGAGTGTGTTTTTAAACCATAACCAAGGGTTAGAGTCTTAGTCTATCTTTGTTTTTATTAGATTAGTTTTTAGATAACATTATAGGTTAGGAAGTTATTATATCAGAATAATTTAAGAGTTATGGAAACTATTATGGGATGATAAGTATAAGGATGATCATAATTTTAAAGGAATAAATACACTTCATAGGTTTGTTTTTATGGGATATTAAGGTGACTAATAAATTTTTGGATGTGGTTATGTTTTTTTAATATATGATTATGTTATATATAATCCTTATGTTTAATATGGGATTTGGTGTTAAGTAATTTGTGAAGAATGTTATTGGGGAAATAAGTTAAAGGAAACACATAATCTCCAATGTTAATACGTTATTTTCTGATAACGAGATTATGGTTTATGGGGATAAGAAATTATCATATTTGAGAAATATATGATATTGAAAATTGATTTGGAGACTAATTTATTAATGTTATTTTTGTCGATGTTCACTATATAGGTATCATTATATGATTACGGTCAAAAAAATTATTTTCTATAATTGAATTATATTTGATGAATATGTATTGAGTTAACATATAGAATCATATTTTTTTTATTTTTTATTTAGGTTAATTATTGATATTTTAGGAAATTATTAGCATATTTTAGATAATATATTATTAGGTTATATACTTCATTGATTATAAAATATGTAAGTGATTAGTGCTATTTAAGGATAATTTTTTATGTTGATCCTGAATGAATAAGTGATCTAATATTTCATATTTTGGGTTTCTAATTTAATTGAGAATATTTTTGAAACGTTTTATTGTTAATTATATATGAAATGATTTAAGTTGACCTTTTGATGATTTTTTGATGTTTTTTGAGACTGATGTATAACTATTTATTCATTTTAGATATTATAATAACATGTTATAATAATTTTTGTTTTGGTTGATTTTTTAAAAGAGGGTGTATTATTTTTCTTCCTTTTATTGGTTCATTGATCTAATAAAATAAAATTTAAATTCTTTGGGAATCAAAAATACATCATGGTTATTTATTTTATAAAATGAAACATAGGGGAATTTTTTTGAAAACAAAAAAAGGATGAACTTTTGTGAATAAATCAACTAATTATATTCTCTCAAATTATATATATATATATGGTGAATGAATTCCTAAACCAAAATAAAGAGAAAGATAAATCTATCTAGTCTTATATAGAAAAATATTTCTCATTTATGAAGGAACGATTTATAAAAATAATTGACAAGTATGAGTATCAAAATGTTAAATGTATGGTTTGAGAAATATTTAGGAAATTATATGTTTCATTTTCTTATCATAGACATTAATGTCCTTTTAAAGTTGAATTTCTTTCAAAGTGGATTAAAAATAATTTCTTACCACTAAGGTATATTTATCTCCCACTCCTTAATATTTATTCTGATAATGTTTTAAACCCTTTTTATTAGAAACAATATTAAATTTCAATGTTTAAATTTATTTATGGTGGATATAATATAAGACCCTAATATTTTAGAATTATTTTATCTTAAATAAATGCAATTTTTGATAGTGTGTACCACATAGAACACAAATCTTAAACAGTCTCGGATGTACTATGGAAATATTACTAGTAAAATGTTACAATTATTTCCTAGTTTTTATATCGGTGGGTAAAAATTGGAGTAAATACATTTTAAAAAATATGTATATTTTTTTTACTTAGGAAATAATATTGACTAATTCTGGGGAAATTTGTACTAAATTTTAAATGTTTTATATAATAACATTTCTTAAAAGAAGGACAATTTTGTAAGTAATTTTATTTTCAAAAATTATATATCTTGATCACTAATAAACTAGTATTTTTTATAAAGATAAATTTTAATATAAAATATTAATAATCATTTATACGTTGATAATAAATTGGTTATAAGTGAAGATAAAATCATTTGAATGTATAAAGGGTTATTTTTCAAAACTATTTTTTGTAAACAATATATTTTCATCCTAGTAAATTAAATTAATAACAATTGATGAATTATTGTAATGTAATGTTTAAATAATATTTTCAATAAACAATATTAATATTCATAAAATGGTTTTATTTGGTACCGACTGAGAATAGAATAATTTTTATGCTTAAAAGTAAATCTTTCAAAAAATGGTTTTTGTCACATATTGTACATCGATATTAAAATTATTTTCTCCTACATCATAGAATTAAATATTATAAAACTAATCTAATATTTAGAACAATAATAATTGTTATTATTATTTTATATGTTCGACTTTGTTTTAAGTTATAATGAATATTACAAATGGTAAAAGATTTACACCTAAGTAAATGGTAAAATAGGTTCAACATGGTTGATGTTATAGGATAAGGCTTAACAATATCCCAAACACATAGATTACTCTCATTTTTTTTACATCTATAATAATCATATCATTGAAAATATCTCAATTAATTTCCATTTTCTAATCAATAAGACCTTTATATTATTTTAAGTAAAACATAATTTCAAAATGTCACACTCTTTCATATAATATATTAAATATGTTTTGAAAATAAAAAAAATATGAAATGAATTATTATAAAGATTTATTTAGAATATGAATAAAAAATATTTTTTATAACTATTTTTTAGGTTTTTTAAAGGGGTATTTACCTATAACGCATCCATGTTGTTGATGCAACACTTGTCGAAGCGGGTGAAAAATCAAAGTAGATATTTTTAAAATATCTAAAGTGAATTTTGTTTGGATAATTTATATAATTAAAATATTATTAGGGATCAAAATTTAATTTAATTGATGTTTTAAATATTCAAATTCAACTTCGAATGTAATACTAATTTTTTTAAGTCAAATTATGTGGCATGTCCCAAATCAGACATTAAGGATATTTTTTATTTAATTCATTGGTTAATAATCATAAAGATAGTATATATTTTCTTTTTAATGGGAAACATTCAATAAGATAAACCATTTTCTTCCTATGATCCACTTAACCATTTATAGTGGAAAATTTGACACTTAAAACTTAGTATTTTGTTATCACAATTAAGGTTAAAAGGGTTAATGGGTGGGTTAAACTAAGAGATAAGGACAGAGATTCCACATAATATTTTTATAATATTCTTAGATGAATTTATATAGATATTATAATATTTATATTATAATATTTGAAACATTTTTATCAATTTTAAATGATTTATACACATATTATATATTAATATTTCATTTATTTACAAGATTGTCTCTCACCTCACTTATAAAAGGGTGCCTCTTCTCCTCTATTATACACATCTTATTAAGCTATATATATCAACTTGAACATGATATAAACACTTATAAACATACAACTAAACATTCTAGATGTTCTCATATTCTTCAAATACTACCCCTAGTTTCCTTTAGAAGATATCCTATGGATATTTCTAAAAGTAGAGGTAATCATCATCATTGAATCCTTTTAATTTTATTTATTCTTCTAAATCCTCCAAATTTTAATTAATTATATTAAAATAGTGACATAAATAATATTATTTTAATGAAATATTCTTATTTTAATATATTAAGCATTATATATAAATCATTCATCCTAACTGAAAATTAGAACATCATCATGCATACGTGCGAACTATCGTCCCCACGACCAAGGTATTTTATTTTTGATCCTTACCTCTCAAGGTTGGTTATATAGATGAATTTAATGATTATATATTATTTTTATAAAATTATTATGATTCTATAAAGATAAAAAAATTCTACCTTCCTACCCTCTCATATGTTGTATGATGATATTATTACATGTGTGTATGTGTTAACTACCACCTCCACGAAGAGATGCGATTCATTTTGCATTAATGATTTATATGAATTGTCATTAGTATATATTTTCGGAATTTATATAATATATATTATATAATTATTATTATTTTATGGGGTATTTCTAGTTATCATTAGTTCATTCTATGCATTGAATAACGAAAATAGTGCTTGTGGATACGTACGAACTATCATCTCTATAGAGTGGTGTAATCCATTTCTGATCACAACCTTATATAAATTGTTATAAATTTTTTTATCATGAATAAATTTGATACTTATGAAATGATTAAGATTATTTATATTATTAAACTAATACCAAGGTAAAAATAATGGAACCAACATTCAAAAATATGCATGAAAAACAAAACAATTAAGAAAAAAACAAATCTTTTATTAAGGAATATTTAATAAATAGAATATAATATGTTATAATTAAATCATATATTTTATTATAACTATTAATATGTTGTTTTAATATTTTTATAATAAATTTAAATTTATTATAAATGATGGTGAGAGCATGTATGAAGCAGTTTAGGAGTTGAGGTAAGGGGTTCTTGTCAATATTTTATTTCTATGAGACATATGTCATATTCACCACTTGTTTCTTTTATTAATTTTATATACTAACCATGAATTTATTTTTTTATTATTATCATTAAAATTATATATATTTAGAAATCCATCTAAATATATCCCATTTATGAGGTTCGTGATTCATATATTACCAAAACTATTAGGGTTTTTCATCTTAATATTATTTCATTGAGACATGTTTCATGTTATACAATAATTTATATTTATATTTTGTATATAATATACAATTAATATATTATATCATGAATATATTAATAGTTATTTTATCTAATTTCCTATTTGAATTTATTTCATTCATGCTGATTATGATTCAAATGTTACCAAACTGGTAAGGGTTCATGTCGTAATCGCATTTCATTTCAAGATTATGTGTGTTAAATTTATATTAAGGAAATTTATATGATAATTATACATTGAATGCTATATATTTTCTTCAAATAATATTATTCCTATAATTTTCTAGTATTATTACCTTTTTCCTGTCTTTATTACTTAAAATGATCAAGAAATAAATTTTAAGAAAAACAATCATTATTTCCTCTTTAGTCAATGGAATTTTTCTTTCATGTTCATGTTCATATGAAATTAGATTTTTTATCTAAATATATATTTTTAATATTTATTATTTTTTACAACCTTTATTTATTTAAAAATTATTAAGATAAATACTGTCAAATGTTTTACATATGACTCAGTTTTCAGTTTTGAAAATTTTAAGGAAAAATTGTACTCTTTTAATGTACATGGTATTAATATATTTTCCCTTAATAATGACAGTTAATTATATAAATATTAAATTAAATTATTACATGGTTATTTTAAATGAAAATATTTTTCTCAAAATTCAAGGATTTTTTATTTTTTAAGAAATACCAAAATAAAATGATATTTTAATTATTTATAAATAAATATAAAATTTTCATTTTTAATGGTATTTTTCATATATGTAAACATCCTTTAAGGAAAAATATGATTCAATGAGATATATTCGTATGATATCATCCATGTTATTTATCTTCACTTCTTATAATTTAAATGTTTTAATGATGATTCTATGAAGGTTATTACTTTTCTAATGGTAAATTAAGTAATGTTGAAATAGTTATGAAACATGTTTATTTTTTAGTATTTAATGAAGTTATGATGGGAATAATGGTTTTTCTAAGAGTTTTATGATTAAATGAAATATATATGCACATTATTCCTTTTATGCTTCTTGGTAATTGTTGATAATGATTATTAAAATCGATATAGCTCATAAATATGGATGATCCCAATATAGATTTTGACGATGTGTGAACCAGATATAGCTCATGATTATAGGTTATCTCGATATTGCTCTATGATGCATGGGGTAATGTGATAGAGTTAAATAGATGCAATTTAAACCTATAATACAATGGATATTACTAATTATAAGTAAATCTTAAGATATGATGTTCTTAACTAGATGTGATTTAATCACAAGATAGTGTTAGAATTATTATTTTTAGGTGGATTCTTGAAGAATGTATGATATATCAAAATACTAACAAGATTTATCTTCAACATATAAAAGTTTTAATGGTTCCTTTGAATGGGATTAATTTCACATTTTTCACTATTTTTGACTAATATAACCCTTTACTTATATGAAACCATTATTCCATGACCCATGGTTTATGATCTTGCATTTGATTGGTATGAATTCTATTATAATAAGATCATGAACTATGATTATGTTCTAATACTCTTATGCTAACTTATGATCATTGTAACACCCCAAGAATCCATGGTACGCTTCTCTTTGAATAATATAGTAGCGTGTGTTGTACACAGCTTCGAGTTCTAACACACCACAACCAATCAAACTAGCCATAATGAATAGTAATACCCTCTTTTTGAAATTTTACAAATTTTATCTTTCAAAATGAACTTCATTTTCGGATTTGAAATATTAAAATTAGATTAGGGTGAATTTTTGGTAATTTTCTGATAACTTTCATATTTTGATGAATAGTGAAAATTACTATAAATTTTAATTAAAAACAACTTTTTTAATCAAAATAATTAATAGTTATACATTATGAATTTGAGTGATTTTAAAGTATAATTAGATAATTTTTTTACCATTTAATCCAATTTTGGTCAGTGGAAATAATTTCACATTTAAACTAGACATAAGCAAGTGCCAATCTATTGATTGTTATTATTTCTTAAAAACACGCTTTTTGTTTTGACATCGGGAATTAATTTTAAATTAATTTATGACACTTATGTGTTTTTAATTTAGAAAAATGGATTCCATATTTACAATCAGGAGGTCCAATTTGTATAAATAGGTAACTTTTATTTTTTGAAATTTTGAATGATTACTTCGGTAAATATTTTATTTACCATGGTTAAAAGATAAATACGGTAAATAAGAGTAAACAAATAATATTATAATAATATTAAATTAACCTAAAACGTGTACTAACCCTATTGGTTGATACATATCCGACCATGGGTATCTTTTGGTTAATTTTTGGACCCCATGGAGCCACATGTAAGTGATAATAACACTTTATAAAAATTAAGTTAAAGTAAATACAAAAATGACATAAGCATATATCATTTAGAAAACCAATTTTTACATAGGGTTATATATGTTATATTTTTGTCTATAAATATTAATTATAAATAAAAAACTATTTCCTACACAATGGTTTTTTATTTATAATTTTTATACATTTAATAAGTAAATTTATTAATGACACAATAATGATGCAGTATATTTCTTATTAATGAAAGAATCAAATATTTGGTATTTTAAATGTTAAAATAAATAAAATTTGAATGTTTTTCTGACATCTAAGAATTTTTTTGCTTAATATTACTTGTTAGTATTACTTAAATTAATTTTTTTTGAATTAATAAAGTAGTTAAGACTTTAACAAAAATCTATTATTAAATAGTGTCAAAATTGACATAAAAGTGTTTTTGCGACAAATATTATATTTTTAATTGATATTATATTCCTAAAAATATATGGTTCGACAAAAGGACTTATATAATTACAGTTTTATCATTAATGAACCACTTTGGGGTTTCTTTGAAGTATATAGTAAGTTTATTAACTATATAATATAAAAATACAAAGAGAAATGGTAAATGTCAAACTATTTAACTACGAGTTAAATCAAAAAGATAAAGTTAATATAGGGACCCAAACCAGCCTAAAACCTATTGGTTGAGTGGTTTTAGACCTATCCCCACCTTAACCATTAAATAATCTACTTTGGAGGCATTATAAACAGAATATGGATTTATTATAAAATAATATTTCTATTTTTTCCTAAGGTGCCCCTCACCCCTCTTATAAAAGGGCACTCCCCCTTATCCCAAATTTATACCTTCAAAGCCTTTTGGATCAGCCAAATCCTACCCAAATATTCTCTAAAATTCTCTCACTTCACCCTAGAGGCATTAATTTAGTAATAAATCCAACTTAATGAGCCCTTTTGATCAAATCAAAATAAATAACCCGAAGAAGAAGTAATGTTTTCACCACCCACTTTCAAGTTCCTTTCTTATTCCACTTCTTCTTTCTTTGTTATTTCTAGTCAAAAATAATAAATCAAATATCTTATATATACTATGATGTTATTATGAATATGGTACAACCATATTCAGTATTCTATCTATCCTTTGAATGATATGTCACTATACGTGCGTATGTAAGGATTACCGTCTCATGTTGTGGTGTAATTGTTATTCAAAACATTATTATTTGGATGGGAATGATAATGATGTGTAATTGAATTAAATAATAAATATAACATTATAATTATTCTTTATATATGATATACTATCCTATTATATATTATTTTAATATCAAAAGAATGATATTGTCGCTCGTGCGTATGTATGGACTACCATCTCCACGAACGCGATGAGATCCATTTCCCATCGTATACATTCAATTATAATTCTCATTTGATGATTAAAAATAATTTTTAAAAACTTGATATCATTTTGGATATTAATAATATCAAACCTATCCATAACAAACATGACTTATGTAACAAAACATATAAAAGAAAATGAGTAAGTTAACACCCAAAACGACGATAATACTAAGATATTATTAAGAAAAGAAATGTTAAAAGATCATATATGATATCATATTAATGTATATGATTTTTTTATAATTTAATAACAATTATATCACCATTATACAAGAGGTTAAACTACCCTCAACCAAGGAAAAGTACATGGTAAGGGTTAATTTCACAATCTCTATATTATCCGATATTGTTTTTACGTAAGTATATACTGGTACCTGTTTATCGTCCACATCCATGTTTCTCAAAAATGTATTTCAAATAATCATTAATATTTTATAGAATATGAGTTAAAGTCATTTATACACTTGTTTTAATTTTTATAAGATGTTTATAAAGTAATCTTTCCATCGTTTTCCAAACTAGGACATTTTTAACCTTTTCGACTGAATTAAGGTACGAATGTCTTTTTAACTTATACGGAGTATGCGGCTATTTTTCTCCGTTATAAAATTTTCTAAGAATCCCTTAAAAGATAATAGGAATATTTTCAAAGTAAATGTTTTATTTTATAATTATGTGGCTTTTAAATTATTTTAAAAAAAGAGATATTTCTCTCAAATAGTTTTGATTTCATCTATGTCAACATCCATTTATGGATTTTAAGATTATTTTAATTTGATTTATTATGATACAAAACGTCCATATAGTATTGAAGGTTTTTTGATATGTTTGACTATGGATGTGTTATTTTTATACCACTCTTGGTTTATGGATAATGTATTGACATTTCATATGCTAATTTTAATACGTATGTTTATGTTATGTTTAAACCTGTTAATATGAGGAATGCATTGGACTTAATAAGTGAGTGGTGGAGCCCGCTATAGCTCCTTGATGCATCGGTATGTCTCATGAGACAAACTAGTGTCTTGGCGCAAGGCCTTGACAAAATCTAATTTGTAATCTTCGCATAAGGCATTGACTATGTGGTTATGATAGTCTGGAATTATGCATTCCATCATTATGAAAGTGGTTATTGATATTGCATGTGATTATTCGATTAGTAGAATATCCATGTGAATAAGTAAATAGAATTATTTCATTTTATTTCTTCCATATTATGATGAAGTTCAAGTTTAAAAACTTTTGTTTTAGTTGCACATTTCCTTAAATGTTTATGATTATTTATGAAAGTTTCCGCTATATTTTTATCCTTACTGGGCATATGAGCTCACCCCTTTCTATGTTTTATTTTTCCCAGGATGTGAAGAACTATTTTATAAGTGACCTATCGGGATAGTATGAGGGGATATGAGTGTGGTCTATGGAGACAAGATTTTTTTATAGTATTTCACTTTATGATGTAATGTAAACTTTATGAATATATCTAGAATTTCCAAGGATACTAAACTAATCGGTCTTTCGAGACTTGATCTCTTGTGGTCATGCCAATGTTATGTAATAATGCACAGACTCTGGGTAATTGGGGTCAGGGCATTACAGTTGGTATCAGAGGATGTTTAGTACAATCCTTGGAAGCTAGACTTAGATAAACTCTGATTAGAGCACATAGACCTAAGATGGAATTTGAGGATTAGTATAGAAGAACTACCTAGAATTTTGGTATTGTAAAGATTTTGTGTGTTTTCCAAGTAATAAATCCCTATCTGGATACAAGTAGGCAGAGGCGGATCTGGCACAGATGTAGCTAGGGGTAAAATCCAAAAACTCCGCTTTGAGCTAGACTTGAACGGGAACCGGTGCACGACAACGGGTCTTGATGCATTCTTGGCTACGACACTCCCGGGAGATATGCTTAGGATAATTCTCATTTTCATTACAAAACATTATGAAGGTTTTATGAGTATATTCTTCCTCAAAGAAAACATTGTTATGATTATGGATTATATCCATAAACTGTTCAATTTATGTTAAGTGTTTTACAAGTTTGGAATTATGTATTTTGATTCATAAATGGATATAGTTTATGGCATTGTATAGAAATGGCACCCAGTGGAAGGAATGGAAACTATATCAATGCACACACTCCATGTAGGGATTGCACTCCTGCTCAAGATAATTATCGTGCAGCTGGTGATGAAACTGGTGCTGATCAGTTAATCACCATACTGGGACAACTCACTTAGGTTATGAATAATAACCTTACTCATATGGGGAACCCTTATCCACAGCGTGTAGGATCAATGTTAGATCACTTCATGAGGAAACAAACACCAACATTCAATGGGGGTACAAATCCACTAGGAGTTGTACAATGGATAAATTCCTTAAAGAAAATATTCCATGCCTTGTGAACTAGTGAAATGGAAAAAGTTATCATGGCAGTTTACCGCCTCATTGGAGATGATGATCAATGGTGGTCATTGATTAAAAACATGATGGAAGATGATGAAGTATAAAATATGGAATGGAGGGAGTTTAATGAGATTTTAATAGAAAAATACTTTCCTCATGACCATCGAACAGATATGGAAAGGCAATTTCTAAGTCTGAGGCAAAAAGAGGATGAGAATGTCGCAAAGTATGAGGCTAACTTTACAAGGTTAGCGAGGCATGCTGCATATTATATACATAACCCAAGAAGTAAGATTGCTCATTTCTTTGATGGGTTAAAATCATGTCTTCATTGAGAATTAGTCTAAAAATATTTCTTGTCATACAAAGATATTGACTCATGTGCTATCAAGACAGAAAAATAATTCTCTAAGTCTTGCAACTTTAAAGCAAAGAAAGAGAAGAAGAGATCTACTGATCACTCTGGAAATGGAAATAAGGGGATGAAGGGAAAAGTTGAATATCCATACTATAGTAAATGTGGGAATAAACACCCTGGAACTTTCTTGAATGGAATGGGAGTCTATTACAGGTTTGGTGATAAAGGCCACCAAGCTCATGATTGCAAGGGGATGAAAGAAGCTACCGATGATTAATGCTACAATTGTAGGGATATGGGACATTATGAAAATAAATGTCCTAAGTGTTAGGGAAACTTACCTCAGAAAATTCCAAAGGATCAAGGACAAGATTATGAGATCACTACTGCTGAGTTTGAAGCTCCGAAAGATCCAGTGGCAGGTAATTTAATGGTTTCCTCAAGTTTAGAAAACGATTTATTTGATTCTGGATCATCGCATTGTTTCATATCTTCCCAGTTTTCTAAGAAAATTAGATATTTCCAATTTGATTTAACAAGGGAGTTGTCAGTAAAAATTCTTAAGGGAAGTATCATTTCAACAAATTTTTGTGAATCAGTCCCCATTAGAGTGCATAAATGTTATTTATCTATTGATCTCATCAATATACACATGATTTAATTTGATATAATCCTTGGTATGTATTGTCTTTCAGACCATGATGTGAAGATTTATTATAAGAAGAAGTAGGTTGTGATTTTTGATGATGATTATAAAGAACACCTTATCTTTAGAGCAGAATCATCACCACCTGATTCTTATCTAGATCCACCCCCAATAGCTCAACTAAATTAAATTATCAGAGAGGAAGAGAATGAAATAACTGTGGGTGAGGAAAGAAATGTTCAAATAGAGAATGTACCTATTGTGAAAGAACATGTAGATGTGTTTCCGGAATATTTATTTGGACATCCTCTAGAACGAGAAATTGAGTTTTCCATTGATTTAATTCATGGTTCAAGGCCAATATCGAAGACCCCTTATAGAATAGTCACTGTGGAATTAGTTGAACTAATTAAACAACTAGAGGAATTGAGTAATAAGGGATTTATACTCCCTAGTGTTTTTCCATGGGGAACCCATGTCCTTTTTGTTAAGAATAACGATGTATCTATGAGGTTATGTATCGACTATAGGGAAATCAATGCTATAAAAATAAAGAACAAGTATACCCTACCTTGCATTAATGATTTATTTGACCAACTACATGGAGCTCAATACTTTTCAAAGATTGAAGTTCGATCTGGATATCATCAGTTGTGTGTGAAGAAGGAAGACATTCTGAAAACAGCATTTCGAACTAGGTACATGCATTATGAGTTTACAGTAATGCCTTTTGGGCTGACTAATGCACCCTTTGTTTTCATAGATCTAATGAACAAAGTTTTCAATGAATATCTCGATGATTTTTTAGTGTTATTTATTTATTATATCTTGGTATACTCCAAAAGCTACATAGATCATGAAAATCACTTATGCATTATCCTTAAGACTCTTAGAAGACATGAATTATATGTGATGTTTAGCAAGTGAGAATTCTGGCTGTAGGAGATTTCTTTTCATGTCCATATTGTCTCTAAGGATGGAATTTCCATTGATCCTTCTAAGACCAAGGCAATCCAAGAATGGCCAACACCGAGGAGTATAATTGAGGTACGAATTTTTATTGGTTTAGCAGGTTATTATTGACATATCGTCCAAAAATTTTCCCAATTGGCTAACCAATTAACGAAGCTCACACGAAAAGGGGTTAAATTTGTTTGGACAAAAGAGTGTGAGTAATGTTTTGAGGAACTGAATAGAAAATTAGTCAATGCTCCTATATTGACTCTACCATCGAGGAATTATGGGTTCTCTATTTATAGTGATGCATCGAAGAAAGGACTTGGTTGTGTCCTTATAAAGAATGATGGGGTTATTGCCTATGAATCACGACAACTAAAAATTCATGAGAAAAACTATCCTACTCATGATCTTGAGTTTGAAGCTATAATAATTTCTTTGAATATTTGGATACACTATATCTATGGTGAAAAATGTGAGATTTATACTGATCACAAGAGTTTAAAGTATATTTTCTCACAAAAAGAACTCAACATGAGACAAAGGAGATGGATTCAACTACTCAAGGGTTATTATTGCATGATACACTACCACTTGGGGAAGGCAAATAAGGTAGCAGATGCTTTGAGTAGAAAGGATCATGGAGTTTTGAACAATATGTGAATTGAAAGGGATCCTATTTTCATGGATCTAGTGAAGATTGACATGGGAATAACCATTGATGGTGAAACATCAATTATTTTTCAAATGGCTTCTAAACCATCTTTACTATAAAGGATAAAGAGTTCTCAAACCAATGATGAAGAGTTTCAAAAGAAGATTAAAGCTGTGAATGATGGAAGATTGAGTGACTTTGTGAATGAAGATGGAATTTTAAAATTTTTTAGGAGACTTTGTGTTCTCGATATACTAGATCTAAAAAGAGAATTGTTGGATGATGCTCACAGTTCCAATTTCTCTATACACACTGGGATCACCAAGACGTATAGAGATTTGAAGGAACATTTTTGGTGGGACAACATGAAGAGGGAGATTGCTGATTTTGTGTCAAGATTCATGGTTTGTCAATAGGTGAAAGATGGAAGGTAACAGCCTGGAGAAGTTTTGCAACCTCTTCCCATACCTGAGTGGAAATGGGATAATATTGTGATGGACTTCATGGGGCTACCAATTACTCCTAGAAGGAATGATGTAATATGGTTCATTGTTGATCCTCTTACCAAGTCATCACATTTTCTTACTATAAGAGAAGACTTACCACTTGAACGTCTAGAAAGACTATATATTAATTAAGTTGTGAGACTCCATAGAGTACCCCTATTGATTTTTTTTATCATGATCCCAATTTTACATCAAGATTCTGTAAGAGTCTTCAGAAGGCCTTGGATAATGAACTTTTTTTGAGCACTTCCTACCACCCTCAATCAAATGGACATTCAGAACGGACTATTCAAACCTTAGATGACATGTTGAGATCTTTCTCACTTGACTTTCAGGGTATGTGGGATCAATATTTACCTCTTGTATATTTTCCTATAACAATAGCTTCCATTAAAGTATTCGGATGGCACCATATGAAGTGTAATATGGAAAGAGATGTCACACACCAACCTGTTGGGATGAAGTTGGTGAAAGAAAACCCGTAGGCCCAGAACTGGTGGAGGAAACGATGGAAATGGTGGAGCTAATTCAAAACCACATCAAAGCACCTCAAAGTATGCAGAAGAGCTATGCTGACAACCGAAGGAAGGATTTGGAATTTCAGGTAAGAGATCATGTTTTCATGAAGGTATCTCCATGTAAGGGAGTTATACGTTTCGGTAAGAAAGGTAAATTGAGTCCTAGGAACATCAGACGTTTCGAAATTCTAGGATGATTTGGGGATGTAGCTTATCATTTAGAAAATCCACCAAATCTATCCTAAGTTCACAATGTGTTCCACGTATCACTGTTGAGAAAATACATGCCTAACCCAACACATGTACTCACCTATGAGGAATAAGAACTGGAACCCAATTTGTCTTATTGCGAAGAGCCTGTCAAGTTTCTGGATACGAGAGAACATGTTCTGATAAACCGGACGACTCATCTTCTAAAAGTTCTATGGAGAAACCATAAGATGGAAGAGGCAACATGGGAACCCGAGAAACTTATGATGAAGAGCCACCCGAGCCTTTTCATGTGGTAGTATTCTATAAATTTCTAGGATGAAATTATTTGAAGTAGGGGATAATGTAACACCCCAAGCTTCCACGGTACACTTCTCTTTGAATAATATAGTAGCGTGTGTTGTATGCAACTTCGAGTTTTAACACACCAAAACCAATCAAACTACCTATAATTAATAGTAATACCGATTTTTTGAAATTTTATAAATTTTATCTTTCAAAATAAACTTCATTTTTGGATTCATAATATTGAAATTATCTCGGGGTGAATTTTTGGTACTTTTCTGATAACTTTCATATTTTGATGAATTGTGAAAATTACTAAATTTTAATTAAAAACAACTTTTTAATCGAAATAATTAATAGTGATAAATTAGGAATTTGAGTGATTTTAAAGTATGAATAGATTATTTTTTTACCATTTAATCTAATTTTGGTCATTGGACATAATTTCACATTTAAACTGGACATAATAAAGTGATGGTGTTTTGATAGTTAGTATTTCTTAAAAACACGCTTTTTGTTTTGACAACGGGAATTAATTTTAAAGTAATTTCTACCACTTCTATTTTTTGAATTTAAAATATTGGATTACAAATTTATAATCAGGAGTTTCAAATTTTTTAAATAGGTAACTTTTATTTTTAGACATTTTGAATAATTACTTCGGTAAATATTTTATTTACCTTATTTAAAGGTTAAATCCGGTAAATAAGGGTAAAAAATAATATTATAATAATATTAAATTAACCTAAAACGTTTCATAACCATATTTTATGATACATGTCCAACCATGGGAATTTTTGGGACGATTTTGAGACCCCATGGAGCCACTTGTATGTTATAATGACCCTTTATATTAATTAAGTTAAAGTAAATACAAAAATGACATAAGCATGTATCTTTTAGAAAAACAAATTTTACATAGGGTTATATATATATTATATTTTCGACTATAAATATTCATTATAAAGATAAAAATATTTATTACATAATGGTATTTTATTTATAATTTTTAAACATTGAATAATTAAATTTATTAATGACATAATAATGATGCTGTATTTCCCTTATTAATGAAAGAATCAAATAATTGGTATTATAAATGTTAAAATAAATATAATTTTAATGTTTTGTAGAAATCCACGAATTTTATTTGTTAATATGACATGTTTTTATTACTTAAATGAATTTTTTTCAAATTAATAAAGTTGTTAATACTTTAACAAAAATTAATTATTAAATAGTGTCAAAATTGACATAAAAGAGTTTTTAAAAAACTATTATATTATTAATTTATATTATATTCTTAAAAATCTAAGGTCTGGCCAAAAGACTTATATAATGATAGTTGTATCATTAATGAACCAATTTGGGGTCTCTTGGAAGTATATATTAAGTTTATTAACTATATAATAATAAAATACAAAGAGACAAGGTAAATGTCAAACTATTTAATTAAGAGTAAAATCAAAACGATAATGTTAATATAGTGACCCAAACCCGTATAAAACCTATTTTTTGAGTGGTTTTTGACCTATCCCCACCTTAAAATTTAAATAATATACTTTGGAGCCATTAGAAAACGAATATAAATTTATTATAAAATAATATTTCTAGTTTTTTCTAAGGTTCCCTCACCCGTCTTATAAAAGGGAACTCCACCTTCTCTCAAATTCATACCTTCAAAGCCTTTTGTCTCGGCAAACGTCTATCCAAATATTCTCTAAAAATCCCTCAATTAACCCTAGAGGCATTCATTTAGTCATAAATTAAACTTAAGGAGCCCTTTTGATCAAATTAAAAGAAAGAACCTGAAGAAGAGGTAATGTTTTCACCACCCTCTTTCAAGTTCCTTTCTTCTTCCACTTCTTCTTTCTTTGTTATTTCCATTCTAAAATAATAAATCCAGTATATTATATATACTTTGATGTTATTATAAATATGTTACAACCATATTAATTATTCTATTCATCCTTTGAATGACATGTCACCATACGTGTGTACGTACGGCTTACTGTCTCCACGTCGTGGTGTAATTGTAATTCAAAACATTATTATTTGGATGTGTACGATAATGATGTGTAATTGAAGTAAATAATACATATAACATTATAATTATTCTATATATATGATATACCATCCAATTATATATTATTTTAATATCAAAAGAATAATATTGTCGCTCGTGCGTACGTACGGACTACCATCTTCACGAATGTGTTGAGATTCATTCCCCATCGTATCCATTCCAGTCTAATTCTCATTTGATGATTAAAAATAATGTTTAAGGACTTGATAACATTATGTATATGAATAATATACAACCAATCCATAACAAGCACAACTTATATAACAAAAAATATAAAAGAAAACGAGTAAGTTGACACCCAAAACGATAATAATACTAAGATATTATTAACAAAGAAATGTTAAAAGATCATATATGATATAACATTAATGTACATGATTGTTTTATAATTTATTAACAATTATTTCACCATTATACAGGAGTTTAAACTGACCTCAACTAAGGAAAAGTACAAGGTAAGGGTTAATTTCACAATCTCTTTATTATCCGAGGTTGTTTTTATGTAAGTATCTACTGGGACCTCTTTATCATCCACATCCATGTTTCTCAAAAATGTATTTCAAATAATACTTACTATTTTTTAGAATATGGTTTAAATTCATTTATACCCTTGTTTGACTTTTTATAGGATTTTCATAAAGGAATATTTCCATCATTTTCCAAATAAGGTCCTTTTTAACCTTTTCAACAGAATTAAGATACGAATGTCTTTTTAACTTATACGGCTTGTGCGACTATCTTCCACCATTATAAAATCATCAAATCTTCCATTAAAATCTTATAAGAATATTTTCAAAGTAAATTTTTTATTTTATAATTATGTGACTTTTAAATGATTTCATAAAAAGAGATATTTCTCTCAAATAGTTTTGAATGCATCTATGTCAACATCCTTTGATGGATTTTAATCTTATTTGAAGTTTATTTATTATGATACCAAACTTCCATATAGTATTGAAGGTTTTGTTATATTTTTGAATTTGTATATTTTATTTTTATACCATTCATGGTTTATGGAAAAAGTATTGACATTTCATATGATAGTTTTAATACGAATGTTTATGTTATGTTTAAACATGTTCATATGAGGAATGCATTGGACTTAATAAGTGACGGTTGGAGACCGCTATAGCTCCTCGATGCATCGGTAGGTCTCTTGAGACAAACTAGTGTCTTGGCACAAGGCCTTGACAAAATCGTATTAGTATCCTTCACACAAGGCATTGACTATGTAGTTATGATAGTCATACATTATGCATTCCATCATTATGAAAGTGGTTATTGATATTGCATGTGATTTTACGATTAGTATAATATCCATGTGAATAATTAAATGGATTTATTTCATTTTATTTTTTCTATATTATGTTGAAGTTACAGTTTAAAAGGCTTTTGTTTTAGTTATACATTGCCTTGAATGTTTATTCTTATTTATGAAAGATTTCGCTATATTGTTATCCTTACTGGGCATCTGAGCTCACCCCTTTCTATGTTTTATTTTTTCCAGGATGTGAAAAAGTATTTTATGAGTGACCTACAGGGATAGTATGAGGGGATATGAGTGTAGTCTATGGAGACAAGATGTTGTTGTAGTATTTCACTTTATGATATAATGTAAACTTTATGAATGTATCTAGTGTTTCCAAGGCTATTAAACTAATCGGTCTTTCAAGACTAGATCTCTTATTATCATGCCAATGTTATGTAATAATGCACCGACTCTGGGTAACTGGGGTTAGGGAATTACAATCATCAATTTATATGTCCTATTTTAACCTTATTGAATATAATATACCACCCTTTCTTATTTTTACATTTACCTAGGTTATAAAAATTGATATTATCAATGATATGTCTAAAAGGGAGATATTGATGTCTTCTCTTGGAAAAAAATGTTTAGGTATAATTTTAAAAACACCATTTTGGACTGAAATATATAGGTTTTATTACATGATAGGTTTTTCTAAATTCTATAAACCCTTAAACCTTAAATGTGACACTAGAATATTTTTATTAAAATAATATTATGTCCAATAGCATATTCAACATGACACATCAAGCTTAAACGGCCCATTAAATATATGATTGTTATAACCAATCCATTAAATTTTATGTTATGAATATTTTTAACTAATTTAAGAAATATATACATAATTTTCCTACTCAATATAAATATTATGACAAATTTTATTTAAATAATCATTCAACATTTTGTAAATTCATTTTATTCCTAAAAAATATGTTTTTTAAAAAATAATTTTTATTTCTTATTTTCAGTAAATGTTATAATTAATTTTTATAAAATTTTAAAAAAGTTTTTGTAAAAATAAAAAGTATTTTTTAATTAAAAATATACAAATTAAATTATGGTGACATTTTATAATTTTTTGAAAAATATTAATTTTTCATTGAATTGTAAAAAGTAAATAGTTTTTTTAAATATAATTTCATTTCAAAAAATTATGTAATTTAAATGTACCAATATTAATTGAATTTTATTTCTAGTAAAATAAGTATTATTTTATTATATTTTATCTAATTATTTACTTTTTAATCATATCTGAATTAAATTTAAATATATGTTTATTTTTCGGTTAAAAAACTCATTTTGCAAAAAATTATTTTAAAGTGAATAGTATTTCTCCATTTTAATTAATTTAAATAATATATAATTATGAATTATTTAAGTTATATGTGTCTATGATATTTCAATAAATATTATTTTAAATTCACATAATGATTATTACTAGTCATAGAGTTAATATTAAATTATTTTTTTCTAGATAAATATACATCTTGAAAACCCATTTTTTCATCATGTGTGTGGGTTTAATATTAAATAAAATTATTCCATTTCTGTGAATTTAATTTGGTAAAAAAATTAAGATCATAGTAATTATTATTTATAATATATAATAATTTCAACATAATTTTTTATGATAATGAATAGTGAAAATAATAAAAATCATTTACTGTGGTTACGGTGAAAACCGGTTTACGGGGGTGGGGGGTAAACTAAAAATATGAATATTATAATAGCCTAAAAATTTATAAATACTACTATATGGCTATATATAGACAATATCTTTTATAATTATATATAATGTCCCATTTTGGATCCTTTTTCATGATAAAAATGTGTGTATGAATTTTTTTCAAAGTGTGTCCTCTCCCCCACTTATAAAAGGCCACCCCATCTTGTCTTCTCTTCATGAATTCACTGACTTTTTGGTTCAAAAAATTAAAACCAAGATTCCTTCTTTACTTACCTCCCCATGACCTAGAGCCCACTTTTAATCATAAATACATACTAATACTAATTTCAGTTATAACCTAAAGATGTTGTCCGAGGAAGACGTATCGTGCAAAACTAGATGTTTTTATTTTATTTATTCTGCAACCTTCTTAAAATATTGTTATATTATTATGATATAAAAAATAATGTATAAAAAATATAATGATATTTAATATTTTAATGGAATACCCTATATACAACTCTTCTACCATAAATTGTAAAATTAAACCATCATTTGTGTGCATGGTGAAATACTACCTCACAAACCGATATAATTGGTTTTTCAACATCGCATATGATGGATTATTATGATGATGAAATTAGAAATATATATAATATTTATGAAAACATTATACATAATAAATTATTATATTACATATAACTTCTTACTTTTCATTCTATGGGGGATATGACAACATTGCTTGTATGTATGGTGGACTACCACCAATAGAAGCGATGTGATTCATTTTTCACTAAATATTTTCATTGAAGTTAATAAAGATAGATTTAATGAATATATTTGATATATATGATATCATTATTTTATTAATATATTATTTGAAATTATTAAAATATAATATATCATTTTATATCTTACCTTTCCACTCATTAAAAATTGATAATGTCATTTGTACGTACGTGTGGACTAGCACCGCTAACCAGCCATGTGTTTCATTTTCATCACCAAATCACATGAATGGTATATATAATTATTTTTAAATAAATAATATTTTATTTATGATATTATTATCATTATTTAGACATAAAATATAAATAACCTTCTTTATATAATGATAATTGAAAAATGGAAATGTTAATCATGCATACATACGACCTACTATCTCCTTGATTATAACACTGTTCATTTTTAATAACCATTACTCATGATTGGTTTTAAAATTATAATTGAAGTATAAAAATGATAA
The DNA here is from genome assembly GCA_963277665.1 of Viscum album. Taxonomy (NCBI): domain Eukaryota; kingdom Viridiplantae; phylum Streptophyta; class Magnoliopsida; order Santalales; family Viscaceae; genus Viscum; species Viscum album. The sequence goes on along the minus strand of OY728133.1, from coordinate 70,581,342 downwards.
TTATTTCATGATTATTTTTCTAGAGATGATTTAACATTTACTCACTTGACCACGATCAACATATCAAAGCCAATTTAAAAATATGGACCGAACATCCACAAAACACCTGATGAGGACATACTTGATTAAATATTTTTATATATAATTAAAATAAATAGAAAAATATTCAAATATAAGTTATTTTACCTTTAAAAGTTTCTTATGAAATAAAATAATTTATATCATATTTTTATTCATGGGTTAAATGACCTACAAGGAAATTATGGACTCGAGGTAAGGGTTTCTGTAACACCCCATGTAAATAAAGAATATGACATTTTTATATTTATCCCTATTTGTGAATAAAATTTAAATATCAATTTAAATGGAATGCTATGCTCGATGGCTTACCCAATACGCAACAACGAGTTCTTTTGAAATATTACGTTGCACTCTAATAATAAAATAATATTATTTTAAATGGTAGTTAACGCCTAGCCGTTATATTGACAGGAATGAATAGAAATAACTAAAATATGATTATATATGTTTGTTAAATGTTTTTACTCTTATCCAATAAATTTTCAAGGCTTAAAATATAAACGAATCCCATCTTAAGCATTGAATACACTAGTATTTTTAAAAGATTGTTTTACTACCTTTTGATGGAAAATCATTTTTTTAAGTCAAACTTTTGACAATTTTATAAGATCTATTTTTAAAAATAAACATATTATTTATGATTGGGACATTTAAATTTACCTTGGGATAATTTTTGGTATTTTTCTAACAATGTTCATTTTTTAATGAATAGTGAAAAATACTGCATTTTACATCAAAACTGCTTTTTCATATAATTTAATTATATGGTTATATTATCTTTTTAATTTTTTTTAAAGTGTAATTAGAATATATTTTTACCATTTAATTCAATGATGGTCATTGGGATTAATTTCACTTTGGAATTAGGCATAAACAGGTGCCAAACTTTTCATAAATATTGTTTCTAAAAAACCCACTATTTGTTTTGACAACGGGAAGTTTTTTTTAAATTAATTATTGCAATTTATGTGATTGTAATTTGGTAAAATGGATTACATATTTAGAATCAAAAGGTGAAAATTATGTAATTAAGACTCATTTGTTTTTAGACATTATGAATAGTAACGACGGTAATTATCTTTAATTATCTTGACTAATGAGTAATCAGGTAGTTAAAGATAATAAAATAATATCATAATAATAAAAAATGACCACAACATGTGTCATAAGGCTACTGGTTATCTCATGGACGACCATGGGATGCCTTGTTCCAAACTTGGGGGCCCCATGGAATCACTTTTGTGAGAAAGTGACTTTTTATCTTTTTATTTTTAAAGAATGATAAATGTAACAAAGAATGTATCACCTAAGTAAAATGTTTTTATTTTTGTCTAAATATATGATATTTTGGACTATAAATATTCATTAGAAATCTAAAAAGATTTCCTACATCATGATATTTTTTTTATAATTTTTAGACATTAAATTTATTAAATTATTTATGACATCATGATGATGCAGTGATTACCTCATTAATAAAGGATTTAAATAAAATGGAAAGATAATGTAAAATGAAAGACCTAAACATGTCCAAAACCTATTGTATGGGTGGATTTAGAACCCTTATCACCTTATCATCGAAACACATCAATGTGTGACCATTAAAATCCGTAACTCATTTGAAAATAAAGTTACATTTTATACCTTTCCAAGAGTGCCCCTCCTCTCCTCTTATAAAAGGCACCCACCTCTACCTCCTTACCCACACTTCCAAAGCCTTTGGCTCGGCCAAACTCTACCCATTTTGTCTCTCCACATCCCTCTATAACTACTTGAAGCCTCACTTTGGGAATAAGTCTTCCCAAGTAAGCCTTTGAGCTCAAACCAAAGGGAGTTACCCGATTTTAAGGTAATGTCTTCACTTGAGTCCTTTTGTTTTATTTTGCTTCTCCAACCCCCTAAACTATTTTTATTCATTTCTTTTGTAAGAAATACAGTATCTTCAATATACTAGGATGTTTTTATAAGAAGTATTCTAGCTACACTTACACACAACTTCGTCTAATGGTTAAAGAACATACTGTTTCTGTGGTTGGCGATTTTCTGCCTCACGAAACGATGATTGTTCAATATTCTTTTAACACCTTTAAAGGTGGCCATTATGATGTCACTGTATTTTATATATGATATATATGGTATTTATGTTTACTATATGCTTCTGTATTTTATATTTAAACCATACCTTTATTCTTTTCATGTTGTCTAAATGCGATCATTTCTTATGAGGAAGTGTGGACTATCGCCCCCTAAAGTGATGTGACTCGTACATGCAATACATGGAACGTATAAAGAATGAAATTAATGATCATATGTGACCTCTATAACATATATATTATACTCGAGTTATAATATATATATATATAAATCATTTATTTTTAATTCCATTAATATGACAAAGAAAAAATGAAAGTAGCGTTCATGCGTACGTATGACCTACCGTCTCCATGAACGGTGCTTTTCGTTTTTATCTCAAAATGATATGGAATAGTATAAAATGAATATGTACTGGATATATATGATATTTTAATCATTAATACTATTCTGAAAATTATTTACTTTTAACTACATGGACAATCATTTTTCAAACAAGTTCATTTTTGACTCATGTACCAAACATCGGCAAAAATGTCTGATATGAAGTAACATTATTAAAAAATTAATATAACATTATAATATGTGGCATGAACTGAATAATAATCTGTAAATGAGGTCCTTAGGGAATTATAAATTGGCCAAAGTTTATTATTCATGAATATAAAGAAACGAACAAGACATGTTGGACTTGAGGTAAGGGATCCTACACCTCTCTTTCTTTTTTAGTACACTCTTTTATGTCATTCCTTTTAAAGCTCATATTTTTTGTTATTGGGATATTCTTTTATATTACTCTTACTGTAATTTTTCAGTTCATATGATGAGAGACCCTATTCTCTCTCATCAATCCATTTTGGAAGTTTTGAGTGGCGCCGTTAGGCTGCCGAATTTTCGTAAGAGATCTAACCTCTCTCTTTCTTTTTAAGTACTCTCCTTTATGTCACTTCTTTTAAGCTCAAATTTGTTATGTTGGGGGATGTTATTTTATATTCCTATTTCTGTAAACTTTATGTTAATATGATGAGAGACCCTATTTCCTCTCATCAATCCATTTTTGAAGTCTTAAGTGGCGCCGTTAGGCTGCCGAGTTTTCGTAAGGGATTTTTCATCTCACTTTTATTCCCGTGAGATTTATGCTACATTTTCCACAATTTTCTTTGAGTGGTTTATGTACTGCCCATTATTTTACTAATTGTGTAATATACTTTCATTTATGAGTATTTACATCAATGTTGAATTGTCCTTCTTTCATGGGGTTCATGTCTCGAAAGATACCCATGTCGGTAAGGGAACCTTTCACCCTCCTCTTTTTAAAAGACATCTTTTGTTATATCTTTTAATTAACATACTATTATGTTGGGATATGTTATTCTATATCCTTATTGATTTAAATTTTATGTCCATGTTATGAGATACCCTTTTTATCTCTCATCGACTCATTTTCTGAATTTTGAAGTCATGTCATTAGGCTGTCGAATTTTACCAAGGGAACTTTTTAACCCAATTTCGATTTCTTTGGGTTCAACATGTAGTTATTTAATATGTCATCTTTTGAATATGTTTGAATGACCATTTATTGTTTTACACTTAATATCCACTTATATTGGGTGTATTTATATTTGTCACACATAATTCTGAGATTTAATTATCCTGAATTTAAGGATACCTTTTTTATAAGGGAATTCATCACATTTGACATTTCTATTGAGACTTCATTGTTGTTATGCACCAATTCACTCTTATATGGTGTATATACTATCCTTTGGAATATTATATCATGAATCCATTGATTCTCATGATATTATAAATTTCTGATTAAATGTTATTCCTCAATTATTGTATTCAAGTGTCTCTAATTTTGGTAGAACCCCTTTAACCAAAATATCACTTTAAATGTTTTAATTATTTGTTCTTATTAATATCCATGTTTTTAAAATGGTTTTAAGGATTTATTTATATGGATATTAATGGTTAAAAATTTTAAAAGCTTCAAGGTGGTATAGGACACATTGATTTAAAAATCTCTTTATTAAATGTTTTAAATGGTTTTGGAAATGGTTTCTTTTTGAATGGATTCATTATTTCAATATACTAAAATGTTATATTGTGATTGAAATGTCGAAATGTTATGTTTCCTTTATGTATGTTTTATGTGATACGTTTATGTTATGGTTCTTGGGCATTATTATGAAAACCGGTGGTTCCGTGATAAACTAAAGGCGGGTGAGCCCGATATAGCTCTCCAATGCATTGGGTAACACGAAGGAGTGAAACGTTAAGGTTTCTCCGAAGAGATTTAGGGAATATACTATGGTGGGTATTCCAAACGTAACCAAGAGGGTTACTCCCTATGTAAGAATGTTATTAATGCCTCAAGTTACCTTTTATGTCTTATGATTTCTATGATTTATTCATGATTTGATGAGGTATGTTAAAGTGCCTATGTTTTATGGGTAAAGTATGATTTCATTCTTATGTATATATGAACTCATATTTCCTTTCCATATTTTTATAACCTTCACTGAGCTTTTTATGCTCATCCCAAGTTTTTGAAATGTTTTTCACAGGTCAAGGGAAAGGTACATGATGTGATGATAGTGTCAAGGATGTGTAAAGAAAGAATCTGTGTTTTATTTTAAATATGTTTCCGTTGGTGGGAAGAATGAATACTGTCTTTTATGTAACCACTTTGTTTAAATGTGGAATGTAATGCAAGTTTCATGATCTAATTCTCTAAAACTCTAAACCTGAAAAGATCCTCAATGTGTTATCTTGTAATAACTCAAAATTAAGTAAGGTTTAAGGCTGGGGCCTTATAGTTTCTCATCACACTTTTATTTCAGTGAGATATGTATCATGTTCAACAATTATTTTTATTATGTGGTGTATATAAATACCATGAATGTATTTTATAATTGTTTTAATTAAAATTATTTTTATTTGTTAATCCATATTAGATTCTTTCATTCATGGGGTTTTGATCTAGAGATTACAAAATATGTTTGGGATTTAGTCTTAATGTTCCTTCGTTGAGGAATATTTTATTTTTATGAACCTAATTTATTTTATCTAATGTATATTAGATTAATTTTACATGTGATATCATGAATAATTTATAAATAGATTTATTTTATATATAAATTTTAGTTATTTAAACCTATATAATTAGATTTGAAAATACCAAGTGGTAAGGTATTTCATAACTCAATTTCTTTTCATTAAGTTGTATTACTTCTTCACTATCTCTATTACTAAAAGTTTATGTGTTTAATTAATTTTATTATATTAGGTTTTATTTAAATTATTTTTATGTTGATTTAAATTTGATACATATAATTGATTTGTGGATTAATTTTCACTTCAATGTTATGATCATCGTAAGGGTTTCTCATCTCAAGTTATCTATTTTTGGGACATATACAATGTTATAAACCTATATTATTTTTTGAGGTTAATATTATACCATGTTGATATTTTATGTCATGAATATATTTATATTTAGTTTATTTAATGTTTGATTTGAATTTATTTCCTTCATTGGGTGTATTATTAAATAAATATCATGGTGGTAAGGGTTTATTTCACAATCTCATGTTAATTCAGATTGTTTATTCTTCAATTTCCATTAAAAATATTATTTGAAAATTTTATAACATATCCATTTAATTATTTTTATCCTCTATATATTTAAAAAATTTCCATGTAATAGTATCATTTTTCTCTCTTTGGTTCTTCATTTTGGTGATAATGTTTTTTAATAAAATCTGACTTTATTTCTCTGTTCGATCAAAAATATTTTTTCTTCTAAATATTTTTCTTCTAAAAATGTTCTTACTGTAATAAAATGATTGTTAAAATTAATTTTTTCCATATTTTAATATTTATAAAAATAATAAATAGAATGGTTCCTATTTTTTAAAATGATTCACCTTTTGAGTTTTTAAAACAAATATAAAATGATTATTTTTATAACATACTCATCAAGAATAGAATTTTACACTGTCATGTCCAGAAAATGTTTTAATGATTCCTTTCTTACATTCAAAATTTATTTTCAATGATTATTATATTCACAATATTTAGTTAATTTTTTAAAAAAAATCAAAGTGAAAAGGATAGTTTCCACAAAAATGTTTTTAATTATATTTTATTGGTATTTTAATTCTTCAACATCAAAAAACACTTCATATTACTTATGATCCATTTTGGATAATTTGAAATGATAACATACTCATTATTTATTTTGATTTACTATGATTTTTTTAAATATATTTTCATAGAAACTGTTCCATTTCCACTAATTAAAATTATTTATGAAATTAATACAGGTTTTTATGTGTTTTACGATGAAATGAAAGCTTTATATACTATATTGATGTTTTGGTTCGTGGGAATTATTTATATGGTGGGTCTATCCCATTATATCTCGTGGATGAGCTTGATATAGCTTATATGATGGGTGTCCCTAGATTGTGCTCCAACGCACTGGGATTGGAAGTTAACCATATGATTATTCTATTCTTAAGGGTTTTATATGGGTTTCATGAATATAATGTTCCAAGATACCAACACATTATTTTATGATTACTATGGGTGTTTAATGATTCATTTGATGAATATTTAAATCACATGGTTCTTGACTATTTAATACAATGACTCTTTTCTTTTTTAAGACTAATTTTTATTTTTTATGATTAATGATATAAGAATTGAAGGCTCTGATTTTCCTTTAGTTATTCTCATGAACTTTGATTATGTCATCATTCCATTAGGCTCATATTTTTATCACTAATGACACAATTTTTTTAATTCTTATGTTTAGCCTTACTGATAATTTGATCTTACACTTTTTATGTTTTTTTTCTTGGGTTATAAAGAATGATGATAAATTATTTGAATCTATATTTCTTTCATATGTGACAGTTTTTATTGGATATGTTGAATACATAATATGGAATATGAAAATCTGGTAATAGTGAGAGATGATGTTCATCTTTTTAAACCATTTCTTTATGAATCTAGGCTGTTAAGATTTTTTCCTAATTGTGTAGATCTATAATCCAAAAATTTCTTCAGATATGTTAAGTGATCCAATATTTCATCTTGTTATTGTTTGAATTTGATGAAAAAAATTGGGTCGCATTCATTAATATTAATGTCATAAATTTAATTTTTATATTTTTAATAGAGGATCAGAGAGTACAGGTTCTAGGATATTATAGTTGGTATGAGAGATGGGTTTACATAACATTGGAGATTAAAATTTTTTTCATTTTAAGTTATCTTATTTTTAATGGATTCTATCATCGATTTAAAATTTTTAACGTTAATAATAAGTTCAATGTTTTAGACAACCTATTTGAGGTATTATATTATGGAATTCAAATATTATTATGAATATTTTGGGATATATTTGATAAGCTTTAGGTATATATAACCTTTAGGGACAACATGTTACATTATTTAAGGAAGAACATCATAAATTTTGAAGATATAAATTTAATGGTATCTGTAACCTTTAAGGTTTATAATATCTTTAATGGTGAGGTAATTCTGGGTTATTTCATTTTGGGGAACATTATAAGATTAAGGCACATACAATTTAGGTATGAGACATTAAAAGTGAACAGTTCTATTTAGAGATAAATGTTAATTCTACATAAGAATAATATTTGATAAAATCCTTCTAATATTTTGTATTTAATCATATTTCAGAATATTTTGAATAATTATATGAAGATTTATTTTTGGAATTATTTAGGTTGAACTTTGGGTACTATGATTGTATTTTGAAGATTGATGATATGCTGTTTTATTCATTGTGGGAATTATATTTCTTTGTGATTACTATTTTAGTTTTTTAAATATCTAAAGATAAGGTTAATATTTTTTTATCCATTTGTTTAATTATTTGATATGTTAAAATTACATTTTAGTGCTTAAGGAATGAAAAATTTATCTTCAATACATATTGTATTGAGAAAATGATGTGATTTTGGTGGAAATTGATTGATCATTGAAATTATAATTATCATGTAAGTTTATTTTTGTACTTTATTAGTATAAATGGTAAAGTAATTCATCCAATATATGAAATGTATATTGAATTAGTAATTTCATCATCTTACCATAATTTTAAATGAAATAAATGGTCTTTTCCACAACAATTTGGTTTATGGTTTTGTGGTTGTTGACTTTCTCATCATCATTAACATTCTTATGATCAATAATCTCTGTAACTATAGATCATTAATTGGGAATTACACTTTTTCAACATGTATAAATCATCACATCCCAATAATGTTCTATTACATGGAAACCTATTTATGTGTTATTTCAGATGGCCTTTTTATTTTATTTTCCCTCTTATTAGGAGAAAGTTTTATTAACCCTTTTCATTATATGGGACATAAAGAATGGAATTTTAAAATTTAAAACCATATATTATTTAGATAAATTTGAAATTGTAGGGAAGAAATTTATTAAAGTGGGTAGGATGTAACACCTCAGTATTCTAAAATAATAACATTATTTTCAATAATGCAATTGACACTCAACGCTAAACATAAACGACCCATGATATATATAATTATCACAACCTAGTTACTAAATTGGTTATATTAATATGATTAACTACTTTATTAAATATTTATATAAATTTCCTACTCAAAATAATAGTTTTCATAATTTCTTAGTAAATAGTCACACAATTTTAGTAAATTCGTTTTATTCACAAAAATTATGTCTTCATAAAAAAATTTATTTATTTATTTATTTGTAAAAAATTATAAATAATTTTTATAAATATTAAAATATATTTTATAAAATAAACATAATTTTTGAAATTTGAATATCAAAATTAACCTATGTTGAAATTTTGGGATCTTTTGGAAAACATTAAATTTTCAGTGAATAGTGGAGAGTACTCGTTTTTATAAGAATGTCATTTACAATAATTAAATTAATTAATTTAATATTCCCATTATTATTTGAATTTTATTTCAAGTTACATAAATATTAAAAATATATATTTAATAAAATTAATTAAATTTTAATCATCTTTATGTTACATTTTAGTATAAGATTATTATTTTTTGTAAAAATAATTTTCCTAAAAACTTTTTGAAAGTGCATAGTGTTTCTCCATTTTAATTAATGAAAATAATCCATAATGATGAATTATTTAAAAAATGTTTATATATATATATTTAATTATATATAATAAGTATTACTAGTTATATAGTTACTATAATATCGTCTTTTTAAAAAAAATACATTTCTTGAAAACCAATTTTTTCATCACATCTTTAAGTTAAATTTTAAATAAAGTTATATAAAATGTGTGAATTTAATTTGGAAAAATTGAATAAATTTTTATAATAATAATAATAATTTATATTATATAATAACTTCAACCTAATTTTTTTTATAATGAATAATGAAATAATTAATACTATTTTTTCATGGTTAAGGTGAAAATGCTTTTAATGGAGGATAAACTATAAAGATAAGGGAAAATGACTTAATAACTACTATAATTTCTTTTTTGGAAATATTTAAACCTTATAATTTATAAATATTGAAAAAAATAAATTTTTAGATCATTTTTACAATAAAAACATGGTTATAACATTTTATCTTAAAAAATTACAAGTGTGTCCTCTCTCCCTCTTATAAATGGCCACTCCCTCTTCCCTCCCCTTCACACCCTCAAAGACTTTTGTTTCTACCAATACCTTACCAAATAACATACTTATTTCCATACCCATGATCAATATTCTGTATTTTGATTATAAATTCATACTATGAAGTCTCTTGGTGCAAACCTGAAGAGTTCATTCAAAGAATATGTATTGTTCTTAACCGGGGGTTTTTATTTTTTTCTTCTTCCACCTCCTTAAAATATTATTAAATTAAGATAATATAATAACAAAATTATCTCACAAAAACTGATATATTATTATGTTAATTTAATAACATACATCAATCACTTTTTTCATTAGATGGTAATAAATTCATTGTTCATGTTTATGGTGAACTACCGCCTCTGGAATTAATGTAATTCATTTTTCATCATCATCTCAAAAGATGTGTTATAATTATATATTTAAAATATATATATTATATTTGTAACATAATTATACTTATGGAATAATTATATCACATATAACATCTTACTTTTTATTATGTAGAGGATATGATAATGTCGATCGTATGTACAGTAAACTACAGCCATGTGAAGTAGTGTGATTCATTCATCCCTAACCCTAAACATAAAATGTAATAATGATAAATTTAATGAATATATGTGATATATATGAAATAAATATTATATTAATTACATATTTATTACTATTCAAACATAATAAATCATTTTCTTTCTTTTTGTTCCAGTCATGAAAAAATGATAATTTCATTTGTCTGTACATGTGAAATACCACCTACCCGAAGCGATTTGATTTTCATTCATCACCAAGTCACATGGATTATAAAACACAAATATTTTAATAGAATAAATTCGTTTATATTGTATGTGATAGGGAATAATGACCTTGAACAACCCACTATATATATTTCTTTCAATTTATTCTCTTGCATACCTTGTGGAAAATACATCCCCGAGTAAAAATAAACCATAATATAGTTTACCATTATAACATAGATTTAAAAAATGGAACATATGAATATTAATAACTAAAATATGAAATTATGGATATCTATTTATTAGAAAAAAGTAATCATCATTTGAAATAAAATGAAATGTTTTCTGAAAAATTGTATTTTTTTTGAAAGACGGTTCATTCACTATTTCCGCACATAATCTCAAACTAATTTTTACCAATTTCAGAAAATTTATTTTATAAAATTATTTTTTAAATAGTATTATATAAATTATCTTTCAGTTAATTTATTTTTATTTTTCTAAATTGTTTCATGTTTTGGTGGATATTAAGAAAATAAAATTTTAATTCAAAATTGCATTTTCATTTAAATTTTTTATAAAGTGATATTAACTTTTGAATTAGTATTAATGTAAAATTATTTTAATTATATATCAAATGATCCAATTTAGTTCATTATATTCATTTTTATAATAATTTTGTTTTAAAAACCTAGTAAACTTTTGAATATTTTCTCTTTGAAATCTTGTTTTCTCGTCACATTTGTGGGACTAATATTAAATTAAATTTTTCCAATAATGTGAATTTAATGTAATAAAATATATTCAATATTTATAATAAGGGTAATTAATATTTGTTAATAATTTGAAATAATACTTTTTTCATAATAATTAGTAATGACAATAAAAATTAATTATCAGGGTTATTGTTAAAAGGGGTGTATTTCACGTTACATGCGCTTATGTCAAAATTAAATTAAAAAACATGTAGTGTTATTATTTGATAAAATGTTTTTAATATTTATATTAATTATGTCTAAATCATATAATAAGGATCATTTTATTTTTGGAAGATAGATTTACTTACTTAGGATAAAAAACTAATTACTATGGTGGAAACTAAAGTGGTAAAAATGGAGTAAACATTATATCTAAGGAATTTCAAGTATGAAACATTTTTATTTTTAAGGTGGATATTTTTCTAGACTATATCATACATAAAATCTATTATTTTTAATTTTGTCTTTCACGTGTGGTAATTGTGACCTCCCATTATTGAATATTTTGGGGTATTTACAATAAAGTAACTCCTCAATTATAAAAGGTCACTCACTCCTATCACTTATCCACACCTCCCAAGAAAATGGATCCATCAATACCTTCCCAAATAAATTCCCAAATTATATAATCTCATAATTTAAGCCTTATTGTGGGTATAAATCCAGCCTAAGAATCCTTTTGGTGAAAACCTAAGGATGTTACTCGATGAAGAACTAATATTCTTCAACGAGAGTTATTATTTTATTTATTCCACCTCATAATTAAACCTTTATTAAACCATGATTTTATAGTAAACTAAATATATTCTATATACTTATAATATTAATGGTTTTTTGAATGACATACATCCATCTCCTCTTCCATAAAATGGGTAGAGAAATCTTAATTAATGTGTTCGCGGACTACCGCCTCACGAAACGATGCTATTCATTTTTTCATTACCACCTCTCAAATTTGGGTGTGATGATAGATCTGATATAAATATATTATATTTATAACATAATTATACCTATGGAGTCATTATATCATATATATAACTTCTAAATATCCATTCCAAAGGGGATATGATAATTTCACTCGTGTGTACAGTGGACTACCATCTCGAGAAGCGATGTGATTCGTCTTTCACTAATTCTTTACATGGAAGGTGATAAGGATAAAGTTAATGATTATATGTGATACTATAACAATCTATGTACTTATATAATAATTTTTTCTTTCTGTAATTAAATAATTAAATTCAATATAATTGTATAATGAAATAAGTGGTATTTATTGAAATTTAAAATTCTATATCAATGGAATAGTAATGTGACCATTGGAAGAGTAATGTAATTGTTAGCAATAGTAATACAGACATTATAATAATAATATTACCTTGTAAATCATAAATACAATTTATGTATCTCATAAATGAAAATATAATATATTTATATCATGGAATAAGTAAATAAATGTTTTAAAAGTGATAAGTTAAGTGTTTGTATTTTTGTGAAACATAAATTTTAATTTAAAGTTTTATAATTGATATAATAATTTAAAAGAAAATTTATTTTCATAAAAATGATTCATAAATTAATATATAATTATATGATTATATGATTATTTTTTGAGACCTTTATAAATGTTTCAAAGTATCATAAAATCAGTTATACTATTAAAATCAATATTTTTTTAATAAATAATCGTTTTAATTCAAAAAAATTCTCATATTTATAAAATTAATTTAGAAAATTTGAGATCATTTTTTAAATCGACATCTCAAAAAAAAATTATCCTGAATTTTTGGGATCCTTCTAAAATAATTGAAATTTTAGTAAACAGTGAAATACTGTAATTTAAGGTACTTAACAGTATAAGAATAATAAAAGAAATTTTTATTAATATATTTCATAATAACCCATTTTTCATACTAAAATTAAATATTTATTTTAATTAATCATAATATTTAACATTATTTATATTCTTGAGTCAAAATAATAAGCAAACTAATTAAATAATCAAAAACACCTCTCTCCCCACACTATAAACACCACCCCTCACAACTTCTTCTCATCACACCATTTATGCCGTGATTCAGGGATAAATTATACCCAATTAAATTAATAAGACACTTCCTTATATCATATTCCTTTAGGTTTAACCAAAATACAAAAATAAAGTGCCCTAAGCAGGTTCTGATGGTGATGATATTCAAGATGTAAAATCCTTTTTCTTTCTCTTTAAAATTATTTCTTTCTTTATTTATTTCTACTTTATCCACATATCCCTTATCCAAAATATAATTATAAATATAATATAATATATATAATCAAATTGTAATTTTTTAAATTAAATATACCTCCTCAGACCACTTCCCATCTCTTCTTATTCTAAAAAATGAAAACATCGTCTATGGCATGTCGATTCACCACCTTCATGGATGATGGTTTTTTATTTTCCATTACCGACGTCAAGTCTGGACATAAAACCATTATTATGGTCAAAAAATGTTTTAATATTTATATTATATCTTTTTTAATGTAATAGAACTAATTTATGTACACAATAATTAATTAAAATGAAACTAGTTTTTGATGGTCTGAAAAGCTGCCAAAGAAAAACCTAAAATTTATTATTAATGTTTTATCTAATTAATCATCCTCATATAAGAATAAAATGATATATGGAATAATTTAAAATAATACAAACATATTGATACCATTTATTTCTAAATATAGGGTTTTTTATTCATCTCATAAGAACTCTCACAATTTTACTCAAGGGAACGGACCATAATGAGAGAAATGAACGCTCCTAGAGTGATGATTTTGATATTTATAACTCATAAAAATGGATATATATTAAAATTATAACAAGGTATTAATATATTATTTTTGGAAAATCATATAAATTATGTAACGAATTAATCTAAATTTATTATCTAGAATATTAAGAATAAGTGCATAATGCTTTCAGAGAGAAGGTATGGGAATTCTTAACCCAATTTCCATTCTTTGGGTTAACCTTCAATTTAAATGATTTTTTCATGATATAATTATTTTTAAAATTAATATTAATTATATTAAGTTGTATTTTATTTATTTATATAAAAAATACATATTCCATTCATTTTATTAATTCTCACTTTAATGATATGATATTCGTAAAGGACTTTTTTTTGAAAATCCAGCTTTCATGTTACCACTCTTTTTATTAAAGAAATGATTTTTGGCTTATACATATTATGATAATTTTACCTATTTCACGATTCCTAATAGATTTTATTTTCCCTTTACAGTTTTAAAAGTTTATTTTCAAATAAGATGTCTTTATTTATAAGTGTGTGTCTTCTTAAAAATGGAAAGTTCTTTCAAAATGGAAAATTTATTTACTATAAGAACGTTTCTTTTATGAAATATTTATATGTTATGATCATGTTATGGTTCATGGCCATTATTATGATGATGGGTGGTTTTGTGAAAAAATTATGGTGGGTGAGCTCATTATTGATCTCCAATTCATTCAGTAATGCGACAAACTTAACCAGTTTGATTTATCCTCGGAGATTATTTGAATATTTTGTGATGGTTAGTACAAGTGTAACCATTATTCTTATTCCTTGTGTTTCCAGTAGAGCTATCTTATATGTAATATTGATATTAACATAATTTCACAAGATACCTTTTAGGATTTATTTATGACAGCTATGGTTTTATGTGAAACATGTGATTTCATATGGTTGGCTAAGGAGATTATGTTTTATGTGTAAAAGTTAAAATATTCTAAAACTGTTTTTATTCATGAGCTAATTATTTCATTCTTCATTTCTTGTTCCTTAATAATCTTTTTTTTGCTCATCCTAGGTTTCAAATAAACAGAGGGTTTTTTGGATCGGTGAAGGAAAATAATAATTATTGTTCAATTTCAAGAATTATTTTTAGAGAAAGAATCATTTCTTTATTTTAAAAGTTTCATGTTATGAAAAAAATGAATATTTAGGAGAACTGTCTACTTTATAGTATGATTTTTTATTATTATTTTAGGAAATTATTCCCAAAAAATATAAACCTAAATGATCATTGGTATTGTAGGATATATAATTCTAGTTTAATTAAATAGATTATACAATATTTAAGGTAGGTTTATTATAGTTGGAATCAAAGAATGGTTTTGAATACATTTGGGTTTATGATCATGTTAATAGAATATGCATAAATTATTTTCACTTTAGGGTTAATTTTAAAGGATATTGAATTTAAATATTATTATGTAACATTATCAAATATATGTATATTTATAATGGGTTTTCTTGGAAGATATATGGATGATGAAGTTAGAAGTCACTGAGAGGATGATATCCTTCTGAATCTATAATGTGGAATAGTGGTAATTGAAACTATATTGCATGTGATTTTGATGGAATGGTTGATGAAGAATATAAATGGTGGTGGGATCCACTCATGGGATTATCTAGATAAACCTCATAGTAATATTTTAGTGGTGGAAAATTTTATGAGGAGACACTATTAGGTATTTAATAGGTCTTTTGACCTGGTGGTTACTATATGGTTGATTAAATCATTTGAAAAGATTTTTGATGTCACTGGTTGTTTAGACCAATAAAATGTTAGCCTTTCTGGATACCCATTTTTATGTTAATATAACTGTTGGTGGACCATATTAAATAATATTTGGGAGATTCAGGATATTTATTCATTAGAATGAGATGAATTCAAAAATACTTTCCTTGGGAAATATTTTATAAATGAAATTTGACAAGGTATGGAAAAAACACTATTTTAATTAAGATAGGAAGAGTATTATGATGCTACATTTGAAGAAAAGTTCACTCAATTGTAATGTTAAACTCAAAAAAATAAGGATATTGATTGTAAAATAAATATATTATACTCGTAATTGAAGAAAAAATAGCGAAGGACATTGGATTCTCATGACTTCAAATGGTATGAGAAAATTATTTGATATGAAGAGATGGTAAAACTAGAGTTTTACAATAATCATGTGTTCTTTGAAAACTAGAAAATACTAGTTTTGGGTGGTATAAAAAATGAAACAATTTATTAAATATGTTTGATTGTAAGAAAATTTTATTTTCATTTCGTGGAACTAATGGTAAAAACCCCCAAGATAATGCCTTTTGAATCATGGTAACTGTTTTTGATTTGGTTATTTTAGGAATTTGGATCATAATTGGAATGAAATAAATCATGGTAGTGGTATTAAAAATTATGATATGCATATATAATTTTTCTTAAATGTAATGAGACGGGTCATTATGAAAATGAGTGTCTAAAGAGGAACCCAAATAATGGGAAGCAACTACACTATAAGAAAAAAGGTGTGGTAAAATAATTTCTTACTAATTCAGTAGATGTTGGTCCATTCAATTAATTCATGTTAGGTACATTGATTTTTTCTCATAAATATCTAATGTCTTGTTTGATTATTAGGTCTACATGTTCATTCATGTCTGAGAATGTTTTGGAAAATTTAGAAATTCTGCCTTAAGAAATGAATCCATAACTTATGGTGAAAACATTTGGAGGAGAAATTAAGGGGAAAATGATATTAATATAATATTTATGTGGTGTATATGGAAAAAATTTACCTAAAACCCTAGTTTTTATTCCACTAGTATAATTTAATGATATTTTGGGAATGAATTGGATTTCTATTTACCATGCTAAGATTGACTATAGATTTAAATTGTTTTTTTATTAAGAGTAATATTTTGTATGAAATAATGAACCCAATCCATTGATAACATATAATGAAGTTGAGAAATTTTTAATATATAAAAATTAATGTTATCATGAACATCTTTTTGAAAAAAGGGAATAGTTTTGATTAATGATTTTCTAGTGGTAAATGAGTATCTGTATATTTTTAAAGATTAGTTTCAGGGTATTATATATAATTGGTAGGTTGAGTTTACTATTGATTTAGTCCATAATGATAAACCTATTTCAAAACATCCTTTTTTAATTGATCAATTAGATATTATAGAATTTAAAAGGAAGCTAAAAGAGTTTTTATATAAAGGTTATATTCAACCCAATACTTCATTAATATGTGCTCCTATTTTGTTTTTTAAAAATAATGATGGTCCCATGAGGATTTTAATTAATTATTGATAATTTAATAAAATTTAATCTATGAATAAGAATCCATTACATTGTATCGATGATTTGTTTCATCAGGTCTAAGGATTGTATAACATTTCAATGATTTATCTTGGGTCAGGGTAAAAAAAGTTGAAGGTGAAGGATGATAACATTTCAAATTTGGAATTCTGGACTTAATATGGAAATTATGAATTTTTATTTATTCCCATCGTTTTGAAAAATTATCCTTATATATTTAATGATCATATGAACACAATCTTCCATGAATATTTGAATAATTCTTTTATTTTTTTTACTGATGGTATTTTGGTTTATTCAAAAAATTATGAGGACCATGAAAAATATCTATGGATATTTCTACAAATCCTTAGAGAAAATAAGTTATAAATGATATTTGGAAAAATTAATTTTTGGTTTTAATAGATTTATTTTCTTGGGAACATTGTAAATAAGGATTTCATAAAAGTTTATCCAACTAAAAAAAGTGGTTGATGAATGGAAAAGACCTTTAAATGTTACTGATATTTCTTGTTTTCATGGATTAGCAAGCTATTATCAACAGTTTGTTTGAAACTTTTCATGATTTTCTATCCTAAAAACAAAGTTAATGTAAAAGGTGTTAAATTAATTAGGATATAATAATGTGATTTTTGTTTATATTATTGATATGAATTTTTTTTAATGATCTAGTTTAGGCCTTACCTTCAAAAAATTGAGATTTTTTCATCTATAGTGATGCTTCTTTAGAGGGACTTAGTTGTGTTATGATGTATAATGTTTAGGTGTTTGATTGTGATTCATGGAAATTGTATAATCTTAAGTTAAATTATCCTACACAAGATTTAGAATTAATAGCTATTTGTTTTGATTTAAGAATTTTGAGACATCATCTATATGGAGAAAATTGTGAAATATATACAGATAATAAAAGTTTTATGTATATATTCATTTAGAAGGAACTGAACATGAAGCCGAGAAGATGGTTATAAATGATAAAGGATTATGATTGTATGATTAACTACCATCCTTGAGAAGAAGAAAAAAGTGGCAGATTACTTGGGTCAAAAACATCACACTATATTAACCGTGTTATAATTAGAAGATAGAACCTTGGGTAATTATATGATGAATTTTCTACTCGAATTTGTTGGGGCAGGAAATTCTTCTATTTTTTTCATGTGTCAGTGCAATCGTGTCTATCTAATAGAATTAATAGAGTGAAGAATTAATATCATGAGTTACAAAAAAAAGGTAGAATTGGTTAAAATGTATAAGTTTTTTGAATTTACCATTGATAAAGATTATGTTTTGAGATTTTTGAAGATATTATATGTGCCATGTGATTCAAAATTGAATAAATATTTTTTAATAAAATCTCATAGTTCTCTATTTTCAACTCAACCTGGAAGCACTAAGATTAATAGAGGCCATAGAGAGTATTAATATTTGGATGGAATGAAAAGAGATATTGATGACCATACCAAGATATTTTTGACTTTTAAATAGGTAAAAAAAGAATAAAAATTAATAAATTGGATTCTTTGGAATTTTCTAGTGCCAGAGTGGAAATTTGAAAATATATCCCTAGATTTCATAGTGGGGTTACAAAAGAAATATATATATATATATATGGTATTTGGGTTATTGTTGATCAACTCACTAAAGGTGCACATTATATTCCTATTTAATAAATTGTGTCTTTAAATCATCTTTCTCGACTCTATCTCAATGAGATAATAATGTTATATCGAGTTCTAATATCTATTGTATCTGATCATGATCACATATCAACTTAAAAATTTTGGAAACTCCTTTAGAATAATTGGGAACTGAATTGAATTTCATTACTTTTTTTCATCCTCAATATGATAAAAATTTAGGGTAAATAATTCAGTCATTGAATTATATGATTCGAGATTGTTAAATGGAATACCAAGGAAGTTGGGATCAATATATTTCATTGGATGAGTATTCTTATAATAATAGTTTTTTTAAGAATACAGATGGTTTTTTTTTGATTCATTACATGGAAAGCGGTGTAGATCCCTAGAACTTTCGGATGAATTAGGTGGAAGAATGTTGGTGGGACCAGAATTTGTAGAGGAAATATGAGATAAAATTTAGTTGATTTAATGAAGCTTGAGTAAATCTAAAATAAGTCTGAAAAAATATTTAGATATTTTATGGGAGGTTATTTCTTTCAAGATATGTGTGTAATTCACCAAACCCACACTTTTGGAGTCACCAATAAAACATGTTGTGTATGTTTTTATAAAGGTAAATGAAAATTACAGATTTTATTTATACAAATTAGGACATTTTCTAGTCTGGGGTTTACAGAATTAGAAATACCATACAGGTTATAAGAGTTAACAAAATAAAAATAATTATTTCACTTTTCGAGAACTAACCCTATAATCAAATTCATCTATCATAGAACTTATGAGATAACATTGAAAATATTTTTAAAACATGGGATGATCATTAAATATTCTAGTAAGACGTTTCAAAATCAGAGAAATTACATTAAGGAAATCATCTTTTAAAAATTTCTTTTTTTAGACCATGTTGGGATTCCATCCAACCTGACATCCAACCCAGTCCGAGATATGGCCCGAAGGATGTTTCCATTCTCCACGGGTGGGAAACTAGTGTTGGGGTAAAATTAAAAATATGGGAATGATTTTTTTACAACTAAACCAGGATCGAATAATCAAATTGAACATGTAGAAAAAAATTAACATATCATAAATAAATTTACAAACTAATCCAAGTAAAAAAAACAAATGAACAAACTATAAACTAAATGAACTGATGGACAAAAAGAAATAACTAAAAAAATAAAGCACAACCTGGTCTCTATAGGACATCATGGTCACCACCATCCACAAGTCAACTTGATACAATGCACTACTTATCGAGAAACTAGCACCTGAAAAATAGATTGGGTTTACTGACACTGAATGGTATATGTTGGGTGTGAGCTATAATAGCTCAGTGGGAAATCACCACAGAATCTATAAATTTACTTTCTTGAAACAGTCTAAAAAAACTAGTTTGGAATACATATACAAAAATAGGGTTTTCTAATTTTATTAAACAAACATAAATTTCCTTTTTTTCAACAAAAATACACTCCACATATCTATTTTCAAAGCGGATTACAACTATCAAAACCAAATCCCCAAAAAAATAAAAACAAAGCAATACTAATAAATACAAAAATAAATAAGTAGTCTAAATAAGACACCACGCGTAAAAGAATGTAAATAGACACATACAGATAGAGCCCATGGAAGTTTACAAAACATCCTCAAAGAGATCCTTTGACATACTCTATTCAGACTCACCTTCTGGTATATGTGCAACTCCATAGTCTATAACTAACTGGATTCTCTAAACTAAACAATCTTGTGGACCATCCCACCAATCCCTATAAATTCAAGGGGGTACCAACCCATCTAATTGGTTCTGACTTGAAACATTCACATGACTCTCTAAATGATTCCGAAGAAACCCATGGTAAAAGTACATGGTGAGAGGAGGAATCCCACACATGCATGACTCACCTTATTTGCAGCCACCATACTTGCATAACTTAAATATTGACACCACCCACACAACAACCCAAGTCTTTTTAAATCCTATATAGGGGTTACCATATCACAATAATCCTTTTCAAGTACCAACTAGTCCATCACATCAAATTATCCTTCAAACCATTTCTCAAAACAATATAAGATGCCAAATAGTCATTTGTACTTCCCAAACCACAATTCATTTTCAAAACATTCTAATTTCCCAACTGGGAATTCAACATTATCAGTTATAATACATTGAAATAATTTTTTCTAACCATTTCAAGAACAATATAAAACACCACATTCATGTTCATAATTCCAAATAAGCGTTGTATTTCAAATCTCATTCCATTTCTAACACCACATCAAGCCAAAGTAAAAAACAATCAACATACATAAATATAAAAAGTGCGATTTCATTTAATTTAAAAAACAACCATATTTTTTAATTTTCCAAATGATCAATAACTTTGAATGAAACATTTGAAATAATAGAGTTATTTGAAACCAATGGACATTTAATGAAACAACAAGAGTTTGAAAGAAACGTGAAAATGCTTTTAAAATCAGAGTTTTATTTTAATAATATTTATCTAAAACCATTATCATTTGTGTTCCCATCCATGTGTGCACATTGTGAACACGTGGATGTTTGAACATCCAGTACCACAAAACAAGTATCTATAAAATTACCCAAAACTATTTTTAAAGTGATGACATATGTTCTACCACCAACACAACAAGCTATACACAAGTGAAAACTATAAAATTCACCACATTCCACATATAAGGCTCAAATCACAATCAAACCACACCATAAAAACATATCCAAGACAAACACATTGTAAAAAGAAAATTTCATATAAAAAGTGATACATGGGATTTTATTGAACATGTTGATTGCATTTTTTTGGGTAATGCCTCCGTCAAAGACCGAAGTACCATTTATTAATTAAAGAAACAACATTTTACATGAGTCGAAAGGATGGGATTTTATTACAATCTCTTTCAAATAGGTAATGTAAATCAGCTGGAAGCGCATCCAGCCAAATCATGCTCTGGTGGACACCTCTGTTGGCAAGGGCATCAGCAACAGTATTCGCTTCACGAAAGACATGTGGGGCAATGTAGTCAATCTCCTCAAGCGAATTCAGGCAATTCATCCAAAGCGTAGTGAGCGGCTAGGCGAGATGAATAACTCCATTCCAAATGGCTTGAACAATGGTGGTAGAATCACTTTCAATCCACAGTTTTCGCCATCCTCTTTGGAGAGAAAAATCAACAGCATGGATGACTCCTATCATCTCCTCTTCAATGGATGAGGCAATCCCACACCCATTGTAGATGAAACCTTGGAAATGGTTAGAAGAATCTCTAAAAATGACCCCATGGATAGAAGGTCCAGGATTGCCTTTTGAGGCACCGTCGACATTCACTTTAATCCAACCCGGCATCGGAGGTTTCCAGAATACTTCAAAGGGGTGCTTGGTCTTCGGGAAAATGCCCGGGACACGGATATGTCTGAAGATCTCGAAGTCTCTTATATAATTGTTGTAACAATCTTTTTGAATTGAGGAAGCTTCATGTATCACAATGATAATTCGAGGTTTTCCGGAATTGAGACTGAAAGAGTGATTATTATGGATAAGATCATTTCTTACATAACAGATTTCCTGTACTAGTTCCGCCAATGCCGCAAGAAAAAAAAAATTGACTTGCTGAGAGGCTTCATGTTTAGTACATTTCTTCAAAAGTAAACAAATCGGGTCAAATAAGGACCATGAACAATTAAAAAGATCAAAGATGTAGTTCCATAGAGCCAAGGCTGTAGCACAAGACAAGAAAAGATGATCAGAATCCTCCCTGTGCTGATTACATAAATGAAATTTTGAGCAAAGTTGAATGCCAGAGGCTTGAAGTCGAGTTTCAGTAGGCAATCTATTGTGAGAAATACGCCAAATAAGGGTGAACCTAGAGGGTTTGATCCAAGTCTTATTGAAGGTTCTCACCCATTTATAATTAGGTTCATTGCCAGAGAAGTTGTGCATGTAGAAATTTTTCGAGTCAAGTATGCCATTGGGAGTAGGTTCCCAAACTAGGAAGTCCCCAGAAATGGAGAAGGTATAATTTTCAATGATTTGAGAAATTCTGTTCGGGAGATCATGCCTATGAAGTTGCATAACATCTTTAATAGTATGGCTGGTGTCTATAAGAGTTTTATTAGGAGGCAGCATAGAAATTAAAGGATTACCCATCCAGTTGTCACACCAGAATTTAATGTTGGAGTCAGCGCTGACCATCCATCTATAGTTAGCCATAATCTTCTGATAAGAGTTTCTAATAGAGGGCCAGATCGAGGAGTTAATGAAATTAAAATTTTCTTTTAAAAGTTTATTTAGGAATCTATGATTTAAAAATTCAGATGCTTTAGAGTTGCTATTAATGAGACGCCAAGTGAATCTCGCTTGCAGGGCATCATTGAACAATTTTATGTTTTTGATGGAAATGCCTCCATTATCAAGAGGTTTACAACAGGTCTTTCATGGGATGGTGATGAGTTTCCTTTCAAAGATACTTCCCATCCAAATGAAATTTTTTATATAGGTATTGATTTTCTTGAAAGTACCTATGGGCCATTTATAAATCATGAGCGAGTAAACCAACTTAGAGACAATAGTTTATTTGGCAAGACAAATTTGACCAGCCATGGAAAGGGATTTCCCCTTCCAAGTAGAGAGTTGATTTATGATTTGATCAGTGATATTAGAGAAATAAAATGATTTAGGACGTCCCCGGAAAATCGGGACTCCTAAGTACGTGAAGGGAAAGAAACCTTCTTTAATTCCAAGGTTACTAGTGATAGTGGTTTTCCTTCTAACAGGCAAATTATGTTGATTGCGTATATACATTAGAATATTTATAGAATATATACTAAAACCATTTTTACAGAATTACCTCAACACGAAAAAAACCAATAAAATACAAAAAAACACACCCCATGCATGTAAAACTCATTTATTATTTATTTAAAAACGCCCAAGAATACAATGGAATAAATTGGAAAGGAAACTAACAAAAAAACATCCTCAATAGAGTGTGTATGTGAAAAAACTCTCAGAGGAGGAAGAGAAGATCCCAAGAAACAATATTCATGACCTAAAATAATGAAACACTATAAACATATCAACCTTAGAATATAGGGTTCATCCAAATAAGATTCCACCATAGAAACACCGAGAAACCATTATAGGAGAAAAGGAAGATGAGAAAATTGTCCAAATCATCTACAAAAACACCTTAGAAACCTTCAAAGAGCATTAATAGAGATTCAAGAGAAAGGAAGAGGGGTTTTTTGAAGCCCCCTAGTTAGCCTAGGTTAGAGGAGGGGAGTAAAAACAAAATGCGGGTTAAATACATGGAAAGGAAAACCATGAATTCCAAAATTTTAAGAATCTGGGCATCTCCCACTGTTTGGCCACATGGTTTTCCCAACCTTGTGCAAACTGTGTAGTCGCCACTATCCAAATGTAAAAAACCTCACACATGGTTGATGCATGGTTTCCAAAAATATTTGTAACCTATGTTCCTTACTCCTAGACCCTAGGACAAGATTCATAGTTAGTTGGGTGATGGCACACTATTTTCTTTAATCATGTATAGGTCGTGCGCCAGCTGCAGCTAATCCTATAAACTCCACTTTTCATAAAAAAATAAATAATTTAAACTAGGTCTCAACCCAAACCATAACTATAATATCAAAACCCTAGAAAATAATGAAATAAAAGAAATCCATTGTTCGAGGGTGTGATAAATTCTATGCCACAAACACTTTCTTCCCCAATAAATCACCTAGAAGAAATGCAAGAAAAACATAATTCCAATCCTAATCAAAATCGAACGAAACCACAGACCTCAAGGTAAGAATTCACTACAAAATTCCCACCCAACCATTCTATATTAAACCATGTTACATGAAAAATGGGGATAACAATAGAGGGTTATCCATACTAAAATAAACTGACTAACACAATGACACGAATTCATATCTTCCCAACATTGGAACTCTCAAAAATACCACTCCAAGGGAACCAGCTCGGGAATGAAGTAACTCCAAATAAGAACCATAAACCTTCCATAGAAACCAAACCCCAAACATAGAGGAAAACCAAGAGAATATACCTAAACTAAAAAAATAATCCAAACACAGGCAACAATCAATGATCTCCATGATCATGAGTATCCCCAAACATGAGAAACTGAAAACTAAAATTGATTCACAAGAAGGCTAGCCATTTAAAGAATCATGTACAAGGAAGATGAATGAGATAAAAAAAAATAGGATCACTAAGATTAATATATTGAAAAAAGAGACTCACAAAGAAAAACTAATTATAAAGGAAAACTAAAACTATCTCCACTCCATCAATATAGATAGAAACTATTCCATGGTTCTTCATGCCCTTGTCAATCTCTTGACTGTGTGAGAGCTTCACTATGAGGCATGCAGCTAGAGCATTGCTGAATAAAGAATCCAATTCCTCATAGTCCAGTGCTAATATCATTTGATATAGATATTTTACTCAGTCAATGCTTCTAAAAAACTTCCCTATATGACCCAAATGACTGTCACGATGGCATACCCACAGAGGATTGAAACAAGACGGCTTCAAATTCCCGAACTGGCCACACTGAAATCAAACGATTGAGTGGTATGATGATGAGAGACCAAAACCAATTAAAAAAACTCCTCAACAATAGGACCCCCTCCCCCCCCCATAATTAACTCCCCCCCATATGGGGAACTACCACGAGCAACATGATACACCAGATTCCCAACATTGTATTAGGAAACCAAATCATCTTCGAACTCTTCATCCACCCACTTCTCGAAATAGTGATCCTTTGAATATAGGTTTCTCTCCATGATCTGTTTAAAAAGTCCCACAATGAAAAGATACGTTTTAAAAATATCCTGTGATGATATTTATGAAGATAAAGAAAGAGGCTCCAAGAAATGTTCAACATATGCCTTCACTATATTTCAGGCTTTTTGAAAACTCTTAAACTCTTCCAATTTCTTCATCTTAACCTCTTTAGGTATAAACCATTGGAAAAAATGGACTTGAACACTTCCCACATCATCCCAACTTACATCAACGATGAAGAAATCACCTTCAACTGGTCCAAATCATGACCCTAAAAAACCAGAAAATTATTCCAAACTTTAGGATTTCTCACTGATATGAAGTCACACTCAACTTAATCAATCCATTCCCCACCTCTAACGGACCTCGATCACCATGAATGATGGTAAAAAATCAATAATAATCAGAAACTGGGAAAAAATATATATGATGTATGTGGACCTTTCTATGTAGCATCTTCTGAAAAAAATAAAAAAACATAACCAAAATCAATATCAACATGAAACTTAACCAAGATTGGCATCTCAAGACAAAACAACAGGCTCACAAGATAAACACATACAAGAAAAACAAAAATCATCTTTTCAAAATTCACTATTTTCATTTCAATTTCAAAACTATCTTCTCTTAAGTCCACTATCCAAGAACCAAAAAACCATTTTTCACAAAATCGGAAGCCACTAATTAAATAAAACCCAACCCAAAAATCATTTTGATTTTAAATAATCACCGAAACTATCCTATGATCCACCGCATTTGAATCCATACCACTTCCACTGATCTCATTCTTGTACGCATTCCAACATGCACCTTCCAATCATACCCTCATATATAGTAATGTTCATAAGTAATAAAACATGTGGCTTAAACCATTGCTTTATAAAAACACATGCATTTACCAAATGTTTAGTTCACTTTCCCCCCATATTTTTTCAAAACTTTTTAAAACTCAAAATCACACTCTTTAAAATCAAATTTTTCCTATCTAAAACCATATGAAAGAAAAAAATCCATTTTAAGAATCATTTTCATTTTAAAATCTTCCATCAAATCAACCAAAATCTAAACAAAACACCACTCACACTAAACTAATAGAGTGAGAAACTAGTGTCCATGTAACATCCTAGGCAAATAAAGAATATTAATTTTTTATATTTATAAATTTTGGAATTAAATATTAAATTTACTTCAAAAGGGTTTCTATGTTCGATAGTGTACCTGATACGCAACAACAGGTTTCTTTGAAATCTTACATTGCACACTAATAATATATTATTATTTTTAACGGTAGTTAACTCCTAGCCGTTGTATTGGCAGGAATGAACAAAACTAACTAAAATATTATTATACATGTTTGTTAAATGTATTTACATTTATTCAATAAAATTTAGAGGCTTCAAATGTGAATGAAACTAATTTTAAGAATAATTTACATTAAAAGGCCGATTTATCGCCTTTTAAGGGTGAACCCATTTTAAATCTAGTTTTGGTCACTTTAATAAATTCTATATGACAAAATAAAATCCTTCTTCAGAATAGGGACATAAAAATTTACTTTCTGTAAATTTTTGGAATTTGTCTGATAAAGGTCATTTTTTAACGAATAGTGAAAAATATTGTATTTTAATTCAAAAATGCATTTTAATATAATTTATTTATATGGATAGATTATCTTTTTAATTTGTTTTAATGTGAAATTAAAATATATTTTTACCATTTAATCCAATTTTGGTCATTGGAATTAATTTCACTTTGAAATTGGACATAAACAAGTATCAATCTTTTTATAGTTATTGTTTCTTAAAAACACGCTATTTCTTTTGATAACGGGAATTAATTTTAAAATTAATTAAAGACACTTCTATGTTTTAAATTTTGAAAAATAGACATCATTTTGTAATTTGGAATATCAAATATAGCTTATGCTAAATTTTTGGTAATTTTCTGAAAAACGTCAATTTTTTATGAATAGTGAAACCACTTAGTGGTAGTTAAAAACTGACATTTTCATTTAAATGAAATTTTACCACTTCTTTGAATTGAATTTAGAAAATCCGACATACATGGTTGTTATCAAGAAGTTAAATTTGGTTCAATAAGATGAAAATAATTTTTGGTGAATAGTAACTTTTGACTTTTATTTAACACAGTTAAAGGTAAATAAAGTAATTCAAGGTCAAAATAATATTATAATAATTCAAAATTACCTTAACAATTTTTAAAACCTTATTGGTTGAGTCATTTACTACCATGGGCATCTTTATGTCAATTTTGAGGCCCCATTGAGCCACTTTGGAGTGATAATGACAATTCAGATTAATTAACTTAATGTAAAGGCAAAAATGACAAAAGAAAATATCTTTTAGTAAATTAATTTTTATATGGTGTTATAAAAGTCATATTTTCGACTATAAAAATTATTTAGAAATCTAAAAAAATTTCCCACAAAATAGTAGTTTTTTATAATTTTTAGACATTAAATAATTTAAATTATTTATGACACAATAATGATGCAGTGTTTACCTCATTAATAAATCATTTAAATAAATTAGATTATAATGGTTAAAATATTATCCAAACCCTGTCCAATTCTTATTGGATGATTTTATTTCGACCTTGAGTCATCTTATCTTCAATTATAATGATTTTTGGACCATTAGAAACCGAATATCAATATATAATAAAATAATGTTTTCACACTTTCCTAAAGAGTCCCTCCTCCCCCTTATAAAAGGAGACAATTTTTAACCAATTCCTTACACCTCTAAGGCCTTTTGGATCGTCCAAAATCTACCAAATTAAACTCCTTGAATCCCTCTCCTCCTCCTGGAATCCTTACCTTAGGCAGAAGGCACTTCATGAAGTCCTTTGGTTCAAACCAAAGGGACTTACCCAAATTAAAGGTAACAGTTTCTCTTAAATTGTTTTCATTTATTTTACTTCTCCAACCCCTAAACTCTTTTTATTCTTTTGTTTTGTAGCAACACTAGTATCCTCAATATAATAGGATGTTGTTATGATAAATATTCTAACTACACTTACACACACCTCCATCTAATGGATGAATAACATAATGTTTCTGTGGATGGAAAACTAACGCCTCATGAAACGATGATTGTTCAAATATCTCAAACTGCCTCTCATAGTGGAAATTATGATGGAGATGTATTTATATATAATATATATATTATGTTTATGTTTTTTTATGCTTCTTTATTTTCAATTTATATCATTCCTTTTTGGTTTCCATAGTGGGTAAATATGATAATCTCATTTGAGGAAGCACGAACTATCGCCCCCTCAATGTGATGTGACTCGTTAATGCCTTATGTGGGATGTATAAAGGATAGATTTAATGATATTATATATGATATTATACTCTAATTATAATATAATTATGTATAATTATGTTTAAATTTCATTAAAATAAGAAATATAAATGAAAGTAGCGTTCATACGTACGTACGGCTTACCGTCTCTATGAACGGTACATTTCATTTCATACCTCTAAATGTAATATACTATTGTAAATACATGTATATTCTTGATATATATCATATATATGCTATCTAAATAATTAATATCATTCGGGATATAATTAAATTTTTACCACATGAACAACATGTAGTTTTAAGAAGTCCATTTTTTACTCAAGTACCAAATATCAACAAAACAAACATTATTAACTTAAATGATTACCTAATGTTTATAACATGGTAATAAGTGACATAAAAAACGAATAATAAAATTAAAAAATTTCTTAATAAATTATAAATTAAATTTTGTTTATTATTCAGGAGATTAAAGAATGATCGAGTCAAGTTAGACATGAGGTAAGGGATTTTCTTATCTCACTTTTAATTCCGTGAGATTTCCATTGTTCACCACTTATTTTTTGCATGTGGTGTGTTGTGTACTGACATTTGAAATATATTATAATTATTATATATATATTCATGGTATTCTGTGATTCATTTGGTTCTCTTTAACTTTTGGTCATACGACTCAATTGATTACCACTCGGTAAAGGGATTCATCTCACTTTTTATTCCTGTGAGATTCATGCTATATTTGAAACTATTTCATTTTGTGTGGTGTATGTACTGCCCATGATTGTACTATTTTTGTAATATAATTTCATTTATGAGCATTTACATCTTCTTTGTATGATTCTTCTTTCATGTTTCATATGTTTTGTAAGATACCAAATCGGTAAGGGAACCTTTCACCATCCTCTTTTTAAAAGACTTCTTTTTGTTGTGTCTTTTAATTTGCATATTATTATGTTGGGATATGTTATTTTATATCCTTATTGATGAAAAATTTATTTCCAAGTGATGAGATACCCTTTTTGTCTCATCAAATCATTTTCTAAATTTTAAAGTGACGCCGTTCAGCTGTCAAATTTTTATAGGGGAACTTCTTAACCCAGTTTCGATTCTTTGGGTTCATCTTGTACTTATTGAATATGTCATCCTATGAATATGTTTGATTGACCTATGATTGTTTTACACATAATATACACTTATATTGGGTGTATTTATATTTTTCACACATAATTATGAGATTGATTTATCCTTAATTTAAGGATACCATCTTTATAAGGGATTTCATCTCAATTTACATTTCCATTGAGACTTCATTGTTGTTATGCACCAATTCACTCTTATATGGTGTATATACTGTATTTTTACATATTATATCATGAATCCTATTATTCTCATGATATTATAAAGTCATGATTAAATTTTATTCCTCAATTATTTGTATTCAAGAGTCTCTCATTTTGTTAGAAATGGTTTAACTAAAATTTCATTTTAAATGTTTTAAAGATTTATTATTATAAATCGTTATCTTTAATGACCATGTTTTATAAATGGTTTTTAGTATTTATTTATTCGGACATTAATGTTTTGAAATTATAATTCCATCAAAAGCGTCAAAGTGGTATGGCACACTTTGATTCAGAAATCTCTTTTTAAATGGTTTATGAAAATGGATTGATTATTTCAATATCTTGAAATTAATTCTTGTGACTTCAAAAGAAATTTCATTAGTGAAATCTTTATGTTTACAATATTTTATGTATTGTGATGGTACTTGGACATTTTACGGGTGGTGCCATGAATACCAAGATGGGTGGTTACGTTATAACCTCCAATGCATTGGGTATGGAAGTCAGCCATATGGCTATTCCATTTAGTGATATGTGTGGAAGTTGATCGTATGGTTATTCCATTTAAGTATATTTATGTCCCAAGTTACCTCTATATGCTATGTGTTCATTATATGGGTTTTATGGTAATATTTTGGTTACAAAAGGGTAAGTAATGATCTTTTATTTAGTTAAAAGTATTTACTACTTCATAATGGTGAAAAGTATTACCTATGATAAAGTATTCATTGTTTACCTGTTGTTTTGAAAAACTAACAGTTTTCCTTATTTGTGTATCCCTTACTGTTATTTTTATTCTCATACCAAGTTTTTGAAATGTTTTTCACATGAAATAATGTTGAGGAGGGTCAAGGATGGGATCAAGGAAAAGTAATGATGTCTTAAACATGGAACTAGACATGACTCTTTTTTTCAAGAGTTTATATTTTATGAAAAAATGGTAATTGTGTAGAAGTGTTTACTTTGTATTTTAAATTAAATGTAATAGTTACGTCCTAATTCTATAAAACTCTAAACCTGAAAAGATCCTTAATGTGAATTATTTGTTTAATTAAATATTATGTAATGTTTTAAGGTCGGGTCCTTATAGTTGGTATCATAGGTCATATAGATAACTTTAGAGGTTATGGAATTCTTTAATCATAAGTGACATTACCATAATGGTTAAGATTTCAGAAAGAGTCATAGTTATTTTAGATAAAGGGAATGAGGTTAAGATAACATGAATAAGTATATCTTAGTGTTTACCCTCCTCATAAGATATTATATGATTATTTTACTGATATACTTGCACTGACCATTTTGGTTTTAGTAAATAGTTAGATCTAGCAGGCGCCAAAGT
Organism: Viscum album; assembly: GCA_963277665.1. NCBI lineage: Eukaryota > Viridiplantae > Streptophyta > Magnoliopsida > Santalales > Viscaceae > Viscum > Viscum album. Next base: position 70,549,335 of record OY728133.1, on the reverse strand, counting down.
AATAGTGGATGTGAAGAAAACTGTAACGATTTTCTGAATGAGAAACTAAATGATATGGGAGATGCAATAAGAACACTTGTGGTTATTCTCACCCAACTATCTGGAGTCATGATTGAAAACCTGAACCATAGTGATAGTTATAAGGCATAATATATGTGAGAAACAAATCCATACGGAAGTTCAGTTAATAATCATAAAGATAAGTGTGTTCAAAAACCTATGTGTCAAAGATGTGGAAAGAAACACCTAGGAAAATGTTTCAAAGGGACAGAAAGATACTATAGATGTGGAAATGAAGGTCAAATGTCAAGAACCTACCATGGAAAAAGGAAGCATCTAGTTGACTCTAGGAAAGGGAAAGAAGTCCTTTCTGAGGGATCAATTGAATGCTTTAAATGTGGTGTGCATGGTCATTATAAAAACAAATGTCCTGTGAAAAAGTTTTGGGAATGGGATCACCTGGATCATACAAATATTCATTTACCAATACCTAATTCCATTCCGATTGAGGATGAATAAACTGAAAATGACCAATGAAAGGTGTGGATTATTTCTTAACAAATGTTTTCCTATTATTGAAATATTAGGATATGATTCATGATTTTTTTTGTATGAAATAAGTATTTCAGAATAAGATGGAATGTAATGGTTAATGGATCATGAATAATGTTCAATGAGTAAGAAGTAAACATATAAGGGATTCAAGAGTTATGGTAAAATTTAGGATGGTGAAATGCTTAAAAGTATTAAGGCTCTTCTGAAGATGGTATTACATTAGAAGACTTTTTATAGTATGTGTAACCCTAATGTTTGATATATGAAAATTTTATTCAAGGAATTATTATCTCCTTTTTTGTGGATATAGTTATAAAGAACCATTTGGGTTTATATGTTCCTTGAATTTGAGGCCATTACTGGTTAATACATTTTGGGATGCAAAACGAAATATATTAGATAAACTTTGAGGTTAAAATATGTTATGGTTATATTTTATGAATTTATCTCTTTTTGGAAATGTTATAAAATTATGTAGTATTTGAAAAGGTACAACACGCAAACAGTGTGACAACCCGTCACATCGGACGAAGCTGTGGGAATCGAACCCACAACCAAAGTGTGACTGATATTTATCGCCTACCACTAGACTACGTGAAGTCCCTGGTTAGTATGACTAATTCTTTTTAGTTAGACGATCCTATGAATCGTGATTAAGTTGTTTTTGGGTTATCTATGGAAATGATTAACCTATCATGGAGGATATGTGATTAGGTTAATTAATTTTCAGTATGATACTTTAAGAGTAACTGATGTTATTTGGAGATAAATGTTTAGATTTACCTTGGAAGACTATGTGATTAAATCCTTCAGAGATTTTGGTTTCAATCTTAGTTTGGATTACATTGAAGAATTTTAAGGATAACTGTTTATTTAATGGTCTTTCTTGAACCTTGGGTTCTTTTTTTGAATTTTGGAGATTAAGAGTAGTATTTCTTTTTATAAAGGATTTTCCTTTTGGTGATTATCTGATCTTGTAATAACAATTTTGGTTTTAGTTGACATCTAAATACAAGGAAAATAGATAGTTCCCCTTCTGTGGATTATGTGATTCTCTAGAAGATTATTCTTGTGCTTTTGATGTGACCAACTATTTTTGAATGCTCATCGTTTAGAGAACTGATTAGTTTTGGCAGAAACTTATTAAAAGATGGAACTCTACATGAATGTAAATATATTTCGTTATGTTCTTATTCTATATAGAAGATGAATTCCTCAAAATTATTAAAAGGAACATAAAACAAAAACGTTGTTAGTTTACGTTTCTTACTGGGTAATCAAAGACTGTTAACACACATCATAAGTTTGTGATTTTCTTGTGGTTAACTTTCTCCTAATCATGTTTCTTATCACTCTCCATCAGAACATGACCCTTTTTTTCTCCTCCATATCCATGTTTTCATGGAATATTAGTATGGGTTAACTCGGGTCACCATTTTTCTTCTCTTTCTTTCTTTTAAAGTGATGGTTTTACTGACTCTGTTTTTCCGATAAGGGACTTTCAATAATGTTTCCAAGCCCAAATTTTAAAATTTTGAGGATGCAATTCCCAAAAGGGAGGAGGGATGTAACATCCTAGGTAAATAAAGAATATGGATTTTTCATATTTATTATTTTTTGAATTAAATATTAATTTTACTTTAATCGGGGTTCTATGTTTGATATCGTACCCGATACACAACAATAGGTTTCTTTGAAATCTTACGTTGCACACTAATAATAAATTATTATTTTAAATGGTAGTTAACTCCTAGCTATTTTACTGGAAGGAATGAAAAAAACTAACTACATTATCATTATATATGTTTGTCAAATATGTTTACATTTATTCAATAAAAGTTAGAGGCTTAAAAGGTGAATGAATCTAATTTTAAGCATAATTTACATTAAAAGACTGATTTATCACCTTTTAATGGAGAACCCTTTCTAAATGTAGTTTTGGTCACTCTAATAAATTATATATGACCAAATAATATCATTCTTTAGAATGGGGACATCAAAATTTACTTTGTGTAAATTTCTGAAATTTTTCCGATAAAGTTCATTTTTTTAATGAATTGTGAAAAATATTGTATTTCAATTCCAAAGTGCCTTTTAATATTATTTATTTATATGGCTATATTATCTTTTTAATTGGTTTTAAAGTGAAATTAAAATATATTTTTACCATTTAATCCAATGTTGGTCATTGGAATTAATTTCACTTTGAAATTGGACATAAACAAGTATCAATCTTTTGATAGTTATTGTTTCTTAAAAACACACTACTAGTTTTGATAACAATAATTAATTTTAAAATTAATTAATGAACATTCTATGTTTTGAATTTGGTAAAATATACATCAATTTTGAATTTTTAATATAAAATATATCTTTGGCTGATTTTTTGGTATTTTTCTGAAAAACAACAATTTTTTATGAATATTGAAACCACTTAGTGGTAGTTAAAAAACTGAATTTTTCATTTAAATGAAATTTTACCAATTATTTTAATTGAATTTAAAAAATATGACATACATGGTTGTTATAAAGAAGTAAAATTTGGTTCAATATGATGAAAATAATTTTTGGTGAATAGTAACTTTTGACTTTTATTTACCACGGTTAAAGGTAAATAAGGTAATTCAAGAAAAAAATATATTATAATAATTCAAAATTACCTTAACACTTTTCCAAACCATATTGGTTGAGTCATTTACGACCATGGGCATCTTTGGGTCACTTTTGGGATCCCATTTATGCATTTGGGAGTGATAATGACAATTTAGATTAATTAACTTAAGTAAAGGCAAAAATGACAAAAGAAAATATCTTTTAGTAAATTAATTTTTATATGGTGTTATATAAGTCATATTTTAGACTATAAATATTATTTAGAAAGATAAAATTATTTCCTACATGATATAATTTTTTTATAATTTTTAGACATCAAATAATGTAAATTATTTATGACACAATAATGATGTAGTGTTTACCTCATTAATAAATCATTTAAATAAATAAGATTATAATGATTAAAATATTATCCAAAACCTTTCCAATTCCTATTGGATGATTTTTTTTCAACATTTAGTCATCTTATATTCGACTATAATGATTTTTGGACCATTAGAAACTGAATATAAATAAATAATAAAATAATGTTATCACACATTCCTAAAGAGCCCCTGCCCCCTTATAAAAGAAGACCATTTCGAACCAATTCCTCACACCTCTCAAGAATTTTGGCTCATCAAAACTCTGCCCAATTAATCTCCCTCTATCCCTCTCCTCCTCCTAGAATCCTTACCTTAGGAATAATCCACTTCAAGAATTCCTTTGGTTCAATCCAAAGGGAGTTACCCAAATTAAAGGTAACAGTTTATCTTAAATGTTTTTCTTTTATTTTACTTCTACAACCCATAAACTCTTTTTATTACCTTCTTATATAACAACACCAGTATCCTCAATATACTAGGATATTTTATGAGAAATATTAGAACTACACTTACACACACCTCCATCTAATGGATGAAGAACATAATGTTTCTTTGGATGGAAAACTGACGCCTCATGAAGCGATGATTGTTCAAATATCTCCAACTGCCTCTCATGGTGGCCATTATGATAGACCTGTATTTATATATGATATATATATTATTTTTATGTATTATTTATTCTTCTTTATTTTCCATTTATATCACACCTTTATGGTTTCCATAGTGGGTAATTACGATAATCTCATTCGAGGAAGCGCGGACTACCGCCCCCTCAAAGTGATATGACTCGTTAATGCCTTATGTGGGATGTATAAAGGATATAGTTAGTGATATTATATATGAAATTATACTTTAATTATAATATAATTATGTATTATTATGTTTAAATTCCATTAAAATAAGAAATAGAAATGAAAGTAGCGTTCATGCGTACGTACGGCTTACCGTCTCCATGAACGGTGCATTTCATTTCTTACCTATAAATGTTATGTACTATTGTAAATATATGTATATACTGAATATATATGATACCTATGATATCAAAATCATGAATATCATTCTGAATATAATGCACTTTTCACCACATGAACAACATGTAATTATAAGAAGTCTATTTTTGACTCAAGTACCAAATATCGACAAAACGAACATTATTAACTTAAATGATTACATAATGTTTATAACATGTTAATAAGTGAAATAAAAAGGAATAATAAACATGAAAAGTGTTCTTAAGAAATTATAAATTAACTTTAGTTTATTATTCATGAGATTAAAGAACGATCGAGTCAATTCGGACACGAGGTAAGGGATTTTCTTATCACACTTTTAATTTTGTGAGATTTCCATTGTTCGCCACTTATTTATATAATGTGGTGTATTTTGTACTACCATTTGATATATATTATAATGATTCTATTTATATTCATGGTATTATGTGATTCATTTTGTTCTCATTAAATTTTGGTCATACGACTCAGTTGATTACAACTCGGTAAAGTGTTTCATCGCACTTTTTATTCCTATGAGATTCATGATATATTTGCCACTATTTCTTTTTGTGTGGTGTATGTACTGACCATTTTCATACTCTTTGTGTAATATTATATCATTTATGAATATTTAAGTCTTCATTTTATGATTATTTTTTCATGTGGAATATGTTTTGTAAGATACCAAATCGGTACGGGATCCTTTTACCCTACTATTTTTAAAAGACTTCTTTTTGTTGTGTCTTTTAATTTACATATTATTATGTTGGGATATGTTCTTTTATATCCTTATTTATATAATATTTATTTCCATGTGATGAGATACCCTTTTTGTCTCATCAATGCATTTTATTAATTTTAAGGTGACGTCATTAGGCTGTCGAATTTTTAAAGGGGAACTTCTTAACCCAATTTCGATTCTTTGGGTTCATATTGTACTTATTGAATATGTCATCCTATGAATATGTATGAATGACCTCTGATTTTTTTACACTTAATATACACATATATTGGGTGTATTTATATTTTTCACACATAATTATGAGATTGATTTATCCTTAATTTAATGATTCCATCTTTATAAGGGATTTCCGCTCAATTTACATTTACATTGAGACTTCATTGTTTTTATACACCAATTCACTCTTATATGGTGTATATACTATCCTTTGACATATTATATCATGAATCCTTTTATTCTCATGATATTATTATGTTTTTATTAAATGTTATTCCTCAATTATTTTTATTCAAGATTCTCTCATTTTGTTAAAAACTCTTTAACTAGAATATCATTTTAAACATTTTAAAGATTTATTATTCTAAATATTTATCTTTAATGTCCATGTTTTATAAATGGTTTTCAGTAATTATTTATTTGGACATTAATGTTTTGAAATTATAATCCCATTAAAAGCTTCAAAGTTGTATGGGACACTTTGATTTAGAATTCTCTTTTTAAATGGTTTATGAAAATGGATTGATTATTTAAATATCTTGAAATTACTTCTTGTGACTTCAAATGAAATAATATTAGTGAAATGTTTATATTTGCAATATTTTATGTACTATGATGGTACTTGGACATTTTACAGGTGTTTATGTGATAAAACATATGAAAAGTGGTGCTGTGAATACCAGGATGAGTGGTTACGTTATAACCTCCAATTCATTGGGTATGGAAGTCGGCCATATGGCTATTCCATTTAGTGATATGTGTGGAAGTCGACCGTATGTTTATTCCATTTATGTATTTTTATGTCCCAAGTTACCTTTATATGTTATGTGTTCTTTATATGGGTTTTATGGTAATATGCTTGTTATAAAAGGGTAAGTAATGATATTTTATTCAGTGAAGAGTATTTACTACTTTATAAAGGTGAAAATTATTTCTTATGATAAAGTATACATAGTTTACCTATTGTTTTGAAAAACTAACTGTTTTCCTTCTTTGTGTATCCCTGATTGATCTTTTTATGCTCATCCCATGTTTTTGAAAAAAAATTCACAGGACATAATGTGGAACAGTGTCAAGGATGGGATCAAGGAAAAGTCATGTTGTCTTAAACATGGAACTAGACATGACTCTTTTTTTCAAGAGTTTATATTTTATAAAAAATGGAAACTGTGCAGAAGTGTCTACTTTGTATTTTAAATGAAATGTAATACTTATATCCTAATTCTCTAAAACTCTAAACCTGAAAATATCTTCAATGTGAATTATTTGTTTAATTCAATATTATTTAATGGTTTAAGGCTGGGTCCTTGTAGTCCAAACCTAAATCGGTAACATGGTTCATAGGTCATGACCCAAATAGGCATTAATAACTAAGAATACCTTGAACCATGAACTCAGACCCCACTTGGGTCTCTACTCCATGTGATTTCACAACATGACATCGGTTTTCCACCATTTTCATTCCTCAATACTAATCCAAGAAAAAATACTCAAATCTTGGACTACCCTTGGCCACTTGAGGATTAGAACGACAAGGGTTCATGGCGCCCTTCTCGTACCTACCTCTTGAGTCCTGACAGCCCTAATCTACAACTACCTGAAACCCTAAATAAAAAAAGTCTTCCACTGATACCAATTTTTCATGAACCAAGATGGGATGCCATCAAACCTTTCATTCGACCCGGTCTAGGACAAGGCTGAAGGGTGTCCCCAATCCCCATGGGATTGAAACTAGTATCAGGAATCAAACATACAACTAGGGAACAATTTCTTACTAAATAAACCTGGATCTAATAAACAAATTGAACATAGGAAATTTGCATCAACTTATCATAAATAAATATACAAACTGATCTAGGTACAAAATACAAATGAACAAACTAGAAACTGAATGTATTGAAGGCCATAATGTTAAAAATAAACCAAACTGAGGACACACTAATATCCACATGACCTCATGATCACCACCATTGATAAACTAACCAACTACAAGGAACAACAAAACCCGAAACCTACAACTACATAATAGATCAGGTCTATAGACACCGAATGGAACTATTAGGGTGTGATCTTTAATAGCTTAGTAGGAAACTGGCATAGAATCCGTACCTTTCCCTTCCTGAAACAGTTCAAAAACACTAGTATGGAATACCTATATATAAATAGGTTTTTATCATTTTTATTAAAAAACATATCTTTCACTTTTTCAAAATAATACACACCACATATCCATTTTAAAAATGGATTTTGATTTTAAAACCAAATCCCAAACAAAAATCCAAACAAATAAATACAAAGGTACGGTGAAAATTAATAAGTTGTTGAAATAGTAAACCAAATATAATAGAATCTAAATACAAACATACAGATAGAACCATTAGAATTTCCTAAACATACCAAGAGTAATCCCTACACGTACTCATATTAGAATGACCTTTCAGCTTATGGTTTAGCTCCATAGTCAATAACCAATAGGTCGGCCTAAACTAGCTAATCTAGTGTCACCTCCCACGAAGACCTAAAACATCAGGGGGTGTACCAACCTATCTAATTAAGGTAGACATGAAATTTTCACTCAACTCTCTAAAATATTCCTAGGAACCCCATGGTAATAGTACATGGTGAAAGGGGGAGGCCCTCGCACACATGACTCACCAAAACGTCACCTACCACACTTGTCTACCCCAAACACCGACACCACCCACGCGATAACCCAACTATTTGTAAATCCTCCATGGGGGTTCCTGTCTCAAAGAAATCCTTTCGTATGTGCCAATCATGCCATCATATCACATGATGTTTCAAACAACTTATCAAAACAAGCGATGATTCCAACTGGACATTTGTACTTCCAAACGCACAATTCATTTCCAAAATAATATAAATTTCCAACCAAGCCTACAACATTATTAATTAATATAAATTACACAAATTATTCCTTACCATTTTCAAAACAAAATAAAACACCGCTTTGATGTCCATAATACCAAATGATCCTTTATATTTCAAATATGATTCCATTTACAACACCAATTCAAAAAAAACTGAAAACACAAAACATTATTAATGATTCACAATGGGATTTCATATCATTTAGAAACAAACCATATTTTCTAAGGTACTAAATGGGCCATAAATTTGAACATAATATTTGAAACCAATATTGGTTAATTTGAAACAAAGGGACATTTATTGAAACATAACATAAAGAGTTTTAAAGGAACTTGAAAATGTTTTTAAAAATTGGGTCTTATATTAAGAAGATTAATCTATGACCATTATCATTTGTGTTCCCATCCATTTGTACACCCCGTGAAAACATAGATGTTCCAACATCCAATGTAAAACCACAAGTATCCATGAAATTACCAAAACCATTTTTAATGTAACGATGCATGTTCTATAACCAACATAACGAGCCATACAGAAGTAAAAAACTATAAAAGTCACCACAATCCACACATAAGGCTCATATCACAATTAACCCACTCCATAAAAACATAACCAATCCAAAAACATGATAATAATACCCAATTAAATCTAAAAAGGTCTACATTTCATTTTATCGAACTCATTGAGTTCATATATACATAATAATATTTAAATAATATCATTAAAACCCATTCTTACCAAATTGTACCAACACAAAAGCGTCACTGGAAACCAAACAAAAACACCACAATCATGTCAAACAAATTTATAAATTACATAGGAACACCTAAGCATAAAATGGAACATGTCAAAAAGGAAACATATGTGAACACCTACCTCAATGTAGAGAATATGTGATGAAACTCTTTGAGGAGTAAGAGAACACCCCAAAAAATAGTTAGAACTCCCTAAAACTAAATAAACACAATCCATGCATCAACCCTTTCCCCTGTTGTTCTTCTAAAAAAGAACCCTCCAAGGAAGTGAAGAGGATAAAATGGAAAAAATCCAAAAAACTCACCTTAGAGAGCTTCATGGAGAATCAATAGAGGTTGGAGATCAAGGGATAAAAGTTGGGTGAATCCGCTTGTTGTGACTAGGTCAGAGGAGGGGATTAAAACACAAATTAGGGTTAAAATCGAATAGAAAACTCAGAATTTAAAATATTTGTGAATCTTGGCATATCAGATGGTTTGGACACGTGGTTTTACAAAATGTGCACAAAAAATGTTGTTGCCACTGTCCAAATAGATAGAACCCCATGCACACTTATCGTAGAGTTTCCAAAATTGTGTGTAACCTGTGTGCTATACACTTGGACCCTAAAACCAGTCACATAGTTTCCTGGATGAGGGTACATGAATTACCTTAACCATGAGAATTTCTTGAACGAGTTGCTGCCAAGCTCTAAAAATATGATTTTCCAGAAAAAATCAAAAAATTAATATGGGGCTTAACCTGAACCTCAACCAGATTATCCAAATATAATAAAATAATGAAATAAAATAACTTCAAATGTTAGTGTGTGATAAATATTGAACATAATTTTGATAAAACCTTCGAAAATAATTTTATAAATACCATTTAAAAATATCATTGAAATTATTAATGATTTTAAAATACTACAATACATTGAAAATTCTTACACCCAAATATTAATTTAAAAATAATTCAGTGATTATTATGGAAACAATACACTAGATTTTGAAAACAAAACATTGAGGCACGTAAAATATTTAAGGATTTCTTGGGCCAACCCACTTTCCAGGGGATGAGTTTACTTCTCAATTGCCTACCATATTTACAACATACAAGTACCTACTTTTATAAAATCATTTTATTCTTTCTTTACATATATATTCATTTTCAAAAGAGTTTTTACTTTAAAAACTAGACAACATATTTACATATGTTTATAAATTTACATATATACTTTCTTAAGAAAGACTCTTCTATTTTAGAGAAACTGAATCTAATCACTTTTTGATATTTCATAAATACATAGTATTTCATTGAAAGAATAATTAATATTCATGTATTAAAACTTCATTCATTAAACTCTTGAAATCCATTTTGAAAGTAGATTCCTATAAAATATTAATTTATTTTATGCACATATGTATATATATACAAAACTTATACTTATATATGCATAAGTACTGTGATGAATAATCATTAAATATGGCAATAATTATGATTATTAATGAAATGTATATAAGATGATAACTTAAATTATATGATTCACTTTCTTGGGAATAATAAATAAAATACAAGAATTTAAATATATTTATTTTTTAAAATAATACCATATACTAGTAAATTGAAAATATAATAATGAAATAAATGTTTTAAAATATTTTAACTACCTTTCATGATTATTAACATGAAAAATAAAGTGAACAAAAATATTGAACATAGTATCAATATAAAATTTGAAAATAAATTCTTTACTATAAAATTGAAATTTTTTTTGATTATATATATATACACACACATTTTAATTCTAAAAATAATAATTTTCACTTTACAAAGAAATAAAAACTACAAAATCAAATATAAATAAAAAATTAATCCCTTACAATAATAATTTTATAAAACATTAGATCATAAAATTATTTTCAATTAAAAATAATAATAATAATATTCCTTACAAATTAAAAACTCAATAAATATTGAATAATTCCATTATAGGATAATTTGAAGAAGATATCTTCTTCCTCATGGATTATAATTTTCTCCCTCTCATACTCACTATCTTTCAAACTCTGAGAATTTGAAAACACATAGAAGGTAAAATAAGGGATACTGTATTCCTATTATAGTATGCCTTGGCCGGCCAAATATTCCATCTCACCATACTTATATACATGGTGAAAAAAAAATAAAAAATATTTTAGATGTATTTATACTTATTTATTCAATTTGAGACTCCCTAATTTAAGACCCAACATCACTATATAATTATCTATTTTTTATTTGATATGGTAAAAAAGATAAATATTTATCAACTACAACATAAATATCTTTCTTGATACTTCATAAACTAAAAACAAGGAATTAAGGGGACATTAATTCTTATTCAAAATTGATGGTTTTGATTTTATGTTTTTTGGGAAAGAATTTATATTTTATAAAACTATATGTCATTTTATTTTTACAGTTTCGGTTTGCATATTTTTTTATATGATCTCGGTGGTCACAAAAGGGAATCAATGAATAAAATTATATAATTAGATGTATCTATGGATTGAAAATAGTAGAGACCTCATCAAGAAACATTGATTCATAACTTGACAAAAAATGATCCAAAACAGATAGAAATAGTTTAAAATCATATATATTATGCTTCCAATTTAATTTATGCATTTGAAGAATAAAAACCATGAGAAACACTAACATCAGAATAAATAAAAATAAAAAAAATCAACAAATAGGGATAAGAGATATCAATATAAGAATAAATCATTAAATTTGGGCAGTATTAAACTGGTTTCATGAATATTGAGACACTAAATAAAAAATTACTTGAAGAACTATAAAATCAGAGAATAGATGGATGTTGATGAATGAAACACAAATTTACTACAGTTGAACCCAAACCACATTTAGATTTTTTTAGAAATTGATTGGTCCCTCACTAGCATCTGATCTTCATCTTCATCCACTATCGATACATCCATCACAGAAGAAGCTCAATGAGATCCCAAAAGAAAAACCCCTATTTGTGTAGACATCGGCTTCAACCTCGTAGAGATGAACCTCTCCCCCTAGTTGACTCCTCTGAAAGAATGAAACCCTTATAACCCCAAAATCACTTGCCCGATATTAATCCATTATACCTAATACCCTAAAAATTGGTCTCCTCTCAAAAATTTGTTTCCTCCTTTTTTTATCTTTTCATTTTTTTTAATTTCATCATTTTATATTTTTTTTAAAAAATTTGATCACATATTTTATTAATGCACTTATTTTAAAAGTTATTATAATTCATATATATTTATTATTTCATATATTTTTGTAACAATTTCATAATCTAGATTTTATAAAGAATATATAAACCTCATTTTTCTATAATTTTCAATTTTTTTATTTAATTATTTCATTTTTTCAAAACAATTTGTATAATGATTTTATTATATTATTATTATTATTACATTGTTTTACATTTAATTGTTATTGATATAATTTATTTTAATTTTATAATTTACTATAAAGTTTTTTTAATATATAATATGCTAAAAATACCAATTAAATCTAATTTATATGAATAAAATTATATTTATAATTATAGATCATTATTTTTTAAGTGTTAAAATTTATTAATAAAAAGTCTTATTTAGTAAGAAAAAATCAATATAAATATATTAACTTATGACCTACATTGAAAATAATTTTAGTTTTAAAAATGATATATTTATATTTAAAAAAATATTTTATGTTTTTAATGAAATTTGATATATACCATTTTTATATATAAATTTATAAAATTACCTAATACAAATATTATTTAATACATATTAATTTTAAGGGTGTCGTCTTAATTATAAATTTATTTACTTTATTTAACTTATTATTCTTTAAAAAGAAATAATGTAATATTATTTTTAAGTATTATTATTTAATTATACATATTTAGTCTTCATATATAATCAAAGTTTATTATAATCAAACTGTTAAATAAATACTTAATTAAATTCGAAATACTATTTAAATTTCTTGGGATGTTAAATTCCCCCCCACCCAAATGAATTTTTCCGTTTCAATTATATCATTGGACTTAAGAAAATTCTAAATATCTATATTTAGAATTATAAAAAACCAATATTTATAAGGAAACTTAATTATCCAAGAGTTTTAATAAAAATTATGTAACAAAGATTTTATTTTCTCCAAAATACAAATTCAAAAATCCAAAGTTGTCTGAACTATTCCTCTTATACCAAATATAATTCCTTTAACCTTTGGTTCTGGATTCAGTGCTAATATATGTTGTGTAACATCCCAAGAATCTGTGTTTCATATAAAAGAAAATTTTATATTTTATGTTACCCATTAATCGAACAGACTGGTTTCTTATGGAAAAGTAATAATAAAATTTTAATTTATTATGAAATAGAGTAAACACACAAAATGAACGAAAAGACTCTTTATTCAAATGGGAACACCATGTTAATTACAATACACTGAGATCAAATGGGAAATTTAGCTAACCAAAGATACCAATTAAAAACTCTATTAAGATTACAGGAAGACCACACAAAACAACGAAGACCCTGAGAAGATAATAGGGGTCCGTAGAATCTGGCATAATGAGCATAAGAACGGCCAAAGCCACTGCAGCCACACTAAGCACTAAAGGTATGACTTGAACCATCCTTATAATCCTAGGTGTCTTAAGGTAATGAGGCACCCTAAAAACATATTTATAAGGGTCCTTTGGACCGTTGGTAGAAAATTATGATCATTGCCTTCCTTTGTGACCATTAAACCTGATGACCGTTTGTTAATGTTTTTAAATTAATAAAGTTGGTCTTTATTTTAATATAAGATTAGATTTTTTATAAAGATTTTATAATGTTATCTTCATTTCAAATGTTTTAAAGTTATAAGTGTATTTTGTTTTGGATTTCAAAATTAGAATACTTAGTTTTTAGTCTATAAGTTTCTCAAGGGTTTTAAATGTTTTGAATATTTTAAACTATACCACTAATAGCATAGTATTTAATTAAAATTAAGAAACTTAGTTTCTACAATGCCTTTGGAACTATGTTTCAAAACAAAAGTTAAGTACGTCAAATATGTTCTAAATATTTTTTGGTATGTATTTTATTTATAAACCTTTATCTTTTTAATGGTGAGTTAAATGTATTAGATTTTGGATTTCTAAGTTATCCATTTAATTATAATGGCTTAACTTGAATGAATTAAATTGTTAATGTTATCATTAAATGTTAATACTTAATGTTTTAAAAAACATATATGTTTATCTATATGTACATACTGTTTTATGTCTATTGTTTTTGTTTATTTCAATATGAATATATAACTTTTTGATAAGTACTTAGAGGGGAACCGGTCAATCGAGGGAAGCCTTAAAACCAATCCCTCAAGGTCAAGACCCCCCCCCCAATACACCTGAGGTAGAGACCATCAGGGTCCTGAGTTTGTGCATTCATGGTGTGGCCCAGCTGAGCGGGACCCCATGCAGACCCTGGGTTGGGTCGTGCGTGGGCTCGTATCTAAGGTCTGTGGCACGCGGTGCGTGAGGGTGGGACAAAGTCCCGTAGGGGCCCGTGTATAAGTCCCCTTGTCGTGTGTTGTTGTGTCATTGGGATGAGGTGGGAGCGCTCTGGCTTATAAGATGCGCTCGAAATTCAGTTTGTTTCGTTGTGGGATGGTGAATTTTCGGTGACGTGTGATCTGAGTTGTCTGCCGCATCTCGCGCTCGATCTGAGCCATTCGTGCGAGTAAAGTTGCGCGATCACCCCGTTTTATCCTGGGATTGTCCGATCTCTCACAAGATCAAATCCTGTCCCTCCATCATTTTTTACGCTTGACCCATCTCCCGTTTTTTCCAAGTCGTCTGATCGTGCTGTCTTTAATCCTGGCTGACCACCCCTCCTCTGCATCATCGTCTTCTTCGGCAAGCCACACCAGTGGGAATCACAATCACCACCTCCCTCTTCCACTTCTACTCTTCAGCCCGTGCTCACCCATTACCTTACAAGGGTCCCTTTTCACGCACCTTTCCCCAAGCCTACCAACTACCTCTTAATTTATCCCACCCGAGGATCATTGACTCGGGTAAGCATTATATATATGTATATATAAAATTATACATTATTGTATCATTGGGTTTCTCCAACTCAAAGTCTCATCTTCTCCCTCAATAGTCATGAAGTAGGGTCCTCTAATGTTTGGTCCAAGGCATGTTGCTCTTTTAAACCCCCCCTTACATGCATATGAACCCTACAGGTTCATCTCCTCTAATCCCTCCCACGAACTCCAAAGCTCCCCAGCAAGCTCCTTCCAGTCCGAACCCTCCTCCTCCAACTCTATAAGGGTTTAGTTTTCATTAGTTTCTAATTTACAAAACTCATGTATATATATATTCTGTATATATAGTTATATATATATATGCGCACTCTCTCCCATTTTAAATCTTTAAATAACACCTTTGATGTTTTGGTAATTTGTGAAAGATATTATCATGTTATGTTTTTATTTTACAAAACCCATTTTATATAGTTATATGTATATACGGTTTACATATATAAATATATCTATGTATTTCAGTTTCAGCATGTTTTAAACGTTTACATGTCTGGATGATTGTGATTATTATTTTTATTAACGTATACAAATAATGCAAGAGGTTGCTTTGTAATGTTATTATTAAATCAAAACCAAATATACACTTTCATACATTCAGATTATACATAGGTAATTAATTAAAATATGTTTTACAATTTTAAAATATGATTTCCAAAGCTTCAACAATGTTTTAGATGCGAACTATGTTTTGGGATTAAATGAAATTATGTTTATAGAACAACACATTAATTTTAATATATTTATACGGTTACATATATAATAAACCTTATATGGATTTAGTTTCAATCAAGTAATTAATTAATGGTTAGAAATATTCTGATCATAAGGAATTTAATGGACCTTGTTTAAATTGGGTAAAAACTCATATATACACTTTGTGTATATATGGTTATACGTATATTTATTTATAAGTTTCATTTCCAAACCCTAATTTTTTTATATGTAAGTACATCCAGTCAAAAAAAAATTCAAATATAATTGATTATGATTTTCAATACTTGAATTATAACCCTTAAAAAATATTTTAGATTCAAATTAGGCTTTTGGTTTAAGTGTAATTATGTTATGGTTTTAAAAACATAATTTTTATATGTTTTGTGTTATGGTTTCATATAAAATAAACCCTATTTTCAAATACTATTATCAGGATTTAATTGATGTTTTAACACATGTAAGGTTTTAGTGTTTTCCTAAGCCTATATGTATTTTATATATGAGCATAAATTAAAGAGCCTATTTAATTAAGTATTCATATTGTCATATAACCTCGATGTAATTTATGTTTTTAAAAGAATGTGCTTCAGCCTAATTTAAATTAAAGGATCAAGAATTCATGGGTTTATGTTATCATGCAGTAACCATATATTATTTGATGTTAATCCTACTGTAGTGATTATTAGTAGTTAATCTGGTTATGGTTAAATTGCAAGTTCAAAGTCATGTTTATCACAATAATTATTGTCAATTATTTTCTTTAATTGTTTCATTTACATGTATGGGAATTTTAAAGAGTTATCTTTTAACACCAATTATGACAAACCTTAACATTTTATGTACTTTAGTAATTATCCTGTGTACATAGATTGTTTACTAAACCATGTCTGCTTTTGATTAATTCTTCCATATTGCAATATTATCTGTCATGTCATGTATTTGTAGACCAATTGTATAATGGCATCCTTGTCCATATTATTGATCATCATACCATGATAATGAACTAATAACCAAATTACCCAAAGTGGTATGGGACACCTTGGGTAATGAGAAATAAAATATTCGAAGTGGTATGGGACACCTTGAATATTAGACCATATTGACATATGAGGAATGTATTGGACTTTCGGGTTGGGGACCAGTTAAAATAAATCTCTCCAGGTTGGGGAAAGGTTAAATTAATCCCTCCGGGTTAGATACCGGTAAAAGTAAGCTCCTTGATGCATCAATAGTTCTTGAGATAGTGATATTGGGTTATTACCCATAGATCATGTCACAAGGCCTTGAAACATATACTGTGAGTCCTTCAGTATACATTTTCTCATTATGTTTCAGTATATGCCCAACCAAGTTATAATTTAGACAAGAGGAAGATCCATGGTTATAGAACCATTACCTATGAGTATGAGGTTTAAGTGCACATGGAACATGATGACACAATGATGATGCATGCTCAGTTTACCTTTCCAGAATTTTAATGAAAATGTTAGCATTACATATTGTACATATTACAATTTGTAGTGAAATTGTTTTTGCATAACTAAGAAAATTTTCATGATTTATAGTAATTTAATACCTTTCATGTTATGTTTATTTTACTTAGTATAATTCATTCACTTTTTTACAAAATTGATTAATTTGTACATTTAATAGATTTCAGTTAAATGTTCAAATACTTGTGCATGAAATTCTTTAATTGTTTTATAGCAAACTTAGGAATATCGTGATGTTTTCCTATAAGGAATTATATTTAAGTATGTGAAAGTATTTTCAAAGGTAGTTTTCAAAAATTGTATTTAATTAATTTCAAAACCCCTTACTGAGTATTTCAATGCTCAACCTACAATTTAAATGAAAAAATTTCATGTTTCAGTAATGTCTTCAAAGAAGATTCAGAATGAACCTGGTTTCCTAGAACCGGAACCTCACGATCCTTTGTAGAATGAGACATGATGTGATGAATGTAAATGTAATGTAATAATTATGGTACATCGTGTCTCATGGGAATCGGCTCTGAGCACTTGGGGGATGGGTATTTACAGTTGGTATCAGAGGATAGGTTCAGACAATTCTAGAAAACTAGGTAATAGAAATATATACCTATGACTAAACCTTACTAAGTGGTTTTAGTATAAATTTCAGATGGTAGATGTAAATGTTCCTACCAATCTATTATCACTCCCCACTGAAGCCCTAAAGACCATTGTGTCTATAGCTAGTCAAGATAATTTTCTTAATTATGCCCATATCTGCATGACGTGGAAAGATCTGTATGATGTGTCCAACTCACCTATGGTGCTTCAGCTACACCGGGGATTAGAATTTGATTACCTTATTATGATGATGACCCAAATTCCATCCTATGTACGTTAGGGAAGATACTATGAGGGAATTTTTTGAGTGTTCACGGGTGCTGAGGATTTTGGCCTTATGGCCCTCGACACTTTTCATGAAGTTTCTATTGTCGGTGACCTCCGAGTGGCCTATCTTTGTCAGATTTTGAACTACGGCTTCTGGGGCCAGTTGTTGGACTTCATGATGTTAGAAGATGATTCCACCCGACTGTCATATAGGAAACAAGTGTATTTTGATGTTTCCCAACTTCATACCCCTCATGCTTCACTCATGAGACGTCACAGGTGCCCCCATGAGTTTAACCCTAAATGCTCAGCATGTGTTTGGTTTGAGGAGTTAGGGAGTTTTTCTTCTCTGTATGGAGTTTGTATAGTAGGTCGTTAAAGGAAACTCATGCACTGATGTATAAACTTATGTGATATTGAAATATTACCTGTTTTCCTTTCATGTGTTTACTTTGTCTGAATTTTCAAAGTGAATTCTCAAGAATATGTTTTCAGATGGTTGGACAAACAAATATCTCATCCCTACCCGATGAAATTTTGGAGGATATCTTAATCAGGATGTTCACTATGGACTATCCTCCTTTCATCAACCTATGAGGATCATATCAATCCATGTTTGATTTTTCTAACAGCCATGAAATATGTCTTTCCTGTCCGGGGATTGACTATGTCTTCCACCTCATCGTCATTACCCAACTCCCTTGTTATAGGTAGTGGGGGAGATACTACGAGGTTCTTTTTCGATGTTTCACTCTGGAACAGAATTTTTCTGCCAGAGAATGTTTCCTAGTGGCTGCCCAAGATGGGAACCTCAGAGCGGCCTTTATGTTTCAGATTCAAAACTTCAGTCTGTTTAATCACATCATTCCAATAGAATATCTTGAGCATGATGTATTCCTACGGAGCACTAGAGAATATTTTCATTCATACATCCCCGAATTTATTACCACTCGATCCATCTTATGGAAGCCTGTGTATATAATTCATGAGCAAGAGTTAAAAAAGTACTACTTGAGGTGTATATGGGCCAGTGAAGCTGAGGAACTGAGTACCAACCTAGGTATTCCATTGACTGATCCAAATCTCCCATTTTGGTGAAGATAATCATCTGTGGAGTTTCTTTTCCAGTTGAGAATTGCGAGGATGCAATTCTTTGTAGGGGGAATAATGTAACATCCCAAGAATCTGTGTTTCGTATAATGGTAAATTTTATATTTTATGTTACCCATTAATTGAACAAACTGGTTTCTTATGGAAAAGTAATAATAAAATTTTAATTTATTATGAAATAGAGTAAACACACAAAAAGAACTAAAAGACTCTTTATTCAAATGGGAACACCATAGTAATTACAATACAATGAGATCAAAGAGGAAATTGATCTAATCAAAGATACAAATTAAAAACAAAATTAAGATTACAAGAAGACCACACAAAACAACGAATATCCCAAGAAGATAATAGGGTTCCTTATCATCCGGCATAACGAGCATAAGAACGGCCAAATCCACCATAGCCACACTAAGCACTAAAGGGATGACTTGAACCATCCTTATATGCCTAGGTGTATTAAGCGAATGAGGCACCCTAAACACATATTTATAAGGGTCCTTTAGACCATTGGTAGAAAATTATGATTGTCACCTTCTTTTGGGACCGTTAAACATGATGACCGTTGGTTAATGTTTTTAAAATAATAATGTTTGTCTTTATATAAATAAAAGCTTAGTTTTTTTATAATGATTTTATAATGTTATTTGTATTTAAATTGTTTTAAAGTTATACGTTTATTTTATGTTGGATTTCAAAATTAGAATACTTAGTTTTAATTCTATAAGTATTACAAGGGTTCTAAATGTTTTGAATATTTTAAACGATACCACTAATTTCACAGTATTGAATTAAAATTAAGAAACATAGTTTCTATAAGGCATTTGGAACTATGTTTCAAAACAAAAGTTAAGTACTTAAAATATGTTCTAAATATTTTTAGCTATGTATTTTATTTATAAACATTTATCATTATAGTGGTGATTTAAATGTATTATATTTTGGATTTCCAAGTTATCCATATAATTAGAATAGTTTAATAGGAATGAATTCAAATTTTAATGTTCTCATTAAATGTTAATGCTTACTGTTTTAAATGACATATATTTTTATCTATATGTACATAATGTTTTATGTCTACTATTTTTGTTTATTTCAATATGAATATATAATTTTTTGAAAAAAAATTAGAGGGGAACCGGCCAACCGAGGGTAGACTTGAAGGCCAAGCCCTCAAGATCAAGACACCCCCCCTCTAAGACACCCGAGGTAGCGACCATCAGGGTCCCGAGTTTGTGTATGCTTGGTGCGGCCCAGCTGAGTGTGAGCCCGAGTAGAGCTTGGGCTTGGTCACGTGTGGGCTCGTGTCTAAGGCACATGGAGTGTGGTGTGTGAGGGTGGGCCAAAGGCCCGCATGGGGCCCATGTATAAGGCTCTTTTTCATGTGTTCTTGTTTCATCTGGATGAGGCGGGAGCGCTCTGTCTTTTAATATGTGCTCAAAATTCAGTTCGTTTTGATGTGGGATGGTGAATTTTTGGTGACGCATGATCTGGGCCGTCCGCCGCATCTCTCTATTGATCTGAGTCGTTCATGCGATCGAAGCCAGGCTATCACCCCGCTTCACCCTGCGACCGTCCGATCTCTCACGAGATCAAATATTGGCCCTCTATATATTTTTACGCTCAACCCATCTCCCATTTTTTTCTGAGCCGTCTGATCGGGCTGGCTTTAATCCTAGTCATCTTTCCCTCCTCTGCATCATCGTCTTCTTCAGCAAGCCACACTAGTGGGCATCGCAATCACCACCTCCCTTTTCCACTGCTCCTCTTCGGCCCGTGCTCACCCATCACCTTCCAAGGGTCCCTTTTTCTGCACCTTTCCCCAAGCCTACCCCACTACCTCTTAACCTATCACACCTGAGGATCATCAACTTAGGTAATATTTATATATATGTATATATATGATTCTTCATTATTGTATCTTTGAGTTTCTCCAACTCGAAGGCTCATCTTCTCCCACAGTAGTCAAGCAGCCGGGTCCTCTGATGTTTGAACTGAGGCATGTTGGTCTTTTAACCCCCCCCCCCTTCCATGCATATGAACCCTATGGGTTCATCTCCTATAATCCCTCCCACGAACTCCCAAGCTCCCTAGAAAGCTCCTGCCAGTCCAAACCCTTCTCCTCCATCTCTGTAAGGGCTTATTTTCATTAGTTTCTAATTTACAAAACCCCAGTATATATATATATTATGTATATACGTTTATATATATATACGCACTCTCTCCTATTTTAAAGCTTTTAATATGACCTTTGATGTTTTGGTAATTTTTGAAAGAGATTATCATGTTATTTTTTTTAGTTTAAAAAAACATTTTATATAGTTATATTTATATATGGTTTACATATATAAATATATCTATGTATTTCAGTTTCAGCATGTTTTAAACGATTACATGTCTGGAGGATTGTGATTTTTATTGTTATTAACGTTTATAAATAATGAAAGAGTTTTCTTTGAACAGTTCTTATTAAATCAAAACCAAATATACACTTTCGTACATTCAAATTATACATGGGTAATTAATTAAAATATGTTTTACGATTTTAAAAGTTGATTTCCAAAACCTCAACAATGTTTTAGATTCAAACTAAGTTTTGGGTTTAAATGAAATTAGGTTTATAGGACAAAACCTTAATTTTTATATATTTTTACAGTTACATATATAATAAACCTTTTATGGATTTAGTTTCAATCAAGTAATTGATTAACGGTTTTCAATATTCATATCATAAGGAATTTAATGGACCTTGTTTAAATTGTGTAAAAACCCATATATACTCTTTGTGTATATATGGTTATGTGTATATGTATTTATAAGTTTCATTTCAAAACCCTAATTTTTTTTATATATGTAGGTGCATCCAGTCATATATGTTTTCAAATGCATTTGATTATGATTTTCAAGACATGAATTATAACCCATAAATAATATTTTAGATTTAAATTAGGATTTTGGTTTATGTGTAATTATGTTATGGTTTCAAAACCATAGTTTTTATATTTTTCTGTGTTTATGGTTTCATATATAATAAACCCTATTTTCAAATACAATTCTAAGGATTTAATTGATGTTTTAACACATGTAAGGTTTTAGTGTTTGCCTAAGCCTGTATGTATTTTATATATGAGCATACATTAAAGAGCATGTTTAATTAAGAAGTCATAATGTCATATACCCTCTATGTAATTTATGTTTTTAAAATAATTTGCTTTGTCCTATTTTAAATTAAAAGATCAAGAATTCATGGGTTTATGTTATCATGTAGTAACCATTTATTATTTGATGTTAATCCTACTACAGTGATTATTAGTCGTTAATATGGTTATGGTTGAATTGCATGTACAAAGTCATGTTTATCACAATAATTAATGTTAAGTATTTTCTTTAAGTGTTTCATTTACATGTATTGTAATTTTAAAGAGTTATCATTTAACACCTCTTGTAGAAAACATTACCATTTTATGTGCTTTAGTAATTATCCTGTGTACATAGATTTTTTACTAAACCATGCTTGCTTTTGATTAATTTGTCTATATGTCAATATTATCTGTTATGTCTTGTATTTGTAGATCAATTGTATAATGGTTTCCTTGTCCATATTATTGATCATCAAACCATGATAATGAACTAAGAACTAAATTACCCAAAGTGTTATGGGACACCTTGGGTAATGAGAAATAAAATATTCGAAGTGGTATGGGACACCTTCAATATTAGACCATACTAACATATGAGGAATGTATTGGACTTCTGGGTTGGAGACTTGTTAAAATAAGCCCTCCAGGTTGGGGATTGGTTAATTTAATCCCTCCAGGTTGGAGACTGGTGAAAGTAAGCTCCTTGATGCATCAATAGTTCTTGAGATAGTGATATTGGGTTATTAGCCGTAGGTCATGGCATAAGGCCTTGACATAGAGACCATGAGTCCTTCAGTATATATTTTCTCATTATGTTTCAGTATATGACCAACGAAGTGATTATTTCGACTATAGGAATATCGTTGGTTATAGTACCATTACCTATGAGTATGAGGTTTTAGTGCACATGGCACATGATGACACAATGATGATGCATGCTCATTTTACCTTTCTAGAATTTTAATGCAAATGTTAGCATTATATAATGTACATTTTACATGATGTAGTGAAATTTTTTTTGTGCAACTCTGATAATGTTCATGCTTTGTAGTACTTTCATACCTTTCATGTTATGTTTATTTTACTTAGTATAATTGATGCACTTTTGTACAAACATTATTACTTTTTACATTTAGTAGATTTTAGTTAAATGTTCAAATACTTGTGCATGAAATGCATTAATTCTTTTATTGCAACATTAGGAATATTATGATGTTTTCATTTAAAGAATTATTTTTAAGTATGTGAAAGTATTTTCAAAGGTAGTTTTCAAAACTGTATTTAATTACTTTCAAAACCCCTTACTGAGTATTTCAATTCTCACCCTACATTTTAAATCAAATTTTTTTGAGGTTTCAGTAATGTCTTCAAAGAAGATTCAGAATGTAGCTGGTTTCCCAGAACCTGAAAATCACGATCCTCTATAGCATGGGACATGATGTGATGAATTTAAATGTAGTGTAATAATTATGGTACATCGTGTCTCATGGGAACCAGCTCTGGGCACTTGGGGGTTGGGTCTTTACATGTTATTTTTTTAAATGTAAAATAAAAATTAAATTGTACATTTATAAAACTGATGACCTTTTCCAATATAGATTTTATATAATAAGAAAAAATATACAATTCTTCAATGTTAACAAAATAGAAATAAGTATTTCATTTGGTCTTCGCTATCTCTATAATCGAAGTTTTCCATCTTAAAACTTCTAAGATACATATGACAATATTTTTAAAACATGGGATAATTGTTAAATTTCTTAACCACCATATTTTATTAGATATTTCCATTGCATGTTTAAATGTTTATTTTTTAAGAAATTGTTTTTAAAGGTAAATATTAATGAAATCATTTTTAATTTTTTTCAAGAACTATTTATATGTTTTCAATGTATTTTTTATGTGAAGTTGTTTTCAAAATGATTTTATGATTATTTTATAATTTTTCAAGGAAAATGTTTTTCAAAATCTTTTCAATGTCCTCTAGATGTTTTAAAATAAAAAAGGTTCTTAAAATGTTTTCAATTATTCCTTTATAAATTTTCAAGTTTATTTCCCTACAAATGGGATTCAAAAGTTTTTATGTTTTGAGAATCATTTTTCAAATTAGAAATGATAATTTCTTCATGAAGTGTTATTAAAATATCTTTCAAAATTATTTCAAATCTATGATAACATCTATTTGGGTTAATCATAGATTTATTGGGAAATGATATAATATTTCCATTCATGTTCTCTCTATGAATGGTTTTTTTTTGAAATTATGTTTATGAAATACATTTTTTTACCCAAGTTATATGTCTATGAAACCTGCTTCATTTCATGGGTTATGAATTGATGAAAGAATTATGAAACCAATTTATTTTTTATAGGTTTAGGTATGATTCCATGCTTTTGACACCCATTTCATTTCCTGGGTTTTTATATTATTGATTATGATTTATTGGAACAGGTATATATGATTTCATTATGATATGGGTGGGAGCTATATCTCCCTTCAATACATTGGTAATGATAAATACATTATGAGCTCAAAGGGTACACATGAGAGAATCCCAAGACTGAAGAAAGAGGGTATATGGTAGAGAATCCCAAGCCCAAAATAAGAGGGTACATGAGAGGACATCCCAATCCTAAAACAATAGGGTACTATGGAGGGAATCCCATGACAAAAGTAGGTACTCGGTTGATTATACCAAGCCTAACATATTAAAAAGGTCTTGGTAAAAAACTTTGAATTAGGGTTTTTATATGCTTATGTGTTTACCGCAATTTCTATGTCTTATTCTTATATTATGATTTTAGGGATCATATTTTTTATATCCTTATAATTCGTGTCTTATGAACTAAAAATATTTATTCCATGATTCATGTTTGTTAATTTTGATATGTATGGTGTGATCTTATAATGATCTTGATCACATTTTGTAACACCTCACTATTTTGAAAATAAATATATAATGCAATTTTATAAACACAACGTTTCCTCTTCAATGTTTTGAATTTTGAAAAATGGTCATCTAGAGTTGTCTTCAGTAAGTCATTAGAGTCTGATAGAACAAACTTGATTTTTGGTGAATAGTAACCTACCCTGATGAATAGTAATATGAATATTAATAGGAATAGTAATATTCCACTTGAATAATAAATAATATTATTATTTTATTTTCTTAAGGCAATATGATAATGGGATCTTAATTAATTTTTCAATGTCACATAAAACTAATTGCACTTCAAGATTGTCATTTTTCAAATTAACTATAACCTTATTTAAAAATTATATTAATAATATTTAGAAAATTATTTTTGAAAAATGGATTTCACTTTTGAATTATACCCGTTGAAAAATGGTAGCTGTGAATTTTTGTGATTTTTCTGAAAATTCTAGAATTTTTTAGGAATAGTGAAATATGATAAAATACCGTATATACAAATTACCAGTTAAATACACTAATTATGACATCATATGTGATTTAAGGAAACTTGGTTCAAACTCAAATTCCATTACTACAATTAGGGGACACATCAAACAATACTATTGGTTGTCTTGAGGGAAATAATAAAATAATGAAATAAATATTCAAAATTTACTCCTCTCCTCCACTATAAAAACCCCTCACCACTCCCTATTCTCTACACTCCTCTAAGCCTTGAAGCTCCTCATTGTTCTGCCCAATTACCCTTACCTAGTCTCTCCCCATGTCCAAGAATCTTTTGGTCTTTCCAAAAGACCAAAACTCCTTCCCTTAATGAGTTTCTCAAGGAGGTTATTTCAAGAGGTAAAGTACCCTTCTTTTTCATTTGGTTTCATTTCAATTTATCTTCTTTTGTTATCCTCTATTCACCTCCTCTATCTTAATGATCATGATAACTCTAGTAACATATATATAGTGGATTTATATCATGGTATTAGAAGAACCATCATAAATATTCTTACTCCCTCCCGTTTATTTTATAAACGAAATCGACATCCATGAGGTTCCCATTTATAACCTTCGTGGATGATGAAGTTTCAATATTCAATTTCTTCTTCATTACTAGTCATGAAACCAAATTCATGGTTGAAACAGACTATATTATATGTGTTATAACCTAATAAATATTCAAGAACCAGAATATGTACATATAATTAAGTTATAAGACAAAACTAGTTCATAATATTCCAAATACCGCCGAATAATCAAAGTGGTGGTCATCTAATGATTCATCCTCATTCCATGTAACGAAATGATATAAATAGACATTAACAATTCTGTATGTTTTTAAATAATATTTAATTTCAATTCTGGAGATTTATATCCATTCTACTTCATTACTTAAAATCAAGTGAACCGAATATGAAAATAAAGGAAATGACCACTCCAGAATGATGAAATTCAATACAATAACTTGTCAACAAAGAAAAAAATGAACTAAAAAGAATTATGGTAAAATAAATACATTTCTAATAGGTTATTATATAAGTTATTAACAAGTATAATTTCAAATTCCTAGATCTTAAGTACAAGAGTGGAACACATTTGGAGTTAAGGTAGGGGTTTTTCCACCCGAACATCCATTTTCATTCCGGATACTTTCATTGTCTAAATAACTCAATAACTTTCTTAATTATTGTTATGTGATCCTCATATATTCTTATTTAGTATCATATATATGTTTAAAAACCATAATCCTTCCTTATTTTATGGATAGTTACACGTTTTAAATGGAACTTTCAATATTTTTTCAAAAATACAAGCCCTATTTAAGAGAATTTCTCAAATTCTTACCTATTTTCAGGGGCACTCTATAATATATTTTTGGAAACCATTATCTTTATAAAATCACTCATTTTATTATTAAAATACTATATTACTTCACTTCTGGTTTTATACAAATATTTTCCAAAAGAACTCTTCTTTTCAAAATAAAAGTGTATTTATCTCCAGAATTTCTTAATGATTTTATAAAAGTGTTTTCATCTAATTCAGCACTCTTGTTTATTCAATGGTATTATTAGGTTTAATAATTTATGAAGTCATCTACCATATTCGATTTGATGATTTATGACTAACTCTATTTTGGATGATCTATCCTAAAACCATTCACCATATTATTCTAAATGGTTAGTGTTTGATGTTTAATGATTGGGGAAAGTTAGTTACATTTCATATGATAGTTTAAATATGAATGTATATGTTGTTTATATTTATCACTGATCATATGAGGAATGCATTGGACTTATTATGTTATGGTTGGGGCCCGCTATAGCCCTTCGATGCATCTGTAGGTCTCATGAGACAACTAGATGAGGAATTGGTCGAGGCCTTTCCCATTGTGATATAGATTTTGGACGAGGAATTTATCATTAGACGTCTTGGCTGAGGCCTTGAAAAAATGTTTCAGAATGTCCGACATTATTCATTCTATCATTATGAGTTCATCTATTTATATGTCATGTGGTTATTAAACTAGTATAATACCCATGATTATGTTTTATTATGGAATTATTTACTCTACTCATATTCCTGCCATAAGGTGTTCAAGTTTATTATTAAAGGCATGTGTTTTCAGTTATTCCCCATATCTAATATATATATATATCTTCCACTATATTTCTTACTCTTACTGAGCATTTGATCTCACACCTTTCTTATGTTTCATTTTCTCAGGACATGAAGAAGTATTTTATGAATTACTTGCAAGCATAATCTAGGAAATGTGATGACTCTAGTCGAATAAATTAGTGTTGTTTTTCCTTTACTTATGTAAAGTTGAACTTATATATGTATCTTGTTTCCAATAATACTAAACTACTTGGTCCTTTGGGATTAATTTTCCTTGTATGTATGCCAACGTAATCAATTAAGTCACCAGCTCCGGGCAACTGGGGTCAGGTCCTTACAGTTGGTATCAGAGGAAGTTTAGTAGAATACTTGGAAAGTAGATTTAGAAAATGCAGAATTTGGGAAGAGTCCCTAATTTAGTCTTTGAAAATATACATACAATAATGTCTTGGTATTTTGGTAAGGAATAGATTATGTGGATAATTCAAGAAATACATCCCTGTCTGGATACGAGCAGGTAGAGGCGGATCTGACACAAATGTGTCTAGGGGTAAAACCTAAAAACACCGCTTTGAGCTAGACTCGAACGGGAAACGGTGCACGACAACAGGCCTTGTTGCACTCTTGGTTACGACACTCATAGGGGGATATGCTTAGGATAATTATCATTTTCTATACAATCCATTATGAAGGATTGAAATGTAAAATATTCCTCAAAGAAACCATATTTGTGAATATGGGATTATCCATGCGTATGATCTCAATTTTTTTGAGTATTTTTAAGTTAAGATTATACATTATGATTCATAACCTAATCTAGTGTATGAAATTATATAGATATGGTTCCTAGTGGATGAAATGGAAATCACACGAATGCACATGCCCCATATAGGGATTTTCCTCCGACACATGATAATGATGTTGGCTCTGGTGCTGTGACTGGTGCTGAGCAACTCATAAATATACTGGGGAAACTTACTCAGGTTATAAATTATATCCATACCCGTATGGAGCATTTGGATCCACCACGTGGAGGATCCATGCTATATCTCTTTATATGACAACAGCCTCCATCATTCAACAGGACTACAAACCCGTTTGTAGCAGAGGAGTGGATATGTTCCCTTGAGAAGATATTTCTCGCCTTGGGATGTAATGAAAGAGAGAAGTTTGTCATGGAAGTATATCATCTATCGGGAGATGCGGATCAGTGGTGGTCATTAATCCAAGACACAAAGGAGGAGGAAGAGATAAGAGAGATGGAATGGAGGGATTTTAAGGAAATATTCTTAGAAAATATTTCCTTCGTGAGCAGCAAGCAGAAATGGAGAGATAATTATTGAATATAATGCAGAAGGAAGATGATAATGTTGCAAGGTACGAAGCTAACTTCACAAGATTAGAAACACATGTTGTAGACTACATACGAAATCCAAAGAGAAAAATTGATCGATTCTTTGATGGCCTAAAGCCATTCCTCCGGTGGGCACTGGTCTCCCAACGTTTTTCATCATATGAGGATATAGTTTCATGTTCCATCAAGACAAGAAAAAGAATTCTCTAAGTCTTATGACTTTGAGGGAAATCAAGAAAATAATAGGGCTGCTGAAAACCCTAGGAAAGAAAATAAGGAAACAGGGAAGAAGGGAGGAGTTGAATTTCCACCATGTGACAATTGGGGAAGGAAACACCCTGGTGAGTGCTTAAAAAAGGAGAATGCTACAAATGTGGTCAAAGAGGCCATATTTCTGGTGATTTCAAGGGGAAAAAGGAAGCCAATGATGTTTTATTCTATAGTTGTCGGGAGATGGGACACTATGCTAATGATTGTCCAAAGCGTTAAGGAAATATGCAACAGAAAAGACCAAGGGATCAGGGACAAGATTATGCAATCACAAATGTAGAGGTTGAAGTTCCTAATGACATGGTGGCAGGTACTTTAATTGTTTCCTCAAGTTTATACAATACTTTATTTGATTCTGGATCATCCCATTGTTTCATATCTTCCCAGTTTTCTAAGAAAATTAGATATTTCCAATTTGATATAACAAGGGAGTTATTAGTCAAAACTCCTCATGGAAGTATCATTGCTACAATGTTCTGTGAATCAGTTCCCATTAAGGTATATAAATGTTCTTTATATGCTGATACTATCTCCATACCCATGATTGAATTTGATATAATCCTCGGTATGGATTGGATTTCAGACAATGATTCAAAAATTTATTGTAAGAATAATGAGGTTACAATTTTTTATGACGATGATAAAGAACACCTTATCTTTAGAGAAGAATCGTCACCACCTGATTCTTATCTAGATCCACCATCAATAGCTCAAGTAAATTCAATTATTGGGGAGGAAGAGAATAAAATAACTATGGGTGAGGAAAGCAATGTTCAAATAGAGGATGTACCTATTGTGGGAGAATATATTGATGTTTTTCCTGAAGATTTACCTGGAAATCCTCCAGAACGTTAAATTGAGTTTTCTATTGATTTAATTCTGGGTTTAAAGCCCATATCTAATACTCCTTATATAATGACCACTATTTAATTAGTGTAACTAAAGAAACAACTATAATATTTGAGTAATAAATGATTTATTCTCCCTAGTGTTTCTCCATGGGGATCCCCTGTCCTTTTTGTTAAGAAGAAATATGGATCTATGAGGATATGTATCGACTATAGGGAGATCAATGCTATAACAATAAAGAACAAGTATCCTTTTCCTCGCATTGATGATTTATTTGACCAACTGTATGGATCTCAATACTTTTCAAAGATTGATATTTGATCTGGATATCATCAGTTGCGTGAGAGGATGGAAGATATTCCAATGACAGCATTTCGGACCAGGTATGGGGATTACGAGTTTACAGTAATGCCTTTTGCTTTGAATAATTCACCCTCTGTCTTCATGGATCTAATGAACAACGTTTATAGTAATATCTCGATGATTTTTTGGTTGTATTTATTGATGATATCTTGGTATACTCCAAAAGCAACGAAGATCATGAAAATCACTTCTGCATTATCCTGAAGACTCTTAGAAGACATGAATTATATGGGAAGTTTAGCAAGTGTGCATTTTGGCTTCAGAGGATTTCTTTAATTGGCCACATTGTCTCTAAAAATGGAATCCTGGTTGATCCTTCGAAGACAAAGGCAATCCAAGATTGTCCCACACCAACAAACATAACTAAGGTATGTAGTTTTATTTGATTAGCAGGTTATTATCGGAGTTTCATGCAGAATTTTTCCTGACTGGCTAACCCGCTAATGAAGATCACACTTAAGGTGTTAAATTTGTTTGAAAAAAAATATTGTGAATAATCTTTCGAATAACTGAAGATAATATTAGTCAATTATTCTATATTGACTCTACCATCGGGGAATTACGGGTTTGTTATTTATAGTGATGCTTCAATGAAAGGACTTGGTTGTGTCCTTATGAAAAATGATAGGGTTATTTATTATGCATCATGAAAACTAAAAATTCACGAGAAAAACTATCATACTCATGATCTTGAGTTAGCTGTTGTAATCATTGATTTGAGGATATAGAGACATTATCTCTATGGTGAAAATGTGATATTTATACTGATCACAAGAGTTTGAAGTATATTTTCTCACAGAAATAACTCAACATGATGCAAAGGAGATGGCTTGAACTACTCAAAGATTATGATTGCACGATACACTACCACCCGGGGAAGGAAAATAAGGTGGCAGATGCCTTGAGCAGAAAGGATCATGGAGTTTTGAGCAAGATGATAGTTGAAAAGGATCATATTTTCGAGGATCTGGTAAAGATGGATATGGGAATAACCATGGAAGGTGAAACATCAATGTTTCTTCAAATGGTTGCCAAACCATATTTACTATAAAGGATAAAAAATTATCAGGCTGATGATGGGGAGTTTCAAAAGAAGATTATAGCTGTGAATTATGGAAGGTTAAGTGACTTCGTATATGAATATAGAATTTTGAAATTTGGGAAGAGAATTTGTGTTCCTGATATACCTGATCTAAAAAGGGAATCTTTGGATGATGCTCATAGTTCCAATTTCTCTATACACCCTGGAAGCACTAATATGTATAGAGATTTGAAGGAACATTTTTGGTGGGACAACATGAAGAGGGAGATTTCTGATTTTGTGTCAATATGTATGGTTTGTCAACAAGTGAATTATATAAGGCAACAGTCTGGAGGAGTATTGAAACCTCTTCCCATACCTGAGTGGAAATGGGATAATATCACGATGGAATTTGTCATGGGACTACCAAAGACTCCTAGAAGGAACGATGCAATATGGATCATTGTTGATCGTCTTACCAAGTCCATAAATTTTCTTGCAATAAGATAAGATCTAACACTTGAACATCTAGCAAGACTATATGTTAGTGAAGTTGTAAGACTTCATGGATTACTCCTATTGATTGTTTCTGATCATGATCCCCATTTTACATCAAGATTCTTGAAAAGTCTTCAGAATTCCCTCGATATTGATCTTCATTTGAGCACTGCCTACCACCCACAAACAGATGGACAATCGGAACGGACAATAAAAACATTGGAATACATGTTGAGTTCTTGTTCACTTGATTTTCAAGTCATGTGGGATTAGTATTTACCTCTTCTAGGATTTTACTACAACAATAGCTTACATTCAAGTATAAAGATGACACCCTATGAAGCATTATATGGGAGTTGATGTCGTACACAAACTTTCTGGGATAATGTTGGTGAAATAAAGCTTGTGGGCCTAGAACTTGTTGATGAAAAATGAAAAAGGTGAAGATTATCCATAACCATAATAAAATATCTCAATGTAGGTAAAAGAGCTATGCAGATAACCGAAGGAAGGATTTGGATTTTCAATAAGGTGACCACATTTTCTTAAAAGTATCTCTATGGAAGGGTATTATACGATTCGGTAATAAGGGAAAATTAAGTCCCAGGTACATCAGACCTTTTGAAATTTTGGACCGAATTGGAGCCGTAGCTTACAGCTTGGCAATGCCTCCAAGTCTCTCCAAGGTTCACAATGTGTTAATCATGTTAATGTTAAGAAATTACATGCCAGACCCAACACATGTACTCACTTATGAAAAAGTGGAACTTGAGCCTGATCTATCTTACTGTGAAGAGGCTATCAAGATTCTTGATACTAGAGAACAAGTGTTGAGAAATCAAACGACTGGACTGGTAAAGGTTCTATGGAGGAACCATAAGATGGAGGAAGCAACATGGGAGCCTGAGGAGCTTATGTTAAAGACATACTCGAATCTTTTTAGGTAATATTATGTGAATTTCGAGGACAAAATGTTTGTAAGGATCGGAGAATGTAACAACCCAAGGTTTTAAAAATAAATATAGAATGAAATTTTATAAACAAAACTTTTCCTCTTCTATGTTTTGAATTTTAAAAAATGGTCATCTAGAGTTATGTTCAGTAAGTCATTTTGAGTCTGATAGAACAAACTTGATTTTTGGTTAATAGTAACATACCTTAATGAATATTAATATGAATAGTAATATGACCCTTTAATAGTAAATACTATTATTATTTTATTTTCTTAAGGAAATGCGATAATGGGATCTTAATTAATTTTTCAATGTCACAAAAAAACTAATTGGACTTCAAGATTGTTATTTTTCGAATTAAATATGTCCTTATTTAAAAATTAAATTAATAATATTTATAAATTTTTTTTCGAAAAATGGATTTCACTTTTGAATTCTAGACGTTGAAAAATGGTAGGGGTGAATTTTTGGGATTTTTTTGAAAATTCTAGAATTTTTAATGAAAAGTGAAATACAATAAAATACCATATATACAAATTATCAGTTATATACGCTAATTATGACATCATATGTTATGTAAGGACACTTGGTTCGAACTCACATGCCATTATTAATCTTAGGGGTCACATTAAACAACACTATTGGTTTTCTTGAGGGAAATAATAAAATAATGAATTAATTATTCAAAATTTACTCATCTCCTCCACTATAAAAACACCTCACCACTCCCTCTTCTCTTCACTCCTCTAAGCCTTGAATCTCCTAAAATTTCTGCCCAATTACCCTTCCCTAGTCTCTCCCCATGTCCAATAATTTTTTGGTCTTGTCAAAAGACTAAAACCCCTTCCCTTAAGGAGTTTCTCAAGGAGGTTATTTCAAGAGGTCAAGTACCCTTCTTTTTCATTTGGTTTCATTTCAATTTATCTTATTTTGTTATCCTCTACTCACATCCTCTGTCCTAATGACCATGATTACTCAAGTAACATATATATACTGGATTTATATCATGTTAATGGAATAACCATCATAAATATTCTTACTCCCTCCCATTTATTTTATAAACGAAATCGACATCCATGAGGTTCTGATTTATAACCTTCGTGGATGATGAAGTTTCATTCTTCAATTTCTTCTTCATTACTAGTCATGAAACAATAATCATGGTTGAAACAGACTATAGTATATGTTTTATAACTTAATTTATATTCATTATCCAGAATATGTACATATAATTAAGTTATATGACAAAACTATTTCATTATATTCCAAATACCATCGAATAATCGAAGTGGTGGTCATCTAATGATTCATCCTCATTCCATGTAACCAAAGGATATAAAGGGAAATTACAAATTCTTGATGTTAATAAATAATATTTAATTTAAATTCTGGATATTTACACCCATT
Source organism: Viscum album (assembly GCA_963277665.1). Lineage (NCBI taxonomy): Eukaryota > Viridiplantae > Streptophyta > Magnoliopsida > Santalales > Viscaceae > Viscum > Viscum album. The sequence continues at coordinate 70,514,502 of OY728133.1, read as the reverse complement.
CCACTTCATTACTTAAAAGCAAGTGAACCGAATATGAAAATAAAGGAAACGAACACTCCAGAATGACGAAATTCAATACAATAACTTGTCAATAAAGACATAAATGAACTAACCAGAATTATGGTAAACTAAATTAATGTCTAATATGTTCTGAAATAAGTTATTAACAATTATAATTTCATATTCCAGGATCTTATGTACAAGAACGGAACACATTTGGAGTGAACGTAAGGGTTTTTCCACCCGAACTTCCATTTTCATTCGGGGTACTTTCATTGTCTAAATACCTTAATGAATATCTTATGTATTGTTATATACTCATCATATATTCTGTGTGAGTATCATATATATTTTTAAAAACCTGAATCCTTCCTTATTTTATGGATAGTTACATGTTTTAATAGGAACTTTCAAAATTGTTTCAAAAATACAAGCCCGATTCAAGGAAATTTATCAAGTTCATACCTATTTTTAAGGGAACTCTATAAAATATTTTTGGAAACCATTAACTTTATAAAATCAATCATTTTATTATGAAAATACTATCTTACTTCACTGCCTATTTTATAAAAATATTTTCCAAAAGAACTCTTCTTTTCAAAATAAAAGTGTATTTATCTCCAAAATTGCTTAATGATTTTATAAAAGTTTTTTCATCTAATTAAAAACTCTTGTTGATTCCATGGTATTATTGGGTTTAATAATTTATGAAGTCATCTACCATATTAGAGTTTATGGTTTATTACTAACACTATTTTGGATGATCTATCCTAAAACCATTCACCATATTATTCTGAATGGTAAGTGTTTGATGTTTAATGATTGGGGAAAGTTAGTTACATATCATATTATAGTTTCAATATGAATGTATATGTTGTTTATGTTTATCCCTGGTCATATGAGGAATGAATTGGACTTATTATTTGACGGTTGGGGCCCTCTATAGCCCTTCGATTCATCTGTAGGTCTCATGAGACAACTAGACGAGTAATTGGTCGAGGCCTTTCCCAATGTGATATGGATTTTGGTCGAGGCCTTAATCATTAGACATCTTGGCCGAGGCCTTGACAAAATGTTTCAGAATGTCCGTCATTATGCATTACATCATCATGAGTTCAGCTATTGATATTTCATGTGGTTATTCGACTATTAGAATACTCATGATTATGTTTTGTTATGGCATTATTTACTCAGCTCATATTCCTTCCATAATGTGTTCAATTTTATTATTAAAGGCAGGTGTTTTAAATTATTCACCATGTATAATGTTTATATTATCTTCTACTATATTTCTTACTCTTACCGAGCATTTAATGTCACCACTTTCTTATGTTTCATTTTCTCAGGACATGAAGAAGTATTTTATGAATGACTTGAAAGCATAATCTAGGCGATGTGATGACTCTAGTGGAATAAATTAGTGTTGTTTTTTCCATTCCATATGTAATGTTGAACTTATATATGTATCTTGTTTACAATATTACTAAACTACTTAGACCTTTGGGATTTGTTTTCCTTGTATGTATTCCAATGTAATCAAATAATGCACCAGCTCTGAGCAACTGGGGTCAGGTCTTTACACATTTTCATACCCTTATTTTCATGATATTCTAACGCATTTCCTTTATTTTCCTATACTAATCATTTGATCTCACCCCTTTCTTATGTTTCCCTACCCTAATTTATGAAGAAAGGTTTTTAATTTGAAATACTAAGGGGGTATTTGTTGTAAAAAATTAATATATTTTACTGAGTTAGAGGATTTTTGTTTCATGTTTCCAAAGGCATGAAACTAATACGGTCCTTGGGAGTCTGTTTTTATAATATTTTAAGTATTACTTAAAAGTGATGTAATATTTTTGTACCTCAAGATTGGATCATTATAGTTAGTTTCATAGGAAAGTACTAGTTAACATTTTGAATCTTGGATTATAATACCTTAGTAATAACACTAAGGAGATTTCTATGGATAATTCTAAGGATAATGAAAAGTATAAGAAAATGTTTCAAAAAAATTATAATGGATAGAGGAAGTGGTTTCATATAAATACATCTTTGTCTGGATACTAAATGTTGATGTGGATCTAAGAAAAATGTACCTCAATGTAACAACTCTAAAAAGATGTCCCAAGCCTGACTCAGGGTAATCTGGTACATGACAACGAGTCTTTATACACACCTAGTTTGACACTCCCAGTGGATATGATTTGGAAATTCGAAAAATCTTTATGAACCATTATGAAGGATTTGAATAGAATATGACTATGAAAAACTAGTATAAAAATAAAGTGTTATCTATAAAAAGGTAGGTTCCATGATCTATACATGTTATAAGTAATTTTCATGATTATGTGGTTTTCTTATATGATTTGTGATTCTCACCACATTATTTCTAGTATTATTCATTTGATATAACATGAAATATCATGGTTAAAATTGAATGTTTGATATTTAAAAATTGTGGGAATTATAAAAATATATTTACCGGGTGGAAATATTATAAAGAGCATCATGAAGGTGGTATGAGTATTGGTTATACTTCTAAAGATAATGAGACCACAAATGACATGTGAAAGGTATGTGATGTTCTTACATTATTATTTACATTAATAATAAAGAAGCATAATTTTATTAACATTGAGGAACCTTAAGACATGATTCATATTTCATATTCTTGGAAAAGGTATTAAGGAATAAGTTTATGAAGCATGATTAATGGTTTAAGAATAAATTTTGATGAATTAAGTACTTATGTTCTGGAATTCAATGATTATGGTATATGAATCATGAAATATATACGTATTTTCAGTATAAGTTTTCATTAATGATTTAAATGGTTATTTTTAATGGTGATAAAGATGTAGAAAATAAATATTTTTTTAAGGGAAGGTAACCATTAATTTGATCAAGATGATGAGAAAATTTTGTTTCACTTGGATAAAGAGATGATTGATTTGGATAATGTAAATTGGATAACACTGATTTCCCTTGATCTGATTATTCATTGGTTAAAAAAGGAATATATTTCATCATGGATGAAGTTTAAAAATTCTTATATTAAATCAATATATCAAATAACCTTTGGAATAAGGAATCATGAATGTTTTTCAAAAGTATTTATTGTAATTAAGGTTATTTCCATGTCTCAAAATAATATATAGATAAGGGTGTTCACATGTTTGGAATGTGACAACCTGGAGCTTCTTTCTGATATAAGAGGGAACAATGTCAATCTGATTTTATGAATTTATTTCTAAAGATTAATAATTTTAACTTTTTTAAGGGTTATAAGGTTAAACATTTATGTAAATATTAGGTTAAACTTTGGATGAAGTATTTATGTAATTATTTTTTATTGAGTACCTTAGTTAAAATGATATATAGTGACTAAAAATATTTCAAGTATGGACATCATATTTATTTTGGAAATTATATTATTATGGTTTTATAAATTGATATCCTATATATAGGGTGAAAACTAATCACGTTTGGAAAGGCTGTTGGTCTTGAACCCATGACCAAAGGACGATAAGGGTTTCACGCCAACCACTATCCTATGTGATGTACGGGTTAATGTGTAATTTTTTTTAATTAAAAGTTTGAGGAATAAATATATTGTTTGTGATTGATGACCTCAATAACTCTATAATATTTTTTCTTTTCCTCCAAGTCAAAATTTTCACTTCCCAACTATGTTCTCATATTTGGAAACATAGTTACACATTAATTTGGGGGACCGTCATGTTTCTAACTTTCATTTCTCTGAAGGAATTTTAAGTATTAATTTTTACGTTGTGGATTTCAATAAAAGTAACATTCGTGTATTAAAAATTTAGTAACCCTAAATAATTTTGATGGAAAGTTCTTTTTTAGGGGGCTAGAATGTAACACCCCAAGATTTTGTGAAATTATTTTTTGAATTAATTTAATACTTTTGATATTTTTCATTTCATGCAACACTAAAAATAGTTATTTCACATATATTAAATTACTATTTTCCAAATGAGTTATACATAATTCTAAATTAATAATGCACTAAAAATAATATAAATTTTATCTTTCTATATACAAAAACCTGATGTAAGCTTATGTTACACGCAAGAGTGACTTCCCTTGATGGCTTGTGTAACACGCAAGGCTGAGTTTTACCACAGAACAATATATTATTAAAATATTATTATTTAATATATTAAGGCTTAAAAAACGTTAAGTTAGTGGATATGAATATTAATAACTAAATTATGAAAACTTATGGTTCATACAAATATAAAATCAATTCATTAGTTATAATTAATATAATGACCAATTGAACATAAATGAAATATTTTTATACAAAATTATTTTTATACTCAAAAAATAATTTTACCCTAATAAATAAAATTAAATTCAATTAGTCAGTGATATTAATTTAATATATATATATATATGTGTATTATATTCAATAAAATATTTTTTTTCATCGATTTTGTTTGATAGACATCAAATAAGAACAAACGCAATTTTATCCTCAAAACCCTATATTTTTAAAAAGGTAGTTTTATCACCTTTTGGAGACCAAAATGAACAATAATGGAGATATTACATTAGATGACATGACCTAGGTTGTGATGTATACTCTGGACTCTCCCCAATTGGTGGGGGAGGTTCCTCCACAACCTCCTAATGGTGTTAGGATGGCTCACTTCGTTTCCTTCTCTAACCCTAATATTCTTCCCACCTTTCCTCTAACCTCACTAAGCCCTAATGTTCTGGAATGCTTTGATGGGTTACCACAATTATTGATTTAATCTCCAAAATTCAAAAAATATTCTTCTCTACTTCTTATAAAATTAATTTCACTCTTCAAAACACGTCTCCATTTTGTGGATTTCTTCAACCTCCTGACCTTCGACTCTTGGGACTTGCAAGAACAAGAAACGGTAGGGTTGATTGATCCCAAAAACATTATGATCTATTCTATTATGAGGAAGACATGATCATATCCGGGTCAATCATGCCTCACACATGTTATGGATCATGTTTTATGCAATTCAAGTGATTATACGATGTCTATATGAAGTGGGATTCACCGAAAATGGTGGTCTGGGTAAGATATATGAATCTTCCTCTTACCTTCCAAAATCTGCCGATCCTGCATATACTTGGTAATTTTTTTGGATGCTATAATTTATTAGACATTAGAACTATGTCCATATTTCATCTATTTTATACTAGGATTTGTGTTTAATTTGATGTTTCTAAACATCCTATTGAGTTTTTCTTAATCGTAACAAATGAAGAGTTCACTTACAAACAATTCGTTGTTTTTGAGTCTTGGTTACAATTTTTCTTATTGTGTATGAAATTGGGAAACAACATGGAGGATTTCAGGCCCTAGGGGTTGATGAAACCGGGTTTCGTTGATGTTCATGTGCCTCTATCTATGGATTTTCTTTATGTTAGAAAGACTCTATACTGTAATGTTCTAGATGGGATTGGGGAAGTATTGTTTCGAAATTTGGGTAAATCTGATGGTCTTAATAATAATGGGTTTCCAAGAAATTAGAAGCAGTAAGTGTTGATTCTCACAATCGAAAGGTTGCTGACATCTTCAACAGGATGAGACAAGATATGGCAGGTCCTTTAGGTCATTGCGCACATTCCATAAATAATGGTGCTAGGGCGTATGAGGGATTTGTCCAAATAAGTGTTGCTAGAAGTGAGATTCAATTTCATTTTTACAATACTGATGTGTCACATGAGGTATGATTTTAAGATAATGTTATTGGGGAAGAGGAAATAGAGGTACTATTTTTTGTTTTCTTATAAGGACTGAAGATTTGAGAAGTGGTTATTGGCTTAAAGAGGGAGTGTAGGGGACTGTCCTGAATGTGGTTAGTCAGGACACAGTTAGAAATTTAGGGGATCATAACTCAGTGATATGATCTTCAGTTCTATTGGGAAACAGATTTGAGGGGCTGGTAGGGGAAGGATTTATTTTTGAACTACCAAATATGTTACAGGCAATGGTTCCAAACCGGGTCTTCGGGAATGAGTCTAGTGAAAACGGTTCCTGATGGATAAGGAGGAGGTATAAGGGTATTCATAAAGATAGGAAGTATTAGTAATTTTCTCCACCATTGATGGAGATATGATCAAAAAAAATTGAACACCAGATGGATAGGAAGAAAGGTTTCCAGTCAGCGAAAGTTAGGTGATTTATGTGATCCTTCCTTGGAATTTCTTTTGAGTTCGGAAGAAGAAGGGAAAAAACAACTTCTTCCTATCAATTATACTAAAGAGGAATCTACTAAAATTATGGGGGGTCAATGAGGGTGATTCTATAGGAAGATAAATATACATGTATCAACAATAAGTACTTTATTATTATTATGGGATTCGACAATGGGAATATTATCCTTGAGGAGTACATTCAGTCTTAGGACAAGTTGGCCTTTGAGTTTGAAGACCTCATTTTAATGAACCAAACAATTAGGTAACCAATATCTCTTAATATTTTTTATATAGATTAATTTTGGTAAGAATAAATTGTCCTTAAATAGTTATGTTATTTTCCTTTGTGGTTGAATGCATGTTTTCTCACTTTTTCCTTAAAAGTGTTTGAAATAATAAATAATAAATTTTTAGTTAGGTTTACCATATTTTAATAGAAATCCCATTTTACATAAATTTTTTGTAATTTTTATAGATTTAATTTATCAAAATAGACATTATATTTTAATTAGAAACATAAAAATTAGGTTAGAATAATTGTTTTGGTATTTTTCTATAAGGTTTCATTTTTTAATTAACAAATAAAAAATATATAATTTTAACTCAAAACTACATTTACATATATTTTATTTATATAGGTAAGTTATATTTAAAATTATTTTTATAGTTTTATTAGATTAATTTTTTATTAATAAATGCAATTTATTGAATTGTAATCAATTTCACAATGAAATTGATTATAAAAACCTAGCAATCTTTTGAACATTTTTACTTTAAAAACACACTTCGTCATACCGCCTTCAGGGTTAAATTTTAAGTAATTTATTCCACTATTTTGATAATAATTTAAAAAAATTATTCTATATTTGGAATCAGAATAATTTATAATGTATAATATGTTCAACATAGTTTTTTCCAATTATAATAGTGAAATTAATTAAATTTAATTACAATTATTACGGTTAAATTAATCCTAATAAAAGATTAAACCAAAACCATATCGGCCAAAATGACATATAAACATGCCAAAAATCCATTTTAAGGGAATATATTGACCCTATACTCATTTTGCTTGAATTTTTACAATTATTGGATCTACTTGAAATAAAAAAATGTGGGTGGGTGTCCCTTTTCCAAAATATTACAAGAGTGTCACTCCTCTTCCATTATAAAAGGCTCATTATCCTTTAACTTTCTCACACCTCTAAATCCACAATAGATTAAAAAAATCTTCCCAAATATATCCCCAAAATCAATTACTTCATCCTTAAAGCATCCCTAGGTCATAAATCACAAAAAAGAATCCCTTTGGTTCAAACCAAAAGGGCTTACCCAATTAAGAGGTAACGCCCTACCTCAAACTTTGTTCTTTTATTTTCTTTCTCCACTCCATAAAATCTTATCATTACATTTTTTTTATATCAAAAATAGTTTTATAAATAAACTAGTATGTTTTATTCAATTTTTTCAACTTAAAATTACACACAATTCTATCTAATGCGTAACGAACACACTATTTACGTGTATGAAAAACTACCACCACATTGAATAATGATTGTTCATTTTTTCAAACCATGTATCATAAGAGAAATTATGGTGTAAATTATATTTATATATGTTATAAATTTTTTTATTATGTATTTAATCTTATTTAATTATTTTAAAACACATATATTTATACTTTCTAGATTCTGTTAATATGATAATTTTGTTTGAGGAAGTGTGGACTACAACCCCTCAAAGTGATGTGATTCATTCATAAAGTACATGAAATGTATTAAGGTTGGGTTTAGTTAATATATATGATATATATAATATAATAAATCTACTTTAATAATGATATATATATATACATACTTATACATATATTTCTTTTACTTACTTTCTTTCAACATGACAATTAAATGGAAATAGTGTGCATGTGTATGTATGGCCTATCGTCTCCATGAATAGTGTATTCCATTTCATACTTATATATTCTATTATTTATTATAATACACATATAAATTATATAAATTATATTTAAATAATGGTTTACACTATGGAAATCTTGATATAATTATAAGGAGCAAGGATATAACAAATCAAGACAGATGCGAAAAACAAATCAGATATTACCCGAAGTGAAACCCTAACATATAATTGTTAAAAAAAAGTGGGTAATAAAAAGCCACAATAAAACCATATATTATATTAGAATTAATAATATGGTTCTTTGATATATTTATTATAAATTTTTATTTATTATATATGATTTTTTAATTATTATTTTGTGATTCAAGACACAATGTAGGGGAATTTTATCTCAGACTTTATTTTTGTGAGGTAAATGTCTTATTAACCACTTAATTATTTTGTGTGGTGTATATACTAACACTGAATTTATTATATACATATTTTAATGAAATATATGGGTATTTAAATAACCATTTTATTATATTTCTTTCATGGGTTTTAACTTGAAATATTTACCAAATTAGTAAAGAAATTTGGTCTTAATTTTCCTTCTTGGAGACACGTGCCATGTTATACACCCATATTTTAATATGAGGTGTGTAAACCACCATTGACATGTTATTAAATTAATATTATTACTATCATGATATTTTTAATCTCTATGTAATTTCATTTTCCTAAATGGGGACTGTGATTCAAGGTTACAATGTGATAAGAGTTTATTGAAAATATCTCACAGTTTATCGAGATTGTTTATCATCACATTTTTTAATGAAATCATATGACCCATATCTCATGAACACTCATTAATTTTCTTCTCATGTAGTTATTATTTATTTCTAAATTTATTAGTACCATTTTTCCAATCTTTGATACTTAAGATCATTAAACAAATGTTTTTAAGAAAATATGACCTAACCTTTCTCTTTTTTCGGAAATTAGTGTTCCTTAAAAACCAAGATTCCCAAAAAGTTATTACAAGAATATTATACTAATATCCAATGATAATTAAAGGAAATTTTTACCCTTTTTGTCTTTTTCTAGTTTTTTAAAAGGAATATACTTCTTTCTTTATAAACATTGAATATTTAAAACATTTTACCATGAAAAATAAATATTCTTTTTACCTCGTATGACAAGTACCGATTTACCCACCATCATTTCTATGAAGATTAAATTCCATGTATCAAAGAATAATTTTGAAGAAAAATTTATTAAATAGAACTTTAAAGAAATGGTTTTCAAATGGATTTAAGATTTATTTAAAATGTTTCAAAGTATTTTAAAAGTAAAAGTGGTTTTCAAAAGTTTTTAAAGATTCTTTAATAAGATTATCAGGGAAAATAATTTTCAAAGGTTTTTTAAGTTATTTTTAATGTTTTAAATGTAAAATGGATTTAAAAATGTTTTTAATGATTCCATTATAAGTTTTCAAGTATAATATCAGGAAAATGGGTTTCAAATGGTTTATATTTTAAGAATCATTTTTCAAATGAGACAAAGTAATTTCTAGATGAAATATTTTTAAAATATAATTCAATATTATTTACCATATAAGATAACATATATTAGTTTTTCTCATAGATTTGTGGGTAAATAACACAATGTTACCATTCATATTATTGCTATGATTGTTTTACATTTTATTCTATAGTGTTTATGAAATCTATTTCACTTTCCTAGGTTATATGTCTATGAAACCTACTTCTTTTCATGGGTTATGATTTAATGAAATGATTATAAAACGTTTTATTGTTTAAATTCTGAAGGTATGATTCCATGTTTAGGACATGCATTTCATTTTATGTGTTATGATATAATTTTTTATGATTTTGTAGAACACATATATATAATTTCATGATGAGATGGTTGGGACCTATATATCCCTCCAATTCATTGGGTAATGATAAATATTTTATGATTAAAAAGGGTTCAGAGGACGGAATCCCAAGCCTGAAAAAATAGGGTAAATGGGAGGAAATACCAAGCCCAAAATAAGGGGGTACAAGAGAGGACATCCCATGTCTGAAATAAGAGGGTACATAAGAGGGCATCCCAATCCCAAAGTAGTTATTCAAGTGATTAGCCCATGCCAATCATGTTACAATTCTATTGTTAGGAACCCTTAACATATGGTTTTTATATGCTTATGTGTTTTCCACAATTCCATGTCTTATTCTTATATTTTGCATTCATGTCGCATGTTATTTATTTCTTTATTATTCATGTCTTATGAAATACAAATATTTATTCCCTGATTAATAGTTCTTATTTTTTTTATAAAGTGTATGATCTTCTAATATCCAAGATCATGTTCTTATACCCTCATGTTCATGATATACTTATGCATTTACTTTATTTACCATTAATCAGAATTTCATATCACCCCTTTCTTAGGTTTCCCTTCCCTAGGTGTTGATGAAAGGATTTTAAGTATAAATACAATGGGAAAGATCTTTGTGGGATAAATTGAAGATATTTTACTAAGTTATAATATTTTTGTTCCATATTTCCAAAGGTAATAAATTAATACGGTCCTTGAGCTCTTGTTTTTGTAATATTTTAAGAATTTCTCATAAAGTGACATAATGTTTATGTACCTCAAGACTAGGTCGTTATACCATTCTATCAAGAAATATATATTGACTCTTAGAATTCTTAAATTGTCTGTATAAAATATTTTGGGTAAATTTCTATTTGATTCATCTAGTTTTATCATAAGGTGATCCCTTAAAAAAATTAGGAGATTTTTTTCACATCTTCTGATATGACCATGGTATCATCCAAAGCTACACCTACTAGAGAGATAGTTTAATAAATTCTCACTGATTCATATTTGTTTTTGAAAATTATGGTGCCATACTAAAGGATATAATCAAATTTCTAGGATGGATAAGTCTAGTTTCCAAAAAATAATAACAAGATTTGTATTACCATTAGCGAATTTTTGAGTTTTTTTCATCTTCCAAATTTTCAGAAGATGAATGAGTCAAAAATTTAACATTTATATAATTTTTTAATTAGTTTATGTTGACCCTAGATAAGTTCATATAGTTTTTTAATTGATGTTTAAGGGGGGATCTCTATTTGTTTCCCATAAACTACTGGATGTTTATTGATGTTTTTTCAAGTTTGAAGAAGAATATAATCTTTTTATAGTTAATGAGAATGTGCATAACATATGGAATCTACTTCATGAAGCAATAATCATGTTTAGTGGAACGTATAAATACTATAAATAAAGAAGGGAGATAAAAATATGGAAAATATATAGTATATCATCCTATTAGAATATATTTTAAAGTTACAAAAGTTTAATCTTTCAGAGGTCATCTGGTTTTAAATTGAAATCATTCTCAATGGAGTAATTAAGATGATGTTTATACTATATAGATAGAATTATAAGATATTTATATTAAATTTATTAATTGAATAATTTTTTTGAAATTAATTTCATCCATAAATAAAAAATAAAATCCTATAAATGTTTAGAAAATTTTAAAAATGGGATTGATCAAGAACTATAAGGAAAATATATTGGTTAAAAATAATCTATAGTTTTATCTTCTAGTATTCATAAATTATTTTAAAGAGATATTTAGAATTAGTAGTTTGATACTTCAGTGGATTGGAAATCCTTTAATTCTCCATTTTCAGATATGTTTTCGAATAAAAAGAGTCTTAAAACTGTTGAGAATGTTGAATCAGTGAAAGTAGTTTTATATTTTGAAAAGGAAAAGGTTAAAATAGTTGAACCTTAATTTCATATAAAATTACATTCCAATAAGATAAAAAAAATTTACTCGGATAATAATATCAAGAATTTAATCAATAAAAATATTGTTTTTATTAATTAAAATGAATAATAAGAATAAAGAATGAAAAATAAAGAGCTTTAAGAAAACCATTATTTCATTTAAATAAGAATATGGTAAGATATTTGAGATAATAAGATGACTAAAAGTTATTGGAAGTGAAAAATAATTCTTTGATGGAGTTGAAATAATCTCAAATTTTTAAAAACAATTTTTTGGGAGTAACCATTAAGTAATATGTTGATCCTAAAACTCATTTAAAAAAAATATATCTTGAATTTAATGGAAAATAATTTTCTTCTGAAATCTTTGAAAATTCATATTCTTTATCATCACCTTATATGATTATTAAGAATCGAATTAAGAATCTATAAAAAATTAATCCATTATATTCTTATCTAATTGAAATATCATTTAGTTGTAGTTTAATATCAAGATGTTTCTATACCTCTGTATACTGAATTTAAAGGTGTATTAATAAAATATTTTTATAAATAAGATATTGATAAGATAGTTGAGAATAAATATAAAGTCCCATTTCAGACCATTGTAGTTGAAGATTTATGTCTGTATAAATATTTCGTTCATAACTCTTCTATAGTTACTTTATCACCCTCAAATAAATATATTAGAAAAATTATTTTCATCAACATAAAGTTCTAGTTCAATATCTAATTCATCAGATTTATCTGATAGAACTATTAATGATTGAAATGAAGTTAATGATGATTCTATCAGTATTAAGGATTATTCACCAGAATATATAAAATTATAGTAAGATCTACTAATTGTTTCAAAATATTAGAAATAGAAAAGGGACATATCATCTGAATCTACCACTTTAGTTACAAATCATTCCTTTTATCAAAATATGAACTCATCATTTATAATGAAAAGGAGAATGAATCATACCATTAATATGATCCCTGATCTATGTATAATTTTGTGACTCATTCAATATTATTTGATTTATTATTGGAATCATAAATAGTAAATTCTATTAACTGGTTCTTTTGTAAAATTTTAGAAATATTTTAAGGAAGTTAGAGAAGAAACTAATATTTATGAATGCAATTTCAATAAATTCACAAAGATTTAAAAATATAAATTTAAGGAAATAAATTCCATTAGTGAGAACACTATTTCTCTTTATCAGAACCATGATATTATATGTGAAAAATCCATTTTTATTGAAGAATTTTTAGAACACCTAAAAAAGAATAGTTGATGAAAATTTATCTATTAAATATTTGAATAATCGTTCATTAATTCAAAATCAGTTGATAGTGAATTTGAATATATAGTTTTTTGAATAGAAGTAAAAATTTAAAGAGTATAACTAGAAAATATATTTATTAGAATATAATTTTCCCAAGTAGAATCATAAGATTAAATCCTACGAAAAAATATTTCTGATTAATGTAGCTGAGTTTCACTATAAATTATAAGTTTAAGATGATATTATACCGAAGAAATAGAAATAAAGTAAGAATATAAAGCATGTGATATAAAAATAAATTAATAAGGATTGATTTTAAAATTTATGATTTTTTATATATTTGTAACCTTGTATTTCATAAAAATTCCAAATTCTTGATTCTATTTCCATGATGTTTCTTGATAATTATTCTAAATCAAATTAATTGAATTATATTTATATAATTACCAATGTATTTTTATTATTCAACAAAAAAATTGTCTTACATTCCTTTTTAATACCACAATGGGAGAGAAATATGAAAAATAAAAGTTGAATATTATTAGAAGTTATATTTTATTCTCAAAATTAGAGAACATTCAAAGGGGGAGAACAATCAAAGGTAGATAAACATAAAATAAGGAGAAATATATAAAATAACAAATTATGATATCTTTATATAAAGATTTACATTCCAAAATACTGTTTAGGAATTATTTTCCATTCATATAATTTTTTTCCTGACATGTTTATTTTTTTTAAAGTGGGGAGATTACTGATTCACTGAATCACTATATTATATTTGTTTTGAAATACAAAAAAAATTATTTAGTATTTTATATAACATATTTTTTTGGTTTATCCTTATATATTTAAATATATGAAAATGATAAATGATTTACTAATAACATAAGGTTTAATGAAAAACTGAGGGTACTGATTTATGAAAAGCAGATGATGTGAAGAATACTATAATATAGAAATTTTATTACTTTCATATAAAACAAGTAACCCAAATAATAAAATCTATATTAATTTCATATGCTTTATAAATCACTATAGTAGTGATGATTAAACTCATTGGTAGATATGTTGAGGGGTTGAGTGTGTCAGAAGACGAAAAAAGAATTGCTAGTATTGTTGACATTTCCCCTAATGTATAAATAATTGTACCATAGGATTATTTTCTATAAATAATTATACACCTCGTGGATTAGAGTATAAAAATTAAAGAGATAAAATAAAACTATAATTGATTTCATGGCTTGAAATCTTCAACATTTTACATACTAATATTATTATTATTATTATTTTGAGTTTTTTAGAACTAATGATGGAGTGGTTTTCATTGTTAAATATTATAGAATTTCTTATGGTAATTTTTTAACAAATATACTTGCTGTATTAGTGGGAAAACTGAGCTACCAATTAAATTTGTAGAGAATATTGAGCTACCAGTTGTTGTATTTAAAGAGTCAAGATACTAATCTCGGTACTTGGTGAACTAAGCTTAAGGCCTTTGAAGTAGGAAATACTAATCATGGTGATTGAGGGATTATGGGGTAATTGATATAGATCCAAACATTATTGTTTGATAAAGAAAATATATTTTCACAAGTATAAAGTTATTGATACCTTCAAACTAGTTTATGTTTCCCATTTCTCTTTTGGTTAAAATTGAAGACTATATATTAATTTTTAGGGGTATTTAGTTAGTAAATCTATAATTCAATAGTTTTTTTTTCTATTTTGGATATGTTAGCTTTTTGTCATCTTTTTATAATGATGATAATTTTTATGTTTCATTTTTTCACATTAAATACATTGATAGTTAACAAATACATATTCTTAAATATTATTACTCATATTTTTCTTTAATTCTTATTGTGGATTTATTAGTTTTTTATAGTACCAATTCATATATCTTTTAAGGAGTATGGAAATTTTTAGTTGTTTTTAAACTAAAATTCTCCCATGTTGTGTATATTATTTTTTATTTCTTTTTAATCTTTCAGTTCTATATTAGGAGTAACCATTCAATATTCTCATATGTATGGTAATTCTAGTTCTACAATTGTTCATGATTAAGGCCTGATTATGAGTAATAGTTCAAACTCACCTATCATAGGTTTATTTTTCCTTAGTGACTCATGCATATTTTATGAATATTTTATAAAACTATTTTCCTTAACCTTGTGAGTTTCATATAATGACTCTACTATTTTTTGTATGGTTAGTTAACAGTTTAATAAACCATATAGATAAATTGTAATAATTTCCTAGAAATCAAAAATTGAAATGATTAATTTTCCTTTACTTGATATATATCTTTTTTTGGCCTATAATAGACCATTTAAACACCCTAAAAGCTCTTACACACTATTTACTTTGATCCTCCAAGCTTAAATGGTGATTTTCACTTGATTTAAGTGGAAATATCTGAGGTAAATCATATGTTCTTCTTTATTTTCACCTCCTATTTCACTGTCCTTCCAAACACATCAATTTTTCTCTTATCGTATTACCCTAGTTTGACATGGTGGATGACTTTAGGACTAGTTTTGTTCTAAAACATTGTCTATTGGTTAGTATGGTTTGTGGGTATCCCTTTCACTCTAATCTATTAGAATTTTAAAAAGGCGATACGGTTTCAATGGATTTGAAGTCGGTGTCTCCCTAAACATCCTTTTATTAGAAATTTCCTTAGTGTCATGGATTTTTTAACATGTTTTCATTAATAAATGTATATATATTATAACCCATTTATATTTTTATTATCAACATATATTTACTAGTTTCCCTTGATTTCCTTTTTTAAAAAGGGGGAAATTTTATAATTCTCGTGTATTCTCACACCATGTATAATTCCATTCACATTGTAAAAGTGAAAAAATGTTGGTAAAGATTTTATTTTAAATAATAAATTTATAAATAATGTTTCTTGAATCTATTTTAATACCATGATATCTCACTATATGATTACCATTAAATAATTTAATGTTTCTAATAGCTTTCTCCACATGAAATATTGAACTTAAATGATACAATGATATATTTAGTTAAAATATAAATATTTATGTATAACTATTAAAACATGGTTTTTTATTTAGATGGAATTAATAGGATTATCCTCTTTAGTAAATATATATATATATATAAATAAATTAAACACTACTTTTAATATAAATTAATTTCAATTATTTTTCCAAAAATGACCTGTAAGTTCATTAATAAATAAAAAAATTAATTATCTTAAAAATTCCTTTTATGTTATATGCATTTATGTTTCAATAATTGTTTGAATAATGATTAAAAATTATGTTTGATATTAAAAATTGTTTAATATAAATTTAGATGGTAAATTATATTAAATAAGAATATTAACATTTAATATTTGAAAATAATATTTTCCAATTTAAATGTTTTTTCATTATACTTTACTATTTTATTCCATATTTGAATTTATAAATATTAGAAGTTTAATTTAAAAATATAGAATAAATTTTTATATTTAGAATAAAAATACCATCTTCCAATGAAATTTTGGTTTCCCCAAAAAAATTTGTTTTTAGTAAAAAAATAATGTGTATAAAAAAGTTAGAATTTTATGATTTTATCATTATGTAAGCATATCCAAGAAGTTTAAAAAACCTTTTAACTAATAAAATATATATTTAGGGAATAAATTTATTCCTTTTTCGACCAACTGGGTTAAATACCCCTAGATGCGGGTAAATTATGGTATAATAGATTAAAAAACTACCCCTTCAGATCTTGTTCCACCGTTAAAAAAAACACTCTTATATATCTTTCCTATAGTAGTATATGACTAGAAATGAAAGAATTCTTGAGACAAAACAATTTTACTTAGCTTTCCTACACTAGGCTATGTCCAAGGGGAATAAATAGGTAATGTTTCTATGTTATATTTCCACTAAAAACACTTTTTTTCAATGTACAGAGTGGAATCATTGTCCCTCCTATTTTACAACCAATCACAATTTAAAAGCTCAATTATTTATCAAATGAAGTGTGCTAACTACTCTTTTATAAGATTTTTTTTTACTAGTTGAATCAATATTTTTTACACCTCATTTGGGGAATCATTAAGTTTAACATTCAACCACTGTATGGATAACACATCACTATATAAATTCTAAGAAAAATACTTACAAATTAAAACAACATTAGCTTCCATGTATCTTTTCCTTGAATTTCACACAACTCTACCATATTTCTCACAAATTTTATGTTTTTTTTCATGAAACATTAACTTTTTTTCAACTATTAAGTTCATTATGAAACTATCAATCTTTAGAAAACATTTACATTTTCACGGAACTCACTTGGTCTTATAGACACAAGTCCCATTTCTGTATGCACATTGATTTTTTAATTGTTTACTAATGTAAGAAATATATTTTCAAAACTATTACGTTATTCAAAGAGCTGAAATTCACTAAGGTTTGAGATATTCAAATGAGGGGGGGAGGTATGTGCTTATTTTTAGATGTGGACGACCCATAATGCAATAACCTTACATTACTTTTATTGTGAAAAAAACTTTTCTTGTGTGGTGAATTTCAACAATTTAACATCACCTTTATTACAAAACTCACCACCTTCATGAAAATGCATCTTTATTTTCTAGGATCACTCAAATTTCCCTAGGTCATGCTATTATAACATTCATGATGTCTCTGAACTTGCATGAGACAATATATTTTTCTTATTTTGATGAGAATGACCTAAATCTTCACTTGTGAGAAACTTTATTATACTCCTTCACCCTTTAGCTTATCTTTTACATTTACATGAAAATGATTCCTTTTAAAACAAACACAATTTTCCTTCCATAAAAAATATTTCCCCCAAAATTCGAGAAAACATTGGAAAAAATGGTACCTTGTACATTCACTTTTATAAACCACTTCTAAAAATTTTATACCTCTTTATTGAATCTTTTTCAATATAAATGTTCAATAAAGACACGTTAACTTCACAACAAACCTTATCAACATTATTTTTCTATAAATACAATCAATCAAGAAACACTACAAAATCAACTTGTGGGATTTCTTCCCAAAAATATCCCCCTTTGGATTTATTGAGAACTCGAAACCTTTTTATGTCACTTTAAATATTTATATTCTAATGTGTTGAAAACACATTACACTCTTCCATATTATGTTCTTATTTCTATTCTAGATAGTGTTCAAAGATTTACGCAATACACACTCTAAGATGAAATGATCCCTGATCAGTGTGGGAAATAAGATTAGCATGAATATTTCACCAATGAATCTCTTTATCCTTGATACCATTTGATGAACCTTAATTTCTTCCAATTGTAACACTACATGTGGAACCCATTAATAATATATTCTTCATCTACATATTTTAGAATTTTATCCTCACGTACTTCTCACGTGTTTTATCTTTATTAAAATAACTACATAATCATATTTAAAACTCTACAAACTTCATTTATTCCCATATCATCTTCTACCTCATTCTTCGTTATTGATCAATACATTTTCTCTCCCTTTTTCAATGAACCCAGCAACAACTCTTTTATGATCTTCAACATAGTAATGAACACGTATAAATATATAACATAAAACACACCATACACTGGGGATAGGGGGTCCCACATCCACTATATTTAATGTGTGTGGAGTTTAATGAACTCTATGAGCTAGTCGATGATGTTCAAATGATTATTTGTGTAAGGCCATTATTATAATTTCTACAAACCTTAGTTCTATAATCACAAAATCTATCTTCAAGATTTAATGCTCCACTATCTCCTTGATAAAATTATACTTGATTTCAATGTTCTTTGTCCATAGAGACAGGATGTATTTTTTCTAATATTTATAGAACATGAATTATTAGAATGGATTCTGGTCGAAGAATTCTCTTCAACACCCATTTCTCCAAGATGTTGTTTCATCCACCATAATAGAATTCATGCTTGGGTAGCCACAATATATTCTACTTCTACGATTATCAATAAAATAAATTTTTTGTTTCATTATTATCCAAGTAATACACAATCCTATAAGATAAAATGAACAAATTGATGTTGATTTTCTATCGCCTACTAAAACTGACCAATTTTTATCTATCTATTCCTATAAATCTTTTTAAGATTTAGAATTATATGTCAAACCAAAATCCATGGTGCCCTTGATATACCAAAGTATTATTTTCACTAAAATTAACTAGTTTTACTTGGGATTATATTGATATCGCACTACTAATCATGTAGAAAAATAATATCATATCTTTTCACAATTAAGTATATCAAACTATTATTAATGTTCCTATATTTTATGAAAATAACTGATTTTCCTTCATTATATCATGAATGTTTTATCTAGATATCCACTGAAGTAATTATTTACATGGAATTATCCATTCCAAATATTCTCATAGCTTCAGTGGTATATTATTATTGAGAAATTCATGCATGAATTCTTCCTTGAATAACCTGTAAACTAAGACAAAACATTAGTTCCACAATCATTGACATTTTTAACTCACTTTTAATGAATTCTACAAACTGTTTTCACTACTCTTTATCTGATCCACCATGTATAATATCTTAGACATAAACTATCACACTCATAAATTTATTACTCTTATTGTTGATATAGATATTTTAATTAACCCCGCCATAATTAAAATCTATCTTCTTCAAAAACTAATCAAGTCTTGTATACCATTCTCTTTGTGTTTTCTTTAACCCATATAATGCTTCCTTTATCCAAAAAAAATATGTTCTCATAATCATGAATTATAAAACCATCTAGATGTTCAATATAAAATTCTTATTTTAGAACACAATTTAGAAATTATAACGTAAAATCCATCCAGAAAACATTGAAATTTTGTTGAACATTTATGGCTAAGAATAGTTGAATAGTCTCAATCCTTGAAATAGGTGAAAAATTATCATCATAATTAATTTCTTTAATTTTTTAGTATTCATTGGACACTAGTCATATGTTTTTTCAAATATCCAATCCATATTCATTTAGATTATTCCTGAGGAATTGTTTTTCTATGATGGAATTCTTATCTATTGGTCTCAAAATAATCTACCATATTTGGTTCCTTTCAATTTGGTCATTCTCTTAATTCATATCATAATCCCAATTTTCATCTCAATAGTCTTATTCAAAATATTTTGGCTATACTATAGATATAAATAATGTTTTTTGTAAATAATTATTCTATGTGTTTGAACTGGCGCTACCAGATCACTAATTATTTTTTTGTTATCAGTTTCATCTTGTCTCTTCAGTTTCTATACAGATATATATTTTACTTCACTCTACTCATAATTACTATCTTATTCTAAATCATAATTTTCTAATTTTACTATCCCTGAGTTTCCAAACATCTCATTACATTTATCATGGAACTCTTCACATTGTTGTTGAAGATTCTATTCATTTTATACAACAATTACATCATTGATTTCAACCATTTTTTTCCTCTTATTGAATAATTTACATGCTTTGATATTTCCTAAGTAGGTAAGAAATATCCACTCATCATCATAAGACTCAAACTTATTTTGTTTCTTCTTATTGATAGTTAAACACTTAATTACAAAGATTAAAAATTATTTCAATGCTTAATTCTTTTTGTACCATAGTTCATATAGAGTAGTTTCTTCATTCAAACACAACATATACATATTGGATATGTAGATTGATTTCATGACTGATTCCTTTCAGAATTTATCAAGTAGTTCATATCCATTAAGCATTTTTATATCCATGTTGTTTATGATCTGATTTCTCCTCTTAGCCACTCTATTTTATTGAGGAGTTTTCACTGGAAACTCTTGGTTTCTTATCCTATGTTTCTCAATATAATAATTTATGTTTATATTTTTGAATTATACACCATTATTAGTTTTAAATGTTAGAATATTATATACAAACATCTATCGTGCTTCTCTATTATATTTTTTATGCAAATTTTCTCATTGGACTTGTGGGAGATGATAAAATATCCAGGCCATACGGTTGACATCATTAATGAAAAGAACAAAATACCTCTTCTTGAATATGGATATTAGGGAGATAGGTATATAAACATATCCATTCATCAATTAAATCACTCTAGTTGAATTTTTTTTCTTTTTCCATGTATGTATTTATGATAATATTCCCCTTTTTTACAAGAATCACACTTGAGAGTATGATAATGTGATAGATTAGGGAGATTATAAGTTGTATTAAATTAGACCATATCTTCTAGGGATGGTAGGCTGAGATGGTCAATCATTTTATGCCACCAACTATTTTATTCCTCTTTTTATAGAAATTAGATAAGTTCTTCTCCACTCACAAGGTAAAGGTTCCCCTCCATTCTCATTCCCTATAAAAAATTATACCATCTTTTTCCATGATGATACATAAATTCATGGTAAATATTATAGCATGACCTGAGTCACACAATTAACAAACACTTAGAAATACGTGAATAAGACATTCGATAACCAAGGCATAAGCATGTATCATATCTTTTTCCCCAAAATTTATATTTTCCCAAGACAATAATCTTTAGGACTTCATTATTTCTAAATTTGAAAACACCTTCCTTTTCATATTTTATTCATGTAAAAAGATGCTTATTTCCTATAATATGGGATGTGAATATACTATTTAGGATCTATACTCTAGCATGATCTGATGCTTTAATGGAAATATATATAACTAATTTCAACTTATCCCTTTTCTTTTTGATACATTTTATTAAATTCATAACTTTTTAATATATATTATTGATCTTCTTTGGAGATTGACAAATCAAATTCTTATTCCAGATATGTAAATAGATTTATTTTCATCTCATTGGATAATTCTTTGAGAAACTCATTACAACCACTTTGGGTATGCTTCAGCAAATTTCTGTGAATTATTCATGAGTAATATAAGGCCACATTTCTGAATCCTCCACACCAAAAATAGTTTCCATCATAATCATTCTTGTAATATTTAATTCTATGTGGTAACCTTTATATATATTGTTTTCTTCAGTACTTTGGGTTTATGGAACATATATTTTGGGAATGAACCATATTTACTCTATAATAACACATGATATTAGGTGAATTACAATGAGTGATTTCTATACCACTGATTATTCATTAGATTCTCTAAACCCATTGATGCTGATTTATACCCAAATAAATTTTCAACTTTAGAGTGGAAGATTATGATATGACATCAATCATCCCAGATTTCTATTTTTGATCAAGCCGCATACCAGCCTTGTCATTTGATATGAAAATTTATTCTATTTTCTATAACATCTATAATCTACTTCCATTTTTTCTATTATTTGAGTAATATTCTTTCCCAATTTCATACTAGGAGTCAAGATTCTCTCCTAATGTTATAATTTTATTTTAAGGTTGAAAAAATTCTCTTTAATTTATTTGATATGTTTAATTTAATATTTTTTATGTTATTCAAACCACAGATTACTCTTTTATGTTCCTCGAATTTGATCTTATACTAAAAAACCTTTTCTTATTTCTCTATAATTGAATACTTAAACTTTTCAATTTCTTATTTTACCAAATAATTCTCTTCTTCCTTTTATTTCATGTATAGTTTGGAATAATTAACCACAATATATTATTTCTTCATTTTTTATTATCAAACATATATATCCTTAACAATAGATTCTAATTCATCCTAGAGATCAACACTTTCTTTGAATTCTTCATTATTTTTTTTCCCTCTCTTTTCTAGGAGTTACCCAAAACATACACCATAACATTTTCGCCCTTATCCTTTCATTCCTCCTTCTCTTCTACCTTGAATTATTCAAAAAAATTATTATATTGTGAATGTAGGTTCTTATTCATGAATAATTTTGCTTCTCATTTCTCTTACCTTTCACATAGGCTGAATAATTATTCATGGAAATTATGAATTCATCTTCATCATCATTTTGGGATTTCATGGGGAACCTTATTGCAAAATGTCCATCCTTTCTACAACGAAATCATTATATGGGAAGTTTCCCCTTAAACATCCATTTTCATGTTCATAGAATTATGAAAGTAATGAAATTACCTCACTTATCTCTTCTTCTTCCTAGCCATATTCAATTGTGAGTTTCTTCATACCCATTAATTCCACCTCTTTGGGCTTCCATTTTTCTACAGACTCATTATCTTCATTTCAAATCTCATATGTGAAAAAAGTTCTATAAAAACAATCCAATGTCATTTTATTTTGGATCTTTATCATCCAATAAAAATGATTTCGTGTTCAACTAAGGTGGAATTATACTCATGATGTGCTTAATGATCTTTTCATATTTAATAATTTCTCTGATTCTATGCATGTCTTCCAATACCAAATTCCACCATTCAAAGAATGAATCTATAGAATCATTGGGGTTAATTATTTTTTCCTCATATTTGTTCGAAAAAAACTATAATTTTTCTTCTCATTATTTTAATCACCTTCATAATTATTTAATATCTCTTCCCACATAGAATGATTTGGTTGACATGACATTTCATTCGTGATGATTGTGTTAGATAAATATCCTCCTATGTAAATGATTCCTTCGGCATCAACATCCAATTCTATTATTTATTATTTTGATAGAAATCCACTATTTACAATAGCATAAATATCATACATCATAGATATAAAGATTTCCATGCCTAATAATGGGATGTAGTGCTACATATGATTCTTCCACAACATAAAATTATATCCAATGAAGAGAAAAATCCATTTTTGATTAACAATCACCATTGAAACTACTGAGAGAGAAACGTATATTTTAACATTTACCACTAATACAAGTTTTCATTCTAACATTGTGTGATTACTTGAGAGGGGGTGAATTCGGATATGAAAAATTAGAACAACTCATGCTTAGAATCTTGTTTCATCATTAAACAAAATAGTATTCTCTCACTTTACCTTTGAAAAGTATAAGAATAAATGAAACCATTCATGGGAAAAAATTACATTTTTTACATTAACGGGCCTAATTTCAAGCAGTATACATAGGAAATGTGTATATGTACCAAATCCACTAAATCATACTACTTTTATAATGATCACAGTGAACTCACTATCCCTCCCGGTTTACAACCAATCACAGTTTGAATGTTCACAACTTTCTCAATGGAAGGGTTCTCACTTATTATTAAGAAGATTCTACTTTTTATCACTTGAATAAGTATTTTTTTCACCTCATTTGGTGCATCATGAAGCTCAACATTCATCCAGTTGATGACTATCACTTTATCACATAAACTCTGGTAAAATACTTATAAGTTCACATAACTTTAGCTTTCAAGAAGCCTTTCTGTGACTTTCATACTACTCTATTATATTTAGTGAATTTTTTTTACAAAACATTAACCTCCACATAACTTTTTATCTCATCCAAAAACTCTTAATTTTCATGAAACTTTTTTATTTTCATTGAACTAACTTTGTCTTATATACACATGTCCCTTTTCTACATGCAACTTGATGTTTGAGTTGTTGATTCATGTAATAAATATCTTCATGAAACTATTACATGATTTTTATACCTATAATTATCAAATATTTGATCTAATAAAATAAATGTGGTAGCCACCGCTTTGTAGGAATAGACAACCCTTTATCAAACTACCTTGAATTCCTTCGACTATGTGTGCAACTTTCTTTGTGTTCTTAATTTCAATTATTTAACACTCCCTTTAGCATATAACTCACCACCTTCATGAAACTTCATCTCTATTTTGTGGGCTCATGAAACATTCCATGTGTCACAAAACCTTGACATTCATGATGTTTCTGAACATGCGTGAAACACTATGCCTTTCCTTTTTTTATGTGATGTCCCTAAATATTCACTAGTACACAACATTTCAAAACACCTTCACCCTTTCATGAAACTTTTACAATTATATGAAAATACATCCTTTTCCAAACACACATTTTCACTTCTTAGCAATTTTTAGACCAAAAAATAATACATACACAAGGAAATGATGCCACCTTATACATGTAATGTTCTAACCAACTTTCATAGATTTCATATCTCTTTTTGAAGCTTTCTTTATACCAATTCCAAAATGATGTTGGTACTCAAAAATGTATCATGTTAACATTCTTTTTCAAAAAACACAATCAACCCAAAAATACTGTAAAGTCACCTTGTAGGATTTTTCCCCAACACATTTTAATATACATATTGATAATATAAATCCTATGTCTAACATTTTTATAACTAAATTAAAATGTTAGTTTAATAAAAAATTGTTTTTGGTCTTTTCATTGAATCGTGTATTTTTAAGGTCAGATTATGTATTTTATATAAATTAAATCCATAAGGAATTTATTTTATTTTAAACCAAATATTTCATTGGCATTGATAACATTAATAACTATGGCTGAAACCTAATTTTTATGCTTAAAAACACACTTTCTCTAAAAACTATATTTAAACAATATGTGTTCTTATCAAAAAATTAATATTTAAAACCCATATAATTTTTATTTGATAAATTTATTTTAAAATTTGGAAATAATAATTTTAAAAGTATTTTAATTGGTTAATTTTATTTCTTACTTAATATAAATTACTATGCTTTAAAATATATTACTAAGGTAAAAGTAAATTGGGGTAAAAGATATATATTATAACAAAAAACCTAAAAAACTCAAATTTATCTCCGAAGTTATTGGTAGTGGATAGTGTCAGCCCACAAAAACATTCACCACCTCTTCTATCAATTTTATATACCTCAACCTCGGAATATTAACCTTACATTATTGAAAATGTTAAAGGTGCTTCCAAAATTTCTCATATCTTCACTTATAAAAAGGCAATAATTCAACTACTTCAAGACTTTCCTTCACATTGAATATCTCTTTGAAAATATACCACTTTTTTATATATAACCCTTTACCACTTTTAAAATCTTATCTTCACTACTAGTTAATATAATTCAATTAGCTTCAAAGAGACTTTGAAGCAAAACTCAAGTCCCATACATGAGTTTTATCAACTACTATGATTTTCCCATTGATTATATTAATTCATAATTATTTTAGAAACACTAATATAATGATATTAGTATAATTTATTTAATTTAATGTTACTATATTATGGGTATTATATTTTTTTTATTTATCTATCTCCTCTATTAATATAAATAAAATTAGCATTCTTGCGTACGTGTCATAGACCAGCACCATAAGAAACATAATTAATTTTTCATCACCACAAATAATTGATGGTTCCTATAATGGTTTAATGAATAAATATTATTTTTATGAAATAATTAAGGTTATGGTATAAAATATTAGAGAACCTATTTAATAATATGATCAACAAATGATAATCATTAATTCTATCATTTCATAATAGAAAACTAAGTAGAAAATAATCTATTTTATATAAGTAATGACTTTATATAAATAATATTATCTTTATAATCATTTAAAATTGTGATATATCACACAAATAAATTCTAAATAATATCATTATTTTTCTGTTATAAGGATATAACAACTAAACCATCTCATAAACGTCTATTAATCATTGTAAGATCATGTTTGGGTCAATTTAATGGCCTACTTGAACAATACTATACATTTATGTCATGCATGAATATGAAAAATTATTTAATAATATAATATGATATAAATATTTAAATAATTTTTCTGTTATTTTTATGTTAAAATTTTAACTCATTATTTTAAAAAACACATTTCATTCGTTAAGAATCACAAAAACATGATCATCATTGATTTCAAATTCATGGTTTTAATCCAAAATTGGCATGATATGAGAGTATAAATTTATAAAATATCTTGGTATATTTTTTCCAATAATTTATAATATCTAATAGGGATGGAAATTGGAAAAACAATATACCAATATGACTTTTAGGGAAATATTTCAAAGCGATAAAGATTACTTTCACCCGATGTTGATAATAAGTAAAAACTAGCTGATATATATAATTATAATAAATTATGAGTATAAATGGGTATATTTATGAATAAATTTATTTTTTATTCATTAAATTGACTTAATTTAAACAACACATTTGGTTCAAATGTAGAATATATTGTAACCTAGGTAAGGGTTTTCGTCTCAAATTTATCTATTTCCAATTTTTTGGTATTATAAAACTAATTTAATTTATGTGGTGTATATACTAAATATTTGAGATATAATACCATGAATTAACTTTTAATAATTGTATTTTATGTTTGGTTATATTCAATCTCTTTGAGGTAGTTTTGATTAAAAAGTTTCAAAAGTCATAAGGGTTTTTCTTGGTCTCAATTCTCATTCATTGAGACATGTTACATATTATTAACCATGTTTCCATTGTACAATGTTATATTGATTTAGAAACACATAAATTTTTTATAATTTAGTATATTATAATTAATGTGATATACTAAGAAAAATTAGGTTCTTTTCTTCAAGTTTCATTTAACTCAAGTGTTTCCTGGATCATAAGATTTTGTGGTTACTCAATTTTCATTCATTGAGTAAAGATCATTATCTTGAACTTAATTAATATTTATTGGGTAAATTGTACCATTTTATTTTATGATGTGGTATTCTATAATTATTTTCCATAAATATAAATTCTAACCATATAAAACCTTTGAAAAACATTCCCCTCTTTTTTAGATATGTTACCCGTAAGGGATATTGGTAACTCAAATCCCCTTTAGTAATAATGTCTTATCTTGGGAATTTTTCTTCCATTCCTATGTTCTCACAGCATAATAATTTTTTATATTGTATTTTAATATCCTATTTATAAAAATAAATTTTTAATACAATGACGGTTTTATTTCTCTTTTTACTATGTGAGTTTTGGATAAAGGTATTTTTCAAGATATCAAAAAGTGTTTTTCCATACACTTTAATATGTTTTGTCTTCCAATAAAAATTTATTGAATATAGACATTTTTTATTTTCAATGGCCTATTATTGAAGAATATTTTTAAAATTAATATTTTTCTTATATTTTTTATTTCAAATTTTGAAAAATACTTTTAGAAGTGACTTGTAACTTCCCCTTTTATGTTAATGCTATAGGAGGTTTTATTAAACCTCATTTAATTTTTCAATTCCATTTTAAGTTTCATTCTCAATAGGATTTACCCTAATAAAAATTATTTTTACTATTAATACAATAATATATATTTATCTTTCGGGGCAATAAACACATGGTTCTAAATAATCCAATTCTTGATCCCTTCTTAGGTGGTTTCATTGAATAATTATTTTGCAATGATGTTTTTCATATATGTCGACTTCCTTATAGGTTTAATTTGTTAAACTAGTCATATTTAATTTGGAAACCATCCAATTTTTTTATCTAGTTAGATTAAGATCATATTATTCCCCCATTTCCATAGTTATATACTCATTTCTCTATATGGTCTGAACATCACATTTATCAAAATTCTTATTGGATAATATTCACCTAGAATGATTTTCATTCTATTATCATGGTAAAAATTTTTGGTATTCCATATATTTTAATTTCAATGTGGATGATTATTGTAAAGTTGACTATGTATTGGATAACTGTCCACCTTCTTTATAAGGATGTGTTATGATCATGTTATACCTTTTATTGACTTGGGGAAAAGTGCTAACATTCATGATGGTTATTGACTACTAATGCAGGTTGACCATGTATTGACATTCCATATATTTTATTATAAAAATAGCCATTATATTATTAAATAATATATTCCTTATAGAATGGTATGAAAATTCTTATTAACTCTTGTGGTGAATTAATTGGACTTAATCAAGAGACAAGTGGGGCCTAGAATTTTATATCCCATTGATGTATTGATTGGATTTATATGAAAAAAATAATTGGGGTTGTATACTTATCCCCATAATAAAAAAAATCATGGAACAGGGCCTTGATACCATGTTTTTAATTCTTGAAATTATGCATTCAATCTATATGAGATTATTATTATTGATATCCATGTTTAATTTAATTTCATAGATATTGTATTACAACATTTTCTAGATAATTATGGATTTATGTTGTTTACATATTTTTTCCATAATATTTACACAATTATTAAGCCACGATTACCTAAATTGTATGCTTTCATTTACTGAGAATTTAAACTCACCCCTTATTATGTTTCTATTTCCCTAGGTTGTGAGGAATATTTTAAAATGATACATCTTTATAAAGATATCATATGTGGATGAAATTATGAGATATATAAAAGAATAAATATAGATTGAGTATTTTTTTATATAAGGGAAAAAATTATTTGATATAAATAACAAGGGTTTTTTTAGTTTATGCCTTTTCTAGAATCTCTAAATAACTAAACATGAAATGATCTCTAGGATGTAATAGATGAAATAATATTTTTTTTATTTTTTTTATTAATGATGGTTCAATCTAGGAATTTATATCTGGTATCAAAGTGATCATGTAAAGTATATGATTATAGAAAAAGTCAATGTAATGTGGGTTTGTGACATTATATCTATGATTTCCATAGTGACCTATTAATTAATTATAAATAAAATTAATGTAAATAAAGGTATGTTTGGTTTATGAAATTATAATGGAGATATTTTTTATCTATTTGGTAAAAGTTTTACATTATATATATGGTTATTGGATTTTATATTGTTTCTAAGTTATATTTCAATGATGTTACACTTATTGGTTTATTTTTAAGGGTTTTTTTCTTAATTAAAATCCATTAATAAAACTAAGAGACTCTTTTCAAATTAAATATGTTGTTTTCATTGTGTAAATAAACACCCTCGATGTGGTTTCCTATTTAGTTATGACATAATTGATTATGGAACTCATGTTATGTGAATGATTTATTATTAAATATCATTAATGAAAAAGGTTTTTTATGAATGGTGAATGGAGGAGCGCAGTTTGTTTTATATGGTGTATTTTCTTGAAACCATAGTTTGGTGTTTTAATTGATTTATTACCTCATCTTAATACATTATGGCAACCCTTGGGGAGATATGTACAAAATTGAGAGATAGATGTTATACTAGTTGTGATTATATATTGCCTAGTATCCCCTAGTTTGGTTTATACCCTATAAATTGTGAGTTCCCTTGATGAGGATAATTTATAGAAATTTGATTGGGGGATTTTGGAAGGACCCCAATATCTATCAATAGTTGGTCAAACATAGTCAACCCTAAGTATTTTATCATTAATTTGAATAGTGATTTCCCATGGAAATGAATACGTGACTAAGTTTATATCTTGAAACATTTAATATGTTAGCTATTTTTGTCTTTAATATCTTGATGTTTTTAATAAATTGATGTTTATAGTTGATATATTATATTAGTTATTGTAGTATTTTTACTTATAGTTATTTTATCCATAGTTTTTTACACTATGTTATATTATATATAACTTGTTGTTTCTTTCTTTATTTCTATTCTTTTATGAAATACATTGGGTTCCAAAACAAAAAAGGATAGTTGATTTATAAATACTAGTTATTCAAAAATAAATATATTAGTGTATAAAATAATTTTGAGTATGTTTTTTTATTATGACTATTTATAAATATCATAGACTCTAAAGAGTGGATTTATAAAGATAACATAATAAAGGTATTCATTTTTTCACAAAGGTAATGTGTTCTAGAAAATAATGAGTCTATAAAAAATGTATTTTTTTAATCCAAATGTGAGGGAATGGTTTTATATCCATTTTTTCAAACTATATTCCCATTTTATCTAATAAAATTGATGATATAGATTTTACATGGTGACCTATTGTGAATTGGTTCATACCTTACATACTCACATTGATCGGTATGTAATATTTATGTATTATAGAGGTATACAATATCATATTTCCATATTGGGTTTGAACCAATCTCATTTGGGAAGCTGGTGAATATTGATACATGGTGGGGACTTCAAGTCATATAGTGATAACATAACTAATACTTTGGGAACTCAGATCTGTTGGTACATGTATTTTTTCAGACACTTCAACTTTTAACTCTCTTTTTAGTCTCTTATTATTGATTTTAAACATTGAATTAATTGATTATATTTTGTTTTTTAGGAATAAATTTTAAAGGGTTTTATATTATTTATTATTATTATTATTATTTAATTATTGTTTTATTTATCTTTAAAAACTCTTTATTTATTTGGAATGATTATCAAAGATATGGATATCTTATATTGGATTCTTCATTAGAGTCTATTGATTTATTATTGAACTAAAGGGTGAAACCATTCCCATCTAGTATGTTTGACGCCCCCCCAAAACTTTTTTTCATCCCATGATGATTGAGAATATTCTTCAATACATGTTATGGTCTAACCCAAATGACATGGGAGGTTTAACTGGTTTGGTTTTTTTAAAACAATCATAGGAGATATTTCACTATAATTCAATAAATAGTTTTGATGCCTCCTAGTGCTAGTTTAACTAGATAAATACTTAGGTAACAAAAATAAAGTAAAAATAAAACACAAGAATGCCTTTTTATATAAATATTATTTTTTATTCCATGATTATAAGATCAAATCAAATTTTCACCATTTCTCATCTACATTTACCCTCATAAACATTAAATAAACCAAAACCATCATATTATTAATAACCCTGAGAGGGAACCTGGTTGTGGGTTTCTTCAAAAAGACTTGTTTTTTAGATTTCCTCAATATAGTATTTAGATAAATGGGGTATTCAAAGACATAAAATTTTAATATTGTTTATGTAATCAAATGGAATAATTTAATGAGAAGATAAAAAAAATATTGGATACACTTATGATTAAATGTAATAGTTATACTATATTATTATTTAAAAATAAATAAATAAATATGCTTAAATTAATAATTTTAAAAGACTATATTAATTATTTTCGTACATTATTTTATATATATTAACCATTTTATTTATGATCCTTTAATTAGTATAATAAATAGAAGTAAAATATGAAATGACAAATCCTGGTATATAATTCAGTTACTTTAGATCCCATTCTCTAATAAAAAACTATAAAATAATATGTTTTCTCTAGAAGTAACAAATATATAATTTTGTTATGATTAGTAGTTTTTTTATTTATAATGGAGTTAATTAATAAAATTTTATTATTTTGTTATATTTTTTTATGATATAGAATTAATTAGTCACTAATGGGTAAAAATAGCATGAAATAGTATCAGATGGAAAAGAATTAAATGTCATTGTTTGAATGTTTGATGACGAAATAGAATGATAAAAACCAAAAAATATTTTTAAAAAATATATAATGAATCAATTTTTTTTATTTATAATTATAAAAATTCTAATAAGCATGTTTTGGGAGATTAACAGATTAGTCAAAAAAATCACAAGAGTCTAAGCAGATAAAATGAGGATATATGTAGTTAGGAAATTTATAAACATCCAACATCATAGAAGGAAAATTTTATCAACTTCTCTGTTTAAAAAATATAAAAAATTAACTCTTTTAGTTGTGCTTTTAAACAATACAAGTAAAAAAAATTAAAAAAATGTAAATACTTAAAAAAATAAAATATAAAAATTTTAAAATCCAAAAACTGTTAAAAATAATAAAATATAAAAAATCGAAAAACATATATTATGTAGACTAAAATCATATAAAAATATTTTTAAAACATAATAATCATTAATTAAATGACATAACATGTGTTTGGTATTGAAAAATTAAATAAATATATATTTTTTTATAAAAAATCTTACAAATACTTGAAACATTAGAAAATATTAAATAATGTTATATGTACGAACACTATTTATGTTTTGTGTAAAAAAAATAATCAAAATTAATTAAATGGCATAACATATGTTTTCTGTAGAAAAATTAAATAAATAAATATTTTTTTATAAAAATTCTTATCATAACTTGAAACTTTCGAAAAAATTATATAATGTTCTACATATGAACAAAATTTTTGTTTTGTGTGTTTCAAATGTTATTTAAAACCTATATTTCAATTTATATGTTATATTTTGAATCATGATGAACTAATATATTCTATGAAATTAAAAAATTCTATGTTTTCATCAATTTTTCCATTTAAATTATGTTATATGATATGGTAAAATTGTCTACACAACACAAAACATGTTTTAGGTTTATTTTATGTTATCTGTTAACTTTATGTTTTATAAAAAATTAGATTATTTTATTTTTTGTTACATTAGTCCATTTTCACGATTAGTATATATTTTTTCTTGAATTTTACTATATTTTATTTTTTAGTTTATGTTTTTCAATTTAATTTATTTTACATGTGAAATTGTATATTAAACACAAAACACGTTATGTGTTGGGTTATTTGTGTGTTTTCTTTATCTATGCATCCTAAATGTTCTATGTTCTGTGTTTATTTAGAGTTTTTGAGTTATGTTACTAAATTTTTTTAATTCATTTAAAAAGAATTTATTCTAAACATTTATAAAATAAATTAAAATTAATGTTTAATTTTTATAAATATAATATATATTTGGTATTTTAATATTTTTTAATCTTTATACTATTTTGAATAATTATTTAAATGATAGTGTATTCTATAAAAAATATTTTCTCTTTCATTTACAATTCAAGTAAAACAATTAAATAATCTAGTTTTTATTTTAATGAATATATTATTCAATGGTTTAAATGATATATTATATAGAAAATACATGTGATTTTATTCTTTGTTTTTTTATAATTTATTACTTATTTATCTAAATGATTTTTATATTGACACAATTTATATTATATGTAATTTTAAATCCATTTTGTATACTATTTTCAAGGAATGGAATAAGAATTCATCCTAAACTCTCCTCATAAATATTTCCCTGACATGGTGTGGGGGTGGTATATAAATATTCCATATAGAGAAAGGCACGGGGATTTATTTTTCCAAATAAAAAATCTATGGTTGGAGAATATTTCATTACCTTTTAGCACAAGACCTCAATAAATAAATTAAATTTATTTTACTTTTTCATTATTCATTTATAATCGATAAATTAGTTATGTTCATTAATGTAATTTTATAAAACAATTGTACTCGTAAAATAAAATTTTTAACTAAAACTCAATCAAACTATCTATTTTAGGTTTGTGGAAATTTATTATTATAAATTTATAAAAAATATATATTTTTCAAACTACTATTTTTCTATAAAAATATATAAATTTTATTTTTAAATTACATAAAAATTAATTTTCAATGCATAGATTTTAAATGTTTAAACATATTTTATAATTCATCACTCCAATGGTGCCCCGTGAAGCTTTACAAGTTCTAGGATAGGTCAATAATCTTCTCTATGTATGGGGAAATATATAGTCAAATGAAATGTGAGCGGAGCATGGAGGGAGGTGAGGTGACCATGATCCATCCCCACCCCACCCCATTTCATCAAATTATATTCTAACTACTTCCCGGTCCTTAAATTTTCATGTAATGATCATTTAATTACAAATTTGTATACACACCAAAAAATTATGTTGATGATCTAGGAAATTAGTGTCACCTATTGGGAGAATGAGAGTTAATTTGATGAAGAAATGAAGTGAGTAGGCTACTCATAACACATGTATATGGAGTGATGACTGGTGGTGATGAATATTGAATGGGATGGAATTGGAGAGGTGGATATCAAAGAAAAATGGTCAAACAGAAGGTGCAGGTGGAGGTGGAGCAAGTGGAGTTAGAGGCAAGAGTAGAGCTTGAGATTAATGATGGAATGAAATCTAGAGATATTTTTAAGGTTTCTTGATTTTGATGGGATTCGGTGTACATTATAATGATATGGGGATGATGATTTGTAGGAAACATAATCACATTTGATGTGATTTCATTGAAAAATAATCAGTATCTAAGGAGGAAACCGATAAGAGGATTCGAACTAGAACATAAATAAAGAATTCGGGGTGATGTATGTAGGCCGAAACAAAGCAAAGAATATGGGGGAGACACGAATGAGAGTATAAGGTGTGGGTTCATAGATTTGGAACATGAATATTTGTACCAAAGTATTGGGTGATGGTTCAGGAATATGAAACACATAAGGGGATTGGGGGCAGGATCTGGGGGATAAAAGGGGGAAAAAGAACCTTGGGGTGAAATAAGGATGAATAATGATGGAACACATAGGAATAGGGATTTAGGGTATACATGAAGGGTCAAGACAGAGTGGAGTATGAATATCGAGTGGGGTGAAATAGTGAGGAAGAATGATGTGGAGGGTAAGGAGAGGTGGACATGTATGGGAGGATCAATATAGAAGAGACATGTGGGGAGATTCACATCCTATAATATATATAATAGATATAACAGATTTAATATAAATTTTGAGTTGGTTAAGTATTCTTCCATAATATCAATCATAATATTGATATATTGATGATAATTCTATCATTAAACAATTTAAGATAAAACTATTATGAAAAAAATGAAGTGGTGATGAACATTTTAATGTAATATAAGTTATTAGCTTTTGAACAATATTTTACTTATGAAAAGTAAAAATATACATGGATTTAACCTAGAAATAAGAAATTTAATAAACAATGGATGACAAGAAAAGTACAAATAGATTATATAAAAATAAAATAGGCATGTCAAAAAAACAATATACTAAATAAAATAGATGATGAAAAAAATATGTTGTTGATACCAGTGATCATAATGATAGAATATTATAGAATTGACACATCGATTTAACACCTAGTAAATTCTATAATTAAGGGTCCCTAATCATGGAACTCTCATTGAGCATCACTCCCTATTGGAAAATGAACATGATGAACTGATGCAGCCTCTGCCTCACCTCACTGCCAAAGATGTCAGTGATGCCTCTCCTTAGCTGCTATCAATATGAACAACTGTTTTTTTTTGTATTGTTTCAGAAGCTACTCTCTCTATGAAATAGTCCAAGCTCTATTCTATAGGATTTTTTTTTATTTGTCTAAGATAGGGAAGAACAAAACAAAAAATATTAGGAATCAAAGGCGGTGAGATAATTAGTTGGACGGGAGGGGAGATTCGGTGGGAGTGATGGGGGGAGAAGAAATATGCGGTGAGGAGGAGATAGTGGTGCATTTGGAGGTTATGATGGTAAGGATGAGGTGAAGACAGTGGGGTAGAGGCGGTGAGGGGGAGGTGAAGGTGGGGATGCGGGGAAGTAGATGAAATTATGCTACACACGAGGAGAATGGTTTAGAGGAGAAGGATTTTAAATAGGTGGAGAGGTAGAGAGGCGGTGATAGAGGTAGAGATGGAGGCGGATGAGGATGAAATGTAGAGTCCATGGAGTTAGAGTTTGAGGGGGAAGAGCAGTTATCGAGGAGGAGTTGAGGAAACTTAATTCTGAGGGAATCGAAAAGTGTGGATAGGCAGACACCGCAACTAAATAACTTTGAAGATGACATGTGGAAGAGAGAATTATAAGGGTTAGTTTAGATAATGGAAACTATGTGTATTAATATATTTCATATTATGTATATTAGAATTTTTATGTTTAGTTTTCATTTTTTTTATTTAAATAATTTTATTTGATATGAAAAATTTATGTTCTTGCCTCAAAATAGAGATAGATGCATGTGATTTTTGGTTATAATTGATTTAAATAATAATATTTTCAAGTAATTATTTTTATAAGAAAATAAAATAATGATTTTATTTTTTATAATTTTTTTGCAAATTTAGTATCATGAATTTTTTTTAGATTTCATTTAACAGTCTACTTATACACTATTGAATAATAAATTAATTATTTTACCATAATGAATTTCCAAGAGAGATAAAATCCTTAAAATGTTATTATAAGTGAATTGAAACTAATTATGGAAAAAATTACATAATAAATTCATCATTCAAATTTAATAATAATAATAAATTAACACACACAATAATTTGTAACCAAAAATATTTTATCTATGAATTATTATAAAAAATTATAAATTATTTAAAATTATAAATTTATAATTATTAGAAAAATTATAAATTTGGATAGTTATTCGATTTTCAATTATTAAAATTAATTACCAAATCTAGTAAAAAATATTTTAGTTATTAACCAAAACCAAATTAGTATAAATGTTTCATTATTTTTAATTCTATTTTTAGTTATCTATTTAATTAACCTATCAATTTCCCAAACATAGAAAAAATATATATTATCTCAGTAGCTTATGTTGTGTGACTACTTTCTAGTCTTTATGTATGTTGTCTGTGTGTTTTAAATGTTTATTGTTGTAATTTATTTTATATTTTTTTCTCATAAACCCATATGTTTTATGCCTTTAAATGATTAGATATTTATATTTTGTGTTTTTTGAGAAATAATAAATACATAAAACATTATTTGAATTTAGGAACATTTTATGTTTTCTTATGTATATTATTTTTTGTTTATATTATTGTTGTGCATTTTGGATTTAAGTACTATCTTTTGTAGATATAACCTAAAGACTTCATATCTTAAGAAATGATATAAGCATATCATATGAAATTAATTGAGATATGTTATACAGTACAATATATATATATATCTTATGGTCATGGATATATCATATACTACAACATACATATATCTTATGGTAATACAATATACATGGAATCCCTCCATCAATGTTAACATTTGGTTATTCATTGATGATGTTTCAAAATAAACATTTAATGTGTTAAAATATCAATTGAATACTTTTAAAGTGTCTAAAACATATATCTTTAAATTTTTTATATATAAAACTTCATGATTGAGTCTTAGGGGAGTCTTATCATGGAATATGTATATATATACCTTATATCATATTTATGGATTAAGATAGATAATGAATTTCTAATACTTCTTAGGTTTAAGTTATAATTCCTTCATACCATTAACTGAATTCTTGGGGAGACTATGGTTTGAAGGAAATTCTTTTTAATCATTAGGATATTTTTACTTTACATAGATAGACTATGAGGATAGATTCCTTTATCCACTTATTAGCGATTTCCATTATCTACATTGAAGATGGAAGAATAAGGACCTCAGATAAACATAGTAAAAGTTATGTTCTTCATTTACAATTTATGAATTTTTATTTAATACACAAGGATAATCATGGTATTTAGAGTTTCTAATTCTTTTAGTTATATTGGATAAGTGTTATTCACTCCTTAAAAACCCTTTGGTTATATAAGAGAAAATCTAAGATCTTTTTATTTGAAATTTAATTTTTTAAAATAAATAACATGCATATCATAAATTATGGCATGAAATGTCATAATTGATGATATAATAATGGTGTGATCTAATCCATTCATCTATCATTGATTTCTGGATTATGAATTATGTGATGGGATATCATGAACTGGGATATAATTTTACAATATAATGTGTGATATAATTCATGATGGTGTGGTTATAATTCTATTGTTTTACTCATGTTATAGCATATGACAATAGATATCATAGAATACAATATATTTTTTTCATGACTATAAAAATTGAGCTTCACATTCCCTTTACGATAAAACTCATATGATAATTGTATATATTAGTAAGAACTAAACTCTATCAACATGGTGTCAAATGACGAGATGAGGCAATAGGTGGACTCGATGGCAGCTCGTCTAGGGATGGGTAGAATTATAGGCTGGATTCTAGATGAGTTGGAGGAGAGGAGGTGATAAGTCGGTGGGGTTATAGTCAAATGGGGCCTGAAAATAGTGTGATGGGGGTATCTATTGGAAAATAGGGCTACAACATTGACATGTTATGGTAGTATCAACATCTCTACAATGCATCGACGGAGGAATAAAAAAAGGCTCTTCGGGTTGGTTAGTTGTACTTTGGGTTATATGCGATTAATCCACACTAGGCCATTAGGCCATGTACTAAATAAAAAAGGCTTGATAGGTGGTATATCCCTTGGGGCTATAACCTTCCTTTTTGGGTTTTGGGTGTGTTCTATATTTTTGTTTAATGTAATTTTACCCCAAAGAACCTAACATATTTGATATAAATAAATAAAAGTACATAAAAATTTTTATTTAAATTTTTTATTGTTATTTAAAAAAAATTATAAATTAAAATAACGAAATTTTGATACATTTATTTAATTTTTAATTTTTATAAATTAATTTTTAATTTTAAAAAGAATAAAATTAATTTATTAAATAATTTTTTGAAATATATTATCAACAGATATATTTAATACTGATTTTTTATATTAAAATACCAATTTTATATGGTATAAAATTATAATGTCAGTATATAATGTTTATATTAAAATTGAAATTTAATTTATAAAGTGTTAATAAATTATAAAATAAGGTAAAATATACAATATTTTATATCAATTTATGAAATGTTCATAAATAACAATATGAAGTGTTAATATTAAAAAAAACTTATATAGAAATTTATTTAAACCATTTAAAAAGGAGTTTTAATGGATTATATAAGGGTTTAAATAAAATTAAAAATATGTGATATTTGATTATGTAAAATTATTATATAAAATATGAAATTTTTATATGAGTTATAGAATTTTTCTTAAATATCGTATATTTAGAATATTAAGGTATTCATATTGAATACCGTGTAAAATGTGAACTTGAATGTTTTGATTGAGAAAGAAATATAAAATTTTCATATTTATTTATAAAATTATAAAAAATTTATAATTGTTTTTTATGAACAGTCCATACATGTTTATCTTAAGTCTAAATTTATGAATTGGCCATTTATCTAGTTTTTTTCCAGATTTATTTAATTCAGAAATATAAATTATTTATATTATGAGTGATTGTATACTTGAGTCTGAATTTTTAAAATTGCTTCTTATAAATTTCATAGCATGTATATTAGGTGTTACATGATAGGTAAAATATATGTTTTAGTTAATTTTAACCAAGACTATGAATTTTAAAGGATTATGAACCTAAAAGTAAAAATTGGTTAATATTTAAACATATTATATGTTTAGATTGTATTGGAACTAAGGTCTAACTTGGGTGTTTATCAATGGATAGTTGGAATTTGGGTCAAACTTCTCACTAGAATGGGGGATTAGGATCTCTTTATATGAGTAGATATTAGCTACCTATCACAACGTACATTATTTTGTGTATATTTTGGTTTTATACTATTCTAAATAATTACATGAAATGGTTTAATGTATCTTATTTGTGGGATCTATTTGGATATGCGTTAATATAATTGGATTTTAGTTTTAGGAAAGTAACAAATATCATTTGTTTTGTAAATTTTTATGCATTAATATTTTATGAGGATGTTAATTTAGTTGATGGTAAAGGATATAACAAACTAAATCATTATAAATATAGATAAAGGGTATACACATGACTAGTTGGTAAGATTTTGAGACACCTTAAAAATAATCAGTGTTAAATTCTTTCTAAAGCAAACACTTTTCAAGAGCTTTATTATTCAAATGGGTAATTTATGCCAAATTATAGTGCTCATGGATTATTATTTGTAAGTAAAAAAGGAATACAAGCTACCCTATTATAATTAGGTGAATGTATCTAGAATAATATTTCACTTACACTTAGTTGGGTTACTTTAATAGGATTAGGTACCTAAAGAAATGAATTTTGGATAATCCATATAATATTTTTCAGAAAAGAGCTATTAATTAGACTATATAATAGTAATATATTATATGATTGACATGTCAATCTACTTAAATATATATGTTATGAGATAAATGTCATTGTGATTTAAATATTATTTAAAAATAGAACATTGAACACTAATTGGTATGATATAAAATTAAAAGTGGTTATAATTTTAGTAGAGGAACATTTAATAAATGTCCTTATTCAATTATTGTAAAATATGATTCACATTTAATAAACTTATTTATTGAATTATTGTAAAATAAGTTAATAATTTAATAAGAACTTATATTATAGGTAAAATGAAATCATAATCATCTAATTTTATTTTTATACCAAGTTTCAAAAAAAGGATGAATGGAAGATACATTTCAGACTGGTTGGGAACCTAAAAAGTGTTTCCAAGAAAGAAGCTAAGAATTTTTTGTTAGTGAAAAAAATCTTTATAAAGAAATTGTTGATGAAGGAGGTGAGAAATTGAAAGATATTTATATTAACAATATTAAAAAATATATTTATTTTTATATATTTATTCTTATTTACATGAATCCCAAGTGTTAAAAAATCACTAAAATATTGATTCTTTTGGAATGGATGATAGTCTGAAACAAATTTATCATAAATAAGTTTTATATTAGTGATATAAATTTTCCAAAGAGCGCTTCTAGTGTAAATGGTAGAGGTTACATTTGTCTCAGGTAATTATCTCAGCAAAATTGGTTATGTTAATGACTTAAAGAGACTTGGTTAATCTCTTGGTCCTGATTTTTCCATAGACATTATTTTGAAATAATTACCAGAAATATTGTGGTAGTTCATTATGAATTGAAATATGAATTAATTCAATAAAATTTTATATGGCCTCCCAAATATGTCTAGGATTGTTGAAGAGTTTTTACTGTCTCTCTTCCACTTTTATTTATTTTTTCTAATAATTATATTATCCCTCTCTCTTTATTGTATTTTCATTATTATTATTTCCCCCATATTTTGTTTATTTCATATTATTTATTATTATTATCTTATTATTATTTATTTATTCTTATTTATTCTTATTATTCCTCATTATTTTATTATACCAATATTTTTTTGATTAATTTTCTCTATGTCATTTGATAAATCATAGGAAAGATCCTTATGTTTTAAGTTGTTGCTTTACATATTAGTTGTCTATAATTTTCTATGTCTATGACCTGTAGGTATTTTTGATTTTATATTTTTTGAATTAGGTGTGTGAAAATTTAGCTATGTGTCACGCCATTACATATTAACTAATTTACTCTTATGATTACTTTATTTTGATTTTATGTTTTTATTTTTTTCACAGAGTCATAAAATTACATATTCATAAGAGATTATAAAAAGCATACATATGTTATATAAATGGATATATTTCTTATGTATTTAGTTTTTCTAAAATGAAAAATCCATAATCATTATAGTGAAAATTAAAAATATTATAAATTACACTAGAGGATGGAACTATATTATGTGTCAAAAACATTTAGAAAGGGTAAATTTTATGTATGGATAATAAATGTTACATATTATTTATATATGTTAAAAGATTATATATTTTTTTTGTTTTGGACTTTTGACGAAGTATAAAAATTAATGCATTATAGAAGCAGCCGAAATGATCTTATATATCAATAAAATTGTTTTATATAAAAAAAATTCAAAAAGTCAAATATGTAATAGAATTAAATGGAATTAAATGAAATATATTATAAATAATACTAAGATAATAATTTGGGTAGTTAATATCAATAGATATTTTGAAAGTAAAGGATTTGGATTTTATATCTTCATAAGATAGTTTATGACCAATGGGGGTATAATAAAAGATTTCAAGTTTCTTAATTATAGAGATTATATTTATATCATTTTATTAGAAATTAAATCCATAATGGATATGAAATTTTTTAATAAAGTATTTCCCAACTCTAAATTGGTTCTTTATTTTTAAAGTTAGGATTTTTATTAGGGATTCAAGACTGGTATTTTCGATAAATAAATAATTCAACAGCTATGAAATTTTAAAGTTGATGAATATAAAGGTATATATATATAAATATAGATTAGATAAAAACATAAGTAATAAGTGGTACATGAAAATGATATTGATTGATAAATATTTTTTATCTATTTTATTCTATAATACTTTATAAAAAATTTAACGAGCCGAAGTTTACTTCCTAAGTGATCGAGCTACTACACTATTCAAGCCTTGTCCATTTTAAATCTAGTATTTTGGTTTTTTATTTCATCATATTTCTATTTTTTCAGTATTTTAATAGGTTTATTCTTTCCTATAAAAAATTATGATATGTTTATTTTGAAATCCATTAAAGTAAATGGTTTTTAATTAGGTTATGACTCCCCTAGAAAATTAGATTTGGGTTTTTTTGTTTTTCCTCCATAAGAGAATAGAGGATGTAATTAGTTTATGACTCCCCTTGAAATTTTATGTTATTGGACGTTGTCGTACCTCTCAAGGAGTATAGGAGTGTAAAGAGTAAATTTAGTATCTCTGTGATCTAAACTAATATAAAATTTTCATTTGTCTATATTTTCTTTTTTTTTCATTTTATGTTAATTTACATTAATTTTTTAAATAATTTAATTAACCCCCCCCCCCATGATATTTTCAACTATCTTATAATCTGGTAAAATAATTAGAAAATGCAAGGTCTAAGAATAAGTTTCATGATTAAATAAGGAAATTAAAAGTGTAAATGTTTTATCTAGAAAAAAATGAAAATAAGTCATGGATATTCCCCACCAAATTAATTGAGAATGATAAAAATATATTGTAAGAAAGGGAAATATTTAAAAAATGGAAAAATCAACCATTGGGGAAATCAAATTCTCCAAAATACTAAAATTGGTGAATGATTATTTGTGGATAATAGATGTTCAATATTAATGTTGAAGAAATAAATTCTTCTATTTTTAATTTTATATAACACCAATTATATATTTTATAATTTTTAAAATTATATATTTGTTCAAAATA
Source organism: Viscum album (assembly GCA_963277665.1). Classification (NCBI taxonomy): domain Eukaryota; kingdom Viridiplantae; phylum Streptophyta; class Magnoliopsida; order Santalales; family Viscaceae; genus Viscum; species Viscum album. The sequence goes on along the minus strand of OY728133.1, from coordinate 70,470,608 downwards.
ATTGTTTTTATAATAAAAGCATTATGTTTTCATTGTAATGATGAATGAAAGGGTTCTTACATAAATAATATTTATGCAAAGTATTAATTAAATTATCATTTTTTTCATAAGTAATAAAAATATGGTTTTTCAGGCCAATGAAAATAATTTAAATATATTTTGTTATCATTTTAAATTGTTGAACAATAACAATAATGGTGAATCAAACTAGAAAATTTTTAAGTATTCCATATCACTATTTTTTATGTGTTTGGAACAATTGTTTCATATATTAGGTCATTTTATTCTCCTAGGATAACATAATTTTTAAAGAATATTTTTTAAATTAGTATGCATGTGAGCAGTATATATATCATTATGAAGGGTATAACACATGAGAAGCTCATAGTAGAACCCACGATCATGGGTATGACTATGATATTTAATTTAGATTAGTTTTTAGATTAATATTAATTTTTTAATACATTAATGATAATAATAAATAGAAATTAATGTTTAATGTATTCACTAAAATGAAATCTTCATTGATTATTTTGAGATAAATAATGTTTTTTTTGTTTTTTATAATAAGAATTAATGATTCAGTATGACAGTAAATTAATTAGTGTGGAACTTAATGTGATATTTGGTACCATGAGACTCATATATCCACCATTATTTAACATAGGTTTTTAGTTTAATTTGAGGTGTGGTTTATAACAGCTATGAGTTATTCATCAATATAATATATAGTGTAATAGAATTATATTATTTTGAATAAAATTCATCAATATTTTATTTAGTTAAACTACTTGATTGACTTTTGGAGAGTACCTATGAGTATGAGTTTCAGGGACACTACCTGTGATGATGAGTTGACCTAATTATTGGTTATATGAACCATGTAATGATATCAATGTATTGGTACTTAGATGTGATTTTTTGGTGATGGGATAACTCACTAGCTTTGGTTATAGATGATATTAGATGAAATTAAAAGTTAGTACCCATAGTTATTACATCAAGAATTGGTTGGTGTGTGATTATAAATATATTCTTATCATTTTAATGATAATGCTGTAGTGAATTTCTTCCATAATATTTTTTCTAGATGCTACCTTAACATTAGTGCATGGGTATCAGTGGCAATGGTTTTAGGTTCAAATAGACATATGGTGCCAATGATCCCCACATATTATACATTCCTCATTGGGGAATGTGTTTTTTTAAGTGTTTTAGAGAGGATAACACATATAAAAACATAGATATAAATATAAAACAAAACTGATTAACACCACAAGATTATATATTCATTCTGGTTTAAATAAATAAATAATGATATACCTTTTCTTTTAATGATTCAAGATTCCAAAGAATTTCCACATGATCTTAATAGTGATCATAGAGAAAAATCTAATGAGATCCTTCCACTTAGGTCATCCAAAGTCTAGATAAATATCTCAATGCTTAGGAAGGATTTTCTTTAATTTAAGTTCTTATAGATACATTGTTTAAAGGATTAAATAAATTTATTTTTGAATTTAATTTCATCCTAGGGAGTATTTATAACCAAAATGGCACCACTTTCTAGTAATTTAACTTATTTATCTATTTTTCCATAAATTCAATTTGGATTCTAAATGTTCAGATATATTTATGAGACATTTCTCTAAGGTTAAAAGATTATAAGTCCTTACAACATATTGTTAAATTCTCATAATGATCATTTAATTATTCAATAGTAATTTTGGATATTTAAATTCCACAATCCATCATCACATGATGAAATAACTGAGTATAATGACATATTTCAGAAAGATAACTTTTTATCCATGTGTTATCATATAATTTTTAAGGTTTCCATTTATAAAACTATGCCATAGTTACCCTCACTGTGTCTTACTTCATAATGGAATGAACCACAATGTTGTCTAAAAAACTATGTCAAGGTTTTTCTTTTAATGATCCTTTCCAATAATACTCAACTTATACTAAATCCTCCTAAACATATTACACCTTCTCCTTATGTTACATCATACGTAACGATATGTGTATCCATATACAAATATCCTTTTAGATATCATTTGAAACTCCATTTTTAAAAATTTGACATGAATTTTTACCACATGATATTTCATATGTAACAACTTATGAATATAAATCAAAAATATATTTTGGTTATCCTCCAAAATATTATTGGTGTGTCTATCAATGTTTTACAGAAATAAATTATAAAAAAAATATAATCCATATTCATAGAACCAGACAAATTGTGGTCCCATGGTACTTTATAGCATTAAAAACAATTATTAATTACATAATTCATAAATATAATAAAAGAGTGTTCTCTAGAAAATAATCAATGTTACTCAAGATAAAATAAGTATCTTACATTATATCTATTAAACATTTGCATCTCCCTACATGTTTCCACCAATTGTATCATAAACATGTATACATAATCATATAATCCATTTTTTCAATACATTGAGTTGTCATGATAAAGATAGAATGTCAATTCCATATATCCTACTTATATTTTCTTGATTCTATATGTCTAGATTGACTATATTATCACTCAAGTTGATGACAACATCAAATACCCATCACCGAAATAGATAAACACATCACATGTAACTTATATAGTTTTTACATGCACTTCCTCAATATATCTCAGTTAAGGGACCAAATTACATACTCATTATATGGGAGGAAAAATCCCATATTGGTAAGCATCAATCGATAACATAATAAATAGTATACCACATGACCACCTAGTCTTATAGAGATTTAAATTGATCTACTACATCCATTTACTCAATATAAAAACCTTTTATCATTTTAATACAAACTTTAAACTAAAATCATTTATCCTCTATTAATTTTTATTTCATATAAATATTAAAAATAGTTGTTTAATATATAGTTGGTATCGTATACCCTTGAAAATCTAATAATTTATTTCTATAACATAGATACTAGACTTAGTCTCTTCATGGAGTTTCTATTACCCCTTCAGGTATTTTTAACAATTACTCTACCAAATCCCAATTTTCTCATGGTGAAAACACTTACCTTTTATTTAAGATCCATTATTCAATTTAAAAATTGTTTTGGAATCTCCATGGCCTCAATTATTCATCTTTTATCAATAACTTTTACCCATTCCTTTTTGTACCATAATCTTTTTACTTTAGCTTTGACCGCCCATGTACAGCTCAATAATACTCAATATATTTTATAGAATGGTAAAGTTTTATTGGAATCATTCACATTATAATTCAAAATAAACCGTTAGAAATGATTCCTATTACTTCTTTTTCACCTGCATCTATGGAATCTGTGATTCCTAGCAAAGGGATACTCTTTGGAATGATCTTAATGTGTTCAATCCTAGTATCGTGTCATGGTTTGTTATAGGGGATTTTAATGTAGTGTCTTACCCATGAGAGAGGAAGGGAAGAGGGCCTTTCAATAGGAAATCTAGCCTCGCCTTCGCTAAATTCTTGACTAGAAGGGGTCTCATAGATCTCAGGTATTCAGGGGATCATTTTATGTGATGTAATAATCAACGGGGGGTTCACATGTCATGGGTACATTTAGATAGATGTGTATCCAACATGAATGTAGTTTCAGAGTACGCCAACACATGGTTGGTTCATCAGTCACGTGGCATATCTGACCATTTCCTACTACAGATTATTTTTTCTTCTAGGCAGGACTAGCATGCTCACTTCTGCTTCTATCAGCACTGGTCCATTAACTCTGGATATAATGTTGTGGTTATTGAATCCTAGATTGGCCCTTCTAAGGGGTCCTCATGGTGGGACTTTCATAATAAACTTAGAAGTCTTAATCCTCATCTACATATTTGGGTGAAAGATTTTTTTGTGAATGACAATGATCTGGAGGGTGTTATGATAGAAGTAGATTGGATCGAACAAAGTCTTGAAAAGGATTGAAATGATATTTTATTTTATGGGATCTCTGGTTGGAAAGAGCTTTCAGTGTAACTGCTTCTGAGACAAGGGCACCAATCTATGGAAAAGACAAGGATCAAATGGCTTATGGAAGGTACTTGGAACACAACATTATTTTATGAATGTATGAAGAATAGGAGAAGATGGGCTAAACCAAATATTTAATTGGGGGATGGTTCCTATTCTTATGACATTGTGGTGGTTGGGGTTATGGCTAGTGCCTATTTTCATGATTTTGTTGCAGGTTCTAATGCTCAGCACACGAGAGGGTATCCGGGAGATGATGTGGGGTTTTTTGGAGTTATCCAGTCTATTTGTTCTGCATAGGATAATGAGGCCCTGAGCACCATACCTCAAGTGGATAAAATATATAAGGCCATGTTGAGTTTGATTCTTAACAACATGGCGGGACCAGACAGGTTCCCAAGAGATTTCTACAAAGCCTCATGGGAGACAATGAAGGATGGTGTTATCATAGTTATCCAATACATTTTTTGGGGGGACCTCTACCTCTTGTTGCTTGCGCTACCATGGTTGTGCTTATTCCAAAGACCATGACTCCAAAATCTATTTATCACTTTCACCTGATTATTATGTGTAATGTACCGTATAAGGTACTTCCTATAATTATTAACGTGCTGCTATTCTTCCATCTCCCCAACTAGATATCCATGGAACAACATTGCTCTGTGAGGGGGTGATCCATCCAGGGGAAATTGCTTTGGCCCAGGAACTTATCAAAGATGTTAACTTCAAAACTCGGGGATCTAATATGGAGATCAAGATTGATATGATCAAATAATACAAAAGAGTTGAGTGGAGATTCATCATTATATTTCTGGAAAGTATAGGGTTGTCTTCAAGGAATATAGACATCATGTTTCGGTTCTTTAGTTCTGCCAAGATGTCGATTACATTCCTGGGTAAATCCTTTTCAGTCTTTAAAGAAATGTGAGGTCTTCTTCCAGGAGATCCCATTTCCCCAAGTATTTTTATAATAACTTAGGAAATTCTTATCCAGCTCCTTCATAGTAGAATCAGTAGTGGTTTGATCACTCTATATCATAGAAGGATGCGACTTACATTAGTTTCTCACCTCATGTTCACAGATGATTCCATTATTTTAACTAATGCTTCATGCAGGTCTATTTGGGGGCTGAATAAAATCTTGGAGGACTATAGCTTCTAGAGAAAATGGGTTACAATCACGGCGAAGAGTATCTTCTTTATTTCTAGAATATTCTCTGCTAGCTGAGCCCTCATAGTGAGTCAATCTTTGGGCATGCGGATTGTAAAATTTCCCACGGTTTACCTGAGAGACCCACTTTCATTAAAGAGGTTGCGTATCTATGACCTTGAGCCTCTTATTTTCAGAATTATGGAGAGGATCCTAAAATGGAATAATCGTTATCTACCCATCGGGGGGAGGATTGCACTCGTTAACAGTGTGCTCTTAGCCACTCCTGTCCATGCTCTTTTGGCTATAAAGGTACCTAAAAGTGTTATTCATAAAATTTATAGCATTCTTGTGGGTTTTATATGGGATATGATGTCCAAGTGTAGAAGACATTGGGAATCATGGAACAATATGTAAGGGCTATTAGTGAAAGAGGTATTAATGTGTGAAGTTGTAGAGATACCCTTGCATGCATGCATGCCAAACTGACATGGGAGGTGCTAGAATGCAGAACATTATGGGGACAGACTATGAATTCTAGTTATATTGGGAAAAGTTACTATCATGTTGGTCATGCCTCTCCGCTCTAGAGTGTGATAGGTCCCCTTGTTTCCCCTATTAGACCTTACTAGCGTTGGATTATTGGGATAGGAGGTGTATCGTTATGGCATGATAACTGGTGTGGGGAGAATATTGGGTTCCCTGGCTTCCCGACTACCAATATATCTTTTAGGGAGGCTAGTCTACACGGGTTGTTCATTTCGGTTTTGCTAGATAGGGGCCAACTGGATATGGTCCAACTCATTGAGATGACCTCGAAACCAAATAAATTTGTGTTTTCCCTGTCCTTTTATGGTTCTTTCACAACAAAGGATTATTATCCAGTCTCATTCATGTAAGTTGTTGGGTAAGAGTGGAATGAGTTTCTTTGGTGTAGGAGCATCCCAAAAAAAATCAATTTTATCACTTTTTGGATATGTCATAGAGCAGTTTCCACATATGAGAGTATAAAACGGTGAAGGTTGAGTATAGAGTTCAGGTCCGTTTGTTGTAGAGGGTATAAGGAGGAAATATCAACACATATGTTCTTTGAGGGGAACTATGTAAAGAAGGTGTGGATGTTATTTGGTGAGTTCACAGCGTTATCCATTCTTGGTATGGCCGAGATGCCTTTATTTTTTCGCTGGTTCTATGGCGTGGGGAAGAAGGGACCCGAATGAAGGGTGTGCACCTTAGTCTAGCAGGCAGGCTGTTGGTGCTTGTGGCAGGTGTGGAACAAGTGGAGGTATTAAGTGGTGGTTTCATCTGGTGGCGCGATCATCAACAAGACGTGAACTCTTCTTCTAAATTTGTCCAGGTCTCTCACTTCGTTGTTGGAGGCCCTTACTCTACAATGGCTTAGTTAGTCTACCCAAGGTAATGCAGCTGGAATGAACATTTCTACTGGTAACTGTGTTCGATGGTACCCTCCCTCTAGGGGACTCAAATTGAACATTGATGGTTTGTGTTCCAATGGTGTCATGATAGGAGGAAATCATATGCGATAGTCATGGGTCGATCATGATGGATTTCTCTATCCAGCTGGGTCAGGGCATGTCATTGTTGGCAGAGGCAAAGTCTTTGTTGTCATGTCTTATCTCTTGTAAACAGAGGAGGTTGGATCTCATGGATGTGGAAACATACTCAAATCTAGTTTAAAACCCGATCCAAGGGCATGGTGTCATTTTGTGGTCAATTGAATACATTATTCATAAATTCCATAGTTATAGAGGCAATATCACAAAAGTGTCTCATACATGGTGGTAAGGAAATGGGGCTGCAAATTATCTGGCCTCTCTTGAAAATCGAGGATCAAAGATTTTATATTTCCATAACCTGAAAACATTGAAGCTTATGGGGATTAATATAATTAAATGGGATTCTCTTGGTTTCCATTATTTTAGACCCCCGTAGTTGTGTTTTTTCTTCTTTTTTTCGGGCCATGTATGTACTTTTTCTTTCTCTTGAATAAAAAAATTATATGATGATGCTGATGTACATCAAACTTTATTTCTTGCTTGAGAATGATTCTTAAGTTCTAATACTAGTCTAGAAGGATAATTTAATTAATATTTTCCTTTTCAAGGATTGATATCAATTTCGAGTTGCATGATGATGATTCCATTTTATTTATAAAATAATATTTTATTATACTAGTATCATGTTTTAAAATCACTTAATAAAGAACTTTATTAAATTTGATGCCACAAAATGATGAAAAATTTAGTTTTAAATCATATACATTAGTTATACATGATATATATTTCACTAATATGTGGGTATCTTTGGAATTTCTCCCATTAATTGTCTATTTATATAGACCATCTGGTAAATCATATCATATATGACTATAAGATAGTTTATTGGACATCTTTTTACCCAATAAAGCATATCTATAAACTTAACTTTATCCATTTTCTATCATAAACCTTTTAGGTTTTATAAACTAAGTTTAAACCAAATCACACACAAAATACAGGCATACAAACCTATTATGTTCACTTGTAAATATTTCTTTACACAATTTAATCTGAGGGTACCTAGCTTTGGCATGACTAACCCTGTTGGATAATTGAGTTCTTGAAAAGTGTCACTTCAGAAGGAATCTAACACTTAATATTTAATTTAATTTATTACCTCACCATATTATCTCATATATTACCTTTACATATATACATAATTTGAATGATGTTATTTTGAATACATATTCCTTCCACTAAATCAATATGTTCAGACCGTATTAATGTGTAACACTTTACACAACTCATAGGTTTTTTTACAATATAAAATTAAAAACCAGATATATTAATATATATCCAAATATATACAAAGTATAAGGTATATGAATTTTTCTCATGTAAAGTTATAGATTAATATGAAATCAAAAATTCCAATAAGAGTAAGCATTGAGTAATAGGTATCCAACCCCCGTTTTTCTAGATGGGACCTAATATCCGAAGTAGATAAGAAATCCACCCAAAAACCCTTATACCATTGGTTATTTACACAATAGATACATCAATTCTATAAATATTCAATCACAAACTATTTATAAACTATAATTAACTTATTAATTTCATATTATTACCTAATGAAAGCTAAAGTCAAGGGAAAAAACTAAATAAATTATCATACCTACCATGTTACTACTTAAATTCATGTATGGTAATTTAAATAAGTAATTTGACACTTTAAACTAAATAATGTATCAGTTTATAATATCAAAAAATTATATATATGACTAAATCTGGGAATATGATAAATAAAAGGATAATTTATAAATTTATGAACATTTCATAAATAAAACAAATTATAAACACCCTGTAATTTAGTAAAAATATTATAATCATTATATAATATATATATATATATATATATAATTAAATATATTATTTTTTCTAATATTAATTATTTATATTATAAATTCACATGGAATTTAGTATGAACTTATTCATATTAAAAATATGTGACATTCATGAAAGATTTCATAATCATATAAAATTTTCATATTTTTTAAAAAAAATTACATAAATGGATATAAATAACTTATATTATCATTTTGGGGAAATTATTGAATCATATTTGATCCTGGTTACATAAATAGAAACCAAATTATTTGGGGAATTTATTTTGATAGATAATGGTGTGGTGGAATCAACCATCTAATTTTGGTCTTATGGAAAAAAATTCTGCACAGACCATTTTTGATTCAACCAAATCCAATCCATTTTAAACCACATATTTCCAATATCTACCATGATTTGGTTTTTTACATAATAAATTTAAACCATTTCATTATGATAATTTTACATGATATAGTGATATTGAAAATGATGAACTATTTTTGGCATGACAATTCTACAGTCTTTTTAAACAAACCATGAAATGGTCTGATAAATTTTATAATACCAGAATTGTTTTGTATAAAACTTTTTTCATGGTTATATAAATATATTCTAATGAGAAATGTTTTGGTAATTTCGGAATTGGTGATCTATAACCAACTATTTGTACTTTGGATGACATGTTTATTCAAAGAAATGAATGTTTGTTTAAATATCTTATTTCATTTTATTTATAGATCTTCATGAATTTAATGTAATAATTTCATAGAGTATCTATCGAATTTAAAAGGAATAGTAGTTCCCTATTATGATGAGAACCTTGAAATTCCATGATGATATTCCTAAACCTTGTTTTATGTCTGGATAACAATCTATGAGGGGTACATAGTATGTTGACTATCAGGTGTTAGTACTCATAAGAAAATGAGACTTTATCTCATGAAGTTCACACTTTATAATCTTCAAGATAAGACATTATGAGAATAGACTAGATAATAGTAATTTTCTATGTTTATGTGTCATTATATATTCCTATTTTCAAATGTGTGTAATGGACCTTAGAAATTAATATTTTTATTAATGCATTTCATGACCCAAGTGCCCAGTTTTACTAACCAAAACCATGATTCCATATATTTATCAGAATTAGGGTATGTCGGGTGCATCATTAATTACATTTTACTAATGAATAAGATAAGGCAATATTTTTTGACTTTAATATTTATATGCGTTGATAGATCGACCCTTTGATTTAAATATAACTATAACATTAAATTCCATGGTAATGGTGTAATTACAAGTTTTTTTCAGATAATCAAAGAAAGGTTTTTCATGAATATAGGTTGGTGACATGGGTGTGCATCCTACTTCATGATATAATGTGACAAATGCAATATATTACACATTCAATGCTTATATATGCTTGTTAATGTTGTGAAATTAACTTCTTTTTCTTTGTTTCCTTGACTAGTAGATAGATAGTAGTCTTGGACTTTAGGAAAGTCTTCTTAGTTCCAAAGAGAATGAATTTTATAGGGTTACATGCAATGTATTTTCATCTATCTCAATTAAATTATATTTGAATTTAATTATTGGAAAAAATATTATTCTCAAAATTGAGGAATAAATTTATTTAGGATTAATGATTGCATAAATTAAATAAATATTTATTTATAAGGAAATTATCAAATTATGTGGATTTATAATATTTATTTATGTATTTATTGAATGAATAAATATTTAATTTATTATGGTATTTAATAAATTTTGAGGATAACTAGCTAACCAAGATTGAGTTTAGAGATTAATATTAATTTATGAACTGGTAAAATAATATTTTTCATATATCCAACTATCACATGCTGAAAAATAAAATAATTTTATTATTTTAATAGATTTCATAGGTTCATAAATGGTTTTAACATTTTAGTAAGTGTACTTGTTAAATTAACTAAATTACAAACTATAACCCATTGTATATAAATATATTACTAATACATTCTAATAGAGGTGAATCAAGAATCATTGTGTGCAATAGATTTCTATCTTGGATCCACCTATTCCTTCTCACATCCTCTCAATAAGGAAAAAATCAAGAGAATTTATTCAAGACCAAATAAACATGAGGAAATGAAGATGAACAATGCATAATGATCAATCAACTGCACTAGCACCCAAAAAATCATCAGTTTCATTTAAATATCATATGATCACACGTAGATCATTGCTCTAGGAATTCTACACTTAATTCCTAAAAGTTAAACGACAGATTACCCAAAATGGTTTAAAATGATCAATATAAACTATGAAGAAAAATATAAAGAACGAGGTAATATTTTTTTGATATAATTAATTTAATTTTAATTAAAAATTAAAAATATATTATCTTGTTTATGAAATTATTTATTTTTAATATTCAATTGGAAGAATTTTTTTGGTCATGAAGTTTATGTCTTGTACAATATGAAAATGGTCAATAAAATCTGACATTTTTTGAGTAAGTATAAACCCTGATAATAAATTCTATTTCACCTAGAAACATAAAGTGGTATCAGAGAGGTCACATTCAAATTTATAATTATATATTTTATTTTTTATCATTGTGTATTTAAATGTTAAAATTCATTCCAATTTTATATTCATTTATTATCTTTCATTGAAATATGTTTTCTATATTATCCATTTATCACTCATACTACCAAGATTATTTAATAATATACTAATTTAATTTCTAGAGAACCCATTCATAGGTGCCAAAAATTCTGTATGGATGATACAAGAGAACATGTTGTGTACTTCTTTGTTAAAATCCATGTATCAATGTTCAGTATAGAAGGATGCATGTGCTGATTTTGGGTCATAATTTAATTAGTACACCCCACATGGAACAAAATCATCATGTGTTGACAAGATAGGGTGGAAAAAATATTTTTTGGACTACAAACCATGTATACAACAACACACCATGTAGTCTATGTGTTTTTATCATGGAAAACATTCGGTCAAACCACATCATGTAATTAATATTCCTTGTGTATTTAATACATGACATGCATTAGATGGTAGTCGTGTAACATGAAGTATATGTTGTACATTCTTTCATCATTCCTCATAATTGATAAATTTCTTTTATAAGTACACACCTATATCAAATCGATTTACTGTGGATATCTAGTGAAGAGAAGTACACGTCATGTGGTTGGCTAACACATGTTGTGTACTTTACCTATTTACATAGAGATATTAAATTCAATTAAGTATTGTGTTAAACCTTATTGAACTAGGTTATATGGGTCATTAATTTGAGACTAGACATCAGAAATTTATATTTATATTATATCAAAATATTAATTAATTCCTTATAAAATTCAAAACAATGAATCGTGTAAGCTTATTCTATACTAAATACTCAATGAATTAAATTGTACATGATCTATAATTTTCATGTGGCCTATGTGGCATTAAAATCTAAATACATTCAATGAAATTATAACATATTTAAAGTACACAATATGTCGTATGAGTGCATTGTTTACAATTAAAACCATACATGGTAGTTAGGATAGGTACTCAATAAGTTAAATCCAAGTACAATGTCATGTACTAGTTTATTGAGTTTTAAGTGAAATTTAATCATTTATTTAGTTTAAAATCATTGTGTATATAGTTTTTTTTGTAAAAAATAAGATAAAATTAATTGATTCATTAATAATGTAATTAATCATATTAATTAATGTGTGTTTTATCATATTAAATAATGAATAGAAATTAATGTTAGCTTGTTGTTTTAAATACATAATAATTTCATGTGTATAACCGATCATTATCTTTGACTAAACCAATATATGTGTTTTTTTATTTAATTTAATTTGTTTATATTTTTTTGAAATTATTTATTATTAAATTAAATATGAGGGTATGTAAATCATGCATCCCTATATTATTATATAGGACCTACGTGTATAATAATTTTTTTGTAATTCCCCTTAACTAATCCTTTGGTTCCCCTAAAATATGTATTAGTAATATAAAATATCTAATAAAGGAGTTTTTGAAGGTTTATGTAGTCTGATCAAGACAGATCTAAGGTGAAGATAGTTCAATTTAGAATTTAGTAGAAACCAATCGGGGAGATTCATAGGTGGACAAGTGGGATATTAAAAATCATGCCAATACTAGTATAAAGATTTTATCATTAGGTTCATGGTTTGATTTATTCGATTCTCAATAAATCAACCATTTGAAAAATCTCATGATCATTTAATTTATTTATTAATATTTTTGGTCTTAGTAATGATTGGTTTTATGGATTCAAGACTATGATCACATAAATAAATGTACTAATATTAAGAGATGGAACTAAAATAAATGGGTTATGTGTAAATTTTCTTATTATAACATTTTTAAACCCTAAAGTAAAATCCATTTTATATTAACAATAAATTTAAATTGTAAAATAAGAAAAAAAAATTATCTCTAATTAATAAAATACCTAAATTTAATATTAATTCAGACTATGACTTTCATTAATTGATTAGGAATGAAACCATATAACTATGTACTTGGCCAAAACTCGTTGGGTCACTTACTTTAATTATGTATTTCTTATGAATTTTTTGGGTCAACTTTACCAATTTACATCCGGAGAAATATCCCTCACTTAACTTGATGTAACTTGGAGGCAAGTGCTAATGAAATATGAGTACGTATTTCTAGATTAAGGAGTCCACTTAATAGATTAAGTAGTTGAAATATCATGGTTTTAAAATATTTACCTACCTAAATACCTTATATTAATTGATCAATCCCTCACTTGGGTTATGATAATGGGCATGTGAATCCTTTCCACTAGAATTTCTAGTCATCTAGACATTCTTAGTCCAATGGTGATAGTCACTGTTAATTGATAAAATAGTAGGAAATGTAATAAAATTAAATTTATAATTTTACCTCACATTAATTAAAATAATTATAAGTACTAATATTAAAATAATTTAATATATTTGAATAATTAGATACTCTTTAACCACATTTCCCCTGTTATCAGTTTTATAGAAAGCTTATCTGTTAACTGGTAGAAATTTTTAAAAATGGTTCATATGCATGTGTTTAGTATTGTACCATGAAAGGAAGTATTACATGATATATTCCTCAATTATTTATCCTCCTATAAAGTATATGAGGTATGATTACATCACTATCTATGATAAATAATTGTGCACCACATTCAACATTCAGTGTTTAATGCTTTTATCAATGTCTAATTTTCTTCTGAAGTTATATAAGTATAAGGATGTTTATAAAATGATCTATCATCCCTTTGGTATTTATTACTAGGATGCTATATAGGAATGATTTTAGACATCCGAGGCACTCTTTTAGAGTAAAATTTAACAAGGTAAACCCGTTGGGACTTATGTCATCAAACACATTAGCTACATTGAGAACATAAGGGTTATTGGATTTATCTTTCCTAATGAGTTGTGCACTTATCTCATTCATTAATCCCTCCCTAAGAGATTATCTACATGGAATAAGAAAAACTCCATGGGAAATAAATTATATTATTAGAAGATGTAGGAATATCATCAATAATAATATGCATGTCTTGCACTCATAGCATGAGGGAAATAAAATTGAGATTATTTGGCATTCTTGGTCTCCCAAGATGAAATTATTACATGATTTCATAGAATAGAACCATTTCTTACTAAGGGGGTGAACCTGGTGAGAGTTTAATCCCTTATTATCAACAATTTTAGGCATGCATGACTCTATATTCTAGTTGTCTTGTGTTTTTCTATTTTTATTCTACACTCTATTTCAAAATAAATAAATAAATGATTATGATAACAATACAAAGAAGTATCTCCTGGATCTCCTCATTATACTTATTCGGTTTTATAAGTATATAATGAATGAACATACTTTTTCTCTTATGTTTAATTAAAGTAATGTCTAGGTGAAGATCTATAAAACAACATACTCTTCAATACTCACTTCTAATAATAGAAATATCAAGGGATAAGAAAAATAATAGGATGTAATCTTTTTCACATGTACCAAGAAGGGCCTCTAGAAGAAAAACTACATCCATGAAAATAAAAAAGGTGAAGATTCATGATTATTTATTATCAAGTGAAATTTATTTTTTTCTAAAAATTGGGTATTAAATACATCATGTGTTACTCACATATGTATTAAAATACATGAACCAAGTATATTGCATATTAATTCTTAGGTTGAGGTAGATCAATGAGCATCCAACATAGCTATAATTGTTATCATGGATATTATGTATGACCACCTCACATTGTCGTTAGGAATTATCATGGTTTTAAAATATTGTCATTATTTGTTTTTAGTCACTAAAAACATTATATTTTTATCCAAGCTTGATACATATGGATATATTTTAAAATTTTACAATAAATTTTTCTTATTTTATATAGAAATAATATTTTATTGTAATGTGTATATAAATAATGGTATCTAAAAGTTGGATTACACAAATTAATGAAAATTTATTATGGGAATATTTCACATAATTCATACCACACTCAATTATGGAATCATTGAATAGGTGTTCCAAGAAAAACTTTTTTGGCCATGTTACAACAAGATGGATATTTATATTCCTATAAACTAAAACCATTTTGTGTATGTCATGAATGTATTAACATAAAAATGACTGAAGCTTCATTTAGTGTAAAATGTGTGAAGGGCAATGATCTTATTAATTTAGTTCATACAGTGTATTGACCCTTTCCAATTGAAGCAATGGATTTATACTCATACTTCATTACTTTTATTAATAATTTTAATATATATGTATTTTTATTTTTAATGAGTTATAAGTTTGGTTCCTTTGATAAATACAAGGAATATAAAAATTATGTTGAGAACCATATTGCTAAAATTATTATGAAACTATTCTTGGAATATGGATAATAATATCTTAATAAATCATAAATTGATCATGTAAAAAGATTGTGAGATCCTATCCCAACTCACCCCTCATGGTACGCCATAAATGAATGGTGTGATTTAAAGGAGGAACCACACCCTATTAAACATGGTGGGATATATGATGAGTCATGCGATCCTTCTATTTCCCTTTTGGGGATACATGTTACAGAAATCAATAAAAATACCAAACCATGTGGAAACTAAAATGATAGAATGTATTCCATACCAATTGTGGAATATAACGAAACATGTGTTGTCATAATTACATATATAGGGGTGAGAAGTAGCTATTATGGCCTCTTTAATAAAAAAAACTTGCACCTTAATTCATAAAGTATACCTTTATAGATATAAAAAATGAGTTTATATTACCTATAAAAACACTTGGAAAAGGTGATTGGGGAAATAAATTCCATATTCCTTGAGTGTGATTAAATATCTAAAAGTGGTAGTGGGAGAAATATAGACTTTGATAAAGTCTATGCTAAAGCTATAAAATAATAGAAATAGGTACAGATTTCATAAATCTCCATGTAAAATAATGTTCTAGAGACACAGGTAGTATATAAGATTACAATATATTTTTTTGGAACTAAAAGATATTGTTTTATAGTAATGGAGGTTTCTTACACATTATTATTTGATAATAGAGATCATTAAATCTATAAGGACATAGTAAGTGGAACAAATGTTTCCAAATTGAGTGATGCTATGAATTATGAAATGGATTCTGTATACCAAAAAAAAGTACATATTTTTTATATCCTCTCATGGATGTAAATCCCATTTTTTTAAAATGGGTATTCAAGAAGAAACATGATATGGATGTACAAGTCAGTACATATAAGTCATGTGTTGTTGTAAATTGGTTTAAGCAGTGTCAAATTATTGAATATGATAAATCTTTTTCACTAGTTTCTATATTAGAATCCATTAGAAATAAACATACAGTTGAATTTTTATATGACTATGATATTTTCAAAATGGATGTCAAAACAACCTTCCTTAATTATAATAATCAAGAATATGTCCATATGACACTACCGAAAAGGTTTGTGACTCCAAAGGCTTCAAAAAAGTTATAAAAATTGTAAAGATCAATTTTTTGATTAAATCAAGCTTCAAGATCAGGGATCATTAAGTTTTATGAAGCCATAGAAGAATTTATTTTCACAAATAATGAATGTGATACTTGTTTCTATAAGTGGTTTATTGGGGATTCAGTCATTTTCTTAATAGTTTATGTCTATGGAATACTAATTTTTTGAAATGAAATTACAGTAATACAATATGTTAAATCATAGTTAAATGTATGCTTCTCCATGAAGGACTTATGTGAAACATCATATTCTATTGGGATCAAGATCCATCTTGATATATCGAATAGATATATTGGTCTATGTAAAAGTACATATATTGACAAGATACTAAAAATATTAAGTATAAAACAATATAATAGGGGATAATTTCCTGTGTCACATGGAATTCATCATTCCAAGAAAATGTTTCCTTGAAAAAATAGCAAAATAAAAGGATAGAAAGGATTCCATATGTGTTTGAGATTAGTTCAGACATGTATCTTATGTTATGTATGATGCTACATGTCACATATGCCTTAAGTGTGGAAGGAATATATCAAGTTGACCTAGGTGATCACCATTTTATGGTAGTCAAGAAAATCCTTAAGAATATAATGTGAATTAAGGATATTTTCTTAGTCTATGGAGGATATTAGGATTTATTTAATAAAGGTTAAGCATAATATAATTTCATAATAAATTAAGATTATATGAAATCATAAATGGGATACATCTTCCCTCTTAATGAAGGTTTTATCATATGTAAGGGGATAATGAATTTTTATCATTGATTCTACAATAGATTCTGGGTATATTATATCTTATGAGGTAGATAAAGAAGTATTTTGGATAAAAAACTTCATCTAAGATCATAATGTGATTCTTAGTAGTAAAGATCCTATCAAAATCTATTATCATAATATGGTATTAGTGCACCTTGTAAATAATCCAATATCGCATCAACAAACGAATTCCATACTTTATAAATATCATGTCTTTTGGGATATTTCTTAGATAGATGAATTCATAGTGCGGAGAGTCTCCATAGAAGACAACATGGTGAACCCCATGACTAAATCCTAAACTCAATAAAAACATAATCATCGTGTGAGGGATAATAGACATAATTTCATAATCAGTTGGCTCTAGTCTAAGTGGGATTCTATTGGAGTTGTTCTAGAAAAAAATTGTTGTACCTTGGATTACATGTATCTTCAAATAAGTTAATCTTAATTTAAATATCTTTTTATATATTGTTAATAGTTTTTTGTGACTTTAATTATAATGACCAAAACTTTTATTAAATAGAATTCATCTTGATCTAATTAAATGTCTTATTATGTAAAATGGATATATAAAACATATTCACTTACATGGTTATATGTTTTTTCATTTTAAAAAACCATTAATAATTATTACCATTGCTAATATAGTTGTTGAATAGTGATCACATGATTAGTATAAATATAGGGCTTTGAAAAATCCAATTTACTCAGAAAAAGGAAGAAATAGCCAAATATAGTAGAATTTCTCCATATGAAGCCCATTTTTTCGGAGCTTAAAAAGGAGGTAGTGTCAATGGGCTTCACTCTGTTCAATTACCAATTTGAGCTTCAACATGTTGAGCTTGAACGGAATCGCCTATGGGAGAATTGGAAGCTAATAGAGATTACCACCCAATAGATGTTTTCGGAGTCGCCCTAAGAGTCAGTCATCATCGCACACCTTACCCATAGGTCATATGAGAGTGTTATAAGGGGTTATATAACAAAGACCTAGAACCATAATTATGTGAATTATATTTCTATAGAATAAATAATATTCATTCATTCTATTAGTGTTACATTTTATTTAGTTTTTAAAGAACACATAGTATTTTTAGTTAGTATTCAATTAAGAAGGATATTTTGATTAATTGATGGATTTTTTTAATTAAATAATATTTTAATAAAATATTATTACTAAATTAATTTTTATTCAATATCAATGATTGTATAATTTTTAAGAATATAATTTTAATTTTTATTAAGGTTTGAATGTTTTTGTCAAAACCCATGAATTTTTTATAAATATCAGTTTTTATTTTAAAAGTAAAAATTCACATATTTATATAATTATTTAAATAAAATGAATATCATTTTTGGATTCAAGATGTAAAAATTATCTAATGGTTAATTTTTCATAATTTTCCGAGATAGTGAAATTTTTTGGTAAACCTTCGAATACATTAATAGGATCTATATCTGGTTTTTTTCCCTATCAATAGATCCTCTAAAAGTTCCTATCGCATTATTGTTGAGGGGATCCAATTGATTAAGTATACAGTTATATTTACTTATTATACCCAAGAACCCTTAATCATTCTTAAATGAAACATTATACTTCACACAATTTTCAACAAAGTTTGATATATCTATTCAGATGTAACATTTTTATCGAGTATTCTAGGTACAATTTTCTTATTCATAATTCCATTATGACTACATTTTTTTGTAACACATATTTAGTTGAACTCTCTACCAATTTCTAACCTCAAGCATTTCATCTTGAGACCTATCTCCCTTTCAACCATATATTTCCATTGAAAAACACTCTAAACACTTTCAAATTATGTTTTAGTAAGTAAACTCATACTTTCCCCATGTATTATACAATTAATTTCATAAAAAATTGGGATCCTCTATAATAATTAATTTGGGAAGATCTCTAGACATCTATATATACCAGATCTACCTTCTATCATTATTTGTGTTCTTTAGCTCAAATTAAAGATTTATTTCTATTGTTTGTTGAATATAAAACTCTAAATACATATAAATTATGAATTATCCATATTCATAAAACCTTTTAATACAATAACTTTCTTACCCTTTACACTGAGTTTCCTAAGATAGCAATGCCCTATATCTCAATTTCCAAAATATTAAACTTTGGAAAGTGTATCTCCAACAAACCATTCAGTCAAATATAATGTTTCACCATTTACCCATTTATCTATAAATAAAGAAATATTATTTATTTTCCATGATTTTTCTATAAAGGTGTTCACATTCCTATCTTTATCCAATTATCCAATTGAAATAATGTTCTTTTGGAGGCTAATTTTTTTTAACTTCCTTAAATAAAATAAAATTTCCATTTTCAACTAAATTATATCATCTATCTTCCCCACAATTTCAAAATATTCATAATAAACTAGATATAATCTTCCAAATATTCCATAAATATAATTTTCAATTAATCCCTTTAACCAAGGGAGTGGATTGATGCTCTAGAATCTATGGTCCAAGATTCCACTAGATTGTTGAAACTCAAAAGGATATTTTCAATACACTCTCCATTTTACATGGTTCAAAAAAAATTTCCCACATTCATGGGAGAATAATTTCACATTTTTACTTCATTAGAAGTAAAAAAAAGTTACAATCACCATGAAAAATAGCCACATAGATCACTAACTCAAGTAAATTCAAGAAACCAAAATAGTGTGGTCCCACCAACTTTTATATAGGATCCAACCAGGTTATCAGGTTTCACCACCTTCGTACATTCATTTGAGTCTATCTGTTATAATATTAAACTTATGATCTCTTGTATCATTCCTCATCCTAACCGTTAATCACCAGTAGATCAATAGTTCTCTTCCACCTCACTCATTTTCCTATAAAATCCGTTTTGATAGTGATTTAATTGTAGAAACTAAATCCTTTCAGCAACCATAACAAATACTAAACTTATAGTGAACAAGACACCAAACTACATCCATTAGGAATTCTCATATTATGAAAACTACACTAATATCCTTTTTAAGACTATTATAACTGATCTAGTAAGTTTTATGGTTCCTCTAGAGTTACTCATAGTAAAATTATTTCTACTCTTGAAGAGTCTTTATAATCCTAACACTTTTGTAAGTCACTTTTAAATTGTTGATGATGTCCTCTATAGGGGGTTTATATATTTTAGTGATCTAGAATCACAGAATGATATTAATATGCTAAATAATACTATTTAATATCAGTATTATCTTATTAAAATATAGTATGATAGAGTATTGACTTTAGATAATGCATTAGGTTCTGTGTTTTAGAGGATTATAGGAAATATTCTTGATAAAACAGAAAAACTGCCTACGAATTTTGGAATGGTAAATTTTAAAAATTCACCATTATGTTCTATATTATTTTCATTACATTATTTTCACTATAAATGTCTCATTAACTAAACATACATAAAAAATAACACCAAATATTAGTTTTTTATTAAATAATTAATGAAAACTATTTATAATCATTGTTTTTAGAAGTACCTATCTGTGACAACAACCTTATTAAAAATATTTAGATATAAGTTTTCAAGAAATTATTAATAAAAATATGTTATAATAATTTTTACATGTGGTACTTGTTTATTTACTCATTATTAGAATTGATAAGTTTTCAATATATTTTTCAATAATTGTTTTCAAAAAAATCCTAATGAGTTTTTATTTTATTTTTTAATGGTTATTGATAATTAGAGAATTAAAAACCCAATTGGTTGGTTTAGTTATTTGTAATAAGTTTTTTAAATTATTATTCAATAAATTTACTCAAATACATCATAAAGTCTAGTTTGGTTATTAATAATCACTTCCAAAAAGGCGTAAATATTTTTACTCTTTATCAAAAGGATGTTTCTTTCATTTATTAGTGATTTTTGAATTATAGGTAGGGTAGTAATTCTATTAATTTTTGTTAAATGATATAAATATTGATGTAATAATATTATTTATATTGGTTATATACCTTTCCTATTAGAAATAAATATGTTTCCTTGATTTTTTTTATATTTTCTTTCATGTATAATTTTCTAGACAAATTTATGAGTTAGTTTATAAAATGGTCATACAATGATTATTATTTGTTAGTGTAATGATTGTATAGTTTTTAATATGATTTTTAATATATGGTGATGATTTGAATTCATTAAAATGAGAAAGTGATGTGTTAATTGATATGCAAAACAAAAATGTTTTAAAATGATTAAACTAAAGACAAAAATTTTTGATCATTCATGTTATAAAATATTTCTTCCAAAAAATAAACATAGAATTTATTAATTTATTTCATATTTAATTAGTGGAAACCTATTAATATTACTTCGAATTGAATGATTGTTTCCATTATTTATTGAAAACATTCCAATGGTCAAGTTGTTTTGGTATTGATGATATAATGATGCACCTCTATATTTTTCAATTAAATAAACTTGATTTTCTATATTCCTAATATGTTTATTTCTAAAGCTTGGTAAAATTATTTAAATAAAGTCACTATAGGTTATATGTTTTCAATGAGGTTATGAACAAAATGACCCATCTAGGTAGAGTAAAAATTGTGGGTAGTTGTACAACATCTTGGGAATAATGAATTTTCTAACATTTTTTTAATTTATTATTAATGTTAAACATCATGGTTCAAATTTTTTAACATGTAGTATCATAAATCTACTTTATATATACTATAATTTTTATATTTATTATTGAAAAGTGTTATTATTGTGATGTTTTATTGGTTTTGTATTAGTTTTATATAAATTTTTGGCTGCGTGTAATGGAATAAAATTGTTTAAATGTGTGAAATAATTTTTATTACACTGCTACATATATCATCAGTTAAAAAAATTATAAATATGATATATAAAAATATTTATGAACCATGCTCAGTTAATGTTTAATAAATCACTCCCAAGATTATTGGTGGTGGTTTAATAAACCTCCAGTCATGATGGGACATAAATACTACTATAAATTGGTAATGTAATTGGAAGTGGTATGGGAAATCACCGCTAATTATACAAAACTAAAACTAACTACTTTTTTAATATAATTTTAAAAAATATCATGAAATAATTTAAACCACCTCTAATGGAGCACTAGTGTACCAAATAGTGGGGATTTATAATAACTAACAAGAATTTATTTGATATTGGTTTAGCCATCACTAAAGAAAAAAAACATTGATAATTTTTCCACTTCTTAAGTGTGAGATCTTTAAATTTTTTAGGTATTATAAAGTTAACTTATAGAGTTATCACCTTAAATTTTTCCTTGTTATGGAGAACGGTAAAGGAAATAGAAAATATTAGAAGAAGAATATTAGAAACAATCATATGCATTCTTATAATTCACTAAAAAACCATATCAAAATATTTAAAACCAAAAATTACTTTTATCATTAAATGAGAGGTAATTGTAAGGGGTAGATAATAAATTAATAGAATATTTTGAGAAAACTAATGGAATTAGGGATTTTAAACCATGTTTTTTCATTATAGAAGTCAATTTTTTGACATTATTTCATTGGTATTAGTCACCAACTATACATCTTCCATTTATGAGAATGTATAATAGTTAAAAAAATTGGGAATTTTTAAAGGGGTAATTATGTCTCTATGTTTGTATTAGGGAGAAATTTTTAATCCAATTATAAATAGGTTTAAAAGAGAAATCTTAATACTGGATTAGATCTTAAGTTAGAAATTTTTTATTTTTTTACCAACCATAAAAAGTTTCTTAATTATTATATATTTTCATAACAATAATGTGTTATAATTCATATTTAAGGATTTAATTTGTTCTGTTTATATAAATAAAATTTATTATTGTGATAAAAATATGATTAATGGTATATATTTATTATAACTTGAAAATTAAATCTATAATTTGGATGTAAAATGGGCCAAATAGAATTATTTAAACCCTCTATACTTTGGGAATTTTTACCTATGTCACGTTAAATAAAATAAAATGCAAATAACACATAAATTCAGTATCATAGATTCATATTATTAAGAATAATATGATATATATGAATCGTATTTAAAGGGAGTGATTAAAAAATTCCTTTTGAGAAAATGAGCGAGAGATAAGGATTTATCTATCTTAGTGAATATCAATGTATATGGGCCTTTAAATATATATGATAAGAGAGTATATCAATAATTTATTAACTTTTCCAATGATTATAGTTAGTATGGTTATGTGTTTTTTATGATATAAAAGTAAAAATTCTTTGATAAATTTAAGGAGTTCAAAAATGAATTATAAGATCATCTGTGAAAGAGTATTAAATATATTTTATTAAATTTAATAGGTGATTAATTAAGTCAAGAGTTTAATAAACATATAAAGGAGTGTATTATTATATCATAACTCACTCTTTTAGAAACCCCATAATGGGATGGTGTGTATAAAAGGTGTAATTTTATCTTTTGGGATAGGGTTTGTGTCACGAACCAAGCTGGGTTGCCATCTGACCTAGCACCTGATCCAGTCAATGACAAGGCTTGAAGGGTGTTCCTAATCCCCACGGGCTAGAAACTAATGCCAGTCATCAATACAATATATTTTTTAATTTTTTTCCCATAAATAGAATATATATATATAAACAAATCAAATTAAACTGAACTAACTGCAGCAGGAAAATAACTAAACACGGCAACAAAACATACCTCAAGTGACCTTGTGGTTCACCCTCAACCTCAGAACCACACTTTATCCAAGATTCATGCAACTATAGGAATCTAAAACTGAAAAGATAAATTATATGTGAGCATTGAGATGATCGATATGAATGCAAAGGGTAAGCAACGCCATATTCCCTTACCATTAAAAGGAATCCCAAAATATTCTAGATTGAAAATAAGACATAATAAAATAATATTTTTCATTATTTTCAAATTCATATAAAAAGTTTTAATTTTCATGAAATGAATTACTCAGCTAATACATTTTAAAAATAGGTTCCAAGAATGCATAAACATTTCATAATAAAGTGAAACCAATTCAGATTAAAATATGGTGTTTACAAATTATACATCAAGTATGTAGCAACTGAAATGAAAATCGCATAATAAGCACCATGGGAAATCCCCAAGCATATGGTGTTATCTGGGGACCTTGGATCCTCGTACCTCAATGAAACATGGCTTAGAATCAATGAACATCTTCATTCTGGTGCATGAGACACTAGTATGGGACACCCTCATAACCTAATAGTATCCAATCATCATAATCAATTAGTTAGTTTTGTATTCCTCAATCCTGTTAGTCAAAACTAGGATGAATCACTTATGTATCATCTATAATACTAGTCCTAGTCTTACCTCCTAGGTACCTAGGATTACCCATGTGCTCTATTTCAAAT
The DNA here is from genome assembly GCA_963277665.1 of Viscum album. Classification (NCBI taxonomy): domain Eukaryota; kingdom Viridiplantae; phylum Streptophyta; class Magnoliopsida; order Santalales; family Viscaceae; genus Viscum; species Viscum album. The sequence continues at coordinate 70,445,852 of OY728133.1, read as the reverse complement.
GGTGGTGAGGTTTTATCAAGAAAATGAATATGAAGAAATCACATTCTTTATCAAAAAAAATGATCAACATCCCGCCACAGATCTCCCTCTTTAAGTGTATTCCAATATTTATTTAACACAACATTACACAAGCCTCTACTCTAGGCACATATCACAAATCACACATTAACACTTGCATTACACTTCTCAAACGTGGGGTATTTCCTCAAGAGGGGTTTTCAACTTTTGAAAACCATTCTCAAACATCCAAACATGACCCATTAATTTACAAAGGACACTCAATTAGAAAAAAATTATTCTCAACATTTTTATGTTCCAAAATATTTTTAAAAAATACCAATTTCACAACCAAGGAAATATACATTTAAACACATACTTAAAACCATACATAAAATGATGTAATCCTTTTAAGAATGAAAAATCACCCCTCAACCTTGAGTTAACACCAAAACCCATTTTTAAATCATTTTGGATTTGTTCAGAAAATAAAACATGTCATTAGACTTTTATAACCAAACCGACCGAAAGACCAAACTTCTTTACAGATATCTATTTCTCATTCAAAACCATTTAGGAAACAACTTTTTAAGAACCACATTAATTTATATATGTATATATGTATCAATAGCATATTAATTCCATATAATATTAGAAAACATATTTTTGAAAGAACATCAAGAAATCATGGAAATTCTAATTAAAGTGTTGGCCATAGGGGACCTACCTCAAACATGCCGCTATTTGTCGATGACCACTCGAACCAACTCTTAGATCACACACGCACATGCATTTATACATACATATATACATATATATATATACCCCTAAAAACATGTCACATATTCACCTCTCTATGAGGAGATATGTACAAAGAGGTCATATATATATTCCTTACCTATTCATGTACATATAGGCATTCTCGACGCTCATAGCCCAAAACCACCGTAGGGAGGTCCAACACACTCTATAAAATTTTACCAACTCAAAAAAGATTCCCATTATTTAAACAATTCAAAACTCATACTAAGAAGTGCTCAAAAATACCTCCATTCCAATACTAATCCATTTTCCATTTTACTCAAAACAAAATAGTTTACAGACATGATTCACACCTTCCATAAAATTTAATAAACCATTAAGAAAATTTATAAATATTTAAAATATGTATCACGGGGTTTTAAACACACAAACCACTCAAAACCCTCTTTTATTATTAAACTCACACTAACACCACATAAAAACACAATTCACAGCCCTTGGATATTTTAATAAACAAAATGCACAATTTATAAAACACTATAAAATGACAAAATATGGGATTTCCTAAAAACGCAACACATTTCATATAAAAATGCTACTTAAAAATTAAATTCATAATAAAATATTTTGAAAAATAATTTTTCACCACCTTAATTAATCAAGAAACATACGAAATTAATTAATAAAGAAAATTAATTCACCCAATAATTCTTATACATGGAACCACCTACCTTTGGTGTTGAAAACCAAAAAATTGGTGTGAATTCATCAACAACACCTCAACCACACCATGAGGAAACCGAATTAAACCTTAATTCAAGATATTAAACCAAGAACATAGTGATCGGACCCTAAACTAAAGGAACCATAAACTGAAACCCTACGGAAAGAGCGAAAAATCATACCTTGGGTATAATGAACCTGCTACGGAGGGAGAGGAGGATAGAAAAGGGGTCTAGAAGGCTGGTTGAATGAGGAGAGGTTTTTTGGAGGGGAGTTACATTGGGAAAGGGAGTCCCCAAAGAGTTCCATCCAAGCAAGGGGCGACGCGAGGGTGGAGTTAGGGGAGTAGGGAGGTGTGAGGTCACCAAAGGGAGGCTTCTCTAGAGAGGATGCATGCCAAGAGAATGTGGTGGCATAGGTGAGGAAAGAGGGAGATGGGGCGTGATGGTATGTAAGGTTCAGGGGTAGAGCGCAATGCACAGAAGACAGCATGTGTGATGGAGAGGTAAAAAAAGAAAAAAATAGAAACCTAAAAAAATTTTATAAAAATCCAGCAATAGTAAAAATTATAATTATAAAAATTTAAAAATAATAATAACTTAATAATAATAATAGCTTAATTAAAATAATAATAATAACTTCATAATAATAATAATAACTTCATAATAATAATAATAACTAAAAAATAATATTTTTATTATTCATAATAATAATAATATCATTATTATTATTATTGAATCATTTTCTTTTTATTTTATTTCCTTTAATTTTGAATTTAATTTTAGAAATTATAAACTAAAAATACTCAAATATAAATAAACTAACTATTACCACAAGGTACTGGGTCAGGGCTTGACAATTCTTCACACCACTAATGTTTTCTGCCCCTATAAATTCATTACAAGGTTTAACCCAAAATAAAAAACAGACTTTCCATTACAGCTTAAGAAGATTCCCAATGAAAATTGAATGATAATAAGACTAGAATACAATCAATAGAAAAATAGACATATAAATCTCACCCATGAGATTATAGTGGAATCCCCACTATGTTCCACCTTCCCTTAAAATTGTAAACACCTATAGTTGGTCAATGAAATGGAAAGTATTCACACAATGAATAATCCATAACCATAAAAGAAAATTCCTCAGACATTATCAATTAAACCCTCACCACTATCTTGAAACAAGAAAACAAGATAACTCATTTCCAAGTCAACATCAAAAAAACAACTGGGTTACCAGCATAGGAGGCCCGAATGGACTCCCCATCATAAGAGATAGTCTAACACTAATTCATTCTAGAGGAATTCTAGTGAGACCCATAGTGGGTCTCCCCAACATTAAAATCAACCTACCCTCTTAACATGCACAGTCCAACTTAAGAGCTCGACATAAGCCTACTTGAGAACTTACCACACTAACCCACATAGTAGATGAATAAATCATACATAGATCAAATTCCCCACCAAAGGAGTCCAATGAAAAGGAATATGTACCAAGTGGAAAACATCACATGATTCACTACTACAATAGGGAATCACCATCCTCAGAAGACCCCATACTAGAATAGAGGTTGATCCATAAGGCTGGCCATACAAGTACCACCAAATAAAGTTTCACATCCATAATGGTTTAAGCACTGAGGTTCAATAAAACGAGACAACCATGCCTCCTTATAAAAAAAGAGTAAATGTTCCACCCATGTAGGTCACAATGTGTGAACGAGGTCCTCACGCATTTTTTCACTAAATGGGACCAATTGAAATGAAATAGATACATTTAATGCTTAAAATTTATCAATTTCCAACAATGAAGATAGAAATTAGATCAAGATATCCATACACCCCTGGGGTTCCTGAATACATGCCAACTTCACTATATGAAATATGGATATAGCCCTGATTTTCGAAGCATCTCATACCTAACAGTCAGGAATTGATGATTCCTGAATGAAACTTCTCCTTCTAGTTCCACACAAAACCACACCACAATCAGACAACACCAACAGAACACACACATCCAAAGACTCACTAGGTTTCAACATGCTACTTAACCATGACGATATCTTAAAGGATCACCTCTTTTCACCCCAAATAAGAAACAAAAAATATATGGTAACTTGTAGGGAACCATCATTTAGAATTGAGAATTTTAGGAATTTCTAGACGAGGAACACACTTATGATAAAACTAAAGCTCTAGAAAGGTTCCATGTCATCTACCTTTGCATATAAATGAGAACATTACTCTCCAATGCACCATCGAAAATGACCCTTGAAACTGATATAATATTACAAAGATAGGGACCTCAAACCAAGTCACAAGTAGCATATGATTCCGGCATATATCCATAACATCCACTTACAACTAAACATTCCACAATGGGGGCCTTGCATAAACCCTTTCTTAAACAAAACTAATGAAAATTATGAAGTCCATTTAAGAAAAATTCCACACCAAGAACCCAAACATCTTTCCACTTTCATCTATGTAATTCCTTTAACAACTTATAGTAAGGAACTTTCGGATTAAATATTCCCAACTTCACCTTTAGTGATACAAGAAACTCTAAAAAACCTTGATTTCTTTCATATTATTTTGTATCCACTCTCGTGTTGCGAGAGGATCTCCTTAATCTAAAAAATAAGAGAGATAATCTCAGCCCTGAATCCCAAGAAGGGAGTTTGTACTTTGATCAATAGGATGACCTACCAATGGAAAATCACTCATCGATAGATTTTGAATATTCATCCATTCATTATGGGGGTGTGCTCTAGAAAATAACAGAAATCCAAGCACCCAATCAAACTAACTCTTTGTCAAAAACATACAACAAACTATAACTGATCACATAAGGGGAACCATAGATTGGCTTCCCAAAACACTTCTCAAAATAGACCACTAACCATCACTTCAAACCAACATATTGAACGAACACAAACCAAAAACATCATTTAAATAATAGGGTTTCTCAAATAAAAACACCCCATAGAAACATTTCAAAAAAGACAAAGACACACAACACCTTTCCTTTAAAACACTTTTGGAAATGAAACAAGACTCGTGGGTTTTAAATTTACCATTGATATTTCATGAATACTCACACATGAATTTCCTCAGGCCAATCAGGTACCAATTCACCATCCACATATAACCCATTCAAGTGGTCACCCATGAAGATACCAAAGATTAAAATAAAAAACCATTCTATTTTTTAAAACAAACATTCAACCCACATCCTCAACTTTCCCAATTAACATTCCATTTCTAATAACTTAAATTTTTCATAACAAGACCCATTTCATCAATGACCATTTCCATTTTTTAAATCTAGTATCCACAATTTTCAAACAAGATTTTTCAAAATTATTTTCCAAAACCCATAATGATACCAAACAAATCAAGGAGAAATTAGTGATGATGGGTGACTCAAACACATGGTTGGTGGCCATATTCTGGTCACACAACTGTCAAAGAGTGTTCTATGATAGTATAATCATCCCTGTATGGCATTCTAGGCCCTATAATCTCACTAAGATGATTGGACTAACTCCTATTTCATTTCCCAAATAGAGAACAACCATATAGACCAAAAGACTCAGATAAAACCTAACTTACCTTGGTGACTTGGGTCCCATCACGAGGTGTACAAGCCAGGCACCGCACTCGTAACTAGAAAATCAAGTCCCAATAATCCTAGATACTTTCTACCCAGACTCTTCTATATAGAATAAAAAGAAAAAGGGAATGACCTTCTATGATACCATTTTTTAATGAATCAAGCTAGGTCGCCATCTGATTTGGCACCCGACCTAGTCTGTGGCAAGGCCTGAAGGACGTTCCTCATCCCCAAAGGCTGGAAACTAGTGTCAAGAATCAAAACAAGATAGTTGGGAATGGTTTTTCCCATTAAAAAAAGAAAATATAAATAAAAAAACTATGACCACAAGGTTCCTGGTTGGGGCATGACACTTCGATCAATAATGAGCCATGTTGACCTATATTTATCTTTTTTTGTTACATTCTAGAAACAATTCTCTTTAAAATAAAGAAATTTACATATAATATATTAGAAAATAAACCATATGAGATATGTAATAGTTTCATTATCAAAATATTTTTTCTAAGGATATTGGGGTATTGAGTCATTTTTTATCCATATGATTTCCCCCAAGTTAGGACTCAAATCTGATAACTACATCATATTTGTTATAAAACGTAAACTAGGGGTATTAATTTTATAATCCCTCATAGTATAACATTTTTTTGGATTTATATACAATTTTTTTTAGAAATGGAGTTCCTTTATATGAAATAAATTGGGAGGGAACTAATTTTTTTGGATTTTATAGACTAATAATAGAACTTATTACATAAGATGGATTTTTTCTTTTTATAAGAGGTATTTAAAGATGAAATAGAAAAATATGAACCATAAATAATAACATTAAGTAAGATAATTAATTTTTCTAAGAGTTATGAACTTCTCATAGTGAATGATGATGAAGTTATGGTAATTGATGATGATACAACCACCTAGGAGGAAAACCTTTTATGTTATGTATATGAGAAATGGTTTGGATCCATGTTGAATGAGATAAAATACATGCACAATAACTAGGTTTTGAATTTGGTTGATTTAAATGATATTTATAAACCTATATAGTAAAAAATAAAACTTTAATAAGAATACTGACATGGATGGTAGAGTATCTACCATTATGGAATGATGCATAGGAAACAAAATTCAAGAAAATTCGTATAATTGATTTTGTAGAAACCTTCTTCCCATTTATTATTATTAAACCCATTAGGATCATCAATTCCAATATATCATTATAAAATTATGAAATATATCAAATAGTTATCAGAACAATATTACTTAATGGAATTTACACAAGGATGTGTATATGATAAAACCTGAAAGTTTTGTTGATCCAGTGAATACTATAAAGGTATGAAAGTTGTAAAGATATATTTACGACATACAAAATGTTCTAAAAGTTGGAATATTAATTTTAATAAAGTGATAAAGGATATTATATTTATTATGAATAAATATAAAACATTTATATATAAATATATTAATGGGATAATAGTTTAGTTTCTAGTTTGATATGTTGAAAACATATTAATCATTGTAAAAAAACATTCCTGATATATAGTTTATAAAGTCTTAGGTTAAGAAAATATTCTTAATGAAAGACATTAAAAAATCATCATACATCTGAGGTATAAATATCTATTAGGATATATCAATGAAGCTTTTATAACTAATTAAAGGTATATATATTTGAAAAATCTTGAAACAATTCAAAATGAATGCCTCTAAGAAAGGATATAAACCAATTGTGTATGGAATGTGTCTTTAAAAGGATTAATGTTATTTTTTTAATAAAGAAAGGAAATAAATGGATGGATTAACTTAACTATATAATATATATTGCATCATCTATGTTACGTTGTGTCCTCTTCAAGATTTACAGTATACATTAATCAAGATGAGAAAATATAAAGATAAGGAGCCTCAATCTCACCATAAATATAATCATATTATCTTATGATATAATCTCATTTTTAATATTATAGATCATGGTGATGTATGAATTTACATTATTTATATAGATAGTAATATTGAAAATCATCTGAGTAAAAAACTATTAAAATATTAACATGAGTGGAATGTGTGATCTTGGGGAATTATATACATGTGATATTGACTCTAGTTAAAGTGGTAGATTTTTCAAATTATTCTCTAGAGACTAATCATTTGATGATGGTTAGTGATAATTTTTGTATCATATATTACTTAATGAAAAAAATCATTCTTCCATTCTCATTATTTTTTGTTTTATTACTTTAAACACACAAATAATGATAATAATTTTCACGGTATATAAGGTTTTAATTTTATACCTAGTTATGAATGATCAAAAAATTAAGGATTCTTATGTGAGATTAGCATGAAAAATGGTTTTATATGTTTAGATTAAAAAACTACTCACATGGGCTATAAATGATACTTCTTTAATTTGATATGATTTTACTTGAGAAATGTTCCATGAATCTATCATTAAAACATACTCTTACCACTATCACTACCACATGCCTCTGACTCCATAACTACTATCCAACCACTTAAACTCTATTTTCAAACATATATTCCTATTTTTTCACAATTTTTTATCCATTTTATGTTTTCTACATTTTCTCTATTTTCAAATCCTAAATTTTTATATATATGAAAATCATTTCATGTTAGAATTTTATTTTTTTTTTAATTTAATAATTTAAATGAGTGAATAAATTTTTTTGATGTTAAACAATAATAATTTTCACACAATATGGATCAAAATTTTATTATTAATAAATTCATGTTTAAAATTTTATTATTTAATCAAAATTTGGATATAATTTCAATTGATGATTTGAATCTTGGTTATTTTTCTTATTCTTAACTACAAATTTAAAAAAAATATTCACTTCTTAAACTAAATTATAATTTATAATATAAATATTGGTAATTTTTTTGGATGATTATATATGTTTACTATAATGGAAAATTGGTAATATATTTTTATAAAAAAAGACTCCTCTAACTTCAGTGAAGATATCAGATAATGATTACTGAAGATTTTCTAATTTTATTATGATTATAATGGAATATATCAATAACTAAAATGAATAAATTCTCTTGAAATATATTTGAATGGTCAATTAAAATATGTTTCAAATTATATGATATATTATTTTTAGTAAAATATTACTTTTTAGATATATTAATTAAATTTTTAGGTGATATTTCTTTAATCTTTGTTATCTTTAAACTGTATATATTTTCTTAATATAAAAATTTTATGTAATATTTTTATTGAATTTAGTTTCTATTTTAAATTCCAATAATCCATGTAAGTAAATTAGTTGACTTGTTTAAATTTCAATCATTGTAATTATTTTTCATTATTTTTGAATGATAAATTTTTAATGACCATGTTTTATATAAAAATTTATGTTTACTTCAATCTTATGTAATTATTATCAATTTAGATATTTTTATTATATTATGTAAAATTTTGTGGTGTATAAGTAATGTTTTGTACAATTGAATATTTTTCTATTTGGGGTCTAAAAATACATGGTAGATTAAATATAATATTTTAATTATAAAAAATCTATTTTAAAATAATGCAACTTTCTCTAATTTTTTTAAAAAAAATTATTTTTCAAATTACTAAAATGTAAATTTTCATTTTTATATATTTATATTTTTTCATTTATATTATATATTCTTACATAATACATGATTTTTATTTTTATTTTTAAAATTTTGATGATCTCATTGGTTTTGTACATAATAATATTTTTTATAAAAATAATGATCCATTATTTTGATTCATTTTAAAATTTTCACAAACTATAAATATTTTTTACTGCTAAAAAATTATTTTTGAGTGGGTGAATCTCAATTTTAAATATTTTATTTATAAGTTTTTAATATTATATTAAATATTTTATTTGGTAATTTATTAATCTTTTAGATAACATATTTTTCATAAAAATGTTTTTTTATAGATTTTTGTGAATGATATAGATAATATATAGACTGATTTATCAGATATATTTATAAGTGATATATATATAGGGGATAAATCACTTCATAACCTTTATAGGAAAAGTTGATATGGATTACATTGAATTTAAATATATAAAATATAAAAATATAAAAAAATAAAAATAATTCTAATGTGGGAGAACATTTTCTTATTAATGATTTTGTTTAAACTTATAAGATTTGGACATAGCATGGTCAATACCATGAATCACCTCATCAATAAGGTATCATTGATAGATCGGTACAAACTATAGTGAATGATACTATAATAATAATTTTTAATGATCATGGATAGAAGTTCACACCTAAATAAATTGAAATGGGAATGGATTGGATAGGTGGGACTAACCCATGTTTAGGTGACGATGAGCAAGAAGTGGATGTTTCTGAAATTACTGATGTTTCTTGAACTAAGTTATACCTTGTTTATACTACTTTCAGCAATTTTTTGTTTATTATAGAATTTTTATAATTTAAAAGCCTAAATTATTTGAAACACATCACTTTAGGTGTGTCTCTAAAGGAATTATAGCTAATCAGTAGGCTATGACATCACGTTATTGGTCAGGTAAAGAGGTTATGGTGAGTAATTTATATTTTATTTTGAATATTTTAGTATTTATTAATTTAATTTCATTAAAATATATTATATGATGATTATATGTGTCATTTAAATAATTATGAACTATAAGGGAATCATCCTTAAATGGATTATAAGAAATGAATAACACATACTCAACATAGTAAAAAAATAGAAACATAAATTCTCAATATCATCATATTATAAAAAACTAAAACCATAGATAAAATAAATAAATAATTTATTCTTTTCACCATAGACGGCCATGCCTACTTCTTCAATCATTATGGTTGATGAAGTATACTAAGTAACAACCAAAGGAATCTTCCCTCTAATTTGTATCCATAGATTGACCAAATAACCCAACACATGGTTTGGATACTCTCCACAAATATGATATAGAAGTATTAGTCGGTATATAAGGAAATGGGAAGGGATATCACTTTAAGATGTTCAAAAAATCTTGGAAAATTATCAGATAGACATCTATTAAAATTTATACTAACTTATTATATATATCTCATGGATATTCCATTGAAAATGGATCACTTTCTTGCATGTTATATAATGTATGAGTAAATATATTTGTTTTAAAATCTTGTAACTTTTTCCAAATGAGTTCATCTTGATGTTTCAATATATGAAACATTAGTATTTTTTATATTTAACATATAAGAGATATAAAAATTAACTCTTAATGTTTGACTTCCATTTTTTAATCATAGGGTATTATGAGAATTGTACAATATGATTCTTTAAATAACACATATTAACAATATTTTTAATCATAAACTATGATTGGTATAGGATACCGTAATATGACATTACCATACCATATAAAATTATATTCCGTTTTTATCTATTTTATATCCAAAAACGTATTTATATCATATATTATAATGTATCCATAAATTTATCACATGTATAAAGTATTTATGGAATATCTTCTCCAATATATCACTTTCACTAATTCCTCAAAAACTTTGTGTTATTTCACTTTATATTGTATCTTATACAATAACTTGTGAAACATTATCCAAAAATAATTTCGGATATTCCAAAACAATTTTTGAATGTTTTAATAAATGTCACATTGTATGATATAATTTGAAATACTTTGTGAATATACATCCAAAAAAACATTTTGGATAAACTATAACACATTTTTTAGAATCTATCTGAGTTTCATGAAACTCAATTCCATTTATTCAACCACAAAGTATGACCCTATAGGACTTGTAGCATTGATAGAAAATATGAATTCCAAAATCCATAATTGAAAGAATAGAGAGTCCCCTAGTAAAGCATCAGTGCTACTCAAGTTATCAATGCATTTGATGTTATCTATATTAAACACATATATCTTTATTCCTATGTCCAGTAGATGTATCTTGTACAATAATTAATTTTCATATGATCCCTTTTTAAAATTAATCAATTAAACATGAGACACATAGTTTAACAAACTTGGTATAATCACACTATAATTATAAGAGTTATATCAAATAATTTATTAAATACTTTCTCATGACCATTTACGATGGAGTTTTAAATAATTTGAAAAAAAATATTATATTAAAAATCCATACTTATTTCACCCAAGGTAAACTTATTTCCCATTAAACCAAAATCAATAAATTATTCAATTACTTTTTCCAATTCCAAAATCTTATATTTATATATAGACTTCATAATGACATGACTCATCCTTAAGCCCTGTGAAAACCATTTGAAATTGTGGGATGATCATAAAACTCAGTAAGGATTATAAAGGGAAAATAAAACTCATTAGGCTGTTAAAATACATGAAAACCATTTAAAAATACTCTCTCTAAAACTTATAACCATGGTCTTATATAAAATCACATTGAAAAATGAAATCAACTTCATTTCTCAAAATGGTTTCAAAAATAAAACTCATAATCAAGCTTAAGTAAATAAAATTATTGTTAATGTTTCTTAACATAACAAGTAAAATTATGAATGACTTAAATTTTAAAATATAATAACCATTTTTTAATACAAATATTTTCCTTTGAAAATTTTGTAACTTCCCTTTACTCATAAAATTAACTTCTTTATTTAAGAAATCCAAATATTTCTATTTTAAGACCTTAATTAAGCATAGAAAAAACATAAAATTAATATTGGGAAATCATTTTTATCACCCATTAAAATCACTATTACTATAGAATAACCTACTCAATTACATGAAAATTTGAATCTTATGAGACTCCCAATTAATTAGAAATATATATATTGGGCTTGACCATATTCATCTATAATGTCTAAGAACCATAATTTGCCCAAAAATTTATATGATTATATTTTTCATCGTAAATATCATTAAAAAAATCCGTTTAAACCCATAAACATAGTAATGTTTCATTTACCCCATAAAAATAATAACATAAATTCTTCATTCATTTATAATCCCTAATTTAAAAGAAAATATTTTTATTAAGTAATGAAAAAAAATTTAGTTTGGATAACCCTGAAAACATAAAGTGGTATATTATTAAATAAATCCAATAGAGATGGTGGGAAAATTAAATCACAAAAAAATATTCAAAAAGATATTCCTTCCAAATCATTGTTAAGAAAGAAAATGACCCATATAGAAAACATGAAAAGATATTTCATACATTATTCTATAAATAAATTCAAAGATAATATAAAATGAAAATAAATAATCATATAAGTATAAATAAGTACATTTATAACAAAATATATATAATTTGAACATGTAGGATAAAGAGTTGAGAAGAAAACATCAAAATTATTTAAATTAAAAGTTTAAAAGAGAAAACACTCCTTCCCTCAAGTGTTGACCCACCTCATATTCCCTAAATCCTTTTAAATATTAAAATTATACTAATAATTTAAATGATTCTTAACATTTCTCTTTTTTTTATTATTATAAATTTTAATTGATTTATTATCAAGTTTCATTAATTTACTATATTATTATTATTCATATCATCCATTCTAGAATTGTATGGTCCATAGATCCAAAATAATTTTGGTACAATGGTATTAGTAAATTTCCTAGCCTAATGCTTCCATAATATCTAAAAGTTTTAGGTAATTGTATCCATATAATTCCAGATTAATAGGAGTTTCATAGGATATAAAGTAGTTATCATTCTAATAATCTTATTAAATAATCTGATTTTTTATAGTTAAAAATGACTTTGAATGTTTTCTTTTAATTTCATTGTTATGATGAATATTTTACCATTCTAAATTTTTATTCAACAAATTAATTTAATTTTAATGTTTATTTCAAAATGAATTTTTAAGAAATATATATGAAAGAAATAAGTTTATAAAATCATAATTTTTCACTTCGGTAAAGATAAATCACAATGTAAAGAATTTTTTTTCAAAATATCTAAAAAAATATAATCTCAAATAAATAAATAAAATTACAATAAAAATATATTATGATGGAGTAAATGTTCAAATAATGGAATCTCTATGAAGTATTTATGACGCATTCAGTTTCATGAGTGCAAACATTTTGATATGGTGACATAGGTGGTGGTTCAAGTAGGTGTTAAAGCAAGGCAGTGACATAGGAAATGATGCTAATGTAGTGCAGGGCCTTTGGGATAGAAAAATGGTGGGCCATTAGGCAATGTATTGGGCTTTTAATATAATGGGAATAAGGGTAATGTAATGGGTTCACCCTCAACCAAGTTAAAAGGGGTGATTCCTTTATTTAATAAATAGGGTTTTACCCAACACTATTTATAATTTTTTTTAAATACAAACAAGAAAATTAAAATAAAAACAGTCTTTAAAAAACTCATATTTTGATATAGTAATGGCTTCTGAAATAGAGGACAATGAGAGGTAATGAATTATATATAATAACTAAGGGATAAAATAGATTTCAATACTATATAAATGAATCCATTGAATAAAAATAAAATAATTTTTGAATTTGTTTTAAGATAAATAATCATGAATAAGAAAGGAGAAACCAGCTCAGAAATCATGTCCCTACTCCTTAAACCACCTCTTACGAATTAAGTCCAAGGCCTTCAGAGAAATCAATTTTAGATAATAAATAACCATATGAATATTGAGAGGAAAGTTTATATATGTATTTTTCAAGAATATAGATATAAAACCAATCTTTATATGTGTTTTTAAAATATAAAAACAGGTGTTCATTTATAGGAAAACATTCATGGCATTTTGATAAATATTTAATCCTTAAGGGTCAAGAAAGTAATTTTAAATTGGAATGTGATTCATAAATTGATATCAAATGATATTTACTAATATTACCCATCAAAATTTACTCAAGATAATAATTTAAATTTTTTTATAAATTTATAAATTATTTTTTAACATTAAATAATCTTTAATGTCATTTTAACTGTAATTTTCACAATCTAACTTTAGAAACCTATAAATAGCTATTGAATGTGAATTTATCATTTAAATAATATATTCACAATAATTTTATTAATAAAAATTCTTGAGTCACTATAATTCATCAAAACGATGTCATAATATATTTTTTAAACCATTTATTTTATTTTTCAGTTGTTTTCACAAGTGTTATATCGACATAGCGTAAGTATTTTAAAAAAAATATTTTTTTATTTAAATTTAAAAATAAATTAATAGAATAGATATAATTTATTATTCAAAATTATTATCATCTCAAACCATTAATATTGTATTTTTATTCTTATACTTATCTTGAAAACATATTTAATATATTATTTTGACTTTCTCAATTCTATGCAAGTACTACATCAACACCAATAAATGTTTTCACATTTATCTTGACATAAAAAATTAATTTATATTAATTTTATTATCATTAGATGATATTTCTATTATATAATAATATAAGAAACATTCCACAATTTTTTTAAATTTTTATTTTATATTTATATCATGATGATTTTATAAAACATACGGTATTTAGAAATATATTTTTTTACTATTCACAAACATATCAACTTTCTAAAACAAATACCAAAAATTCACACTATGATAATTTCAAAGTTATAAGAAAAAAAATGAATTCAATTTTAAGAGATTCTAATTTTATAGTCTGTAAATTTAACTTTTAAATAAAAAAATATTGTTCATGATCTATATTTTATTTTGAATGAAAACTGTTCTTTTCTCAAATGGAAACCAATATTATTATTCAATAACTTAATTAAATTAATTTTATGTTTATAATAATAAATATAAATCCATATTGTAAACATAAATACCCATTTATAAAGTATCCAACTATTAAATAATTCTTTAAATATATCATAATAAAAAATCACTTTAAGAAAACATATTTTAATCTTTAATAAAATAACTTTCCTATCATTAAGTAAACATTATAATTTTGAATATATAATGATTATATAATTTTATTATAAATATATATTTCATGACATAGAATAACTATATTTATATAACATTGTAAAATAAAAATTTCTTCAATAAATATAAATTCATAACCTGAATATTTAATATAATATTGATTTATTGAAAATGCATAATGATATATTATCTTCTTATTATCACGGATCTAATAATAGTTACACCTAGTGAATATATTATATAATGACTACCTAAAGTGGTGATATTATCCTCTTATAAATCCATACATCATATTCTTTTTTCCATACTAGAAATGACTTCCATGTCTATACTTAGTTCATCATTTTAATAATTATCTCTAGTAGATTCATCTTCAAGGGAGATCGTGATAATGCACATTTTAGCCTTTTTGTTCTTTTGTATATTATTTATTATTACCCCATTTTCTTGTACTATTAGCACTTATTTTTTTTTCTTTATAATATTTATTACTTATGTGTTATACAATAATTCCAATTATATTTAATATATCCTAAAAAAAGATAACACGTGATGAAATATGGGTTTTAGAATTGTCTCCCCTTAATGAAATTATGTCTTCAGAGTTTTATCTTGATAAAAAATAAGTAAAAATATCACTACTTAATACTCTTTAAGAAAGTATCTCCTTAAAATCATAACTATTCTTTGATGTTTTGTTCCATAAAAATTTCTTTCCATAATTAATATTTATGATCTTTTAATATTATAAAATTAAAACATTTCCAGTAAGAAATAAAATGGGAATGGAAAAAAATAAAATTTAAAAAAAAGGGTTTGTTATTATTCTTAAAATTTTCATTCTCATATTTTTCAAGAAACAAAAATTTCATCAAAGAAGAAGTACTTGACATGAAAATGTAATTTTCCCATAGAAAAAGAGAACCTAAAATTCAATTTTAAATACCGTGAATTACATGAAGAATATGGTAAAATATAGTTATGGGATGTTATATAAGCTATATAAATAAATAATATGGTGAATGTAGAACAAAACCTAATTAATGAAAATTGAGATAAGAAACCCTTGCAAAAATCATAATTTTATAGTAATAATCATTTGAAAAATAAATTATTATAAAGAAATGTAAATCAGTATATTAGAAAGGGAAAATATAATATAGTTCAATAATATGATATAATAAACCAAACATAGAATAACATATTCAATAAATAATCTATATGACCCAATTAAATAAGATTGAGTCAAAAAACCCTTAAACACCATTTTGTGTGAACTATAGATCCATAAGAGAATAAAAGAGACCATAAATTCCTAAAATTGAATAAAAAATAGTAGAAAAATAATTTTTATATCTTTTATTTGATATATAGAGTTTAAAATATGAAATATAAGAATAAAATGTGAAAATAATGGAGATCTGGAGAGGATACACGAATAATCTAGGAAACCTTGGTCACATGTTCTCTAAAAACCCAATTCAAGCATTGCACTAGAAAAATGAAACCCAAATAATCATAAAAAAGAGTGTATCTTTATATAAGAATAATATCATATGTATATATATATATATATTATGAAATTTAATTTTTATTTGAATTTTAAAAAACATATCATTTCTTATATAAGTATTTCTTAAACCCTGCATGTACTATTATATGACTCATACATGTGAATGAGTTTTCAAAGAAATACCATGATTCTTGGGTGATGTTTTATATATAATAAATAATAAATTTATCTTATTTTTTCTTGAGTTTGACTAATTATTTTAATATATAGATAGATAATATGATAAGGTATATGTACTTGATTAATTTCCATTACATGAAAACAATTTGATCATTTAGCTGTGTTTTTTAATAAGTATCCACCTTTGTTTCATATCACATTACAAACGATGCTTAACCAATGTGAAATTTATAATATTAAACCATAAAAAATTGCACTTAATTGATTATAATGTCCACTAAAGGATAGTTTTCTTCATTATATGAAGGAATTTATGACAAATTTTTCATCGTAATTATCTCCAATTATTAAAAAAATTAAATGATTATCATATACAAAAATAATAGTCAATAAAATATAATTAAACCGTTATTATAAAATGTAATACTTTAATATATAAAACCTAGATATAAAAAATAACACCCCATTTTCAAGTTCAATCATTACACAAATAACTAAATATTATAACTCTTCAAAATATACCTATCCATATTCTAAACCCAATAATTAGAAAATTTCACTCACATGTTATTGAAAAATCAAAAAAAATATCCATAAAAAATTATAATCTCATAATTTCACATAAAAATGAATATAGCTTAATCATATATTCTCCCAAAATATACTAATACTTTCTTAAATAGCTTGAATAATTTTGAAGTAAAACCATAATGAAATTATATATGATTCTAAAAATTAATTCAATCTTAAACCCACAAATAATATTAACCACTTGGTTATAAATTCATATACTAGACAATAATTACTTATACCTTAATCATGTATTATTTAAAAAATAAACCTTTTCCCAAAAAGAAATTAATTATTTTTTCCCCAAATCACATTTCAATTTCCCTATCTAATTTACTTTCTCAAAATCAATGGTCCATATTTTCTAACTAACAATAATTACCCATACATTAAAGCATATGTTTTATTTAAAGGTTATCTATAACTCAATAATTAATTATTCCTAAAAACCTAATAAACATATCCCAAAATATCATTAATATCCATAAAAACTAATCATCTAATACATCAAAATGAAATCAATGAAATTGAATTTATGATTACCCCTACACTTATCAACCCTTGATGATATCCACAACTCTTAAATTATCATTAACCTATAAAATAATAACCTCTACAGTTATTCAAATCATACTCTAATACAATCTATAAAACCATAAACATAATCACACTATAATTAAAATAGTTATATAAAATAATCCATTATTAATATTAACATGACCTTTTAGGTTTAGTGTTTTAGAGAATTAGTAAATTCTTTTACACAACAAAACTCATATTTATTTCACCCAAAGTATAGTTTTTTCCACTAAATGAAACTCTTTAAATAATATAGATGCTTATTTAAATGTCAATATATTATATTCAATGATAGAATTTATAATTTCAAAAAACTAACTCAAGTAAAACTAACATGTCATCCAATATAGATCATCATAAGTATTGAAGTGTGTTCTTGATCACCACAGACTGACAATAAGTACAAAGGTATCAACATAAAAACATTGAGAATAATTTCACCTTAAAATAAAAAAAATCGCATGTATAACAAAAAAAAATCAGAGTACAAAGCATAAGAACAAGACCACGACCATGAGATGTACAAAACCAATCCAAATGATGAGTCTCAAAAATAATAAAAAACCAATACCCAAACCATTTATTAATGCAACTATCTATGACCACGATCTTAAACCTCTATGAAGGTGATATCAAGACAGTGATGTTGTTAGGATATATAAAACCCTTCCCTTTACCTGTATCTTGCAAAACCAAAAGCCCAAAGGAAAAAAGCGGGGTGTGAACACTAAGTTTCTATAGGATACCATCAATGATTTCATACATGGTCTGTCATTATACAACCATTAGTTCCAGATTTAAAATAAAAAAATATGTTTATGAAGAACATTAAAATGAAAATAATTTTAAAAAAATATTTTAGTTTATTTTAAAGAATTTTATATTCACATAAAAACTAAATATGATAAGTAGAATAAATATAGTAAAAATCATAAATATATTTGTCCATAGAAATATCATACCATAATCATGTGAGAAATAAATACTGATATATTATCATCATGTATAAAAACAAGAAACAATTAGGCTCTAACCAATGGGAATACATACTAAGAGACATGAAGGAACACTAATAGAGGGATACCATGAATCCTATTGATATATAGACCTACCAATGTCTATCAATATCACAAGAATAACCTCAAGTTGTGCCACACTCAGTAAGGTTTTATATGTCCATAACTCGATTCACGGATGGTAACCAGTGGTCCTTATTTTCTAAAACATTTAAATAAACCATGACCACAATTTATAAAACATTTTCAAAATAGTCATCATTAGACATGTTCTTGAAAATTCCTTTTATATTGAAAATCATATTTGAGGCATTTAATTAAAAAAATAATGTGCATAACATTTTTTAAAGAAACCCCCCTTTTCACACCACCCAATATTTATTTAATAAAAAATCATCTTTTATAATAAATTAATTAATTTTACAAACTAATCCAATGTATTTTTCAAGGAAATTAAGTAATTCATGGGTTATCACAATTCTATAGAGACACCTACCGTTATAATGGAGGAAACATAGTCACCTTCTAAAATTGTGATTGTAAATGAAGATATTTGGTCATCACAAATCTATTTCTAAGAGAATAACTATTAATTATCCATATAAACCATATATCTAGTCATCATACCCAATATATGTTTTCCTGATATGGGGAAGATAGGATATTATAGGTATATCTAGAATAAGGAGAAGAAAACAATCAGAAAAAAAATCATACCTTGAAGTGATCCATCTAGATTGAGGGAGATTCGCCATGGGGCCAAGGGTGGACCCTACTATAGCATCAAGGGCACAATGATTCGGGAAAATGAGTAATTGGGAGGGGATTATAGGTTAAATTGAGAAATTGTATCATTTTAATATTTATTTTTAAGAGGTTAGGATCGAGACACATGGTTAGGTCACATAGTTAAACAAACCAGGAACTAACCATTAAATAGCCACTATCCCTTGAAAATCAAGTCACATGATTTATTGGGGAGATCCTCATGGTTTTAAGAAACATGATAAACTTTTGTGATAGCATCCATACAACAAACCATTCACCTGAATTTTTTTTAATGTTCACTCTATCATTAGGAAAACTATTCTTAAACCATGAAAATTTCCTCCAAAACTTTTAGGTCCATATCACATGGTTACCACACAGTTAGTACTAACCATGTACTAACCATGTTCTTGGACTATTTCTACCAAATCTCCAAAATTTTGACCCCTAAATCCTTAAATCCTTCAGAACCACCAAATATATAAACTAAACTCGGAATTAAACACAAATGTGACCAAGTGGGAATCCAAATTCTCCCCAAAATGATTCTTTTTTGTATTTAGAAATAACTAATGATTATAGACTTGAAAAAAAGAAGGCCAAAACAACATCATCTATTATTCTTGATCCCATATTATATGGTTATCACATCTATAAATACATGGTATACAAACCAAGGAAAATTTTCTACCATTTAGTTCCATATCTTGGTGGTCCATAACCTTAAATGGTTTCTCATCCATCAAGGTTTTGATATCATGACAAAAATCCTCCCATTCAATCAAACAAGAAGGATCTAGTTCACACCTCCTCAATTGGGATACTTGAAGCATGTTGTGAACAAACGTAAATAAAGATGGTAAATTCCAACTTATAATCAACCTTTACAAGTTGTTCAATGATCTAGAGAGGTCCAAAAAACCCCAATTCCAACATACCCTACTTACTGAAACAACGTCATCCCAAATGAGGTGAAACCATAATAAAAACCTCACCACCTTACATAACATTCAATGGAAAAATACTATAGCTTGGATAATATTTATTATGGCCCAAAACAACTTCCAACCTTTTCCGAGATAACCACATTATCCCTTTCTCCCTTGGACAATACTCCTACCTTTCAGGGACCATTCACCTGCCATCTTCTAACATTAAGAAGATTCATAAGGATACCCGTATGATAATTAAAAATTTGTCTCCTTAATAAAAAAACTAGGTTACCACCAAACAAAAAAACCACTAAAATCAAGCATGTATGCCTGATGATTATCCTCCAAAATTGAATGATATGTCTATTATTAAAATCGATGTGAATATTGAATGATGTGATCAACTTTTATCAATAACCCATTTCATTTATAAATCCCTTACATAATTTTAATTAAAATAATGGGTATATTCCATAGAAGGTAAATATGAGTAGACCAAAGATATTTACAACCCCTTGATTATATAAATGACCATGTTCTTCTACCACAATCACTTACTTAATAGGAATGAAAATATATGATTTTATGAATAGGGTAATGATTACCCAAAACTGTGTCATCTTCAACCCTAATAGTTTTTTGTAGTTCAACTACAAAGTATATGGGACCTTTATCTAACGTTCATAATAGAATGTATAAGGCCACTTCAAACCAATAGTTTTGTGGTGTTCCACTTCACCTTTCTAACAATAATGGTATCATAGCATAATGTCTACAATCAATTATCTAATTCTACGTCACGAACATTGATTTATCATATCTTTCCACATCCTAATAACCCCATAGTAAAATCGACCAACAAGACCTATTTTCATCATCTATAAACCCCTAAATTAGATCAACTCGAACAACCATATACCTTCGAAGAAACAAGTAACCATTATGAGACCAAAACTAGAAACCCAAAGAATTCCTACTAAAAATGGATTCAATAAGTCATTTTCAACTGATATAAACTAATTTCCTAATCCAAATCTAATTACACAAGGACGAACCATATTACTCACATGATGAGAATACACATTAAATCCTCGATCACAATGAATATCACTTATAAAAATATATTATCCAATTATGCCTCCTCATTTTATTCCTTTACAGCTTGAATTAGTGATTACCTACATAAGAAATATGTGATCGTACCTTATATCTCAAGATTTTACCCAGTATTGATATCAAATATATCAAATCACTTAACCCATCCTTTTTATCGAAGGATCAGTTTCCTCCAGGTAAAAGTACAGTCCATACTTCTATGATAATAATATATCATAAACCTCTATCTAAGGAGGTAGTGTTGCCAGGTTTTGAGAACATGTATATTTGGTATAATCTTAAGTCCATTGTGAGATAAATTCTTTCTATGAAGGTGAAATTAAAAAAAACACAAGCAATCAGCCATTTTTTGGCATTAAGGAACATATCAACTACATGCATGAGGCTACACAGTGAAATTATCAAGACCCAACTTCTCTTAGCATGAATTAAAATGGGAGATAATGTTAACCTAAATAAAAACCATTAAAAGGAACCCTAGTCCTAGATTATCCAACATGAATATTAATAGAGAATATAGACCTACAAGGTTCACCCCTCTATTTATATTTAATCAAAAAAAAATTAAAAAGAGAAATTGAAAATATTCAAGTGAAAGACAAAAAATTAAATAAGTTTTTACATTCCATTCAATGGAAACCCCCTATGATATCTATACCTAACTAGGGAAAATAATATTCTCTCATAAGTTAAAAATAAGTAAGAGGAAACTATATCAGGACTAATAAAAGGAACCACCCACAAGAAACATTCAAAGGATCACCAGGTCAAAACACCCCAAAGATCATTAGTAAGGAGCAAGGCAGAGAACTCGATCCAACACATCTCTCATAACCAAGATATAGCTCAAACAAATAAATTACTCAATAAGAAACAACATGGCTATAGTCTTGGGTCATGAGACTGTATTTATGGTAACTCATGTTCAGAGAAAAATTACTTGGTGTCTCTCTCAATCCAATTGATGAAAAAAACCTCTGATGGATTCCTTATACTATCAGTCACTAAACCAAACCTATTTAACCAAGAAAATACCCATTGATAACTATGATTATAATTTGAACACAAAACTCAGGAATATATTTTTTCACAAAGTTATTTTTATCCATAAGGTTCACATAGTGAAGTGAATTAATAATGCATGATGAAACTCGAGATGTCCATTGCACATAAAGGAGCATCTCGAAAAAGATTGAAAATATCACACTTAAAAATATTATCTCAAAAAAACCATAATATTGTAGAGTGATAACCTTAAAATATCAACACCCAAATCACAAGATTCACACAAGATTTCACATCTAATAAATAAAAATAGGAATTCCTATAAAATCTATCCTTATTGACATAGATACCTAGTAGAACTTATGAAGTTATATATAAGGGATAAAAAATAACATTGATAGAGAAGATAACACTTCCCACTCCTTTTAAATACTTTTCAAGACTAAATATAAAAGGATAATACCACTATTGAGGAAATAATTTTACAAAAAATCAGGACATCTTCAAAATACTTAATAAAAATATAATATATGAGAGATCCATTGGTTAATTTCCTTTAAAGTAAATTAAATTAACCATATATACAGCAAAGGTTCATTCCAAACACACAAATAAACAAATAAAGAAAACACCGTCAGATATGTTTCAAAACAAACCCCCACAAAGAGTATAAACCTATTTCAAAAATTGTTAAATTCCAAAACCTCCGAACACTATTTCAAAAGGGTGTATAAAAACAACCCATTTCAAATGAAAACCTCGTTTATTTATCTCAAAAAAATAAAAATGGAATCCTTTCACAACTCTTTAATTACAATATAAAACATCTTACCTTTAAATCCAAAACATTAAACAAGATTTATTTTCACCTTTAATTTCATTATCCTTGTCTGAAATTATTTAAAATAAAACAATATTCATGTTTAAAAAGTTGGTTTTATTAGATTTTATAACCTTATCTTGATTTGTTATTTCACTTTAAAACCAATTTGATCTTTAAGATTACATATTGGAAACATTCCTGAATTTTTCCTTTAAACCAAAAATTTTCCATTATCAACATCATGGTAAACTCAAATTATTTTAATTACAGTTTAGTCTTTTGAAATATATGCTTAAATGATGTGAAATTATTTCATTTAAACCATAAATTGGGTTTAAATCCAAAAAAAATTACTATCTTTTCATGATTAAACAACCATTACTATAAGTACAAACTGGAAACCAAGCAACATTTTATAGGAAAGTAAAAAAGAATCACTTCTCAAACTAAAATCATATTTCATGAAATCCATTTTCAAATATATAAATAATTATACCACACTTGTATAAACAAAAGTATATAATAACTATTAGTCAAAATGATTGTTGATATCAACATATCCCATGAACTAGGATGATTCTTTCCCATCAATGAGATTTATTCAAATAATATAAGATTCATGGGTTCTAAATAAAAAAATAAAGGGGATTTAATTTCTTTTTTGACCTAGCCACATGGTTTGTTCCTATATTCCAATAATTTAATATCCAACTTAACATTTCAAAAATTGAGTGTTTGATCATTATATGGTTTGTAAATTCATCAATGTCAGCCTCACAACTTTATTACTTTTTTTATTTACACCCTAAATCCATAAAAACCACCAAGAAAACCAATAAATTTAAATGAGGATCACAAATCATCATATAAAAGCATTACTTATATAAATCATCAAAAGAAACATGTTGGAATCCTCTTGTTTTAATGCTCATAAATCATGTAAATCATGTAAATTAGGTTTAAATCTTATAAATCATGATTACTCTTGTTCTATTACGGTTTATTATGATTATGTTTAACCTTAATACATTCTGTGAGAATTACTTATTAAGAAAGATGCCAGATATTGGACTAAGTATGAGACACTATTAATGTGATTAAACGATCTCATTTTTTAGTTTGGAAATTGGAATATTCTGTGACATCATTTCCCAAACATTATAACCATGCTAATAGTTCCAGAATTGCAAAGGACCAGACACGGTAAATGTGATATCAGTTCCAAAAATTTCAAAAGACTAGACACCGTAATCATGATATTGGTTCCATAACTGCAAAGGAGACATCTCAACCACACTGCTAGTTCCAAAAATTGAAAAGGACCGTATATCGTAATCATTCTACCGATTCCAGAATTTGGAAATTACTAGACACGGTAACCACGCAAATGGTTCTAGAACTCATGAAGGAAAAGTCATTGATAATTATAGCACTAATTCTAACTCACAATGACTATGGAACCATTACTATCTCACCACCAACTATGAAAATGTTCCATACTTAACAATTTTTTTAACTTTTCAATTAAATTTAAAAGTCAACTATAACGGTCATATTTGAGTCATTTAATGACACTGACATAATTAATGATCTTTTGTTGACATATCTACAAACAGTATGAGGTATGAGGTGTGGAGGTCATTCTACTAGCTGGCCATAACACAAGAACCCAAGATAAAATAAAATGTGGCACATAGCTAGAAGGAGTTATTAAAAAAGAGCCGTCAGAGTGAAAACACATGCATGCAAGAACATAGAGAAGAACAAATGAAGAACTCTAATATTCTTCTAGTTGTATTTTTGTGGATAAAAACATCAAACATATTTGTAGAAACAACCCAAAGAAGATAATAAAGGAAACTCACGGAACTAAAAAACAAAAAAAAAACTCCACAAAAATCTATTTTCAGTAGAGGACCCAAAAAACAAATCCACTAAATCCTAGAAGTCTAAGGATGCATAGAACAACACTCAGATCATTTCTATTCCATTCTTTCTATATTCCTCTCTATTTTTAATTATTTTATGAATCATTTGAGTAGTTTGTGTGTGTCTGTACTAAAAATACACATTGTCTCATGTGATAAATTGTAGGATATAATATATCCTCTCACTACAAATTTCCTACACCATTTTTCACCCATATATAACTGTGGAAGATGACCTTGTTCGTTCTTGTGGTTTTAATTTTCCACTTAGAACTGTGGTTGAGGTCAAGTGACCTAGAAAACTATGTATTCTTTTGTAAAACTCATTCTAGGGTGTGGATGAAAGACTATGAATATAAATTTCTTGGTCATAGGTGATCACCAAGTGGACTAGATTAGGTCTTGGCTTGAGACTGAACCACTTGTTTTATCCGTTAGGTTTTTAAATTTAGTTTTTCTCTATTTTAACTCGTATTTTAGAAACTATGTTTCTCCTTGATAGTTATTGTTGGATAGTATTTATATTAGAAAATTTTATAGGAGATCAATTCACCCCTCCCCCCTCTTGAGTGTCCTACTTTGACAAACATTTGGTATTAGAGGTTGTCTTATAACTGCTACTTTCAAAGGTTTCAATGATTTTTCAAATATTTTCAATTGTGATTTAATTTTTTTTAAATATATCAAAACATATGGTATTTCTAAAATTAAATCTATTTAAAATCTATCCTTTGTTTTTTTCTTTGGATAGTATAAAGGAAGGTGTTGCTACTAATAGACCACCATAAATTAATGGAACAAATTATGCTCAGTGGAAAATTAAAATGAAAATGCACTAAGAAAGTATGGGCTTTGATATTTTGACATTAATAGAAGATAAATATGAAATACCTGAAACTACATGAAACACATGGATTGAATCTACAAATGTTGAATGCAATAATAATTTTAAATCTATGAATGCCTTATTTTGTGCTTCAAGGGATGAAGAATTTAATATAACATATTCTAAATAAACCTATGAAATTTGGGATAACATAGTTATTTCACATGAAGGTCCCACTAATGTTAAAGAAATGAGATGTGATACCTATATTATTATGTATTATAACATTAAGATGAAACCTCATGAACCCATTTCTGATATTTATCTCAGGTTTAATGAAATAGTCAATACAGTGAGATCTCTTTGAAACCCAGTGGATGCCAAAGAATGAATAATGTAGCTACTCATATTTCTACCATAAATATGGAGAGGAACCTCAGTATCAATTGGATAATCCTATGACATTATTATATTACCAGTAAATAATTTTATTGGTAAATTTATGATGTATGAGTAAGAGTTAAAGTTAAACAAATAGGAAGATAATGAACCAAAGATAAATTCAGTGTCCTAAAAAACCACTACTTCGAAAAATAATGAATAGAAAATGATGCATACTCAGTCTGATCATACAAGTAATGATGATTCACTATCAGATAGTAATGAGGAAATGGAACAATTAGTAAGAAGGTTTATGAATTTTTATAAGAGGAAGAAATTCCTCTATGAGCCTAGCTACAAAAGAAAATGTGACAATAAAGGTAATTTGAATATGGACCAGAAAAGGAATGAGAGCTCAAATGAAATAGTCTGTAATGAATTTAAGAGAAATGGATATGTAAATGTTTACTATCCTAAGATAATGTATAAAAATAAGTATGGGGGAAAAGATAGAAAGTAAAAAAAAAAGAAACTAAAGCAACAGAGAGTGCTTCTGAGGATAGCTCCAAGGACTCAGAATCTTCACATGATGAACAGGATAAAAAATCCAATATGTGTTTCATGAAAAACACATTTGAGGTAACACTTGAGTCTCCTATACAAAATTACTATTATTATATAGATGAAAGTGATTCTAAAAATATTACTAATGAGTAAATGTTTGAATACTTCCAAATTCATGAAGATACATGCATTTAATTAAAATATAAATATAAATCTCAAATGAAAGAGAATTATCTTAATTATACTACTAAATATGATCCTACTGTAGAAAAGGAACATAATGCT
Organism: Viscum album; assembly: GCA_963277665.1. Classification (NCBI taxonomy): domain Eukaryota; kingdom Viridiplantae; phylum Streptophyta; class Magnoliopsida; order Santalales; family Viscaceae; genus Viscum; species Viscum album. The sequence continues at coordinate 70,418,338 of OY728133.1, read as the reverse complement.
CAATTACATAAAGAGACAATGAACATAAATTATATAATGATCAATTGAAAAAGGACTTAGAAAAATTTACCAATGGAAAGAATACTCTCATGCAAATTCATGGTAAACAAGTAGATCCTAGGTATAATAATGGTATAGGATACCAACTTGGATAGAGCGGCATAGCTAAAACTCATTTTATAACAAAATATGAAAATTTTGTCTTTATACCCAGAATTAAAAAATCTACTAGTTGTAGCTCTGGGAATTCATTCCGTACATATAGGTTTTCAAGACCAAACAATGTTTACTCTTCTGGTCTAATAAAAACTGTGTATCATAAACCCATAAAGAAATTATGGGTTCCTAAATCCCTTATTACTGATGTTACTTGACCCAAAAAAATCCATGTACCAAAATCATCTCTTGTTTAATTCTTTTATAGGAAAGTTATATAAAGAGATCCTATAAAATTATATGGTACTTGGATATTAGATGTTCAAGACACGTGATAGGATATTACCCATGCTTCAATAATGTGTTAAAAATTGATGGTAGACATGTCACTTTCGTTGACAATGATAAATGCAAAATAATTGGAATTTTCCAGATTGGTAACTCCAACTCAACATTAATTTAAAAATTAATTTTTTTTCATGAATTAAAATATAATATTATTAGTATTTTAAAATAATGTGATGATGTTTTTCGTGTTAAATTTAAAAATTATTATTGTAATGTTTTTAATTCTAAAAATGTATTAGTAATTTCTACTTTTAGAAATAAAAATGTTTATGTTTTTAACTAAGATTCTTTAGTTTCTCGAAATGTTTCTTATTTTAGTGCCTTGCACAAAGAGTATTGAATTTGGAATAGAAAACTAAAACACAGTAATATACCCTCCCTTAGAAATATTACTAGAAAATTATTATTCAATGATCTACCCAAAAATTATTTTTTCAAATGTCAAAGTCTCTAATCCTTGTCAAAAGGGTAAATAGCACAAAATATATTTCAAACCAAAGAAATAAGTTTCAACTTCTCAAACTCTTGAGTTGGTTTACATTTACTTGTTTGGACCATCAAGAGTTTTAACTATAAATGGGAAGAAATGTGTATATGTTCTTCTAGATAACTATTCTAGTTATACTTGGACCATTTTCCTAGCTCACAAAATTGAATATTTTTCTATTTTTGTCAAGTATGATAGAAAAATAGAAAACCTATGTGTTCTTAAAATGAAAACCCTAAGAAGTGACCATGGTTGCAAGTTTGAAAACTAAGAGTTTGAATCTTTTTTCTCACAAAATGGATATAGTCACAACTTCTATACCCCTAGGACACCTCAATAAAATGTTTTTGTTAAAATAATAAATAGAACCTTATAAGAAATATCTAGAATCATGATTAATGAATATGACCTACCTATCTACTTTTGGGAAGAATTTGTCAATATAGATTGATATATTATCAATAGAATATTAATCAGACTAATTCTTAAGAAAAATCCTTTTGAGATATAGAACAATAGGAAACCCAAAGTTAGTTAATTCAATGTTTTTGGTTTCAAATTTTATAATCTCAATACTAAGGATAGTCTTGAAAATTTTTCATCCAAAAGTGATGAAGTAATTTTCCTAGGTTACATAATATATAGTAAAGACAATAGATTCTTCAATAAAAGAACGAAATGTGTGGAAGAATCTGTACGTATCAAATCTGATGAAATATATCCACATGAATATATGAACTCCCTATAAAACCATAATGATGATGTGTCAAATCTAGACATAAATGAAAAATTATCTAACCTTGCTGTTAAGAAATCTGTAAAATCATCCATTTCTTGAAATTATTCATACTCTAGTCATGATGAACCCGTACCTATTGAAAGAATATGGAATAACTATCCATTTTTTTTCTACATCTATTATAACTTTTATTAACCATCCTTTAGATGTTATAGTTAGAGATATAGATAAAGGAACTTAGAATCGATATTCTCTAAGAAATTGGGTCAACATAAAGCTTTCTGGTCACAGCCTGATCCTAAGAACATCAATGAGGAAATCAATTTTGAATTTTTGGTGATGGCTATGCAAGAAGAGTAAAATAAATTTTATATTAAGAAAGTCTTAAAACTAGAGGATAGGCCTAAATACACCTTGACTATAGGCACTAAATGGGTGTTTGGGAATAAGGTAGATGAATCTGGAACCATAGTGAGAAATAGAGCTAGATTGGTTGCACAAGGCTATAGTCAAGAAGAATGGATTGATTATAACTAAACTTTTCCACCATTTTCTAGACTTGAATCCATTAGAATATTTCTTTTATATTCATTGCATCTAAATTTCAAACTATGTCAAATGGATGGTAAGAGTGCATTCAAAAATGGGTATGTAGTTGAGGATGTTTTTTTAAACAACCCCTGATTTCATAAACCCTTATTTTCAAAATCATGTCTTTAAATTAAAAAAAGCATTATATGGTTTAAAACAAGATCCAAGAGCTTGGTATGATAGAATAAGTAGTTTTTTTTATTTCTAAAGGATTTACAAAAGGTATAGATGATCATACTCTCTTTATAAAAATTATTTTTAAAGATGTTTTAGTTGTTCAAATCTATGTTGATGATATTATTTTTGGATCTTCAAAAAATTCATTATGTGTTGATTTTTCAAAGATGATGCAAAATGAATTTGAAATGATATTGATGTGTAAACTAAAATTCTTTCTTGTATTTAAACTCTTTTAAAATAAATAATGTATTATTTTGTATAAAATTGAATATATTAAAGATATTCTAACAAGTTTTTTTTTGATAGTACTAAAAGTAGTGATACTCCTATGAGTACCACCTGTAAATTAGATATTTATGAAAATGGAAAATATTTTGATCAAACTACAAAAAGAGGAATGACTGAGAGTTTACTCTATTTAACTACAATCAAGATTGATATTATGTTTAGTGTGTGTATGTGTGCTTGTTTTCAAGAAAATACTAAAGGGTCACTTCTTATTGCTCTTAAAAGAATTTTCAAATACTTAAAACATACTACCAACTAAGGACTATTCTATCCTAGAATACAATCATTTGACATATTTAGTTAATTAGATACTGGTTTTGGTAGTTGTAAGCTAGTTAAAAAAAACCTCTGGAACATGTGACTTTTTGGGAAAGTCACTAGTATTTTGGTGTAGTAAAAAGAAAAATTATGTTACATTATCTACCGTCGAAGCTTAATACATAGGTGTTGGTAGTTGTTGTGCTCAAATTTTGTGTATAAAACACACATTTCTAGATTATGGATATAAATTTAGACATGTCCCTATAAATTGTGATAACACATTTCTTATTAACATCTATAATAATCCTATTTATCATTAAAGAACAAGACATATTGATGTAAGACATCACTTTTTGAGGGATCATTATCAAAAGGGTGATATAACATTAGAATTCATTAGTACTGAACATCGGCTTTCTAACATTTACATTAAGCCTTTAAATTATGAAAGGATAAGTTACATCGTACATGAATTAGGAACAATATCCCTTGAGTGAATAGTTTACTATCTAACAGTTACTATCTCACAGTTACTATTTTTTAGTTACTGTCTCTCAGCTAGTTGTCTCATGTTTGTTTTCTCATGTTTGTTGTCTTACTAGTTACATTTTCACCGCTTAAAGTCACACAACAATGTTGACGCCATGATTGTTGGTTCTGGTCTCACCATTATGACTTAGAATTCTATTTTTATAAATCTTTTTCCCATATCATGGTATTTATTATTTTATTTCATTTATACCATATTTATGTGTTTTGCGATGTTTGAACTACCTAAATGAAAAAAACTCATCCTCTCACTTCTCTCTTCACTCGTACTCCCTACTCTCAAAGATAATATATTTACTCTCAAACTACTCATATTTAATAATCCTATGTTGAATTACTAGGATAAAGAATCCATCTACATCATCTCCTGGAAATCACCGGTCTTTAGAGAAATAGAAAAAGGCTCTGATTGCCATGCCCGATATACCGTTAAACCCAAGTCTTTGGGATCGTACAATCATACTAGATAAAGAAATATATGTGAAGTGTCTCTTTTCAAGTAAGTCTCTTGTTCCGAAAGTCTTGGAATAACATGTATGGTTATATTTTTTTACAAAAGAGAAAATATGTATCTATTTGACGATGGTTTTGGAATTGTATTAGTATGTTCAGTTCCCTTTCAACTCTAAAGATAATGTTGTTGTTAAAAGTTGGGTGAATGGATATAGATGTAACTTTTCTTTGAGGTTGTGTGATTCCTTCTTAGGAATACCGCATGAAGGAATTTTTGAGGGATAATAAAGATTTCCTCCTCCACAAAGTAATTTTTTTAGCTTGTAAGAGGCTCTGGGTAGTGTAACTGGAAACAAATGGAAAAGAAGGCCTATTGTTGTTGAAATAGATTGAGAGACTAGGTTTTTATTCAAGTTTATTAAACATCTAATATTTCCAAAGAAATAATACTTTTCTACTATAAAGTATCAATATGTATTTTTGATACATATTCTGAATAATGGTCATAAGATTAATCTGTGCAAGTACATTCTCCTCCACATATGTGACATGATCAAGACAACATCAAAGTAAACTTATATTTTCTATTCAAGGTATATCTCTTCTATGATACAAGATAAAGGTTTGTTTGGAAATAATAAAGAAGTGGGGAAATATTATGATTTTTTTATATCTAAGAATACATGAAGATGAGTGAATATCAGTTGGAATCCATGGAAGATATCATGGGTTCAAGAAAATGACAGGATGTATAAGGATTTTAATACTATTGAGAACCCTTCAAGACCTAAGAATGTCACTGACCCTGGTCTAGATTCAGATGAGCTTGTAGAATATTCAGATTAAGAAATGGAAGTTGATACACAGAGAACTAAAGAATAAAAGGCTTCATATAGATAATATAATAATCCAGATATTGCTCAAAGGACTAGAGAACCCACTCTTGAATCTCCTAGACAACCATTAGATTTTTCCTCTAGATAATATTCTCTTTATAAAGGTGATGAAGATTCTAGAAAAGAAAGTGAAGCTACTTATAAGAGTAATATGCTTATGGAGAAGATGTTTATATGAAAGACCATGTTTCCACTGAGAAACTAATAGAGGAAGAATATGAAGAAATAGAAGTCATTTTTCCTACTAAAGTAATGATGGAGAAATCTTTTCAATTAGCTAGAGATGTGGCAGAATCTGATGGAGCATAGGGTGTAGAAATTGGTCAAGATATTGATTATATTAGTATACAAGAGATGAATCTATAGAGGGGGAGAAAACCCCCATCTTAAAAAATTACTAAATTTCCAAACCATATTGATTCAATTTTTGCGGATATATGGTATATATTTCTATGGTATTTTTATGATAATGAGTCTCAAGTAACCTCAGTTCAAGGATTGGATCTTTCAACTATGATTCTGCTCAAACCAATTACTATTAGGGAAGTAATATTATCTAAGGACAAGAACCTATATTTGTTCATATATTGGTTTCATTTAGTGTTTCTTTTCTTACACTCTTTTTAATAACTCCAAAGGGGGAGAAGAGATATAATTTTTACTAAAGAAAGAATCACTCTCTTTACATATATACTCTAATACTATCAAGCCTTTTCATGAGTTTATGTCTTTCTCTCGCATACTCTATTTGGTATGATAAGCACACTTTTTATTCATTTCTAGGATGTATGGGTTATAAATTTTGTGATTTTTGATCATAAAAAAGGGAGAAATTGTTGGACTCCTCATGTTTTAATGCTCACAAATCATATAAATCATGTATATCATGTAAATCATGTAAATACGGTTTAAATCTTATAAATACTTATTACTTTTATTCTATTATGTTTTATTGTGATTATATTTAATCATAATCCATTCTGTGAGTATTAATTCTTAAGATAGATGTTAGATATTTAACTAAGTATGAGTCATTGTTTCTGTGATCAAATTGTCTCATCGTTTATTCTCGAAATCAGCCAATTTTGTGACACTGTTTATCAAACACCGCAATTGTGCTACTGGTTCTAGAATTAAAAAGGACCATACACTATAACCATGCTACTGGTTCCAGAAATTGAAAATGAAAAGACCCCATAACTGTTCTACTGGTTCCAAATTTACAAAGGACCAGACATAGTAATCGTGTTAATGGTCCTAGAAATTATAAAGGACTCGACACCGTAATCACGCTACCGGTTCCAGAATTTGAAAAGGACTAGACACTGTAACCATGCTACTGGTTCTTGAACTCTTGAAGGAAAATTCACTACTAACTTTGGAACCACTTTTGACTCACTGTAACTATGGAACCATTCATGTCTCACCACCAACTTTGACCCCATTCCTTCCTTAACAATTTTTCTATATTTTTCAATTAAATTTAAAAGTTGATTCTAATAGTCATATTTGAGGAATTTGATGAAGCTGACATAATTAATGTTATTTTTAAGACATATCTATAAATAATATGAGGTATGAGTTGTGGTGATAATTCTTCTTCTTTTCCATAACACAAGAAACCAAGATAAAATACAAGGTGGCACACAAGCTGGAAGGAGTGACAAAAAGTGACATTAGTGTGAACACACATGCATGCAAGAATACACAAAAGAACACACGAAGAACTATCATTTTCTACCAGTTGTATTGTTGTGGATCAAAAAATAGAACATCCTTGCCAAAAAAACACAAGGAAGAGAAGAAGAGAAACTCATTGAACAAAAAAATATAACATGAATCTCCACAACACTCTATTTTTAGAAGAAGACCAGAACATCAAATAGGATACATCCTAGAAGCCCAGAGATTAATAAAACAACACTCTAATCATTTTTGATCCCTTCTTATTATATTCTTCTCTATTGTGTACTGTTTTATTAATATTTCGAGTTGTGTGTGTGTGTCTGTACTAAAAATACACACCATCTCCAATTCTAAACTGGAGGATACAAGATATCCTCTCACTACTACTCTCTTACACCATTTTTTCACCCATGTAGAACTGTGGACGAGGCCCTTGTGTAGCATAGTAGTTTTAATTTCCCATGTAGAATTGTGGTAGAGGTCAAGTGACTTGGATAACTCTTTATTCTGGTGTAAACCTTGATCGAGGGTGTGGATGAAAGACTATTAATATAAATTTCTTAGTGGTATGTGATCACCAAGTGGAGTGTATTAGGTATCGTCTTGAGACTAAACAACTTGTTTTATCCACTGTGTTTTCCAATTTAGTTTTTCTATATTTTAACTCATATTTCAGAAAACTAAGTTTCACTTTGATAGTTTGTCTTAGATAATACTTATAACTATTTTGATTTAGTAATTGGTTTCAAAAGTTATTCAAGTATTTTATTTTTATATAACTGAGATGTAATCAATCTCATTAGAAATTAATTGAATAGCCAAACTGTTATAAATTTACAACTCTGATTAATTGGCATATTTTGTTTTTAAATTGGGGGATCTTTAAAAAAAGTTTTTAATATAGATTTTTATAGGAACTCAATTTACCCCATATGAGTGTCCTACTCCATCCCACAAAATTTATTTTTAACTACCCATGTTAAATCATGTGGCATTGAGAAATGTTTTGATCAATAACCCACTCACCATATACTCCATGAGACCTAAAAATTATCATCTCCAATCTACCAAACCCCAAACCAAGACTTGTAAGTGTTATCACACATTATATTAGGAATACCTTGATACCATTTTTAATTAACCAACCCATGTCAACCTGAAGTGTCACCTAAACTGTCTAAGAACAAGTATCGAATTAAATTCTTAATGACCATAGTCTAATGAAAATCACCTAAGTATCATCATAAAAAATCTTGGTAATTATTTTACCCAAAAATAAAAAACAACATGTCTCATATATAAAAATATAAGATAAAAAAACCAGAGTAAAAAAGTAGATGAACAAGTCCAAAACAATGATACATACAAAACGAAGCCAAAGGATAAATCTAAAAATAAAAAAATCAAAGACCAAAAAAAATTCTTTATATGACTAGCTTTCACCATCATCCAAGACCTCTATAGAGGTGATATCAAGATATATAATTCACCATGTAACATGGAGCCCATCCCTTTTCTTATATCCTACAAATCCATGACTAAAAATTCATAATGGGAAAAAAAGTTTGTGGGCACTAAAGCTATATAGGATACCACCAAAGAATATATATAAGGTTTATCTCCATGCAACCATTTGTTCTAGCTTTAAAAAAATCACGTTTTCAAATCAATTTCAATTGAACACAATTTTGTAAACATCCTTTGGTTTCATTTAAATAATTTCATATTCACATAAACCCAAAATATGAAAAGTATAAGAAAGATAGTATAAAATAATGAACATAATTATATATTGAAATACAATACCATAAATATGTGTTCAATCAAACATGAAATAATACAATCATGTTAGAAACCAAGAACAACTTAGATCCAACCTGTGGGAATAAATAATAGGAAACATAAAGGAACAACTAAGACATAAATACTATAAATACTATTGATATCAATACCAACACAATATGTTTATATCACAATAATAACTCTTAGGGGTTCCACACTCACTAAGGTTTCATATGTCTATAACCTAGTGCACTTAAGGTTCCCAATGTGCCGTGATTTCTAAAAAAATTAAATAATCCTTGATTACAATTTATAAAAAAAAAATTAAACGAAAATAATCACCTCCCTCATGCTTGAAAATCCATTTAATATTAAAAATTTACTTTGAGGAATTTCATCACAAACATATTGTGAATAAAATATTTTTAAATAATATACTCTTTAAAACCCCTTTTCATGCCTCCCAAGATGAATTTCGTAAAATAAATCCATATTTGATATCAAATTAATAAATTTAAAAAAATATTACAAGGGTTTTTATAATAAAATTATGTAATTGATTGGTTTACACTATTATATAGATACACTTACCTCTCCATTAGGTGAAACATATCCACCTTCAAAAATGGTGATAAGAAATAGAGGGATCAGGTCCTCATGGGCCAAAATCCAAGAGAAACACCATAAATTATCTATCTAAACCATATATCAAGTCATCATACCCCATATAAATTTATATGAAATGGATAATAAGATAGATAATAGGTAGGTCTAGAAAGATAAGAAGAAAAAAACCATAAAAATATGGAAACCTTAAATAGGTCTATCTAGATCAATCTAGATTTACTATGTGACTAAGGGGAGAACCTCATAGAGAAAAGAAAGAGGGGATAATTTGGGATAATGAGGAATTATTATGGGATTAGATATTAAATATAGTGAGTATATTAATGTGATTTTTTATTTTAATAGGTTTATATTGAGTTTTTTGGTTAGGTTACACAGTTATAAAAATTTTGTGATAGCCATGCGGTATCCACTTTTCCTTTAAAACCATGTTGCAATGTTTTCTAGGGAGATCTAAATTATTTAAAAAGTCATGTTCAATACATGTTATATCCTCTAGAAAAAACCCATCCAACAGCATGATTTTCTTATGCACTCACATAGTTAGACAAACTATTCTTAAACAATACAAATCACCCCTTAAACTTACAGAGCCATCATAAACGGTTATCTCATAGTTAGTACTAACTGTGAAAAAACCACTTGCATAGATTATTTCTCCCAAATATCCCAAATTTTATCCCCCAACTCCTTAAATTATTTAGTTCCTCCAAAGAGATAAAAAAACTCCAAATTGATCACACTAGTGACCCGAACTGTGTCCCAATTATTGTTCCTAATCATCCTTAATCTCTATGAAAATCATTTGAAAATGTGGGAAGAGATAAAATATCAGTAAGGGGTATAAAATTAAAATAAAAAATTTTAGGATATAGAAATAGTTGAAAACCTTTGAAAATGTTTCTCTTTAAAATATAGAACCATGATCTTGTATAAAATCACTTTTAAACATGAAATAAACTTCATTTTTTAAAATGGTTTCGTAAAGAAAACTCATAATAATGAATAAGGAAATTAAGAGATTATTAAAGTTCCTTGAGAAAACATTAAAACATATAAAAAAATTAAACATTTAGAATGTTATAAACTTTTTTTCAAATATAAACCCTTATCTTAGAAAAGATAAAACACCAATTTTCTCATAAAATTAACCTCTTATTTTAGAAAATTAAAATAAATTCATTTAAAAAATTTAATGATGAATAGAAAACATTTAAATGAATAATTTTACATCATATTCATCACCATTTAAATTGAATAACCAACTTTTTTATATCTAAAATTTCATCTTCAGAGACTAAAAAATTACATAATGAATTAGTGAACTATCCCCTGGGCTCACCGATATTCATCTATAATTTCCAAGAATTATAATTCAGGAAAAACATTTAAATTATTTTACTTTTCATAATCAAAATCCTCAAATATTTCATTTTAACCCATAAACGCAAGCATGTATCCTTTAACCCCAAAAATTTAATATGAAAAACTTTATACACTTCTAACAACACTTATTTCAAAAGAAAGCTTTTTAAAAAATAAAAATAATATAAATTAGTTTATAAAACCATTAAAACATAAAAAGGGTGATATGTAAATAAATACTATAAATATAGATGGAAATTGTGATCATGTTAAATTAATTTAAAATATTTCCATTCTATAAATTTTTAAATAATAAAAAAATGAACCATGTGGAAAATGTATAAAGATATTTATTTCATTATTCTGTAAAGAAATTAGAGGCCAAAATAAAAAAAATTTAAGTAATAATATAATTTTATATAAGGAAATTTATAATATAAAATTAAAAAATAAGAATATGAATTATAAATATTTGAGAGTATAACTTCTAAATATTTATATTAAAGGTTTAAAGTAAAAACCCATTACCTCGGGTCCCAGCTAACCTTATACTTCCTATAAAATCATGAATAATGAAATTATAATAATTATTTACTTCATTAAAAATTTATAATTATAATTTCCTTATTATTATTTCTTTTAATTAATTTATTATCATTTTTATTCATTCACTATATTGGTATTGTTTACATCATCCATTCTGGTGTTGCCTAGTGCAAAGTTTGAAAACTGTTCTAGTACAATAGTAATGGTAAATGATCCATGTAAATGGTTTTATAACCTCCAAAAATTTTAAGGAATTTTATCCATATCATTCAAAATTCATGGAATTTTAATAGGTCATGAAATGGTAACTATTCATATAATCATCCAAGATAAACTTGTTATTTATAGTTAAAAATAAATGAATGATTACTTTTTAATTTCATTTTTATAATAAATATATTAACATAAATAATAATAATAAAAAATTTAATTTAATTTCAATGTTATATTCAATCATAAAATCATTTTTCAATAAATATTTATGAAAGATTTAGGTTTATAAGAACATCATTAAGCACTTAGGTAATGTAGAACCATTACGATGAGTGATGTTTTTCAAAAGAGTTAAAAACAAGAAACTCTCAATAAATATTTATAATTATTTAAAAAAATACTGAAAAAAACTAATGATTTAGGGTTAATTTTTAATATTACATATCGTATTTAAAATAGAGAAATGATAATTGAAATGAAAATAATGATGAAAAACTCAGTATTTTTCTATTGTAGCGGCTTATGGAAAAGAGTTCGTTGAGAGGTAATGGATGATATATCATCATTAATAGATCAAAAAAATTATAATTCAGTTATAATGGAACCATTATATCCAAATATTTTAAATTTTAAAATATTTTTAAGAAAAATAATCATAAATAAGTTTGGATAAAGAGGCTTAGAAACCCTTACCTTGCTCCTCAAACCCCATCCATTAGATTGAGTCCAAAACCTTCAGGGCATAGACTTTTAAAAATGAAAAAGCCTTATGAACAAGTAAATTTAATTTTTGAAAGTAATTTTGGTATAATATGTAGTGAAAATGAATTTTATGTGTTTTTTTGAATTGTTGAAGTGGTTCCCCTTTATAAGAAAAATTTATGTCATTTTTGAAAATATTCAATTTTTAAGGGTAAATAATGTAATTTTAAAAGGTAATGTGGTCCATAAATGGAAAATAGATTATAATATTGATCATTTTAGATCCTAATAGAATTAATATTTTATTTTAATACTTTTTTTCTAAAATTTTAATTTATTTTCTTGCATTAAATGCCTTTTAAAGTCAATTTTATGGTTATTTTAATAGTTTGATTTTTATAATATCTAGATAAATATGGAATTAAAATTTAATGATTTAAATAATTTATTACTTATAACTATAATACCCAAAAGTCATGAAAAATCATAAATAATCCAAAACGTGTCACAATATATTTTTTAAAAATAATATATGTGATTTTCCTCTAGCTTTCACAAGCCCTACATTAATTTTTCATAAGTGTTTTTGAACATTATAATTTTATTTAAATTTGAACAATATAATTTATTATTCATAATTATTATCGTATAAAACCATTAATATTGTATTTTTATTCTCATTCATATCATCACAACATATTTAATATGTTATTTTTACTTCTCAATGTTGCTCAAGCACTACGTTACCGCCAATATATGTTTTTTGTATTTATATTTAAATAACAATAAATTTATTTTAAAATAATTATATTTTTAATTATATTTCGATTTTATCAACATTTAATATTTTTTCAATAAGTTTTATAAATTTTTATTTCATATTTAAATCATGATGATGTCATAAAAGATATGGTATTCAAAAAAACAGTATTTTTTATTATTCACAAAAATATCAACATGCTTAGAAATGTACAAAAAAACATAAGATAATTTATATATTATGAAACCAAAAATAAATTCAATTTAATAAAATTAAAATTATATAATTTATAATTTTATCTTTTAAATAAAACCTTATAGTTTATTGAAAAAAATATATTTTTAATAAAAATTATTCTTTTCTCCAACAAAAAACCATATATTTATTATATACCTTAATAAAATTATTTATATGATTATAATAATAAATATAAATTCATATAAAAACTAAATATCCATTTAAAAATATCTATTAATTAAAAAAATCTTTAAATAGATTATAATAATAAATCATTTTAAGAAAACAAATTTAACCCTTAAATAAAACATCTTTTACATAATTAAAAAAAATTAAATGTATAATTAGTATATAATTTGATTATATAATATGTTCAACTACATAGAATATATATATTTATATATATATATATATATACTAAAATAAATATTTATGAATAAAAAAGATTTCATAACATAAATATAAAATATAATACTCATTTATTCAAAATACCTAATGATATCTTATCTTCTTATTTTTAGGGATCTCATAAAAGATACACTCAATGACTGATTTAAATAATGACTTCATGAAATGTTTATATTTTTCTCCTATAAATAACCAAATATCTTATTATTTCATTTCATCCAAAAAAATATTTTCATATTTATACTAATTTTCCACCATTATATAATTTTATTTGGTGGAGCCATCTTTGTGGGTGGTTATGATGATGCATATTTTTCCCTTGTGGTTCTTTTTTATATTTTTTATTATTGTCCCATTATAATTAAACTCATCATATTGAAGATTTTATTTTTTTAAAATAACATTCATTTATAACATGTTATACCATAATTCCTATTCTATTTCACAAATTTTATGAAAATTATAACACCGCAAGCTTCCATGGTACATTTCCCTTTGAATAATGAAATAGCTTGCATTATACGCAACTTCGAGATTCTAACACAACGTGACCAATCAAAATAGCTGTTATGAATAGTAATACCCACTTTTTGAAACTTTATAAATTTTATTTTTCAAAATGGACTTCATTTTTGAATTTTGAGTATCGAAATTATCTTAGATTTAATTTTTGGTAGTTTTTTGAAAACATTTAATTTTTAATGAATAGTGAAAAACACTGCAATATTGTTTAAAACCAACTTTTTATTTAAATATTTAATTATTTTAATTAAATTTATTTTAGGTCAAAATAGATACATAATACCTATATATGTTCAATGTAATTCACTAGAATTTTTTTGTAATAATATTAGATATATAAAATTTTATTGAACATTTCACCGTATTTTACCCACCTCCTAGGATAATTTAAAAATTCACATAAAACATAATTTTACTACTTTTTTGAGTGGAATTTCACAAATTTGAGAGACACGGTTGATATCATTAACAAAAATTTGGTTCAATAAGAAGAAAATAATTTTTGGTGAATAATAACTTTTTACTTTTATTTACCATGGTTAAAATTAAATAGGGTAATTAAAGATAAAAATGATATTATTATTACCCTAACACATGTCCTAAATCTATTTGATAGGTTTAATTCGACCAGAAACAACCTTAGGAATTAAATATTATCATTTAGGTCCACTTGGATTAGATTAGGACATTTAATATTATTTAATTCAAAGAAGAGTTAAAAGAGTTAAATTCAAAGTTTAATAACTAAACCAATTTTAATATAGGGTTACACAAAATATAAATTAAACTATAAATATTCATTAGAAAGTTAAAAAAAATTAGTAAAAATTTTTATTTGATTTATAATTTTTAAACATTAAATCATTAAATTTATTAATGACACAATAATGATGCAGTAATTACCATATTAATGAAAGATTAAAATAATTGATATTATAAATATCCAAATAAATCTAATTTGAAACTTATAATGAATTAAACTAATTTTCTAGGTTAATATGACATGTTAGGGTTGATTAAATTTATTTATTTCTAATTAATAAAGTTTTTAGGACTTTAACAAAAATCAATTATTTAATAACGTCCAAATTGACATAAATGAGTTTTTAAAACAAATACAATATTATTGGCAGATATAATAATCCTAAAAATATAATGTTTAACCAAAAGACTTATATAATGATAATTTTATCATTAATTAACCACTTTGGGTTCTATTGGAATTTTATAGGAAGTTTATTAACCATATAATATAAAAATATAAAGAGACATGGTAAATGTCAACGTATTTAACTAAGAGTTAAATATAAAAGATAAGGTTTATATAGTGACCCAAACCTATCTAAAACCTATTGGTTGAGAGGATTTCGACCCATACCTACCTTATCCTTTAAATAATTCATTTTTGAGCCATTATAAACCGAAAATAATTTTATTATAAAATAATATTTGAATCTTTTCCTAAGTTTCCCCTCACCCCTCCTATAAAAGGACACTTACCCTTCTCTCAAATTCACACCTTCAAAGCCATTTGTCTCAGCCAAACCCTGCCCAAATATCCTCCCAAATATCCTTCCTTCATCATAGATGCCTTCTTTTAGTCATAAATACAACCTCATAATCCATGTTGATCAAATCAAAAAGAATATCCTGAAGAAGAGGTAAATATCTCACCACCTCTTTCAAGTTATTTTCTTATTCCACTTCCTCTTTCTTTGTTGATTCCATTATAAAATTATAACTCTATTATATTTTATATACTATTATGTTATTATAAAAATGTTATAACCATATTCATTATTTTATCAATCCTATGAATAATGTGTCACCATACGTGCGTACGTACGGCTTACCGTCTCCACATCGTGGTGTAGTTGTTATTCAATATATTATTATTTGGATGGGTATAGTAATGATGTATAATTGATGTAAATAATAGATATAACATGTTAATTAGTCTTTATAAATTATATACCATCCATTTACTAATGATTTTAATATCAAAAGAATGATATTGTCGCTCATGCGTACATATGGATTACCGTCTCCACCAACGCGATGAGATTCATTCCCCATCGTAACCATTCAAGAATAATTTTTATTTGATAATTAAAAATAATATTTAAATACTAGATGTATTTCTGTATATGATTAAGATACATCCCATCCAGGAAAAACATGACTCGCATAACAAATAATATAAAGGAAAACTAATCAGTTAACACCCGAGACGACGATAATACTAAAATATTATTAAAAAAGAATTATTAGAAGATCATATATGATATCATAATTATGTATGTGGTTATTTTATAATTTAATAACAATAATTTAACTATTATACAAAAGGTTAAAATACCCTCAACCAAGGAAAATTACAAGGTAAGGGTTGATTTCACAATCTCTTTATTATCCGAGGTTGTTTTTACGTAAGTATCTACTGGGACTTCTTTATCATCCACATCCATGTTTCTTAAAAGTGTATTTCAAAACATTTTTACTATTTACTATACTATGGGTTAAATTCATTTATACCCTTTTTTTTAATTTTTATTAAATGGTTTGAAATAAATCTGTACGTCATTTTCCAAATAATTTACTTTATGACCTTGTCTAAAAAATTAAGGTAAGAATGTTTTTTTAACTTATACGGCGGGTGCGTCTATTTTTCACCGTTATAACATCTTCAAAGATTCCCTTAAAATATTATAAGAATATTTTAAAAATAAATGTTTTCTTCTATAATTATGTTACTTTTAAATTATTTCAAAATAGAAAGAGATATTTCTCTCAAGTAGTTTTGATTTCATCTATGTCAACATCCTTTGATGGATTTTACACTTGTTTGAAAGTCGATCTTTTATAATACAATCTTCCATATTTTAATGAATGAGTTATGATATGTTTAACTATTGATGTATTATTTTTATACCATTCATGGTTTATGGTTAATGTATTGACATTTCGTATGCTAGTTTTAATACAAATGTTTATGTTATTTTTCAACCTTTTCATTTGAGAAATGTATTGGACTAAATAAGTGACAGGGTGGAGCCTGCTATAGCTCCTCGATGCATCGGTAGGTCTCATGAGACAAATATAAATGGAATTGGCTGATACCTTTCCCAATTACATATATTGTTTTGGCCGAGGCCTTAATCATTTTTAGACGTCTCAGTCGAGGTCGTGACAAAATGTTTCAGAATTTCTAGCAATATACATTCCCCCATTATGAAAATAATATTGACGGTTCATGTGGTCATTCGACTTGTAGAATACCTGTGATTATTTTTTATTATGGAATTATTTACTAAGATCACATTCCTTCCATAAAAGTGTTCATATTTATTATTTGTAAAGGCATGAGTTTTCAATTATTCACCATGCTTAATATTTATGTTATCTTCTGCTGTATTGCTTACCCTTTCTTAGCGTCTGAGCTCACCCCTTTCTTATGTTTTATTTTCCCAGGATATGAAGAAGTTAGTTATGAGTGACTTCTATGCATAATTTAGGAGTCTTGGATGTTTCAAATGGAATAAATTAGTGTTGTATTTCTTTTCAAGTTGTAATGTTGAAATTATGTATGAATCTTGTTTCTAAAAATACTAAATTGATCGATATTTCGAGACATGATTTCCTTGTGATCATGCCAATGCAATGTAATAATGCATCGACTTTGGGTAACTATGGTTGTGGTGTTATATTTGGTATAAGAGGAAGTTTTTTACTAACCCTGGAAAATAGATTTAGAAAAACTCTAATTAGAGCGCATTATCCTTAGATAGACTTTGAGGATTAGTATAGAATAACTTCCTAAAATTTTGGTATTGTAGAGATTGTGTGAGTTTTCCAAGGATTAAATCCAAGTCTGGATACGAGCAGGTAGAGGTGGCTCTGGCACAGATGTAACAAGTAGTGAAAACTCTGACAAGGAGTTTTGGGCTTGACCCGGGGTATCTTGGTACATGGAAACGGGCCTTGTTGCACTCTTTGTTATGACACTCCTGGGGGATATTCTTAGGATAATCCACATTTTCTTTACAAACCATTATGAAGGATTTTCGAGTATATACCTCCTCAATGAAAATATTTTTTATGATTATGGATTATATCCATAAACTATTCAATTTATGTTATAAGTTTTGAATTATGTATTGTGATTCATAAACTATTCTAGTGTATGCCATTGTTTAGAAATGGAGCCTAGTGGAAAGAATGGAAATTGTATCAACGCACATAATCTATGTAGGGATTTCCCTCCTAATCAAGATAATTATAGTGGAGCTGGTGATACAACAGGTGCTGATTAGCTTATCACCATACTGGGAAAGCTCACTCAGGTTATGAATAATAACTTTACCCGTATGGAGCACCCTGATCCACAATGTGGAGGATCAATGTTGGACCGCTTCATGATGCAACAACAACCAACATTCAATGGGAGTACAAATCCATTAGTGATTGAGCAGTGGATAAATTCCTTAGAGAAAATATTTCATTATTTGGGAGTAGTGAAAGGGAAAAAGTTGTCATGGTAGTTTATCACCTCACTGGAGATGTTGATCAATGGTGGTCATTGATTCAAAACACAAAAGAAGATGAAGAAGTGTTCAGTATGGAATGGAGGGAGTTTAAAGAACTCTTCTTAGAAGAGTACTTTTTTCATGACCATCGAGCGGATATTGAATGGAAATTTCTATGTTTGAGGTAAAAGGAGGATGAGAATGTTGCAATGTACGAGGCTAACATTACAATATTAGCAAGAAATTCTGCAGATTATATATGTAACCCATGTATTAAGATTGATTGACTCTTTTATGGGTTAAAAAAATTATTCATCGAGCATTAGTATCGCAATCCTTCACATCGTGTGAAGATATTTTCTGATGTGCTATCAAGACAGAAAAAGAATTCTCTAAGTCTTAAAACTTTAAAGAAAATAAAGAGAAGAAGAGATATGTTGAACACTCTAAGAAAGGAAATAAGAAAACAAGGAAGAAGGGAAGAATTGAATTTCCAGCCTATGATAATTGTGGAAAGAAGCACCATGGTTCCTGTCTAAAAGGAAAAGGACTCTACTACGAATATGGATAGAAAGGCCATCTTGCTGGTGATTATAAGAGAATATAAGAAGCTACCAATGTTCAATGCTACAATTTCAAGGATATGGGACATTATGCAAATGAATTTCCTAAGCATTGGGGAAACTTACCTCAGAAAAGGCCAAGGGATCTAGGCCAAGCTTATGCGATCACTACTGCTAAGGTTGAAGATCCGGAAGATGTGGTGGTAGGTTATTTAATGGTTTCCTCAAGTTTATCCAATGCTTTATTTGATTCTAGATCATCACATAGTTTTATATCTTTCTATTTTTCTAAGAAAATTAGATATTTCTAATTTGATTTAACAAGTTAGTTGTCAGTCAAAACCCCTAATGGAAGTATCATTGCAACAATGTTTTGTGAATCAATTCCCTTTAGGGTATATAAATGTTCTTTATCCGTTGATCTCATCGTCATACCCATGATTTAATTTGATATAATACTAGTATTAGGTTGGCTTTTGGACCATGATGATAAAATTTATTATAAGAAGAAGTAGGTTACAATTTTCGATGATGATAAAGAGTGCCTTATCATTAGAGAAGAAATGTCACCACCTGATTCTTATCTAGATCCAACCCCAATAGCTCAACTAAATTCAATTATTGGGGAGGAAGAGAAAGAAATAACTGTGGGTGAGGAAATAAATATTCAAATAGAGTATGTACCTATTGTGCAATAATATGTTGATGTGTTTCCAAAATATTTACCTGGACATCCTCTAGAATAAGTAATTGAGTTTTCCATTGATTAAATTCCTAGTTCAAGGCCCATATCGAAGACCCATTATAGAATGTCCACTGTGGAATTAGTGGAACTAAATAAACAACTAGAGGAATTGAGTAATAAGGGATTTATTCACCCTAGTTTTTCTCCATGGGGAGCCCCTGTTCTTTTTGTTAAGAAGAAATATGGATCTATGAGGTTGTGAATCGACTATAGGGATATCAATGATATAAAAATAAAGTACAAATATCCCATACCTTGCATTGATGATTTATTTGACCAACTTCATAGAGCTCAATATTTTTCAAAGATTGACCTTTGATCTGGATATCATCATTTGTGTGTGAAAAAGGAAGACATTCTAAAAACAGCATTTTGAAACATGTATGGGCATTACGAGTTTATAGTAATACCGTTTGGATTGACTAATGCACCCTCTATCTTTATGGATCAAATGAATAATGTTTTCAAGGAATGTCTTGATTACTTTTTATTGGTATTTATTGATGATATCTTGGTATGTTGAAAAATATACAAAGATCATCAAAATCACTTGCGCATTATTCTAAAGATTGTTAGATGAAATGAATTATACGGGAAATTTAGAAAATGTGAATTCCGGCTTCAAGAGATTTCTTTTCTTGGACATATTTTCTCTAAGGATATAATATCTGTTGATCCTTAAAAGACCAAGGCAATCCAAGAATGGCTTGCACCGACAAGTAAAATTGAGGTACGCAGTTTTATTGGTTTAGCAGGTTATTAGCGACATTTTGTCCAGAATTTTGCTCGGTTGGCTAACCCATTAACAAAGATCACAAGTAAAGGGGTTAAATTTTTTTGGAAAAAAGAGTGTGGAGAATGTTTTGAAGAACTGAAGAGAAGATTATTCAAATCTCTTATCTTGACCCTACCATTGGGGAATGGTGGGTTAGTTATTTATAGTGATGCTTCAAAGAAAGGACTTGGTTGTGTCCTTATGTAGAATGATAGAGTAATTGTCTATGCATCACGGCAGATAAAAATTCATGATAAAAACTATCCTACTCATGATCATGAGTTAGCAGCTAAAATATTTTCTATAAATATATGGAGACATTATATCTATGGTGAAAAAAGTGAGATTTATACTAATCACAAGAGTTTGAAGTATATTTTCTCACAAAAAGAACTCAACATGAGGCAAAGGCGATGGCTTGAACTACTCAAGTATTTTGATTGCACTATACACTACCACTTGGGGAAAGAAAATAAGGTGGTAGATGATTTGAGTAGAAAAGATCATGGAGTTTTTAATAAGATGAAATTTGAAAAGAATCCTATATACATGGTTCTAGTAATTATGGATATGGGAATAACCATGGAAGGTGAAACATCAATTCTTTTTCAAATGGTTTCCAAACCATCTTTACTAGAAAGGATAAATAGTCCTCAGATTGATGATGAGCATTTTCAGAAGTAGATTAAAGCTGTGAATGACGAGAGATTGAGTGACTTCATATATGAAGATTGGATTTTGAAATTTGGAAAGAGACTTTCGGTTCCTGATATACCTGATCTGAAAAGAGAATTGTTAGATGATGCCCATAGCTCCAATTTCTCTATACACCCGTATAGAATTTAGATGTATAGAGATTTGAAGGAACGTTTTTGGTGGGACAACATGAAGTGGGATATTGCTAATTTTTTGTCAAGATATATGGTTTGTCAACAAGTGAATGCTGGAAGGCAACATCCTGGAGGATTCACGCAACCTCTTCCCATACCTGAGTGGAAATGTGATAATATTATGATGGACTTTTTCATGGGACTACCAAAGACTCCTAGAAGGAATGATGCAATATAAGTTATTGTTGATCGTCTTACCAAGTCAGCACATTTTCATGCTATAAGAGAAGATTTACCACTTCAAAATCTAGAAATATTATATATTAATGAAGTTTTAAGACTTCATGGAGTACTCCTATAGATTGTTTCTGATCGTGATCCTCATTTTACATCAATATTCTAGAAAATTCTTCAGAAAGCCGTAGATACTGAACTTCGTTTGAGCACTGCCTACCACCCTCAAACTGATGGAAAATTAGAATGGACTATTCAAACCTTATAGGACATGTTGATATCATGCTCACTTGACTTTCAAGGTATGTGGGGTCATTATTTACCTCTGGTAGAATTTTCCTATAACAATAACTTCCATTCAAGTATTCATATAGCACCATATGAAGCATTATATGGAAAGAGATGTCACACACCAACCTATTGGGATGATATTGGTGAAAGAAAACTCATAGGCCCATAACTTTCTGAGGAAACGATGGAAATGTTTAAGGTAATCCAAACCCACATCAAATGAACTCAATGTAGGAAGAATAGCTATGCTGATAACCAAATGAAGGATTTGGAATTTCATGTAGGAGATCATGTTTTCTTAAAGGTATCTCCATGGAAGGGAATTATATTATTTGGTAAGAAGGGTAAATTGTTCCCCAGGTAAATCAGACCTTTCGAAATTCTTGAATGAATTGGGGTTGTAGCTTACCATTTGGAAATTCCGCCAAGTCTTGCCAAAGTACATAATGTGTTCCACGAATCACTATTGAGAAAATATATGCCTGACTCAACGCATGTACTCACCTATGAGTAATTAGAACTGGAACCCAATCTGTCTTATTATGAAGAGCATGTCAATATTCTTGATACAATAGAACAAGTGTTAAGAAACCAGATGACTCGACTGGAAAAAGTTCTATGGAGAAACTATAAGATGGAAGAGGCAACGTGGAAACCTGAGGAATTTATGATGAAGAACTACCCAAATCTTTTTATGCAGTAATATTCTAGAAATTTCAAGGATGAAATTATTTTAAGTAGAGGAGAATGTAACACCCCAATATTCCACGATACGTTTTCCTTTGAATAATGAAATAGCCTACATTGTACGCAACTTCGAGATTCTAACACACTGTGACCAATCAAACTAGCAATTATGAATATTAATACCCACTTTTTAAAATTTTATAAATTTTATTTTTCAAAATGGACTTCATTTTTCATTTTGGAATATATAAATTAGCTTACGGTGAATTTTTTGAATTTTTCTGAAAACTTTCAATTTTTTATGAATATTAAAAAACACTGTGTTATTGTTTAAAACCAACTTTTTATTTAAATAATTAATAATTTTATTTAAATTTATTTTAGGTAAAAATAGATATATAATACTTATATATGTTCAATTTAGTTAATTAGAGATAGTTTTTAATAATATTATATATATAAAATTTTATTGAACTTTTCACTGTCTTTTACCCACCTCCTAGGAGAATTCGCAAATTGGCATAAAACATAATTTTACCGCTTCTGTGAGTGGATTTTAAAAACTCTTAGAGACATGGTTGATATTAGTATGAAAATTTTTTTTCAATAAGATGAAAATAATTTTTGGTGAATAGTAACCTTTTACTTTTATTTACCATAGTTAAACATAAATAGGGTAATTAAGGGTAAAAATGATATTATTCTTACCCTAAAACATATCCTAATTATATTGTATAAATTTAATTCAACCAAAAACAAACATAGAAATAAAATATTATCCTTTAGATCTACTTGGATTAGATTAGGAAATTTATTATTATTTAATTCAAAGAAGAGTTAAAAGAGTTAAATTCAATGTTTAATAACTAAACCATTTTTAATATAGAGTTACACACAATATAAATTCGACTATAAATATTCATTAGAAATCTAATAATATTTGATATATAATTGTATTTTATTTATAATTTTTATAAATTAAATAATTAAATTTATTTATGACACAATGATGATGTAGTAATTACCATATTAATGAAAGATTAAAATAATTGATATTATAAATATCCAAATAAATATAATTGGAGACTTCTAATTAATTAAAAAAAAATTGAGAGGTTAATATGACATGTTAGGGTTGATTAAATGTATTTAGTTCGATGTAATAAATCTGTTAGGACTTTAACACAAATCAATTATTAAATAATTTCAAAATTGACATAAATGAGTTTTTAAAACCAATACAATATTATTGGTTGATATAATAATCCTAAAAATATAAGGTTCATCCAAACTACTTATATAATGATAAGTGTATAATTAATGAACCACTTGGGGTTCTCTTGGAAGTTTTTAGTAAGTTTATTAACCGTATAATATAAAAATATAAAGAGACGTGGTAAATGTCAATCTATTTAACAATGAGTTAAATATAAAAGATAAGGTTAATATAGTGACCCAAACCTATCTAAAACCTATTGGATGAGAGTTTTTCAACCCATACCCACCTTATTCTTTAAATAATTCATTTTGAAGCCATTATATCTAAAATTGATTTTATTATAAAATTATATTTCAATCTTTTCCTAAGGTGGCCCTCACCCCTCTTATTAAAGGACACTTCCCCTTATCTCAAATTCACACCTTCAAAGACATATAGCTCGGCCATCCCCGGCCCAAATATCCTACCAACTATACTCCCTTCATCCTAGAGGCCTTAATTTATTCATAAATCCAACCTAAGGATCCCTTTTGATCAAATCAAAAAGAATAACCCGAAGAAGAGGTAAATATCTCACCACCTCTTTCAAGTTATTTTCTTCTTCCACTTCCTCTTTCTTTGTTGTTTGCTTTATAAAATATTAAATCTAGTATCTTCTATATACTGTGATGTTATTATAATAATTTTACAACCATATTCATTAAGTTATCCATCTTATGAATAACATGTCACCATACGTGTGTATGTACGGCTTAGTGTCTCCACATCGTGGTGTAGTTGTTATTCAATATATTATTATTTGGATGGGTATAATAATGATGTATAATTGATGTAAATAATAGATATAACATGTTAATGTTTCGGTTTATATGATAAAAAATCCATTTACTTATGATTTTAATATCAAAATAATGTTGTTTTCGCTCGTGCGTATGTACGGATTACCGTCTCCACGAACGCGATGAGATTCATTCCCCATAATAACCATTAAAGACTAATTTTAATTTAATGATTAAAAATAATGTTTAAAGAGTTTATATCATTCTGGATATGAATAAGATACATCCCATCCATGAAAAACATGACTCACGTAACAAAGAATATAAAGGAAAACAAATCAGTTAACACCCGAAACGATGATAATAGTAAAATATTATTAACAAAGCATTATTAGAAGATCATATATGATATCATAATTATGTATATGGTTATTTGATAATTTAATAACAATGATTTTACTATTATACAGGAATTTAACATATCCTCATCCAAGGAAAAGTACAAGGTAAGGGTTAATTTCACAATCTCTTTATTACCCGAGGTTTTTTTTACATAAGTATCTACTAGGACCTCTTTATCATCAACATCCATGTTTCTTAAAAGTGTATTTCAAAACATTTTTAAAATTTACTATTATGTGGATTAAAGTCATTATACCCTTGTTTGACTTTTTATAAAATGGTTTGAAAGTAATCTTTACGTTTTTTTCCAAACAAGTTACATTATGACATTTTCCGAAAAATTAAGGTAAGAAAGTTTTTTTTAACTTATATGGAGGGTGCGGCTATTTTCTGGTGTTATAAAATCTTTGAAGATTCCCTTTAAATCTTATAAGTATATTTTTAGAATAAATGTTTTCCTCTATAATTATGTTACTTTTGAATGATTTCAAAATAGAATGAGATATTTCTCTCAAGTAGTTTTGATTTCATCTATGTCAACATCCTTTGATGGATTTTACACTTTTTTGAAAGTTTATTTGTTATAATACAATATTCCATATTTTATTGAATAAGTTATGATATGTTTGAATGTGGATGTGTTATTTTTATACCATTCATGGTTTAAGGTTAATGTATTTACATTTCATATGCTAGTTTTAATACAAATGTTTATGTTATGTTTCAACCTTTTCATACGAGGAATGTATTTGACTTAGTAAGTGATGGGTGGAACCTGCTATAGCTCATCGATGCATCGGTAGGTCTCATGAGAGTAATAGAAGTGGAATTGGCTAAGGCCTTTCCCAATTTGATATATGGTTTTGGCTGAGGCCTAAATCATTTTTAGACATCTTGGCCGAGGCCTTAACAAAATATTTTAGAATGTCCCGCATTATACATTCCCCCATTATGAAAATAATATTGATGGTTCATGTGGTCATTCGACTACTAGAATACCCATGATTATGTTTTATTATGGAATTATTTACTCAGCTCATATTCCTGCCATAAAAGTGTTCATGTTTATTATTTGTAAAAGGCATGAGTTTTCAATTATTCACCATGCTTAATATTTATGTTATCTTCTACTATATTTCTTACCCTTACTGACTGTTTCAACTCACCTCGTTCTTATGTTTCATTTTCCCAAGATATGATGAAGTTAGTTACGAGTGACTTGTAGGCATAATCTAGGAGGCTTGGATGTTTCTAATAGAATAAATTAGTGTTTTATTTCTTTTCAAGTTGTAAAGTTGAAATTATGTATGAATCTTGTTTCCAATAATACTAAACAGATCGGTCTTTTGGGACATGATTTCCTTGTGATCATGCCAATGCTATGTAATAATGCATCGACTCTGGGTAACTGGGGTCAGGTTGTTACAAAAATATAATACATAATTAAACCTAGGTTGTTACATTAACCCATTATAAAAATTGTGTCCTTGTAATTTTAACTTCTTAGTATAATTAGTAAAAATATCACTACTTTCTATTATTCAAAAATATAACTCCATAAACTTATAACTAGTATTTTATGATTTTTTCCATAAAACATTATTTTTTGTAAAAAAACAATATTATTATAATCGAAGAAAAAAACATTTCTATAAAGAAATTACACGGAAATTGATGATAAAAATTGTCAAAAATATGTGGGATTTATTCTTAACAAAGTAATTTTCATTTTTTTAAGAAACAATAATTTCATCAAATAAAAATAACATTCCATGAAAATTTTATTTTCCAAAAGAAAAAAAAAGTAAAATACCATTTTATATAGAAACTAGCATAATTTATTAATTTTATAAGATAATGATCAAAGATTAAAGATTATGGCTCAATGAAAATAGATTGAATCATAAAAAATCCATATGACCTTAGTATCATATGAATCAAAACCCAACAAAAGAGTGGACCAGAAATAGAATTTTAAATACCTTGAATTGCATAAAGAATATGATAAAATAAAATCATGGGGTACTGTATAAACCACATAAATAATTAAGGTGATTAATATATAACATATCTCAATGACTGAAAATTGAGATAAGAAACCCTTTTAAACATCATAATTTGTAAAATAAGAACCATTTTCAAAGGAAATTGTGATAAAAAAATTAAATCCTCATATAATAAATACTAAATATAATATAATACAATAATAAGATAGAATAAACCAAACCTAGAGTAATATAATCAATGAAGTGGTTATATGATCTAATCAAAGAATATTATGTCAATAAAAACCCCTACGAACCATGTTGGTGTAAACTATTGATCTGTAAGAGAGGAAAAGAGGCCATCAGTTAATTCGAAATGAATAAAAAAACTAAATTATTCATCTCAATGTATTTTATTTAATATATATAGAAGAAAATATGAAATAGGAGATCAATATATGAAAAAAATGGTGATCTAGATAGGAGACCCTAAAAATTAGGGAAACCTTAATCACATGTTCTCCTGAAACCCAATTTAGGAATTTTACAAAATTATTTACCCTCAATAATCATCAAAAAGAGAGTACATTAACATAGTAATAATATCATACGTAAATTTTAATAATAACACTAATTTATATATTAAAACTAGGAAATATATAATTTCTAATATAAATATTTCTTAAACCATGTATATAATATTATAAGACTCGTACATTTTAATTAGTTTCCAAAGGTGTACATTGATATGTGAGTGATGTTTTACATCTAAGAATCAATAAATTTATCTTCATATTCCTTGAGTTTTAGTAATTATTTTACCATATAGTTAAAGAATATGAGAATATATACTTACATGATTTCATTTCATTCCTTAAACATAATTTGATACTTTGGTTGGGTGTTTACACTAGTTTCCACCTCGATTTCATATGACATTTTAAACGATGATACATAATTTGATACTTTGGTTGGGTGTTTACACTAGTTTCCACCTCGATTTCATTTGACATTTTAAACGATGATTAACCAATATGAAATTTCCATGATTTAAGAAAAAAATAAAATCTTAACAGATTATTAGATCCACTAAAAGATAGTGATCTTCATTTTCTAAATGATTTTATAAAAAATTGTTTCTTTTTTTCTATCCATTTAATAAAAACCAAAAAGGGTTAATATATATAAATATAATAAATAATAAAATATAAATAAACCATTATATGAAGAAGTAATAATATACTATATAGAATTTCAATATAAAAAATAACACCCCATGTTTAACGTAAATAATTACACAAATAACTACACCCTTAAACTATTCAAAATATATTTGACCAAATTATAAACCTGAAAATCATAAATATTTTATAATATATTTTTGAAAAAGAAATATATGTTTCATCCATAAAAAATATTATTCAATACTAATGTCACATACCAAATATGAATATACCTTAATCATATATGTTCCCTAAATATACCAATCCTTTCACAAAATAAACTGAATCATCATGAAATAAAACAATAATAAAATTATATATTCTTACAGAAAATAACTCAATAATTATCCCCCAAATAATTTCAAACTTTTTATAATAAAATATCATACTACCTAATAATTTTATATATTTTAATTATGTAATGTTTTTAATGTAAAATTTTCCCAAATTAACTTTAATCATTTTTTCACCAAATCACTTATGAATTTCCAAGTCTAACTTACTTTCTCAAAATAAATCACCATTTTTTCCACCTAACTATAAGTAACCCAATATAAAATTAAAATTTGACCCTAATGGTAATATATTCCTTAATCATGTATTCTTTCTAAAACCCCAAAAAAATATCCCCCAAAATATCATTAATTTTCCTAAAATACAATCATATAATTCCACAATAGGATATGATTGACATTGAAATAATGATCACCCTTAAACTTATAAACTAATGATGATATCCAAAACTCTTAAATTATCCTCAACCAATAACATTATAACTTCAAATGTTATATAAACTATGATTTGATACAAATTTCAACAACCTAAGTATAATCTCATTGTACTTAAAAGAGTTATAGAAAATACTTCATTACATAAATTCCTATGAACTTTTAGGTTTATACTTTCAGATAATTAATAAAAAAACTCTTTAATAAAAAATTACATATATATCTTAACAAAAATGAAACATTTCTCCACTAAAAAATGTTCAGAATATGTATTTATTTTATTCAACAATAAAATATCATATTAAAACCTATAATTCATAATCATTCTAACTCATCCTTGGTCCTTGTGAAAATAATTTGAAAATTTTGGAAGGGTATAAATCTTAATAAGGTGTACAAAAGAAAAATAAAACTAATTAGGCCATTTAAATACTTGAAAACCATAAAAAAATATATCCCTTTAAAACATAAAACCATGATCACAGAAAAAATAACTTTCAAACATGAAATCAAACTATTTTATCAAAATGGTTTCATAAAAAAAACTTATAATCAATCATAAAGAAGTAAAATGATTATGAATGTTATTTGGAAAAAAACATTAATAATTTAAGCCTTTAAAAGATCATAAACCTACAATTAAATACAAACATTTTCCTTTGAAAAGATCAAAAATTTCCTTTTCTCATAAAATATACTTCCTATTTCATTAAATAAATATTTCTATTTAAAACCCTTAATGAAGTATAGAATGATATTAAAGGAATATTGGTAAATCATGTCCATCACCCTTTAGGATAACCTACTCATTTACTTAATAAATTTCATCTCTAATGACTAAATCATTACCTAATGTATTGGATAGATATATCACAGGATTTCTTGTATTCATTTATAGTTTAAAAGAATCATAATTTTGAAAAAAAAATATTCATCCATTTTATATCCTAAAAATCATTAATAAAATAATTTTCAACACATAAGAATAATCATCTTTCATTTAACCCATATAAAAAATAAATAAATCCCTTTAAACATTTAATAAATATTATTTAAAAAGAAACATTTTTTGGAAAAAAATTATATTCGAAATTAATTTGAAAAAAATGGAAACATAAATCTATATATTAAAAATGAATATGAACATAGAGTACAATGTATTTAGTGTAAAACTTCTAAAAATGTATAGTAAATGTTTAATATAAAAAACATGTTACCTTGAGTCTTGACTAACCTCATACTTCCTATAACCTTCTTAATAATAAATTTATAATAATTATTTATTGACTTGAAACCCTTTTCATGGTCATTAAATTATTTTTATATATTTTATTCAATTTAATATTGTGTTTTCTTCATTTACTATATTTGTATGTTCTCAACAGTCATTCTGGGATAATCTAATCAATAGTTCCAAAACAATTTTGGTACAATGGTAACAGTAAATTATAATTTTAAAATGGTTCTATAACATCCAAAAGTTTTAATGAATTTTATAAATATCATACCAAAATTAATAAAGTTTTATAGGACGTGAAATGGTTACCATATATTGAATCTTCCTCGATATGCCTATTTTTAATAGTTAAAATGACCATGAATGTTTACTTTAAATTTCATTTTTACAACGGATATTTTCAAATTCCAGAATCATAGTAATTAAATTAATTTAATTATAATGTTATATTCAATAATAAAATAAATTTAAAATAAATATTCTGAAATATATAATCTTTTGTAAACATCATCATTCACTTAGGTAACGTACCACCACCATGGTGAGTGATGTTTTTCAAAAGGGTTAGAAATAAGGAAACCCCAATAAAAATTAATGTTTTAAAAAAATATTATATTATTAACAAAATTATGACTTAGTGTTAATTTTTAATAATACTTACATTGCTGAAAATAGAAGGATGATAATTGAAATGAAAAAGAGTCTTTGAAAAATTCATATTTTGGCATAGTAATGACTTATGGAAGGGATTTCAAGGAGTGGTAATGTATTCTATCACATAATTAATGAATAAAATATATTATAATACCATATAAATTTATCCAAATTAGAAAATTAAGAGAACTTTGAAATTTTTTTAAAATAAATAATCATAAATAATAAAGGATGATTCATGGAAAGTCTTACCTTGCACCTCGATCTACCGCTTTCGGATTGAGTCCAAATCCTTCCAAGAAATTACTTTTGGTAATGATATAGCCTTATTAATTTGGAAATGTAATTTTAGAGAGTTATTTGGTAAGAGTATGGAGATCAACTTGAACTTGAGATCTGTTTTAGAAAAAATAAAATGAGTCTCCTTTAATAGATAAAATTTTATGACATTTTCATAAATATTCAATTTTAAGGGTCAAGAATTTAATTTTTAAATGTAAATTGGTTCATAAATGGAAAATAGATGATATTATCGACAATTAAAAGTCATAATTAAGTCATAATAATATTTTTTGGTTTTTAATTAATTTATAAAAAAATAACATTAAATATCCCCTAAAGTCATTTTCAAGGTTATTTCTATAATTTATATTTAAAAATATCTAAATATTTATATAATTATATTTTAAACATTTAAATTATTCATTTACTATAATTTTAAGCCCAAAAATTCATGAAACACTATAACTTATCCTAATTGTTTCACAATATACTTTTTTAAGCCATTTATTTTATTTTTCTCTTGCTTTCACAAGAGTTGCATCAACATTATATAAGTGTTTTGGAAAATTATTCTTTTATATAAATTTAAAAATTAATTAATATCATAAATATATATTATTAGTAAATATTATTATCATATATAACCATATAGTGTGTATTTTTATTCTTATCCTTATCATGAAAATATATTTATAATATTATTTTGACTTTTAAAAAAATAATTATAAAATAAATTATAAATTATAAAAACAAAAAAATTTCCCATTTTATCAAATTTAAATTTTATAATTTATAAATTTAAATTTTAAATAAAACCAAAACTGTAATATATAGACAATTTATGTTGAAATAAAACCATTGTTTTCCCAAATGAAAAGAATTATTCTTATTTTATACATTAATAAAGTTATTTAAATTTTTATAATAATAAATTTAAATCTATATAATGAAAATAAATTTCTATTTATAAAATATCCAAAAATTAAATAATTCTTCAAATACATTGTAATAGGAAATTAGTTTCTCAAAATATATTTTATTCTTAAATAATAAATCTTTTCTATCATTAATTAAAAAGAATGATTTAAAATTCATACTGAGTATATAGTTGGATTATTTAAAATCATTAATGAAATGGAATAAATTTATATATAAACATTCTAAATAAATATTTATGGAATAAATATTAATTTATAATATAAATATTTAAAAAAATATATTAATTTATTCAAAATACCTACTGATATATTATCTTCTTATCTTTAGAGATATCATAATTGCTACACCCAATGAATACATTCAAAGGAATACCTAAAATGATCGTATTTTATCATATAAATAACCACATTTTCTATTATTTCATTTCACCCAAAAAAATATTCTATATTTATACTTTCCCCCCTTTTTTATAATTATCTTTTATGGAGTCATCCTCATGGGAGATTATGATTTTTTTACATTCCGACCATGCGCTCATTTTGTATATTTCTCACTATTATCCAATTATACTTATACTCATCATATTTAATGTTGTATTTTCTTAATAATATTCATTACACTTTTTTATACCCGAATTTTTATTTTGTTGCATATATTATATGAAAATATAATACATGATGAAACCTAGGTTGTTAGATAGAGTATTTTAATCCCATATAGCTTACTCATATGATCTCCATTCCCCAAGTATAGAGTAACCATATGGATAAACGCATCATATTTCATTCACCCTGATATATGGGCACATTACATCCCCCTAAACCAATTGATAAAGACAACACATGTATTATATAGTTATGGTCAAACACTCTTTCATTTAATCTCAATCGAGGGCCTATATTTCAAACTCATCATATGAGAAGAAAAATCCAATCTTTTTCAAGCCTCAAATAATGACATAATCATAAGCATACCCAAATACCCCTGATTAGCTATGCATACAGTCTTTTGTTTGAGAAATATCAAAGTCTATAGGTTTTCATGTTGAGTATCATTGTATCCTCATGTATAGTAAAATCTAAATACAAAATACATAGTTTATAAAACCCCATGCAGTATACTTGGGGATTATCCAGAAAAAAACTCCTTATATGCCTCAGGAGAATATTATATATCTTTATATGGAACCCTACTCAGTTTAACATTAAGATTTCATCACAATAGATAATACTCTATAATGAACATCAGTTAAGTAAGATCCCATCTTTTTTAGGTATGTCCCTATTTGAGTTTTGTGTTAAACCTCTTTTATTTGGGTTTTACTTGCCTTTAAACCTTATTAGTTGACTCTTGTTTAGATACAAAGATCCTTTTTTGGAGGAAATAACCTAAATTTTAGGGATTTATATATTTTTAAATTAATTTAGTATAGGTATAAATGTGTTAAATGGGATTTCAAGGGTTTTTCATAAGTTTGGAAGGTGTCATAGGTGGTTTAGGAACTTTTACAAAAGTTTTGTTAAAATTTGTATGTACGGAATGTACACATCGTGTAAATGGGTAATAAGAAATATATCTACCTCTAGAGTTATGTTGTGAAAAGGTTATAGGATATGAACTGGTTCATGGTTTGAGATGGATTACATGTCGTGAATCAACATTACATGACATGTATTATTTTAGAAGGGTTAAAATCACATGAGGCAATATAGATTTCTGTGAACTTTATAATTAAGTATTACACGTCGTGTAATATTCTTACAAACCATTTTATATACATAAAAAACATTTAATATAATTTCATGTCATGTAAGTCATTGGATGGGTAGTCTTAAGGGAATGTGACACTTATGTTTTCATTATCCTTCACATGTATATTTTCTCCTCTTGGACATAAGTGATTTCTAGGTGATTTTAGATCCCTTCCATCCCTTTTGGATGTCTTCATCAAGAATATAATCCCTAGTGAGTTGTTTTGATTAGTTTTTTTCTCCCTCTTACTTTTTTATCTATCTTTTTGGTGTAAATATCTTGACAATGTTATTTTGTGTTTTGATATTGTTGTTGTGTGATCAAGGTTCTTTCTTGTGATCTTCCTCTCCTCTGTTCTTGTTGGTGATTTCGGTTTGAAGTGTTACTTAATCGCTATATAAATTTTGGGGTTTTAAAACCTAACTATATGGTATGTTTAATTGTTAAGTATATGAAATACTAAAAAAATTTCCAACACGATGTTCACATTAATGAATTGAATAATAAGAGATGATAAATCATATATTTAATTATTCCTTTAATCAATTTTGATCTATTGTATTACGACCTAGATTGTGGATACCCGTTGGGTGAGAGAACCATTGATTAATAATGAATTGGATAATGGTTTAAAAAAATTTATCGTCAAAAGAGTTTTTAGATGATTTATTTATATAGAATCACTTTTTTAGTAGAATATAGGATATTGATATGCTTGTTGATAACTTACTATATAAATGAGTGTGTAATTGAATGAAAAATGGTAATTTTCAAAAATAACCATAGAGTATTATAATATGATATTGTGAAATCCTTGATGTTATGACTATTTTTATGCTAAAATGATTTTAGATTGGGATATGGCCAATAAATGATGAAATGATTATAACGCAGTTTTGGATTAGTTTGATGCTAAAATTCTTTTATATAGGGTTATGCCCAGTGATGCTGAAATACTTATACCTAGGGCTCTGTCGGGAAGATGAGATTATTATACAAAGATCTTTTACTGGTTATGTGAATATTCCATGGTTTTGGTGATCATTGGCATGGTTATGCTTTATTCTTAGAGACATGGTGTCGAATAAGGTTGATTTATGTATGGTATTAATTGATTAATTAATACACATTTTTATATATTTATTGCATGAACTTATTATCAGACTAGTTTTGTTCATACATGGTGGATTTAACCTACTTAGTTTCACTCACAGCCTATTCGGGCCATATTTTGGTACCTAAGAATATTACATAGGTATATGTTAGGACAAAGAAAGGGACCGTGTTTCTAATTTTTTCTTGCTCAATGGAAAAGAGTTTGGAGATGAGACCAACTTGGGGTTTAAGAAAGGGGTCTTTTGAAATTATTTTTGTTAGATGATTCAATTATTTTTATTATTTTTAGTTTGAAATTTAAATACATCTCAGATTGTAATTATATAATTCATTATTATTATTTTATAAGTTTTTCCTTTTACTTACCGGACATATTATGAAATTTTCCTGCTATTTCAATTAATTTAATATTTATTGATGCCTATTTATTTATATTTTATTTTACTCTATACCAGGGGGAATATTATCCCCACTATACATATCACACCCTAGCTACTAATCGATAACCACATACATACAGGGAGGTATTCTTGAGGTCTCATAACTAACCCATTTTGGCCATGTGAGAGAGTGTTAGATCAGGGGATGTTACAAAGTCTTATCATAGGAAGGTTATTTTTTCATTATATTACTATACTATTTGGTAAATTTAGTAAATATATTAGGATGTTTCAAGATATTGTAATATGATTGTTCATGGAAGTAGATAACCCATGTATGGGGGAAAATTTGAGTATCCCGGGATGAGATTTCAATTCATGATTTTTTCTTTTTACAGATGATATTATTTCACCTAGGGTTATTCACATGATGTGTGATGTTATTGTTTAATTATATTTATACTCATGGCCTATTATGGCACAAAATGAGTATACATGCATCATTATAGGCACATAGGGATATCTATTGACATGAATTGTTCATGATAGGGATATATTTAGTGAATTTTATATTCACCTGACTATATGATTCTTAAAAAGAGAAGCATTTTATATCTGATAAATGGAATTAAAGAACAATTATTTCTTGCTAAAACACTTATTAATTGATGTTTAGAAAGACCAGATGTATTGGCTCTCTATTTTTTCCACCTAATGAGGTTGACTTTTTTTATCCAGTGTTATAAGGAGAGTGTTTGTCCTGTAGAGAAAATGAATCTACATCATCTTCAAATCGATCATCAGGAGAGTGGAAATCAGAAAAATCCTAATGAAACTGATCTAGATATTCCTATATCTCCCAATAATAAGATTTATTTTTAGATTTATAACATCTATATAAGGGTCAGGTGATCAATAAAAAGGAATATTTTTTGAACCAAGCCTTCAATGTCCAATCATACGCTAGAGTTCTATATGAATCATCCACCTACATTCACTGTGGATGGAGGCCCCCATGTATCCAAGTTCTAGATTGATTCAGACCATAATATCCTCAATATCCCGAAGAAACCCATACGTAAGGGGGTGAATCTTGCTATGTATATGCTTTATGTAATTTCCAAGCATTGGTGGGATATTTTGTAGCAAGATTTGTATTAAGAGTGTTTATCTTAGAAGGAATTTGGGTTGAATTTATTTAGACAATTATGTCCAGATATTTTAAGGGATGAGAAGTCACATGATTTCATGAATCTGACATAGGAGGGAATTCCAATGATGGAATTTGTCTAACACTTCACCGACTTGTGGTGATTTGGCCAACTCTTGTAGAAAATGACATCTCCATGGTGCGACATTTCTTGGATGGGATTCACAATGATATTAGGTAACATGTGAATATATTTATCTTAAATAGATTTTTGGATGTTATGAATCTGACTCTCATCAGTGAAGGAAATCTAAGAGAGGTCATGAGTAGTGGCTTGGCAATTTCTGCACGGCGAATTGGGAGCACTTCTTCTAATGGAAAAAAGATTTGTTTTATATTTTTATCCAAGGAAATATTGGGTAGAAAAGTTAGGGTAGTGGGCATCCATCTTAGGTCTATGTTCCATTATATTTCTATCAGTGTGGAAAGTTGGGGAAGAAGTGGACTTAGTGTATATAACCTTCTTTGGAGTTCTTTTATTACAGTAGGTTGGGCTACTGTATGACTCAAACTATTAAAAATAAAATTATCCTTGCAATTTATTTAAATGTATTATTATATAATGTAGATACATAAAACACCTGAACTTATTTGGTTTTATTATATCCTATCTGATATAAATGAAAATTAAGAATCTTTACCACTAATAATAATGATTTTTAATAGTGACCACATGATTAGTATAAAAATAGGGTTTTAAAAATCCAATTGATAGAGACAAAGGAAGTGATGGCCTCAACCAGTAGGATCATACAATATAAATCTCATTTATTGAAGATTATGAGGGAGATAGAATCACCAAGATTTACCCTTGACCAATCTCAAGATGAGATCCAACAACATAAACATGAGTGAAACCATTTACATGATAATTTCAAGCTCATTGTGATCGCGTCCCATCCCATGTACGTCAAACTGCCCCATAAAATTCCCACCATCAGGCACCATACCTTTAATAATCTTTCTCGTGTATTAAGAAAATATGTATAAATACCCTAGAAATATGAGTATGAAGATTAATATTTATATAATGATGAATATATCTTCATCCCATTATTTTTTATTTAAAAATGATTTTTATTCTGATTCAATAAAACATAAATAATAATTTTGGTTAAAATTAAAAATCAATTAAAGGATTTATATTGACGAATTGATGAATTTTTTAATTAAATAATATTTTAAAAAAATATTATTATTAAATAATTTTTATTAAATATAAATGATCATATAATTCTTAAGAATTCAAATGTAGTTTTTATAAGGGTTTGAAAACTATAATTGTCAAAAAAACCCAACTTTTTCAATAAATGTTGGTTATT
Source organism: Viscum album (assembly GCA_963277665.1). Lineage (NCBI taxonomy): Eukaryota > Viridiplantae > Streptophyta > Magnoliopsida > Santalales > Viscaceae > Viscum > Viscum album. The sequence goes on along the minus strand of OY728133.1, from coordinate 70,380,663 downwards.
ATTTTAAAAGTGAAAATTTAAATATTTAGAAATTTGTTTGATATAATTAATATTATTTTTTTAGAATCATAAAATTTAAATTATCCAATATTGAATTTTTCAAAATTTTTTGAGATAGTCAAATTTTCAGGTAAAAATTAAGTACCGTATTAATATACTTTCTGTATAATGACATCATAATGAACCAAAAGTAATGTAATAATTATTATAAATGGGATTAATGAACAAATATATGTTTTCAATTTAAAATAATTTGATATTAATATTATTGGATTTATTTTTTCAATCCATTATGAATCCTCCAAAACACATGATATATTTTAAGGTTTTAAAATTCTTTCTTTAAAAGTGTGACTCAACTCCACATAAGTAAGGGAACTGTTTTATTAAGTTATGTCCTTTGACTTATAAAATAATTATAACCACTCAAATTTGGAATAAACCATGGGAAAAAACATGGTATGGATTTTGGTTTTGGTTATTTTATTTTATAGAGTCCATAACCTAAATAATAAAAGAAATCCCCATCATTTCTGATATAAACCCACCCAAAATACCATTTATCATCACTAAAACTCCTTAGAACATTTCCATACTCATTACTACACTCTCTTTAGTCCTATAAAGATTCCCCCAAGCTCCCAAGAATACCCTCTAAAGTATTTGGAGTCACACACTCAAGAAAGGGATATTCCGCTCTCCTTCTTAGTCAAGCACTTCTTTTATGCTATGCTTCATAATTTCAATTTTTTAATATTTTGATATGTTCATCCATACCCTGAAAGCTGTAATTTTGATTTCTACATGATGATATACCCATCACACTATCCTTAACTGTTCCAATTGTCCTTTTGTACACCTATTACCATGTCTAAATTTAGTAATGTAATTCTCTCTTCTCATTTCCATTCAAGCATTTCTTTTATACTGTGTACCTTAAATTCTATTTTCTTATATTAGGATGTTATTAAAAATCTCCCTTAATTTTGATTTTATTTATAAATAATGATATCACCTTTTCACTCTCAATAATGCTCCCAGGATATTTTATGTACACCTATTACTATTCCAAAATTTAGTAAGGGAAATTTTCTTTTCTCCCCTTTATTCAAGTATCCTCTTTACCATATATATTTTATCATTGTTTCCCTCTGATGGGTTATGTTATTACATATCCCCTTACTTTAAATTTTATTTCCAAATGATTATATACCCATTTATCTCTCATCAAACCATTTTATGAAATTTTATTTGATGTCGTTATGCTACCAAAATTTTAGTGTGATTTTCCATGCAAAAAAATTGTATAGTTAATACCATAATAATTTCCTATCAAGCATATTCAATTTTATACACTTATAAATTTTTTAATTGGTACCTGCATTTATTTATTCCACACTCCTCATTCATTTAATAAAATTTTATGATGAATTAATCCATGGTGTATGATCTATGTGGCACACATAATCATGAGAATGAAATTAAAGTAATGGGTGCAGCCGGAATTATATAGTGATCCAATGCCTTGGGTAATGTTTTTTCTTAAGCAGCATCATGTTGGGATAGGGAGTGAACATAATTCCTTTATGGTACTTTTTTCACCATGATTTATTGATGGTTTATCCTTGAAATATATTTATGATGTAGTGTTTTAAGTTGTTTCAACATTTCTCATGTTATGATAATCTTGATATATCTTGTCTCATTACTCATATTTATGATTCATAGTATCTTTATACCCCACTAATATTCTTATTTTCTAACATGTATCAGAATATTAAATTTTTATTCTATTACTATGATTTATAGCTCACCCTTTTTATGTTTGTTTCTAGATTATCCCATGTAGCTTTAAAATCCATGGAATTTTAAAAAAATGTTAAGGAAGTTTTTGATAATGATGTTGTGTCATAAGTCCAAGATGTTAGTCTATGTATCTAATTCTCAAAGACACTATAATTATCAATATTTTGGGTTTTATTATGTGTACTTTAAGGTAATAAATTGTGTTTTAATATTAAATAAAGAGTAGGGTTGTTATAGTTGGTATCAGAGGAAAAGTATAGTTATTTTTTGGCATAGGATTAAGAAAACTATAGATAAATTCTTAGGGATAAGACTAAGTATAAGAAAACATATGTAAATTTTTGAAATTATAGATTAATTGGTTTATCAAGAAAATAAATCCCTGTCTAGTTATTAAAAGTGGATGTGGTTCTGGCACGGATGCACCTAGGTGAATGAAATCTGAAAATGTGTGTCGGGCCTGACTCAGTGTAATTTGTTACATGAAAATTGGCCTTACTATAAACCTTTTTTGACACTTCCAGGGGATATACTTTGGAAAATTCATAACCTCGTTAGGAACCATTATTAAGGGAACAAAAATTCCTATAATAGTATATGATAAGAGATAGATCATGGATAAAATAGATTTAATCCTAGAAATTAATAAGTTAAGAAATAAATATATTTATAATTTTTCCCTTTAATTTCATTTGATTCCCTCTTATGTGTTTAATAGTTTAAAAAATTATTTCTAATTTTCCCTTTATTCTAACCAATGGTCGAAAATAGGATGAATCAGGTAAATAATTAATGCAACGGGCAATGTGATTAATTACCCAGTGAGATTCCCAACTCGATGAGAGTAGGAATCAAAAACATAATAACAATACTCTCTCAAATCACTCAAGTTCTAAATGAAAACCCAAGATTAGGAGGATCATCTAAATCCCCTTAATGGAGAACAATATGAGATTTATACCTTAATGTGACAAATTCCTCTTACTTTCAATGGATCATTTGATCCCTTAATCATGGAAAAATGGATTAACTCAATTGAGAATAAATTCTCCATATTTCAATGTTCTAAACAAGAGATATTTCTTCTGGAAGTTTATAATATAGAGATATAAGATGATCATTTATGGACATTTATCAAGAATAAAAATCCTAGGGATGAGATCAATGTGATGTAGTGTAAGAAATTCTAGAAAATAGTTTTTGATAAATATTTTACTCACACTATATATCTTAGAATGGAAAGTTATTTCCTTGACCACAGTAAAAGATATGATGAATCTATTAAGGAATATAATGAAAAATTAATAAGACTTTCATGATATACCTCTGGCTTTGTTATTTCCCCCTAATTCAAGGTTGACCACTTCTTTGGTGAGTGAAAATCTAATCCACAGAAAGCATTAGAAATTTGTTACATTGATAGATATGAGGAAATTTTATGATATGACCTCAAAATAAAAAACCAGATCATAGAATATCAAGGGTATCACAGGGATAAGAAGTGGAAAGTTAAGTTTTATTCTTGTGGTCTAATGGAGAAATATAATGATACCATGAAATTTCAACATCCCAATTTTCAAAGGTGTTGAAAGAATCCCACTGAAAATTAACTAAAGGAACAAATAAATGCTTTATGTTTGGGAAATAAGGACACCTAGATAATAATTTAATATAGGAGAAACCTTCTAATGTGAAGGAAGAAATAAATACTCTATTCAACCCTCAAAAAAGTGTTCATTACATCAACTGCAAGGAACCATGGAACTGTCCAATCCAATTCACTAAGCCCAGGCTTTTCTAAGACAACTAAAAACATCCAAGTAAATAAGGGAGAGATTTTTCCATCATAGTAATTAAGGTGGATCCCAACAATGAAGTGTCATAGGTACACTAGTTATTAATTCAATAATAGAGAGCTTACTTTTTGATTCTGGTCCTATACATTCCTTCATATAATGAAAGTTTAGTAGAACTATTCAAACAACACCACAAATTTAGTAAGTGGATGTACTGGTGAAAATGGAAAATTGTTTAATTATTTCACTTCAAGTATATAAATCCTCCCTTATTACAATTTGTGAGATAAAATTTTTATAGAACCTTTTCTCAATTATTTTGGTAGAATTTCACATAATTTTGGGCATGGATTGGATTTCTCTATATAGAACCAACATAAATTTCCATGGGAAGTAAATTACTATATGTATTGAGAATTGACCCCTAATTATGTACCAATGTAAGGAGAAAATTTAATCTTTGTTAGCACCAACATCTCAATCATGGATATCATTTCCCTATTATTAAGTGAATCTATCTAAAAGGATTGATTCTAAGGAAATAATAATCCTTGAATACATTCCTATTATGATGGAATATGATAATGTGTTTCTTCAGGAATTTTATGGTCTTCCTCCTAGAATATAGGTTAATTTTCAATCGATCTTATACATGGGATCTTACCGTTATCCAACAATCTATATATAATGGTTGTTTCATAACTTAAGGAGATAAAGAAAAAACTACTGAATAATATAGATAAAGGGTTCATACAACCAAGTTCTTCACCTTTGGGTGCACTATTCCTCTTTTTCAGGAATAATGATGGTTCAATGTGCCTTTTCATTGATAATTGTGACCTCAAAAAGATCATGACAAAGAACAAGTATCATCTACCATGGATTGATGACTTGTTCAATTTTCTACATAGATCATAATACTTATCCAAGGTGGATCTATGGTTGAGATATTAATAAGTTAGGGTGAAGAAGTATCATATCTTCAAGACTATTTTTTGTATAAGGTATGGGAACTATGAGTTAATTGTGATGCATTTCGGGCTCACTAAATCCCCAGAAAACATAATATACCTAATGAATAGAGACTTTACAGATTAACTTGATAACATTATGGTAGTATTTGAAGTTGATATTATAATATACTCCCAAACCCTGGAGTGTAATGAGGATAATCGAAGAACTATTTCAAAGGCCTTTTAAAAGAAGAATCTTTATGCCAATTACAACAATTGTGAGTTATGGTTGAAGTAAGTCTCATTATTGGGCCATATCATCACAATCAAGGAGATATTTGTGGACCCTTCAAAGGAAGAAGTAATTAATGGATGGAAAAGGCCATCATCTATGATATATAACCATAGTTTTCATGAATTAGATGGGTAATATCATCTATTTGTGACTAATTTCTCACAATTATAAAACCCTCTAACTAAGCTAACTCAGAAGGGTGTCATGTTTTCTGGGAATGATGAATGTAATAGAGTTTCAAGGAACTGAAATAAGAATTATAACTGTACTTATACTCACAAAAACTACAATTGGATACTTTTTCATTGTATTCAGTGATGCTTTGAAGAAGGTGTTGGGTTTTGTTTTGAATTATAATGACAAATTCATAGCTTTTTATTCAAGGCAATTGAAAGTTTAAAAATAGAACAACCCAACACATGATATGGATTTGGATAAAATGATCTTTCAATTAACAATATGTAGGAATTATATCTTTGGGGATAAGTGTAAAATATATACAGATCAAAAAATAATTAAGTATATATTCACACATAAAAAGTTGAATCTACACCATTGAAGATGGTTATACATGATCAATGAATATGACTGCTCAATCCATTACTATCCTAGTTAAGTGAATAAAGTGGAAAATGATCTAAGTAGAAAGGATCGAAAAATTCTATCATTAATGAGAATTGAGAAGGATATGATCTTCTTAGACAAAAAAAAAGATGTACATGGGAACCATAAAGGAAGTAACATCATCAATCCTTTAATTAATTATTTTTCAATTGTCCCTTTTGGAAAGGTTAAAAGACACTCAAAGGGATAATGTGATAATTTAGAAGAAATTAGAAACGATAAGAAAAGGTAAATCCTTGTAGTTTAGAATTAATAAATAAGGAGTTAAGAGATTTGGTTCAATACTATGTGTACCATCAAATCCAGAGTTAGAGAAAGATCTATTGGATGATGCACATAGTTTGACTTTCACCATTCACCTAGGAAACACAAAATTGTATCAAGATATCTGTGATCACTATTTATGGGAAAATATGAAGAAGGAGTTCACTGAATATACATCAAAGTTCCTAGTATGTCAAAAAGTTAAGGATGGAAGGAATAATTATTTGGGTATGATGCAACCATTACCCATAACAACATAGAAATGGGAAAACATCACCATGGAATTTATCACTAAAGAGGTGAAGACATCCAGGGGAAACAATTCTATATAGGTTGTTTTGATCAAGTAATAAATACATCTCACTTTGTTGAAATTTTAGAGGATTTCTCATTAGATCAACTTTCATGGATATAAATAAGAGAAGTGGTAAGGCTATATGGAGTACCACTATTGATTGTATTCGATAGACATCCAAGATTAACCTCCAAGTTATGGAAAAGTCTCTAACATGGTCTAAACATTGATCTGAACTTCAGTAATTTCTATCATCCTCAAACTTATGGAAAATATTATTATATTATTCAAACACTAGAAGACTTGTTTCAAGCATATTCTATGGACTTCAAATGAGGATGAACCAACAACTTCTATTGGTTGAGTTCTTTTACAATAGTTTCTACTCAAGCATCATGACGGCTCCCTATGAAGATATTTATGAGAAGAAGTGGATAAAACCTATATATTGGAATGAATAAACCACTTGTTTGAATAAGAAACATAGGAACTAGAGGAGGTGATGAAACAGAGTTACCCTCAACAATTTTAGTATGTGAAATGAAAATTTTAGGGGCTAAATTTCTTAAGGGGGGAGATTTTAATGACCTAGACTATTATAAATAAAATTCACCTTATAATATAATTAAATATCTTGTTATGTATTATGGATATAGAAAACAAATGAAATTATATGTTTTTATTATATATTATCATATATAAATGATTTTTAATCATCTTTACCATTGGTAATATAGTCTTTGAAAAGGGATAACATGATTAGTATAAATATTGTGTTTTAACAAATACAATTGACATAGAAAAAGGAAGTGATGGCCTCAACCATTAGTATCATTCCATATGAATCCCATTGATCAAATATTTAGAGGGATATATCATCAAAAGAATTTTCCTTTCACCAAGACCAAGCTGAGATAAAACAACTTATGCATGATCGAAACCATTTATGTTAGAATTTCAAGCTTGTCGAGATCACGACCCTAAACATGTTTGTCAGACTACCCCACGAAAGTACCACCATCATGTAACTTAACCTTAAGAAGTTTACTAGTGTATAAAAGGGATATGTATAAAGTCCCTAAAAATATGAGTTTTTAAATTATTTTTTAGAGAATAATGAATATATTTTCATCCCATTATTGTTACTTTATAAATGATTTTATTTTGATTCAATAAAACACAAAGATTATTTTTTGGTTAATATTCAAATAAATTAGGGTATTTATATAGATGAATTAATAGATTTTTGAAATAAAAAATATTTTAATAAAATTTTATTATTAAATAATTTTTATTAAATTTAAATGATCATATAAATTTTAAGAAGTCAAATGTAATTTTTATAAGGGTTTGAAAATTGTTTTCTCAAAAAACCCAACATTTTTAATAAATGTAAGTTATTATTTAAAAAATTAAAATTTAAATATTTATAAAATTATTTAGATAAAATATATTTTATTTTTCGGAATCAAAACATCAAAATTATCTAATGGGGAATTTTTATTCATTTTCTGACCCAGTTGAATTTTTGAGTGAAAATTAAGTACCGTATAAACATACTTTGTGTATTTTGACATCATAATGACCCTAAAGTGATGTAATAATTACAATAAATGGAATAAATGACCAAATATATGTTTTACCTTTAAAAATTATAATTTAATATAATTTATTTTATTTTTTAAAGCCATTATGAATTCTCCAAAACTTATAATATATTTTAATGTTTTAAAATCCATTCATTAAGAGTGTGACTCACCTTCACTAAGAAAGGGAATTATTTTATTATGTTAGTCCCTTGGACTTATAAAATAATTAGAACCAATCTTATTTGGAATAAAACATCAGAAAAGACCTTGGGATGGATTTTGTTTTGGTTATTTTATTATATAGAGTCCAAAACCTAAATAATAAATAAATCCCCCTCATTTTTTATATAAAACCACAAAATATCTCATTTATCTTCACTCAAACTCCTTTTATCATTTACATACTCTTTAATCCACTCTCTAGAGTCCTCCCAAGGTGTCCTCAATCTCTCATGAATCTTCTCCCAAGAATTTTGTGTCACATACTCAATTAATGGATCTTCTGCTCTCTATTTTATTCAAGCACTTATTTTATGTTGTACTTATTAGTTTAGATTTAGTCATGTTGGGATATTTTCTTCCATATCCCACATTATTTCCTTTTGATTTATACATTATTACGTACCCCTACCACTCTCTTTAATCCTTTTAATGAACCATTATGTACACCTTTTAGCATGCCAAAATTTATTAAGGGGTTTCTCTGTTATCGTTTCTATTCAAGCACTTATTTTAGGTTATATATCTTAAATTACATTTTCTTATGTTGTGATATGTTGTTACACATTCCAATTACTTTCCATTTAATTTATAAATAATTATATCCCCCTTTCTCTTCATCAATCATCCCATTATACTTTATATACAAGTGTTACCATGCCGAAATTTAATAAGGGATCCTTTCCTTTCTCCACTTTATTCAAGTATCCTCTATACCTTATTTCTTTTATCATAATTTCAATATTATTTGATATGTTATTTCATATCCCCATTACTATAAAATTTATTTTTAAATGATGAGATACCCCTTTCTCTCTCATCAACCCATTTTATAAATTTTTATTTCATGTCGTTATGTTGCCGAAATTTCATCGTGATTTTCAATGCCAAAACAATTATGTAGTGAATATCATACCCATTTATTATCAAGGGTATTAACTTTTATACACTTGAACATATTTTAATTTTTACTAATATTTATTTATTCTACACTCATTGATAATTTTATAAAATATGATGATGAATGAATCCATTTTATATGATCTATGTGGCACACTTAAGCATGAGAATGAAATGAAAGTGATGGGTGCACCCAAAATTTTACATAAATCCAATGAATTTGGTAATGTTTAGTCTCATGATATGTCATGTTGGTATCGAGAGTGATCTTGATTCTTTTATGGGACTTTTCCCACCATGATATCTTGTATGATTATCCTTGACCTATGTTTATGATGTAGTGTTTTAAGTTTTTGTCACATTTCTCACATCATGAAAATCATGATATATCATGTCTCGTTATTCATGTTTATGATTCCTAATCTCTTTATTGTCAATGTATATTCCATCTTTATAACATGTATCACCTTATGTCATGTTTTCCTCTACTAGGCTTTATATCTCATCCCTTTTTTATGTTTTCCCTAGGTTATCCCCTACAGTTTTCAAATCCATGGAATTTTATAAGTATGTTAAGGGTTTTTTTAATAATGTTTTTGTATCCCATGTTCAAGATGTTATTCTTTATAACTAATTCCCAAATACACTATACTTCTCAATATTACGAGTTATATTATGTGTACTTTAATGTAATAAACCATTTTTTAATGTAAAATAAAGATAAGGGTTGTCATAGCTATCTTTATAAATTTTAGGGACTTGTCGTAGCAAATTAGTGGCAAGGAATTAGGGCAGGTACTAGAGTTTGGGAGGGACTTAGCTACTCTAATATTTTCAGGTCAATGATAGGGATGTTGTGCTATATTGAAAGAGTGGTAGTATCAGTTATAGGAGATTACCTCAAGGATTCAGAGTGGATCCCAGATTATATGGGTTAGTCACAAGTATGTAATGAGGTTTACTCTGACTATTTTGGGTATAAGACATCTACCTTCAGAGGTATAATTCTTATATCATCTACCCGTTATTTTTGTTGATATAGGATCATCACATTCCATTTTATCTACACTTTTTTAAAACATTTTGAGCTTGGATATTGAGATATTTGATAGTGTTTTGACCATATATACACCATTCGAAGTGTGGTCATAGAATATCGAAAGTTGTTAGGCGTGTTCTCTAGAGATTTTTGGTTACCATTTCTTTTGGGAACAATTTGTGTTAGAAATGATAGGTTTAAATTTAGTTATTTTTATGGATTTTTTAGTTATATACTATGATCAAATTGAATTATACCAGAGGAGAGTTAACTTTGTATCTCTAGATGGAGGCAATTATTCTCACCAAGGTGAGTATGACCTTTAGGCAAGTCATTCAGGAACAGTTTGGTGCAGATTGGATTGTCTCATGGATTAGATAGAAATATCTGTTCTAGATGATGTAGTAATATAGTATAATAATTTTCTTCCAGTGTTAGACTATTTATATGATTTATTTCCTAAAAAATTTTATGGATTAACACCAAATTGATAGATCTAGTTTACAATCGAGTTAGTTTGGGGAGAATATCTAATTTTAATCCTACCTTATTTGATGGCGCCAGTAGATCTTTTAGAGTTTAAAGTTCATTTATAAGATCTAGAATCTAATGTTTCCATGACAAAAAGTACATCTCCATGGTTTTCTCTATTTATTTTCTCCAATAAGGATGATGAGACTTTACATTTATGAGTGTATTATTAGTTATTGACCCAAAGGAAATTCAAGAACCATTATCCCTTTCTGTGTATCATTGATATATTTGATCATCTAAGAGGTGAAAAGATATTCTACAAGATCAATTTTAGATCAAAGTACCACCAATTGAGGATAAGACCTTCATAGATACATTGGATTTATTTTAAGAGTAGGTAAGAATTATATTATTTTGCAGTGATGTTGTTTATTCTAATGAATGCACTTGTGGAATTCATGGCCTTGATGAATCGGATATTTCATCATTTTATAAATTATTTTTTGGGGGTTTTTGTCAAATACATATTAGTGTACTCCTAGTTATAATATGATAATACCCAATATCATGACATCATCTTGAGTATATTGAGATAGAATCAGTTGTATGCCAAGCTAACAAAACATAGGTTTATGATTAATAAAGTGCACGTATTGGGTCATGTCATCTTAGAAGTAGGGGTGTCAATAGACCAAGAGAAGGTTTCATCCATTTTATCATGGTGGAATCTCAATAAGGTCATCTAGATTTATATTTTTCTAGGTTTTTATGGTTATTATAGATTCTTTATCCTGGACTTCTCCCATCTAGAAACACTAATGTCTGGGGTGACCAAGAAAGGAGTAAAGTTTGTTTGGTTAAATTCTTGTGGGAGATATTTTTTGGAGATGAATATCCGGCTGACCTAATCACCTATACTCACTTTACCTATGTTAGATAAAGTATATAGCATGTACTATGATGCATCCATAGTTAGAATTGGAGTAGTTCTAATGTAGGAGGATCAAGTGGTTACTTATGGATCCAGACAGCTGAGACCATATGAATGGAATTATCCAACTCATGATCTAGAGTACGCTATGTTGGTACATGCCCTAATATGTTGTAGAGACTATATTTTGGGTAAAAGGATTGTGGTATACATGTACCATAAGATCCTAAGATATTTATTTTCTCAGCAATACCAGAAAAATTGGTAGAGAAGCTGGGTTGAGTATCTTCAATATTTTGACATAGAGTTGTCTTTCTAGGAAAGGGTATCATTGTTGTTGATTCCTTAAGCCTAAAGATACAAAAATAGGCAGTGTGAGAGTCTTGAAATGATTTGAAGATGATATAACTATTTATATACATACAACTATATTTTTAGGATTCCCAGGTATAAGTAGCTCTAACTTAAACATATATCATACTTGTGCTTCTTGATTTGATAAAGATACACATGTTATTAAGTTCATAGGGCTTGGTTTTCAGAGAAATCTTATATAATAGAGAGATTCCATTAGGATGGTTACTTGGAAGATAAAATTTTCTACTTTTTTGTGGTCGAGTATCTATTCCTAGGGGAATGCATGAAGAAATGATGAGAGAGTTTAATTCTTCTAGATGTGTGATACATCCTGTTCTAAGAAATATTTATCGTGATATTTATATATAGTATTGGTGTTCATGAATGAAGAGGGAGGAAATGGTCTTTGTGGTGATATGTTTTACCTGTGAGAAGGTGAAAGCCAACCTTTAGAGGCCTATTAGGTTGTTGCATACTTTTCCCATTCCAAAGTGAATATGGGATGAATTCATTGAGGATTTTGTGATAGGATTACCTAGGAAAGCCTATCAAAATAAAACTTTATGGGTAATTGTGGATTGAGTGAAGAAGGTATCCCACCTCTTTCTTAATAGACAGACCATCACTATTGATGATCTAGATAGTCTCTATATTCATGAGATAGTTTTATTTCACAGTGTTACTAGGATTATCATTTCTGATAGAGGTCATCATTTTACGTCACCATTTGGGAAAGGTTGTTAAAAGGTTCTGGGATCACAGGTTCTTTTGAGTATGACCTATCATCCCCAGACTGATGTTTAATCTAAGTAGACTATTTAGATTATAGATAATATGTTATAATCCTATGTTTTAGATTTTGGTGTTTCTTGGGATCATAATATATCACTTGTGTAGATTTAATATAATAACATGTTCTAGGAATCAATAAAAATGAAACCTTTTGGGAATTTTTATAGTGGGTCATTCTGTTCACCTCATTTTTGGTTAGTGGAAGGTGAGTCAGCACTTGTTAGGTCAAGTCTCATATAAAAGACATCTGAGTAGGTTCATATGATCATGAGGTAGTTGGTGACCATGGAGAGTAGGCAGAAATCATTCACTGACCATTAAAAATGACATATGGAGTTTGAGGTTGGTCATCATGTTTTCCTTCATGTGTTTCCAAGGTTGGCTCAATACTATATCATAAAACAGGGAAAGTCGGTGGTCAGGTTTTTCATTCCATTTGGGATAGGGGATAGGGTTGGTCTAGTGGAAGACTGATTAGCCCTCTAATAGTGCTATAGTTCTAGGCTTGGTGTGTTTCACATTTCATAGCTTCATAGATATTATCATGGCCCTTATCATATGGTAGACATCAAGGACATCAATATTCATGTAGATGTTTATTTAGAGGAGAATTTGATATGAATTATAAATTATAGTAAGAATTATCTTTGAGGTAGGACTATACCTATAGTTTGAGTGTATTGGAAGCATGGGTGTGTTTAGGAAGATACCTCAGAGAGAGAGTCTAATATGTGATCATAGTTTCCAGAAATATTCTCTGAGACCCCACAATAATTCTTGGAGTAGCTTGGGGATGAGTTTATATATGGTGGGGAAATTTTAAGATCCCATATTTTTCTAAGTATTTTCATCTTTATGTTTTTCATTAAACCTCTTTTTTTTGTATTAATTATATTTAATAATTTTTTGGTTAAGTCTCATTCAGAAACAGAGATCCTTTTTGGAAGAAAATTTTATAAAGTTTGGTTGTATTTATGTATTTTTTTTAATTAATGTAGAATAGGTATAAATTTGTAAAAGGGGGATTATGAGGGTTCTTCTTTGAGTTTTGGAGACTTCGGAGGTGGTTTGATATTTTTGTGTAATCAGCGATTAAATCTACCTACAGGACATTTACATGATTTTTAAATGCATTACATGACCTGTAACTTCCACCAAACAAATGCTGTGAAAAGAATTCAATTCCTGAACTAGTTTAGGGTGTGAAATGGATTACATGTTGTGAATCTTCCTTACATGACATGTAATGATTGGGAAGAGTTAAATTCATTGGAGGAGATGAAAATTTCAGCTTAACTAATAAATATAAAATAACCGATGTGAAAGGGGGTTACACATCATGTATTTTATGGGATGAGTAGTTTTAAATACTTATTGAATATGTATTATTCATTACATCCACTATAAATCACTTATCTCAATCTATAAGTGGATTCAAGGTGATTTTGGAGTTCCTTCCACCATATTGTATATCTCATTCAAGAAATCAGTCACTGATGATTTGTTTTCTTAATTTTTCCCTTCTCTTCTTTCATTCATCATGCTGGAGATAGATTCTCTTAACCATGGTTGGATTTGGTTTTGATCATGATCTCATTTGATCTAGGTTTCTTCTTGGGATTTTTTATTCCTTTATTCTTGTTATTGTTACCCATTAGAAGTGTTGTGTTGAATATCGGTTAAAGGTGGGTGGTTTAAAACTTATCCCATGGGTAGTATTAAATTATCCCTAGTTTATGAAATATGTGTGATTTCATTGGCATGCCGTGAAGGAAACAAAATAAATTCGATAATCTCTGTTAAATTATAATTGTTCATTTAAAATCACCCATTGGGTCTTTTGGGGTTCAGAGTCATAGATATTGATATCTATGGCCATCCAATTGGTGTTCCATACTTGGACCTTTTTAATACACGGTAAATTTGAAATTATCTACCTCTAATAAATTGGATAAGTTGGTTGATTGTTGGATTAATATTATGAATTGGAATAATGGGTATATTGTGTGATTTCTTATAGTAGAATCACCTTGACTAATTCAGTTTACTGAAATGTTAAAGAACATATGGTCAAATGATAAATAAACAACTTTGAAATAATTGTGATGATAGTTGGGAAGTTGAGTAGATGAAATATTATTGGCTGAAAAAATTATAATTAGACAAAATTATAATTGCGTCTTATGAATATAAAATTTTAATGTGTGTTTTTGTCCTTGGATTACTTCCATAGATTTTGTTTTTATGTGAAACTGATGTGATTGATTCCTAGGGGTTTGATGCTATGTGGTAGGTTGAGTTTTCCATGATATGAGTCAAGATTTATGGTAATTCTTGAAGACCTAGTGTATGTTTTAATATCGCCTTTACGATAGGATCATTGGTATATGATGCCTAAGGGAAGATTATATTATTATACTAGATGTATTAAGACTAGTTGCATAGTAACTAGATGACTGAGGTTGAGGTTATGGATGCTCGAGGTTGGAGATTCTAGATAACTTGAGGGTATGTACATTTTTCTATGATTTGTTATAATAGATTCATCCTTTTAAGGATAATCAACCACTGAATCGGGTAATCTATCATGATGTAGGAGTATCCACCCTAAGACAGAGATATCACCAGGGCGCCAAAAGAAGTTTGGCTGACTCCGAGTGTCAACCCAAAGCTTGGGGGATTATCATGTTAATTTCATATGCAGTATTAATTTATAAAATTAATTACATATTTATCATTATATTTCTATAACTATTTTTCCCATATTTTATTTTTTTATACATTATTGTATCTACCTACTAATTTTTACTCAACCCTTATTTGGGTCATCAATTGGTAATCGAGAAGATTACATGGATGCAGGTTTGGACAATGTAATTAGACCTTGTAATTGAATGTTTCCATGTGGATGGGTTGGATCTCGGATATGATACTGACATGGGGATTTGGGAGTGGGGTATTTAGAGTTTTAATGTGAGTATTCTTAGTTTTTTATCTTTATGACTTTAGCATTTCATTTAGTTTCATTAAACATATCATTACATTATTATTTTATTATTTGGATTTATTCTAAGGTATTTTCTTAGCTTTTTATGTCTGATTGTTTATTCATATTGTTTCTTCTAATTTTATTACTCTAGTATTATTTTACTATTTCATCAAAACTATTTAACCAGGGTTATAGTCTCTACACTATATTCATAAGACCCTCAGTGCTATTCAGAAACCTCTAGCATACGGGGAGGCATGTCGGAGGTCATGTAGCCAATTAGCTCAATCACTTGAGGGAGCACCATCCCAAATAATTCATAATCCTACTCCCACTATTACCTATTGACTGAGCATGGAATTAGTTTTCCTCTATTAGTAATACATAATCTATTCCCACCAGTATTCATTTCTAATAGACTCATACAATCATAGATTATTATTTACACATTCTATAATCCAACTTTTTAGATAAATTAATAACCTTTAGTCTTATGTACTTTGGTATGGTACTCACATTCATGATAATAATCATTCGTAAAATTTATAAAACCTTAACCTACAAAGACCATTAGTTTGACTTTCATGACCATAAAGTTCCCAATGAAGGATACATAGAAGTCATCAAAATGATAACCTTATAAAGGAATTACAGGGGAAAAAGTTGTCTCCATGTTCTCTTGAAAAACTCTTCTCATGATCTAGTAAAAATTGATCATTCTAAATTGAAAGGGCATAAAACATGTTTGGTCAAAACCTTGTAATGGTGTAGCCAAAGAAAAAACTGAGTACTACCTACTAAGTCTTATATGTATTAATATCATTAAAAATCTAAGTAAATTAAATAAAAGATACCAAATTTTTAGATCCCAACTTATGAAACTAAAAAATCAATGTGTGATCATTAGGTCCCTTGGACTAGAAAAAAGTTAAATAATTCATCCATTACATTCTTTTTAGTATAGATATTTCAAAAAACTTGAAAAATAATTATGCGAGATAATTCATTCAAAAATGACTTCTCTAGTGTTATGATGATGGTACATATACCTATATACATTTTTGAGCCATTTCTAATAGAATTCCATATAAACCGAATGCTTTATAATTATATTTACTTTTAGAGAGAAATAATAAATGGGAAAAAATAATAAAGAACAATATTATTTCCATTTATGGATCAAAAATGAGCGAATAATCTGCACTTTAGAGTCTCTCTTCACTATATTCATGCATTAAAATATTCCATAGACATAGTTTTGGAGATTATGGATCAATACATGTGACTTATAAATACTCTTTTGATGCTCAGTCAACTCTATATCTTCATACTCCTCAGTAAGATGGATATTTTTCATCATAGTGTAAATAGTATATTTCCCTTAAACATAAATCTTATATATTAATCAGTCAAGCTGTAATAGACCTCCTTTTCTAGAATATAACACTTTTTGGAGATAGATATTTTTGATAGATTTCACATTAACTTGAAAATGAGATTCCTCAATCTACTTGTAATTATCATGATCTTTTTGAGAAATTAATTCACATAGGTCAATATATTTGGTAAGAAAATTCACATTAATGAAAAGATGTTGTGATGATTTCTCCTTTTCCAATTATCAAATTGCCTCAATCACAATATAATTAATTTTAAAAAAAATTGATCCCATACTATCCTAGCATGTTAAGAATACTCTAGAGTTGATAATTTTGTGAGGTAAGGACTTTTAATGGTGGATATACAACCATCTTCAACATTTCTTTCAAAATAAATTAGTGAAATCCACAGAAAGTATTTTGGGCTTCTAGGATCATCTAAAAACCACACATAGGGGGAGATATGTAAAACTAGGTCGATTTATATAGGGAAATAACTTGTGTAATTCCACCTAAAGTAATATCATTCCTATTATGCATAGTTGGTCAAATTATAGTAGAGGCTTCCCTTTAGGCTAAATCATTGCAGATAAATCTATTTGAGGTCATATAAAAAATTCAACAACATTTGAATATATCATAGGATTAGAAAGGTAATAAATGAAATATATTTCAATAAATACATATAAATTGATCAATTAGTTCGTCCAAATGTCCCCAAACTTCCTACGATTTGTTGAATTGTGAGGTGGAGACCTCCTTAAGGGGATTTATTTCTTGATAATTCTCAGGGCCCCCATCAAATGAACCATTTTCATTTAATTTTCAAGATTCTAATACAATGATTCCTTGATTTCAATAACATGATAATATTCAATTCCCTATTTATATATCATCCAAAAAAACAATCTCTATAAAAAATTTCTTGATTTAAGAATCATTATTCATAAACTCATCATAACATTGTTAGCTAGTCTTGAATAAAAACTTACATTCTTCTTATTAATTATTTAAATCCTCAAAATCCATTAAAAACCAAGGATATCAATTGGTTAAAGAAATAATTCCATAACTACTACGTCATTAAATGAAGAATCATGTCTTATAAAATATTTGTTAGTGGTGATATTGGGGATGCTTGGATCTAGACCCAAATTCATCCCTCCACCAACATCACTCACCATGGCCCTAGAAGTGCCCCTTAAAAAGGTATTAGAGTCATGAAATCATTAGTGGTTGGTATTCAGGGGTCTATAAAAGGTTCAATTTATAATATGTTCATTGTATTATACTTTTATAAATCCTTGAAAATCTAACTATTAAAAAAAATAATTATCATATGAAGGGTTTCATGGGGATAAATAAGTTCTTCCTGTATGTGCCATATTGAATTGGGATTATCTATGTGACCTTCATTAGTTGGACCAAGCTCTAAATAGATTTATTTTGAGATAGAAGTAGAACATGTAATGGTTTCAAAATGATCCTCCAATATATATGTAAAGACCCGTAAAATTCAAGGAAAATTTTTTCTTAATTTTCTTTAGAATTTTACAAGAACGCGGTTTCAGACGGCACCTGATTCCGAGGCCCGGAGTGCCCGGAATTAATTTCCGAAGTTTGGCTCGGGTACGTTCAGTGAACGAACGAGCGGGAATTCCTAACTTTTGATCCGGTGCTCGGAATTGAAATCTGAGGGCACCGATGAACTCGCAGCGCCGATATTCACTTAAAGAGACCTTTTCGGGAGTTGCGTTTGTTGCGGGTTGAAAGTTAAGTTTTGGGGTTTTTAGTTTGAGTTAAATAAAATTGTGAAGAACAATTTTATTTTTACTTGTTAAAACCTATCAAAGGAAGTTGGAAGTGGGACCCACACCCACTTAACCTCCCTTGGGAGGATTAAGTGTGGTGGGGCCCACACGAACCCCTAATTCTTTTCAAATTCCCTAACCCCTCTAAACCCCCTCTTAATTACGTAACTCTTCCCTACTTTATTTCTTGCCAACCTATCTCTTCATTTAATTTTGTCAACTCTAGATTTAATTAATGAATTGAATTCAACTTTTGAATTTTGAAAGGTTGGCAAAGTAAAAATAAAATAAGGTGTAGCTTATTTTATTTTGGGTTGATCGTTTGTCTTCTTGAGAGGTGGAGAGCTCTTCTTCTTCTTCAAACTCAACGAAGAACGCGAAGAACGTCGTTCTTCAACGAAGAACTTCTCCGCCGAAGAACACGGTTCATCCGCGACGCCGTATCCGCGACGCGACGTACTTCTTCCGCGTCATCTCTTCCGCGACGGTTTTCCGCGACGAACGCCATCGACAACGACTCTTCCTCCGCGACACCGATATTTCACGACTACGTCAACGTGCGACTATCGAGGTAGAGGTTCTTGAGTTCGTTGTTTTCTTTATTATTTGACTTTCCTCAAGACTTGACGAGGAACGCTCTTTTTTTCGACGAAGAACGCCGCTTCCTCCTCGGACCTTCTTCGTCGGCATACGAAGATTCACCAACGACGTATCTCTTCGGGCATATCTCTTCGTCAACGGATTTGACGAACGACGACCGCGACGCCCGACCTCCGCGACGCCGTCTTCCGCGGAACGTAGACGAATCTTCGAATCTTAAACCCGAGGTAGGGGTTGTTGATTCATTATTTATTTATTCCATTTCTTGAATGTGGATCTCGCATGTCTAACTTGAGGCTTGAATGTTTAAGTTGAGTTATTTATTTAACGTGAGGGGGGCCGGACCGCATGAACACGGCCGAACCCCCCTCCATCGTTCATGTTGATTATTCTTGCGTGAGGAAGCAAGTGGCGTGGTGCCGTCGCACCACGCGGATGATCGTGCAAATATTTTACGCGGCGCCATCGCACCACGTCGAGAAAGAATCTTCAAGAACACGACGCCGTCGCGCCGCGTTGAAAAGAATCATGGCACGGCGAAAGGGGCGCGGTGCCGTCGCACCGCGCCGGACGACGAACACCGCGGCCGGTTCCGGGCCGCGGCGGGACGAGGAGACCGCGGCCGGATCTGGGCCGCTGCGGGATGTGAAGACCCGCGGCCGGGCCGCCGGCGTCGGAAGTCGAAGGCGGGACCGGAATTTCCGGTCCCGTTGGTAAAAACCGGCCGGCCAGCTGGCCGGCCGGATGACATAAAACCGGGGGAATAAATCCCCCGGCCGGTTCAACAAAACCCCCCTCTTAATGAGGGTGGCGGTTCTTTGATGAGAGGGGGGGGGGCAGCCGGCCCCCCGGTTCGTTTCCAGCAAGCCCCCCACGTGTGGGGGGCGTCTTCAAATTTTGGGCGCGGCATATAGCCGCGCCGTCCATGAAGAAGCGGGGGCTGAGCCCCCCGTGTGCCAGCCTCGTGCGGCGCCAGGCGCCGGCCGCCGCGGCCCGCCGCCGTGCCGCCGCGCCGCCGCGCCGCCCCAGGGGGGGGGGGGGGTCGGGCCGGGTCGGCCCGGACCCGGACCCCCCCGTTTCGAACCAGAATTGGTTTTTAGCCCATAACTTGAGCCTCTGACCTCCGAATGACGAACCGTCTGCGGCAACGCGATCCTTGGATCGAGACGGTCGTTTCGGTATATCGCACTCAAGGATTCGGTTTACTTTGAGTTCGGCCGGGTTGGTTCGTTCACGAAACCAACCGGGCCTTCGGAGCGGAAACGCTCATATCTTGAGCTACGAACGTCCGATTGACGCGCCGTCAGTCGCGTTGTGTTCCTCTTAGTGAGACGGATCGTTTGGTATACTCTGCCCGAGGTTTGGACGCAGGTGGAGTACGGCCCGGTTGGTTCGTTCACGAAACCAACCGGGCCCTCGGAGCGGAAACGCTCATATCTTGAGTTCCGGACGTCCGATTGACGTGCCGTCGATTTTGATGGAATCCTCTAAGTGAGACGGATCTTTTGGCATACTCCGGCCGAGGTTCGGACGCAGGTGGAGTACGGTCGGGTTGGTTTTGCCTTAAAAACCAACCGGGCCCCGGAGACGAAAATGCCAATAACTCTCAGACCGGGCGTCCGATCGACGCGCCGTCTGTTGCGTTGAGTTCCTGTTGTCGATACGGAACTTTTGGATACATCAACTCTGGTCTTTGTGACAGTTGATGTATCAGCCTCTCGGCTCGTGGAGCGGATCCTCCGAACGAGCTTTCTGTGTGCGGGAACCCTAGTGTTGGCTGCGACTATTACTGTGACGTCTACTACTACTGCTACTGTGACTGCGACGACGACAGTACAGAGATCCTGTGTGGATTCGACGACGACGACTACAGCACTCAGAGATCCTACGTGGAACAGTGCTACCGAACCTGTGTGAGCTGAATCTTCTGTTTACCTAGGGCGGTGGAGCGCTTGGGTGTAGCGGCGGACCCGTGGTACTTGACAGTGGTGGTGCGCTTGGATGCAGCAGCAGACCCTTGGCGGTGGAGCGCTTGGTTGTAGCGGCGGACCCGCGATACTCTACGGAGCGTGTGCGCTTGGTTGTAGCGACAGACCCGCGACGGTGGAGACGTGCGTGCGGAGTACGGAGACCGTGTAGATGACTGAGACCTGACGACTGCTTGACCGACTCGACTTGGAGTGAGTCGACTAGCCCAGTGGACGGAGCGCCCAGTAGTTGGCAGCAGACCCACGGCGGATGGAGCGCCTGGTAGTTGGCAGCAAACCCGCGGTACTCGACAGGAGGAGTACCTCAGTAGGCTATTTGGGTGAGCGCCCGGTATTTGGCGACAGACCCTCAGCGGACGGAGCGCCCGGTAGTTGGCCGCAAACCCGCAGTACTTGACAGGAGGAGTACCTCAGCAGTCATAGGTTAGTGAGCAGTACCTCGGAGTCGTGACAGGACTACTGCACACTTCAGAGACGGGGCTCTTCAGCAGCTACGGTTTCGATAATGAAAATCCTGGTTTGAGCTGAGTCAATGATCTTTGTGATTCCTCATGATTGATATGGGTCACTTGATAACTTAGGTATATATATGGGCATATACCTGGGTAATGGTTATCCGTTGATTTCATAAACTTGTTTACTCTTCTTTGTGGATTGGGTTGTTCTTGGGCTCGGTGTTGGAGCCGAACGGAAATTGATGACTTAGGTATATGTATGGGCATATACCTAAGCAGTGTCAGTTGTTACTTCGTGATTGTTACTTTTCTTCGTGGTTTATCCTTTGTGGATTTGAGAGACCTTCAGGGGTCTCGGGGTCCCTACTGAGTAGCTTATACTCACCCCTGCACGGGCTTTGCCCGCACTACATTGTGTTGGTTGCAGACGACGGACAGCGTTGACCTTAGCTGAGGCTTGCAGAGCGGAACAGTACCCGGAGGTGGACCACTGGGCGGGACGTGCACGGAGCGGACGGCGGGACCCGTGGAGCAGAGGAGCTATCTGTACTCACCCTTCAGGTGGGATTTCCAGTGGACAGCTCGGAGTAGCGGCTTTACTTTTCAGTTGCTGTTTTTCCCTTTTCGAGTTGTACTTTACTTTCAGTTTGGGTTTGTATTCTGGCCCATTTACTTTTCTGCACTTGTAGTTACTTTCCGCTTGCTGACTCTGTGGTGGTTGTTACTTATAAAGGCAATGCCTTCCCTGTTTACTGGGATTTTACGCCTTGGTGCTAGTCGCCAGCCCCTGGCCTATGGAAGGCGGGCTTGGGGTAGTCACGGCACGGATCCCGAGGGCGGGTCGTGACAAATTGGTATCAGAGGAGTTCGGTTCTACCGTGAACTCTGATCTTTTCTATGTGAAGCAATAATGTTTAGCGTATTGAGTGTGGATATCAGTCCAGGGAGTCCAGTGTTGGTGCAGCGGCCGACGTATCCGTACACCAGGACCCTGACCTCTGATTTCCGACTTAATGCACGAAAACATTTATTGCGTGTGTGTTTCAATGTTTTCTTTGTGATTACTTATATCAGCTCACCAGGTATACTGTTTGACCGTGGCGCACCTGTTTCCTTTCAGGATGGCCCCACGACGGCAGCCAGCTAGGGTTCTGAGAGTCGAGCGAGACGACAGCCCACCGAGCGACGAGGCCTCGGTGCAGGGCCCTTTTTCAGTAGTGGCACCGGCGGTAGCTTTACCCGCCGATCCCCCGATGCTTCCAGCAGCAGCCGCTGACGATGCACGTCGCCTCAGCGCACTGCATGAGTTTCAGCGCCAGCGACCGCCCAGGTTTCGCGGGGAGACGGATCCCCAGGCTGCAGAGGACTGGCTGGAGGCAGTGGTACGAGTGTTTAGGCTAGTGAGGACACCAGCAGACCTCATGGTGATCCTCGCTGCGAGCCTACTACACGCAGCAGCAGGACGATGGTGGAGCTTGATGCTCCAGGTGCACGATGAGGCATCTCTACTTTGGACGGACTTTGAGAGCATCTTCCGCTCGGAGTTCGTCCCAGCCACCCTTCATGCGGTGCGTATTCAGGAGCTTCTACAGCTGCGGCAGGGCAGCATGACGGTCGCTCAGTACGCGGCGAGGTTCACCGACCTTTCTCGGTACTCGACAGACATGGTACGGGACCCCTTCTTCCGGGCCCGGACCTTCGAGCAGGGTTTGAGACACGAGATCAGGGCATCGCTGATCTCCCTCAGCATACCGACTCAGACACGAGTACTGGAGCGGGCACTTCTGATCGAGAGTTTCCTTGCTGAGTCTACACCAGCACAGCAACTCACCGCAGGGCGGCACGTGGCAGAGTCATCTGCAGCAGGTAGCCGACGGATGTCTCAGGGTTCCAGGCAGACCAGACCTACCGGTGGCCGACTGCACGACTCAGGCTCAGTTGTACGGGGAAGCCGGGGTGGAGTCAGAGCCAGGCGTGCCGAGAGTGGGCAGTGTTACTCCTGTGGCGGGATTGGTCACATGGCTCGTGACTGTCCGACCCGCCATGCTAATGATCAACAGTTAAGTGAAGAACCTCCCAGGCAGAGGCAGAGGTTCGACCGTGGCGGTCCGCAGGGAGGAGGCGGACGAGGCAGAGGAGCTGGACGAGCAGCAGGTGGTGGGCGACGCTTTGAGGCTCTTCCACCACCACCACCAGGAGGTCCACCCCGACCGCAGGGGAGAGCTCAGCTTCAGGCAGCCGAGGCCTTCGATCATGGAGCTCTGGGAGCCGATGGACAGGAGCAGAACTAGTGGATAACAACCTTTGTACTTCTGGTTCCTTGTTGCTTTTGTGTAGCGTCTTGTATTATGAGCTGCAATAATAAAAGACGCATACCTTTGTGATATTTTCGTTCCTGTCCTCTTTCGTGATGTTACTAAGAGGTTCCAGTTTTGGCTGTTGACTTGACCCTCACTTGTGAGACATCTACTGGAGGAGACCCAGTTACCACACACTGATGCCGACAGTGTGACTCAACCCTTGGAGGCGAGAGTAACGGTTGAATCTCTTAGTAGTAGCGTCGAGGCCTTACGACGTCATCTTTGGTATGGATTAGAATCATCCATGTTAGGATTGACTGTTTTAGGCAAAGAATGTGGTTCATCCAGGGGATGAGACCAGATTTCTCTTATCGGCAAAGAAGAAATCTTGCAGCTCTTGTGGAACCAGAGAAGGTCCAGGTCATCCAGCAGCGGATGAGGACAGCTCAGAGCCGGCAGAAGTCATATGCTGACAGGAGGCGGAGGCCACTGGAGTTCGAGGATGGCGACCACGTCTTCTTGCGGGTCTCACCTCGACGTGGTATTCGGAGATTTGGCCGAGGCGGCAAGATATCTCCGCGCTTCATCAGACCCTTCCAGGTCCTCAGCAAGGTTGGCGAGGTGGCTTATCGCCTGGCTCTACCACCTCAGTTGCACTGGGTGCACGACGTCTTCCACGTATTCCAGCTGAGGAGCTTGACGTTGACGATGGGGCGACTTCTACGGAGGTCCCGGTGGAGATAGAGGATCGACAGGAGCGGGTCCTGCGTGGGCGATCGATTCCTCTCGTGCACATCAGATGGAAACACGAGAATCTCCAGGAGAGCACATGGGAGCGGGAGGCTCAGATGCGTGCTCAGTACCCTCATTTGTTTCCCTAGTTTTTGATGTAGCTTTACGGGGACGTAAAGCCCTGAGGTGGGAGTAATGTAAAGACCCGTAAAATTCAAGGAAACTTTTTTCTTAATTTTCTTTAGAATTTTACAAGAACGCGGTTTCAGACGGCACCTGATTCCGAGGCCCGGAGTGCCCGGAATTAATTTCCGAAGTTTGGCTCGGGTACGTTCAGTGAACGAACGAGCAGGAATTCCTAACTTTTGATCCGGTGCTCGGAATTGAAATCCGAGGGCACCGATGAACTCGCAGCGCCGATATTCGCTTAAAGAGACCTTTTCGGGAGTTGCGTTTGTTGCGGGTTGAAAGTTAAGTTTTGGGGTTTTTAGTTTGAGTTAAATAAAATTGTGAAGAACAATTTTATTTTTACTTGTTAAAACCTATCAAAGGAAGTTGGAAGTGGGACCCACACCCACTTAACCTCCCTTGGGAGGATTAAGTGTGGTGGGGCCCACACGAACCCCTAATTCTTTTCAAATTCCCTAACCCCTCTAAACCCCCTCTTAATTACGTAACTCTTCCCTACTTTATTTCTTGCCAACCTATCTCTTCATTTAATTTTCTCAACTCTAGATTTAATTAATGAATTGAATTCAACTTTTGAATTTTGAAAGGTTGGCAAAGTAAAAATAAAATAATGTGTAGCTTATTTTATTTTGGGTTGATCGTTTGTCTTCTTGAGAGGTGGAGAGCTCTTCTTCTTCTTCAAACTCAACGAAGAACGCGAAGAACGTCGTTCTTCAACGAAGAACTTCTCTGCCGAAGAACACGGTTCATCCGCGACGCCGTATCCGCGACGCGACGTACTTCTTCCACGTCATCTCTTCCGCGACGGATTTCCGCGACGAACGCCATCGACAACGACTCTTCCTCCGCGACACCGATATTTCACGACTACGTCAACGTGCGACTATCGAGGTAGAGGTTCTTGAGTTCGTTGTTTTCTTTATTATTTGACTTTCCTCAAGACTTGACGAGGAACGCTCTTTTTTCCGACGAAGAACGCCGCTTCCTCCTCGGACCTTCTTCGTCGGCATACGAAGATTCGCCAACGACGTATCTCTTCGGGCATATCTCTTCGTCAACGGATTTGACGAACGACGACCGCGACGCCCGACCTCCGCGACGCCGTCTTCCGCGGAACGTAGACAAATCTTCGAATCTTAAACCCGAGGTAGGGGTTGTTGATTCATTATTTATTTATTCCATTTCTTGAACGTGGATCTCGCATGTCTAACTTGAGGCTTGAATGTTTAAGTTGAGTTATTTATTTAACGTGGGGGGGCCGGACCGCATGAACACGGCCGAACCCCCCTCCATCGTTCATGTTGATTATTCTTGCGTGAGGAAGCAAGTGGCGTCGTGCCGTCGCACCACGCGGATGATCGTGCAAATATTTTACGCGGCGCCGTCGCACCACGTCGAGAAAGAATCTTCAAGAACGCGACGCCGTCGCGCCGCGTTGAAAAGAATCATGGCACGGCGAAAGGGGCGCGGTGCTGTCGCACCGCGCCGGACGACGAACACCGCGGCCGGTTCCGGGCCGCGGCGGGACGAGGAGACCGCGGCCGGATCCGGGCCGCGGCGGGATGTGAAGACCGGCGGCCGGGCCGCCGGCGTCGGAAGTCGAAGGCGGGACCGGAATTTCCGGTCCCGTTGGTAAAAACCGGCCGGCCAGCTGGCCGGCCGGATGACCTAAAACCGGGGGAATAAATCCCCCGGCCGGTTCAACAAAACCCCCATCTTAATGAGGGGGGCGGTTCTTTGATGAGAGGGGGGGGGGGGCAGCCGGCCCCCCGGTTCCTTTCCAGCAAGCCCCCCCACGTGTGGGGGGCGTCTTCAAATTTTGGGCGCGGCATATAGCCGCGCCGTCCATGAAGAAGCGGGGGCCGAGCCCCCCGCGTGCCAGCCTCGTGCGGCGCCAGGCGCCGGCCGCCGCGGCCCGCCGCCGCGCCGCCGCCCCCGCGCCGCCCCAGGGGGGGGGGGGGGTCGGGCCGGGTCGGCCCGGACCCGGACCCCCCCGTTTCGAACCAGAATTGGTTTTTAGCCCATAACTTGAGCCTCGGACCTCCGAATGACGAACCGTCTGCGGAAACGCGATCCTTGGATCGAGACGGTTATTTCGGTATATCGCACTCAAGGATTCGGTTTACTTTGAGTTCGTCCGGGTTGGTTCGTTCACGAAACCAACCGGGCCTTCGGAGCGGAAACGCTCATATCTTGAGCTACGAACGTCCGATTGACGCGCCGTCAGTCGCGTTGTGTTCCTCTTAGTGAGACGGATCGTTTGGTATACTCTGCCCGAGGTTTGGACGCAGGTGGAGTACGGCCGGGTTGGTTCGTTCACGAAACCAACCGGGCCCTCGGAGCGGAAACGCTCATATCTTGAGTTCCGGACGTCCGATTGACGTGCCGTCGATTTTGATGGAATCCTCTAAGTGAGACGGATCTTTTGGCATACTCCGGCCGAGGTTCGGACGCAGGTGGAGTACGGTCGGGTTGGTTTTGCCTTAAAAACCAACCGGGCCCCGGAGACGAAAATGCCAATAACTCTCAGACCGGGCGTCCGATCGACGCGCCGTCTGTTGCGTTGAGTTCCTGTTGTCGATACGGAACTTTTGGATACATCAACTCTGGTCTTTGTGACAGTTGATGTATCAGCCTCTCGGCTCGTGGAGCGGATCCTCCGAACGAGCTTTCTGTGTGCGGGAACCCTAGTGCTGGCTGCGACTATTACTGTGACGTCTACTACTACTGCTACTGTGACTGCGACGACGACAGTACAGAGATCCTGTGTGGATTCGACGACGACGACTACAGCACTCAGAGATCCTACGTGGAACAGTGCTACCGAACCTGTGTGAGCTGAATCTTCTGTTTACCTAGGGCGGTGGGGCGCTTGGGTGTAGCGGCGGACCCGTGGTACTTGACAGTGGTGGTGCGCTTGGATGCAGCAGCAGACCCTTGGCGGTGGAGCGCTTGGTTGTAGCGGCGGACCCGCGATACTCTACGGAGCGTGTGCGCTTGGTTGTAGCGACAGACCCGTGACGGTGGAGACGTGCGTGCGGAGTACGGAGACCGTGTAGATGACTGAGACCTGACGACTGCTTGACCGACTCGACTTGGAGTGAGTCGACTAGCCCAGTGGACGGAGCGCCCAGTAGTTGGCAGCAGACCCACGGCGGACGGAGCGCCTGGTAGTTGGCAGCAAACCCGCGGTACTCGACAGGAGGAGTACCTCAGTAGGCTATTTGGGTGAGCGCCCGGTATTTGGCGACAGACCCTCAGCGGACGGAGCGCCCGGTAGTTGGCCACAAACCCGCAGTACTCGACAGGAGGAGTACCTCAGCAGTCATAGGTTAGTGAGCAGTACCTCGGAGTCGTGACAGGACTACTGCACACTTCAGAGACGGGGCTCTTCAGCAGCTACGGTTTCGATAATGAAAATCCTGGTTTGAGCTGAGTCAATGATCTTTGTGATTCCTCATGATTTAGATGGGTCTCTTGATAACTTAGGTATATGTATGGGCATATACCTGGGTAATGGTTATCCGTTGATTTCATAAACTTGTTTACTCTTCTTTGTGGATTGGGTTGTTCTTGGGCTCGGTGTTGGAGCCGAACGGAAATTGATGACTTAGGTATATGTATGGGCATATACCTAAGCAGTGTCAGTTGTTACTTCGTGATTGTTACTTTTCTTCATGGTTTATCCTTTGTGGATTTGAGAGACCTTCAGGGGTCTCGGGGTCCCTACTGAGTAGCTTATACTCACCCCTGCACGGGCTTTGCCCGCACTACGTTGTGTTGGTTGCAGACGACGGACAGTGTTGACCTTAGCTGAGGCTTGCAGAGCGGAACGGTACCTGGAGGTGGACCACTGGGCGGGACGTGCACGGAGCGGACGGCGGGACCCGTGGAGCAGAGGAGCTATCTGTACTCACCCTTCAGGTGGGATTTCCAGTGGACATCTCGGAGTAGCGGCTTTACTTTTCAGTTGCTGTTTTTCCCTTTTCGAGTTGTACTTTACTTTCAGTTTGGGTTTGTATTCTGGCCCATTTACTTTTCTGCACTTGTAGTTACTTTCCGCTTGCTGACTCTGTGGTGGTTGTTACTTATAAAGGCAATGCCTTCCCTGTTTACTGGGATTTTACGCCTTGGTGCTAGTCGCCAGCCCCTGGCCTATGGAAGGCGGGCTTGGGGTAGTCACGGCACGGATCCCGAGGGCGGGTCGTGACAATATATGATGATTCTATAAATACAATGGACCATACTATGAGGAGGGAAGTAAAAAATCTCTACATATTAATTTTTTGGAACAGTAATCATTATTTGGAATATCTTCCCCCCTATTGGAATAAGAGTTGGTGGGTTCTTATCTCTTGACATATATCCTAATAATGGTACATTCTCACCAGAAATAGTATGTACTTCATCTGGGAAATTCACCTCAGTTTTTTAAGGATCGGTGCCAATTATCTTAAGGGAGGAAATAGAGGTTGATTCTAAAATAAATAGTTATTTTCAGATGAATATGTTGGTTTGACCAAGAGCGGGTGGTGTTGTGAAAAATAGTGATGACTAATGAAACTTTTGGCCAATAATTTTTCCCTCCACTGGCATTTTATTTCAAATTGTGGTAAAATACTTGTTTTGGAGGAGTATTGTGAGAATAAATCCTCTATATCTCATCCAGCATTAGCCTTCTCTCTAAGGATAATTTCCCTACATTAGGAGGATATGATCACTAAATCTCAATAGGCCTTTTCACCATAGTGTATCTTGGTGATTCTATATAATGGGATTCTTACCACGCTTAATAAAAATTAATTTGACATAATTTCTTTTTAATATTTTTCAATTGAAAAATTGGAGGAAGAGGTAAAAATACCCTATTAAGAGATTTAAATCCTTTAAATAAATAACCTCATCACATTTATTGTTGTATTAATCAAATATCCCTTTAGTGATGCCCCACTCTATCATTTTTTCACCCATTTTGTGGAAGGGATTCAACTGTCAATGTCACAAATAAGAATTTCTATCTCTTAAATAATCTTTTATACTTATCTATGAATGGTATCATAATAAAATCATGATGGTGCATGTATATCTCTTTGTTTTGGAATGCTTATGCTTAAATAACGAGACTCCCATAAGTCCCTAATTTATAAAGGCTTATTCCCCCAAAATTGGGACACGTAAGGCCAAACATAGTCTAACGACTACTGTATCAGTTGTAAGGAGGACCAATATCCTTTATCTTAATAGAATTTATAGCCCTTTCCACCTCAGAAAAATTTTAATCAAATGTATATTGAGTATATTCCCATTATTGGTGATGGGATTTAATTATTCTAGATTCATATAGAATAGTCTTTCCCACTAAATCTCACTGTGTGACATGTTATTAGGGTAATTTGAGATATTTTGAAACTTATTCATAGTAACTCTCTGTATAGACATTATTTTCACACTTTCCATATATGGGACTTGTAACAGCAATAACTCAAGTAACACTCTTCACTATAATAACATCAAGATATGGTGACATCCAATAATTTTAGTATTAAGGAATTAACCTAATAGATTCTCCCAATGATGGAAACATGATCATTATCTAAGAGACTCCCTTCACCATGAGAACCATGATCCTCCTAAACACCATTGTATGTTTCTTTGATTAGATGTCTATGGGAGGTGACACAATCAGTTTTTATAGGAACAAAAATTGACAT
This sequence comes from Viscum album, assembly GCA_963277665.1. NCBI lineage: Eukaryota > Viridiplantae > Streptophyta > Magnoliopsida > Santalales > Viscaceae > Viscum > Viscum album. The sequence continues at coordinate 70,350,175 of OY728133.1, read as the reverse complement.
GTAAATTTGTAAGGTGTATAGGACTCATAAATAATCTCTTCATCTATCATTGAATAAAATATATAGTCTCTCAATACCATCTTATATGATCTCATTTCATAATCACTGGATTCCATTTTTAACAATTATCTCAGCGGGAAGATCACCATATAGTAATAAGATTAATTCCCTAGATAAAAATAAATTCCTTAAAGTTCTCTCATGCTTTAAACACATGGGTATTATGCTAGATATGGATATATTTTTTTGGGGAAATCATTATATAGATGTATTTACTTAGTTATATGATCATTTCATGGTTGTGGTTATGGTTGGCATGGTTGTGCTACATGCTCAGAGACATTCCGATATAGTGCTGAAGTAAATTGATTTCTGTATTGTAATGATTAATTAATTAATACACATATTTATCTCTTTATTACATGCACTTATTATTAGACTGGTTTTTTAGACATGGTGGTTTCAACCTACTGATTTTTACTCACACCCTATTTGGGACACCATTTAGTAACTGAGAAGATTATATGGATACAGTTTTGGATGAGGTAAAGGGACCTTATTGCTGATTGTTGCTTGTTGGATGGGTTGGAGATTGGAGACAGGACCGAAATGGGGTTCAGGACTAGGGTATTTTTAGATTATTTATATTAACATATTCTTTTATTTTTTCTAATTTCGTATTAAATTTTATATACATCTCATATTTTCATTACATGATTCATCTTATTGTATTATTAGTTCTTCCTTTTACTTATCAATTGTTGTTTTTTCAATGTTTCTTCTATTTCAATTACTCTAATATTAATTGATACATATTCATTTCTATTATATTATACTCAATACCAGGGGTATAGTATCCCCACTGTAAATAACACACCCCTGGTTCTATTTGACATCCCCTATCATATGGGGAGGTGTGCTTGAGGTCTCATAACAAACCCATTTTGGTCACATGATAGAGTGCCATATTAGGGGACATTATAGGTTAGAGATAACTCTAATACATAATTTTGGAGGTAAATTGTCATTTCAATTCACATAATATAAGAATAAAATATTAAATAATGAAAAAATGGAGTTTTTCTTTTTATCTAAAATGATATATTTCATGTTTTAAAAATTTTATGAGAATAGTGAGAAAAACATGCATAATCACTCATCAAATCATATCTCAAAAAGTGGCCTTATATTTTCTGCACTTTTATGATTTTATTAAAATCATTACATATCTATGTAAATATTTCTACATATCTATGTAACCATATAATAAAATCCTCCCACTAAACATCATTGGGGAGTACCATCTATGAAGAAAGGTTTTTTCTAACAGTGGTGAGACTTAAGAATCGTATTCCTTATGTTTGACTCATTGAAAAAAGAATTAAAACATAATTTATTCATAATATTGTATATTAATATCTTAATAACTTTTATTTTATACTTATAAAAATTTCAAAGTTCATAATTCTTGGAATCATTTCCATTAAAAAATTTCCCTGATATATTTTTGGTAATAAAATATAACTTTTTACATTAAATATTTTATGAACACACCCAAACTACATTAGGATATATAGATTAATTCTTTACACTTTTATTTACAAACATGGACAAAACTCATTTAGGATATTAAGTGGCATTAAATTTCAATTTTTACTGGAATAATATTTTATTTTTTATACATGAACTTCTCTAAGGAAAAATATACAACCACTATCTTATTAGAAACTATTTTCTTTTTAGAATACCAAGATAAGATACAAAAACATCTTTATATTGGGATATATCACTTATTTCCTCAAGTATAAATATTTTATTAATAAACTATTATATCCATGTCTTATATGGTATTCAATGTGATTGAATAGTTATTGTGAGAAAAATATTTTATGCTTTAATATATACCATTGATGGGTGTTGGAATCCTAATTCGTCATATTTTAAAAAAAATATGTCCCAAATAAACTCTTTTATCTCATATAAAACTCTTTTTATCCTTATCTTATTTTTAAAATTTCTATAGAGTCTGATGAATCATAAAACTTATGAATATTATATTTTTTCATAACAAAATTATTAAAAAATAAATTCTCTTATCACATAAGTGAAATGGATAACAACGCATCATTTATTGAGAACCAACTAGACCTAAATTACTCAATTACATTAAATTCATTGATGTAGAAACACGTTATTTTTATCTTTTGAATGCAAACTACAAGAATTAAGAATCCTTTATCTTGATTTTTAACTCATATGTATTTAAAATATTTGTATAATTATACGTTTAATATTATATTCCTTTCAAATTAAAATAATTAGTTCTGTAACATTGATACCTAACATAGAATTTACATATAATTTTCTAAACCCCTTCAGATATCCCAAACAATTTCATCATATGGAAACATTTTCCCTCATTTTTTAAATCATTATTTAGGTTTCAATGACTAAATATAACTATTAGACTACCTAATATTTTTCTATAGATTAAACCTTTATCCTACTATATTTTTTAACATGACATTGGATACTATAAATCACATTTCATGCCCACTTATCCTCAAAACTTTGAGAAAAATGAGTGAATATTTGTTAAATTCATTAACATTATGAGAGAATTTAAAATAATGATATCAAAATGATTTCAATAACCAAAAAATCCTTATAAAATATCCCTTGTCTCATTAATTCATTGTAAAACTCAATCACATTGAATATATAAGTAGATACCAAAGTTCTTTATGTTATTTTGTATTTAATACCATTGAAATATTTAAGTGAATACCTCTACACTTTCAAAATTAATATATTTGAACTACCTATTGAATGAAATAAACAATAGATAATCAGGAAGTTGGTTTCTCTAATACATAAAACATTTTTTTCATTATAATCAATCTTAAGTTTCTCTAAAAATATAAGAAGTTTCTTCTAATATGATTCTCCTTTTCAAGTATTAATCTCAAATTCAAGCTCAATGATAAAGATTCCATTATATCTTCAACAAAAACTTTTACCAGAAGAGTATATTATTTTATATTCATATAATATATTATTTTATTAAATTTCTTCTCATTAAAATGAAATACCCATTTCAACTCATTATATAAAATAGTGGGATAAGATCCACATTTCGCTAATCAATAAGTATGCTTTAGAATTCGTCTCACCACTTAGTTATTTAGGTAGGTCATCATGAAAATCATATCATATATGACTCTTGGATAGTTGAGTAGACAAATATTTTCCCAATCCATCATATGGGAAAACATAATAGTATTCCTCAAGATCCTTAACTATTAGGATTTCCCAACTAAGTGTAACCAAAAGAAAATTATAAAAACGGGGAACCCAACTCATAGGGTCACTACATTACTTTCCTTACCCAAGATAAAACAAGGGAACCTAGGTTAAACATAAAACTACCCAGTTGAATGATCATGGTATTAAAAATTTTATACTTTATAATAAATTTTACACTTATTATTAATTTAAAATAATTTAATCTCACCATCTTATCTCATTTATTCCCTTTACAAGTATGCATGCTTCTAATGATTAAGTTTGGAATCCTTATTCCTTAGACCAAATCAATATGTTCAAACCATATTGATGTGTAAGTATTTAAGCAACTCGTAGCTTGTGTCACTAACCCAAATTAAAATCCAATTATATTCACACATATCCATATGCATCTTATGCATAACGTACATGTAACCCTTTCAAGTAAATACATAGATTTATATGAAATTAATAATCCCAAAAAGAGTAATATTGGAGTGATAGATATCCAACCCCAACTTTTCTAGACAATACATAAGCCTCTCGGCCAATGAGAAGACTGATTCAAAAAGGTATTTAATATTAAAATTTAATAATATATTGTATTTAATTAATAAATGTTATATAAACATTTAATAATTAATTATAAAAATTTTATAATTAATTAATTTAGAAACTCTATAAATTAAATAAATAACCTATAATAGATTTTTATATAATATATAAATTATATATAAATTATATATTCCAATTTATAATTAAAAATAAGAAAAACAAAATATTCTATGTATATCACATTTTATGATATACCATATATCATAAGGTGTGGCTTGCTGCATTATCTAATATATTTTATGATAGATAATCTTGATTGATTTTATCCCCTCTCATTACCTGGGATATCATATTTTATGATGAGTACTGATATTGTTAAGGCAATAAGATACTCTTGTTTACACAAGTGGGATGGTTTCATTTCCCCATATGACATCAAATATCATATGTTATAATATCTATAAACTAAATGAAGAGCATTTATCTTTCCCCATAAATGGTCAAGCATCCTTCTTCAATCATTTTGGTTGATAAATATTAATAATGAACAACCAAAGGACTCTTCCCTCCAAGTTGTACCCATGAATTGACCGAATCACCCAACACTTGGGTGGGATCTTCCTTGTAACCATGATATAAATTTATCTCTTGGGAGTTAAGGAATGATATGGAAGAGAGATTTATGAGATTTTGAACAATCTTGGGAAAAGATAACATGAACATCCATGTAAATATATACTTCCTTATTATATGTCCCTTGGGAATGTTCTGAAGGCACTAAAATATTTACTCATACATTATATAATTTATGAGTAAATGGATCTACTTATAAGTCTTATAATCTTCAGTCGAATAAATTATCTTAAATGTTTTATCCTATAAAATTCAAGTTTTTATTATACTCGATATGGAAGAGATATTAATGTTAAACCATAATTTTCAACTACCATTTCTTAATCAAAGGTTGTTATGAGAATTGTATTATTTAATTCTCCAAATAACATAGCCAAAAAATATACCCAAATCGTACACTATGATTGGCTTAGAGTACTATAATACAGTCTCACTATGTCATATATAACGATATGCCTTTATTTTATCTATTTCATATCATACCACATATTTCTATCATACATTATAATATATCCATTAATACATCACATGTATAAAAGATTTAGGTTATATATATATCACTAATAATCTAGAATATCACTATGTATCTCACATACAACATGAGGTGTATTGTTTTCAAATTTATCAAAAATTGTACAAATTTTTATATATGTATTGATAAATATATTTTTATAATTACTTATGAAAAATTGGAACTCTCATTTTATATATCATAATATGAGTTTCTTATCATCAAAATAATATCCCTAAGGTTTTTGGTCTTCTAGTAAGTGTTTATTCTTGTAAAAATGTTTAAATTTCTCATTTAAAATATTTATATTTATTATGATTTGGAATTAGACATTTTAGATGTTCAATTCAATGAAAAAGTTTAGAATATACATTAGGTGAAATGTAGGGCAATTTGAAAGAGTGGTGAAATTTTTCATCATATCATTGGGTCAGATATCCATGGATATACACTAAAATATGGTATTATCATCCCATGTGGTGTTATTAGGTGAGAAATGGATTTATGGTGACGAACACATGTATATAATGATATTAATGTGAATGGGATAATTATTGGTATGTGTGTAGTTAAAGAGAGAAATTAGGAGTATCTTTCATTACATGAGAAGTTGATAACATGGCTTTAAGTAAAGGTTTTACAGCTAAAGAAAACACTTAGCCATCATCCTAACATAGCACCAGCTATTTCAGTAATTATTCCTTCTATAAAAATTACTATATATATATATTTATTTAAATTAAAATAATTATTTATTATATTATATTATATACTAATATTTCTCATTATAGGTTCCAAACACGGGTAGAAATCATCGATGACATAACTCAGCTTTGTAAATGCTATAATCGTTCACTAAAGATAAAATCATGATATAATAGTTTAATTGATGACATAGTTTATGTTGGTGTAAACCATGACATAAGGAAGGCCACTATATTATAGTTTTATATAAGGAATTTTACCTATTATGTGATAATGTTGGACTCAGCTTCTTTCTTTTACTATAAGCTATCATATTCAATTTGATCATTGAGTGATGGTTATTTGAGGTGTTAAAACATTTATATTGAAATTTTAAATGTAAAAAATTATAATAATTATTGAACAATGATTTATAAGGGTTTTAATGGTTATAAACATTTCATCAATGATGGTCATACATTTTTGGTCCAAATATAATCCTCGGTAGTTAGAAAATAAGGTTAAATAATTGTTTAAGTAGTTGTATGTTAATTCCATTAGATATTGAATGAGAAATACTTGAACTGAAGTGAATTAAATAACTTGTTTTATTAATTAATTTAAAAAAATCTATTAATATAATTATTGAAGGAGGTTCTTCTTGATTTTTAGAGATTCAAATAACTCATGGATTCCCTAAGAAGAAGGATTGTGTTTTTGACTTCTCAATGATCACTATCAAGATTATGTCAAGTAGGGTGAATAAACTAGATCAAAATATAGAATTTAATTTTCTAAATATAACTAGATAAATACACTCAATATGGGGTGAATTGATTAATTTAAAAAAAATATCATTGATTTTAAAAGTACTAACTGAATTAATTTGAGAATATCATTTCTCTATCATTCGAATTCAGTAGTAGAAATAAAATAAATAAAATATCAGGACATGGAATATTTTTAGAGTGGTTTTGGGAAATAAAAACATAACATAGTCCGCTCCATTAACACTATATGTGATTATGGTAATTTTTACTCATATCCTTTTCCTAGGGTCCTTGATAGATGGCACAAGAAGATGCCACTTGTTATATAAAGGTGCCAAGAGATTTTCCAGGGGTATCCATACAAAACTAAAGCCTAAAAATTGTATCGCACTTATATGAAAGTGTGAACTATTAAAATAAATAAAATATATTGAAAATAAATTATAGTTTTGGTTTGTAGTTTAAATAGAATTAACAGAAAAATGATAAAATCTTACATGGAGAAATTTATGTTTCCAAAGTATAGCATTGAAAAGATCTCCAAATACAATAATAGTTAATCATGAAAGAATAGTAGAAATAAAAATTACTCTTTCTTTTAATGATCTAAATAGTTTTAATATCTATACAGTTCACATTAGTATAAATTCATGAAGTATTTATCTTTTTTTTAAAATATGAAATCTTGAGTATCCAAAGAACTGAGTATAATTTTTCTTTTATATTTTCATACCATTGATCAAATTTTTGAAAAGAAATATAAATATTTCTCTAAAATAAGTTGAGTCATAAAAAATCCATAAAATTCTCTAGGAAAATAGATCTCCAAATAACCAAAAAGAGTTTCTTTGACTTCATTAATTTTCTCAATCATATTCTACTTTGTCATAACATCTTAAAAATATTTAATACCAATAATAATAATCCATGAGTGATAATCCCAGATAAAAAAATAATAATAAAATCCTTTGAAAATGTCAAAAATTTAAATTTTATGAAGGATTAACTTCATAAGGTCCATAAGAGTCATTCATCTACTTCAAATGAGTCATATTTTATACTTCAGAAGAGTAAACACAAAATTCAAAAGAGTAAATATAAACTTCCTAAGAATCAACTCATAAACATTGAAAGAGTTATATTCTACATAAAATGAGTAAATATTAATTTTCTAAGATTCAAAAACTACTTTTTAAGAGTAATGTATAACTTTTTGAGAGTAAAATTTAACTTTGAAAAAGTATACATCAATTTTATAAGATTAAATGCTTTTCCAAAAATAGAAATATGAACTTTGGAAGATTCTATATGGACATTGTAAGGATAAATTACTTTGGAAAAATTATTCAAACATGATTATAAACAACTCAAAATAATAACTCCAAAAATAAAAATAAATTAATAAAAAAATATTAATAATATGTAATGCACTCAATATAGTTTCATTAATAACAAAAATAAGGTGTTTTTGTGAGAATCAAAAACAATGGTTTCTTTAGATATATTAGAACAACATTAATATATCCAGAAAATATTTAATTATTCATTTATTATAGTTGGTCTAAATAAATGGATATATCTTATATAGTAATAGGTTTTGGTTGATCATTTATACTATATTTAAACAAACATTTTCCCCTCAAAAGTATTTTATTAGTATTAGATCCACTTCCATATCATTTGGATTAAAATTTGAAATAGATAAAGAAACTAAAAAATGGTATTTTACTTAACCATGATTTGTTTTTGATAAAAAAATTTCATGGTTCATGATTTTCTCTAAACCTTAAAGTGTTTTAATATGAAAAAAGTTGTGGTTTTGTAAATTTTATCAAAACACGTCATGTTTTAAGAAAAAAAGTGTGGAATAATTTCATGAAAAAAAGTGCATCATAAATATTATAACATTAATTCGTGGTTTGGATGTAAAATTATTATAGTGAGTATATAAATGTTACTTTAATATTATAACCACAACTTGTATATGATAAACTAAGTTATGGTTTAAAAAGTAAGACTTCTATAGTTTCTTTGTGAAATGGATTAACCTAATAAAAATGGTCATGGAATTCCCTTAAAAAAATATGTCTTTGGGGAGAAATAATTTCATCATTTACATGTAAAATAGTCATAGTATTTATAAATTTTATAAAAAAATTATCTTTATTTAAATTCCCAAAAGAATTCACTGGCGTGATTCCGAAAGGCCCTTGCTGAATCTTGGGGGCATTAGACTATAGCAAAAAATTGGTAAATGTTATCTTGGTTAAATTTATTTACATGGTAAGTTTATAAAGTGTTTATAAATTATAAAATAAAAAAAATATAAATGATTTTATTTTAAAAAAAATTAAAGGCTTTATTTTGGATAATTTAATTAAACTAGTCCAGAATTTGTTTTTTGTTGATTTGAACAAATTTTAAATAAAGTAAGATATTTGATATTTATTTTTTGTAGTGATTTTACTTAAAATATAAATTTTTTTTATAATTATAAAAGTTTTATAAATATGATTTATTTATAATATTAAGGACTTAATATTAAGTTCTATATGATTATTAAAACAAATATGTTACTGTTATAGTTATATTTTATGGAGTGTCTTTAAAGCATGCCAAAATTATAAAGTGTTTATAATTTTTTATTTATAAAATGATCATTTATATTTATCTCATGTTTAAATTTATGAATTATTAATTTATTTACTCTATTATTTTCTTAATTATTCATTCATGTAGTTTTTTTATATTGTGAATAGATGTATAATTTAGTTTAAAGAGTTAAACTTCCTCTTATAAATTCCATATCGTGCATATAAGGAGTTACATGCAATATGTGTCCTATAATTTAGTTATGTTTGACCATGAATATTATTTTTTTAGGTTATGAACTTAAAATTAAAGGTTTGTTAGGATTTATATGTATTGGGGGTCAATATTGTGTTATAATGAAGGTTTATTTTAAATAGTGATCCATGTATGGTGAAACTTAATGTAAAACTATTTACTAGCCTAGGAAATTTGGATTTTTATAAAATGTGGGGGTTGTCTATCCATATACCACACTCCACATATGAAGATTTTAGTTTATTATAATTTTAATCATTTACATGAGAGAGATTCATGTACCTTATTCATGTGATAGAGTTGGGTATGTGGGATATGATTAGATTTTATTTTAGGGTAAGTAATATAATTCATGAGTTTTATAAGTGTAACACATTAATATGTTTTGAAAATATTAATTTGGTTGATGTTATTGAAATCTAAAAAATAAATCATTAGAATAATTAAAACATAAATGGAATACATGAGACAATATATTGACATTTTAAATCCTCTTAAAAGACTAAGTGTTATATTCTTTCATAATTAAATATACATCAAGACTTCGATCATTAAACCTCAAAAGTTCTTGACAAATTTGGTTTACCATAGATTATATTTTGTAAGGCATGGTTGAAATGGATAACCTAAAAGTTATGTAACTGGATCTTATTATGATATTTGTGCCATAATTAGTTGGGAAACCCTAAAAATTATGATACCATTAGAATTGGGTTGGGTTGATTCATATGATGGATTGATAAATGAGTAGTTCTTTCAACAATATATAAGATATATATTATATGAATGACATAAAATCCCACCTAAATAGGTGATTTATTAGTGAAATACTAAATTAGGAACATTACATAGTGAAATTTGGACCATGGACCACTACTCGATATGATGTAATTTGAAATTGATCATCATTTTATTAGGAAAACAAATAATGAAATTATTTATTAAATTATTTTAAAAAAATTATACTCATCGAATAAAAAACCTTTTATGGATAAAATGTGATAATTATCATCAATCATGACATTAATATCAATATTTTTTAAGGAAAATATTAATGAAAATAAATTTATAGTTTGTTATAGGAATTTAATATTTTTTTCTTAAATAAAAAAGTAAGGTTTATATGTGTTGGAGACAAATATTCTTGAGAAAACTCTTACTTGTGAATCTATAAACTAAGAGAAATATAATTATACTTAACATATTAATAAATATATTAACATTTATATATTAATTATTGTTTCTATTTTTTCTATGTTACAAAAGTAATCTGGGAATATGGATGCTTTTGATATGATAGTAAACTTAAAAAAGTCTCCATAAATATTGGTCGATACCTAGGCCATTACTAGGTCCAAGAAAAATTATTTATTTATAAACCTTACATAAAAATAGTGTTGTAGTGGGTAGGGATCAATTTATAGGTAATCAATTCCATATAAGGTGTTTTGGGTGAGACCAAGTAAAATAGAAAAAAACAAAAACAAAAAAAAGAAACATGGAGAGGACTGGTGAGAAAATGTATGATGATAGGGTAGATAGAGAGAAGTGGAGGTCAAAAGATAAAAAGAGAGTAGAACTTGAAGAAGGATAACTAAATAATCTAGAGTAATTCAAGAGATACAAGGGTACTTTGGTTGGATGGATGGTTTGTTTGGGAGTGTTCTTTATTTTTGTGCTTTTTTGTGAGACTTTACTCAAAGTTAGATGTGGTAGAACCTAGTAAAGTGTCCATACAATTCTCTTGCATGGATAAAAAATAGATAAATGGATCATTTAGTTTCTCAACTAAAGTCTCCAATTTCCCTCTCAATAAGTAATAAGGAAACTGACCCTTGAAAGCACTTTCCTCTTCTTAGATTGACTTTCAAATGACAATTTAAATATCTCCAAAAACAACCAAATCTGATTTAAATGAGTTATGGTAGTTCAAAAATAGGGATAGCTTATATAGTGGGAAATAGTAGACACATAAAGATTTATATACTTTATTGAAGTTACTGAACCTAATATCTCAACCTAATTTTCCAATTTAATTTTATCCAACTATCATAATATAAATATTTAAAAAATATAAAATGTTTTTAAAAATAGAGAAATTAAAATAAAATAGAAACAACAAGAAATATCCTACATGGTATTTAAAACAACAGTGAGAATAAAAATCTACATTCAACTCAATACATTTCTCTGGGAGTGCTCTATGTATCTGTCCATGCACTCCTCTATCTTTATCCCCCTTTGTACCATGTGGTCTCCCTCATTTTAAACAAAAAAAAATACTCTCCTACTAACTTTTTGACAATACCTTCTTCCTGGAAGAAACTACTCCATAGTAGAAGTACACATACTCTTCTACCCTATTTCAATTATAAAAATTTGATCTTGGATGAACCTACTACTAGACATCACAAGTAATTTTAAACGGTATAAATTCTAGTTCTCTATCTCACATAACTTTCACCGGGAAAAGTGACATAGCTAATTTTACCCACATGGCCAATTTGATCGATATAGCTGAATGGTCGACTTAGTAATTTATACACATATTTGATCCCTTCACATAAGTAATTGGACTACATACATGATTTAACACATATTAGATTTGGTTCACAAAGATTAAACCTGATGTAGATTAATCCCTTAATGTATCAAATTTGATCATGTAATAATTTGGGATCTACATAGTTGTTTCTTGATGTAGCCAATTATCGACATAGTTGTATCTTTCACATATCTGATTGTGCTAACCAAATAATTATGATAATTTATAAAATTATTTTTACATATCTGACTAAATTGAAAATTTTATTTGGCCCATTTGATTGGACAACATAACATATTGGATTTTTATCTACGATTCCAAACCCATCTGACCGTCGAATTTAAATCATCAAGTACCATAGGAATAAATGGCTAAAAAGGATGTATTCTTGTGCAGAAATACATAGTTCAGACATGAAAAAAATTCCCTCATTTTTAATCCATTTAAATATCATTTATTAACCTTTATAAATGGTATCATGTAACCATGGTGGGAGAATAATCTAGTTTCAGTAAATAATATTATCTCTACATCTTCAACAGTAACTCTGTATGAGTTTCAACACACTTGAGTGTATACTTTGTTAATGATAAATTCACAACCCACTTTAAATGGGGACTCCCACATTGAAAAAGGTGTAAAATACTTCACCCTCTATAGCATGGATGGTTCTTTCACTGACAGTCACAGAAATAAGCATAATCAAATTGAAACTAGCATAGAGTGATGGTTTTAGAAGCCTTCAGCTAAAGATTAAGTTTATAAGAACTCAGATTTTAGATTTTTTAGGTTAATTCTATTGTTTGGTCAACCCATATGATCAATCTTGAACAATAAGTGCATCAATTTTTGTCTTTCTTTTTGTGTTCATTGTACAATATTTTTGGACGTATGCTAATTGTTTCCAAAAAAATAGTTATTTAGGTTTCATGATAAATATTAATAAACATTAAATGTATCATCTTAGATTAATTTAGAACCCATAAATAGAAATTTTGATTGTAAAATTAAATGAATAATAAATTCCCACATATTTGTTCCATATTAAAAAATTATCTATTATATGCTTAATACAGCTGTCGAAACACATTTAATTAATCAAAATAGATATATAAAAGTGTTATAAAATGGTAACACATCAAACTCCCCCCCACATAATAGCTTACATTCCTGGGAAATTCATTAATTTAAATAGCTCATTAACAAAGACTATAAAGTCAATGAATTTCATCCTTCCTAGGATCTACTCTATATAACTGAGTTAAAAAACATGGAATCATCTACGAAAAAGAATTTAATGCCTCCTATGTGATTTTCTTCACACTTTTATATTTCAATAAAAGTTTCAATTCTAGTTCCAAAATTACATATGAGAGATAACAAAGTGGAATTGAATCTATAACAAGTAGAATAAAAAATTTAACTCTCTCATGTTCTTTAAACCAGATTTTTTACTTCCCACTTTTTTTATACAACTCATTATATTTTCTTATCTATAAAGTTTCCCCTAGTTCATCTAGGTTCAATATTACCCTCAATTTCATGATATCCTTTTTTACAAGGGAAATTTATTTTAATTTTATCGGGCCATAAATTTGTGCATGGAACTATACAGAGAACTTTTTGATTAAGTCTTTATTTATAGAAATTTATATAGTCCACTTATCTCAGATACTCGCTATGGGATCCCAATTTCCCATTTTACTTCATATTTAAAATATTTATATATGGTTTTTTTGTAATATAATTGAATCATATCTAAGGCATAGAGAAGTTCCCATTTCCCCCACACATAAAAATCGAAATGTCCCCAATGTATAATCTTAATGTGAGAGACAAATAAGGTTCAAAAGATATAAAATAATTCAATATTGAAAAGAACATGACTGGGGGTTATAATAAAGTTTATACAAAACACAATTTCTACACTCTCTAATAAACTCTAAAAACAATGGTTTGAGGATTATTTTGTTATAAAATTTGATTACTTTAAAAGGTCATAAATATATAAAGAAATGGAAATTGGATTAGAAATAAGCATGCTAAAAAATGAATTATTAGTATGTATGTAGGAAAAAAACTGAATTTTAAAACACTTAGTCCCTAATAGAAAACAATATAAATGTGTAGAGTGAAAATTTAGAAAGAACTAAAATAGGACTTCCCTAAATGTGAATATGTGCATCCCACATGTCCCTCAAGAGAATAATCTTTCCACCATGGTAAGAATATAAAAAAAATAAGATAAAGACAATATCAAAAATTCATACATTAAAATAAAATGGATGAAAAATGAAAATAGTAAAATAAAAAAAATGGGTTAACTCTCACAAAAATCTAATTTTAGAGTCATGAGTTAGACTAAAAAGTAAAGTAACATTAAAAGAAAAAAAATTCCCACACCCTTCAATTTTCCATAAAAATAATGCTTCACTCTTTGACTATTGACTAGAAATATTATGTTATCATGTCCAACTAATTCCATCACCCATTCACCAATACTATAAAAATTGTGAATGGTCCAGAACACTTTGATCTAAATTTACATGGGAATAACTTGATCCTAGAATTGAACTGAAGAACTTGTTATCCAATCTGAAATTTACTATTTTGAATTAAATATTCATGAAAATATTTTTTCCTTTCCTTATATATATTTTTGTTGTCATAATATTCTCTCATAATTTCATCCAACTCACTTAACTTATGAAACCATCATTCTTCAGTAGACTGGAAGTCAAAGTTCAAATCCTCACTGCCCAAAAATACTTATTATATAGTTCTATAAGAAAATTATAAGACTTACCAAAGTTTATTCTCTATGAATACATTCCTATTGGGGTTTTGAATTTTTTTTGATAATACCATAATGCCTCATCCAATTTTAATGACCAATACTTCCTAGAGATGTTTATAGTTTTCTTCAAAATTAATTTCAACTCCCTATCAGAGACTTCATATTGGAAACTAGAATGTGAATGAAAGTAGAACCAATTTTGTGAAAATAGTCATACTTTTCCATCAATTATTTGAAATTTTATCTCACAAAGTGAGTTAAATTTTCAATAATGAACACTTTGGTAACAATAAACCTTCAAAACATTTTTTTATTGAAAAACATGATTACACTAACATCTTGGTTGTTTTGAAATAACACTTCCTCAACCTATTTTGATACAAAATAAAATGAAACTAAAATTTATTAATTTAAGTATTAATAATAAAAATTTCACATGAATTCAATTTCCTATACATCAAAAAATTAAACCTCTGTAATTCTCTTTTGGGGAATCTCTTGCTTCCTTCTTACATTTCAAAGTCTCTAAAATTTTTCAAACCTAAAAACAAGGCTTTAAGAAATCTTAAATAGTGTGTAAAAATACTCATATTATAAATCCTTTTTGAGTAGTTATCTCACTACTATATTTTCCTAACCAATGGGATGAATGGAAACTCTCGAGATTGGGTAGTATCTCATCCTCAACAACACATATCCTCATAATTCTATCAGTACATCTTCTAAATAAAAAAGGATCATACTAGAAAAAATAATTAATTTTAGAGATAAACATATTTTATAGTTTTGGGGGAAACCTAAGGAATTATCCCAGTAGTAATAAAGTTAACAATATAATCATACCATGGAGTGTGTCTAATAAAAACAAAAAATATATTTTCATCAGGAAATAAAGAATTTAGCTCCTTTTTGTCTTCATTTTAAGTACTTGGAATCCAACATAGAGGATCATTCAATAATTTTTAATCTCCATGATTTTATTTGAAAAACAAGTTAAACTCTTGAGACAGAAGAACCCATCTCATTAGTCTTCGTTTAGTCTATTTCCTATAAAAATATTCTTAAGATAAAAATTGTCTACAAAAACAATTACCATTAATCCTTAAAAAATATTACAAGAACTTTTATAAGGAAAAACCCGCCACTAAAAATTCCTTCTATGTTTTTTATTATAGTAACCATAGTCTTTTACATATAAAATTACATGATTTTAAGCATAATTATACATCAGAGTACAATCCAAGGATCATAAATTCTAGTGTGTTGGAAGACTAGGTACATAATCAAACATTGTAAAAACAACTTTTTATTTAAACTCGTTAATGAGCTCATATATTCTATTGTGATTATACATATTCATAAGATAACATGGGGATAACAAGAATAATTGGATGAGATAATATCATATTAAGGGAATAACTATAAGAACAAAGAATTAGAACATTGGATTGAAAGCCTGACATGATGATATAAAAAGGCATGTTTCAAATGGAATCATAAAATATATACATGGAATCATTTAAACATGGAATCATATAAATGTGGTTGAAACATAAAAAATGAATTTAGTATGAGTCAAGTCTAATTTCTAAGATCTTTTCCCATAATAGCACAAGTTAAGGCTAATCGTCAAGACTGTTTCACATAGTATCACAATCCAATGCTAACCTCCATGACCATCAAAAATAACATATCATGAGACTCAACTTTACCCAATGCAATGGTGTGCTATCTAGGAACACCCATCTTAAATTTTCATGAATATTTTTTTTCATGTAATGAATCGTACATAATCAATCTTACATAAACATAAGGGTTACCCATGGTAAGAATTGGGTACCACAATCATGTCATAAAGCATAACAAATGGGCGTAACAAAAAAGTGTCCACGAAATAAGGGAAATAAATTATACATGGAAATTACTAAGGAAAAATATATATATATCATGCTGAGTGATGTCAAGTATAAGTGACAACATGTAAGAAAAGTATTCAAGATATTTTGGCATAAAAATATTTTGGATTGGTTTTCAGGAAAATACTATAGATTCTTTAAAATAGAAAAGGGAAAATCCTTTATAAAAAACAAGAAGTAAACCAGGAATGTTTTTACAATAAAAAGACTTATTTTATAAAGAAAATGGTGGATTAAAAAATAATATAGAGTGTACTTGAAATCAGGTAATAATTCAAGAAACTCCCTCAAAACATGTTTGTTTATCGGGAAGTATTGAGGAGGGAATCACTTAAAACATGTATATCCCTGGAAGAGAATGATTAATGGAACTTGTTACATGAGTTTGGAACATTCACATAACATTTATAAGATTAAAATAATAAGAATATATAACCTCATTTAGGTGAAAATAATTATAAATAAACCTGAAGGAATAAAGGTGGTTCAGGTTAAATCCCTCATGGAATATCAGCATGGTATCGTGTGTACTTAAGAAGACTTAATGAAATATAAAGGGGTTTCTAATCATTTAAAAATAATTAGGAAGGTATGGTAGAGGTTACTAATATTACCCCATCACTAGTAATTACACATAAAAGGGAATAACATATAGGAAAATCTTGAAAAAAAAATTAAATTGAGAGGATCCCTTACATTAGGTCTGTTGGTGATCTTTGCATGAGCTTAATTACTTGAATAATAAAATTAGGATAATTAATAAAAAATACAGAAACTATTATATTTTTAAAATATTTATTATAACCATTTTAAGTTCATTTACAAACATTTTTATTGGTTATGAGGTTAAATTTCTTTGTTTGGGTCTGTTTGCTTGCTTGATTTTAATGATCGGTTCATGTTCAGATAAACATGTATGATGAATGTGGCTGTATATAATTGAAGTTATATTTTATTACCAATAAATACATAATTTAACATGGTTGAAAACATAATTTTGTTACTTGGAGATAATTTGAATCATTATATAAAACTTTAGTGACAACCTTTTGGGTTAATTGGTGGGTTTTTACTACAAAGAACACGTTTTGTTTTATAAATCAAAACCATGTGTAAAAAAGGATTACAAAAACATAGAGGAGGAATAAAACATATATTATGGTCTGGTTCAATCATGAAATTTTTTTAATGACCATAATTGAAGACGGTAATGGAAATTGAAAATCCATCATCCTTGAATGTGGTAAATTAACAAATCTCGAATGGGGTTTTACTACTAAAATAAAAGAAGTGGAAAGGAAATATGATAATAAATTATTCCATTATAATAAAATAATTCTTGTTTATCTAAGGTAATAGATGTTTCATAACATTTGGATAAGGGTAGGTAAGGATAGAAAATAAAAAAATGAACTTGAAATGAAAAAGAAATAAAAGAGAAGAGGAATTTACCTCTTGATTCAATCTTCTTTGAGAGCCTCTTAAGGGGAGTGGATTTTGTATTTTGAGGAGACCAAGGGATTTTGTACATGGGGGGATCATGGTAGTTATTTTAGAAGAATATAGGTAAGGAACAAGGATTGAGAAGAGTGAATAGAATAGATAAGGATGAGTGGTATTTATTATGGAGGAGAGGAGGGTTTTCATTATATTATAATCATTAGTCTATTATTTTTCCTAAGACAAGAAATAGTGTTGATTACATGAAAAAAATAGTAATAAGTTCATGTGAGTTCTAGATTTGGGTACTTGCATCAGTTATGATGTCAGGAATAGTGAATTCAAAATATAATGTATTTATATGGTAAATTAATGTATTTTATTATTCACTAAAAATTCTTGTATTTCAGAAAAATACCAAAAAATTACCTTAACCATTTTTTGAAGTGTATAATCTAAAAATGAAATCTATTTTTCAAAGGTAATTTTCTAAATATTATTAATTTAATATTTAATTGAAATCAGAATTTAGTCAAAAAACAACAATTTTAAAACATTTATTTTCTTATTCCCATATAAATGTATATCATACTTACATTTGAATATTATTTATATACTCTCATAGCTAAGGTTACTATTAATTAGGGTATTTAACTATTCATAATGGTAACATTACTATTTATAAGGGTATGTTACAATTCACCAAAAATATTAAGTTGGTCATACTCAACTCCAAATAACATACTGATCACAATTGTGTATGTCATATTTTCGAAATTCAAATCACAAAAGTGAAAAACTTATGTTTAAAGGTCACATAGAACTTAGTAGTTCATTATGTTGTGATTTCATGTGATTATATGGCATAATCATTAGAAGTAAATTTCCGTTGAAAAACAGTGGGTAGTTACATTCTTCCCCACTTAAGAAATTTCTCCCTAGAAATTTCATTTTACATTCTAGGACATAAATAGTTGTGGGTACTTTTCCTTAATTACCTCCTCCAGTTCCCATGTTTCCTCTTCATACTTATGGTTCTGCCATAGCACCTTGATGAGGTGAGTAGTCTTTTTATGTAGAACTTTATTTCTACAATCCAAGATCTTTACTGGATGCTCATTATAAGAAATATCATCCTCCAACTATACCACCTCTAAAGAGAGTACATATGAAGGGTCTAGTATGTTCTTACTTAAGAGGGATACATGAAATACATCATGTGATTTGGCCATGGTAGGTGGAAGTGCTAGTCGATATGCCACAACTCTGACACGATCAAGGATCTCGAAGGGGTCGATGTACCTAGGATTTATCTTCCCTTTCTTTCCAAACCTCATGAACTTCTTCCATGGAAATGTGCATATAAATACCATGTCTCCAACTTTGAACTCAATGTCACATCAATGATTGTCTGCATAACTCTTTTGTTGACTTTGGACTGCCTTGATGTGCTGATGAATGGTTTTCACCTTCTCTACCATTTCTTCGACCATTCCATGTCCAAATAGGTTATGCTCAGGGACTTCATCCCAACTCACTGGTGTTATACACCTTTTCCCATAAAGGGCTTCATATGGTTCCATTTGGTTTCTCAAGTGGAAAATATTATTGTATGAGAATTCGACCAGTGGGATATGATGGTCCCATCCTCCTTCAAAGTCCGTAGAACATACTCTGAACATATATTCTAGTTTCTAAATAGTTATCTTAGATTGGAAATCAGTTTGATAAGGATAGATTGTATTGTAGTTTAGTTCATTTCTTATATCATGTTGGATAATCTTCTTTAACTTTGATATGAATATCAGATCATGATCAGAGACAATAGATAGTGGTACTCCATGTAGCCTTACCACTTCTTTAATGTAAATTCTTGCAAGTTGATCCAATGATAAGTCCTCTCTAATTGAAATAAAGTTATATATCTTCATAAGATGATCCACAATGACCCATATAGCATTGTTTCCTTTGGATTTCCTTTTAATTACAGTGAAAAAGTCCATAGTAATGTTCTCCCACTTCCATGTTGGTATGGGTAGTGGTTGCATCATCCCCTTAAACTTTTGCCTCTCATCCTTCACTCACTGGAATACCAGGAACTTTGATGTATATTCAGAAATATCCCTTTTCATATTGTCCCACCAAAAGTTTTCTTGAATATCTCAATACATCTTTGTGCTCCCTGGGTAAATAGAGAAGGTCGACCTATGTGTGTCATTCAGAAGCTCCCTATTTATCTCTGGTTTGGATTGTACACATAATCGTGACCCAAATATTACAATTCCTTCCTCATCAATCATGAACTCAAAGGATTTCACATTTTTAATAGCTTCTACCCTTTTTATAATTTCCACTTTTTTTCTTCAAGCATCCTTTATTTTTTTCATGAGGGATTTTTGAGAAATAATTTGAGAAAGGATTTATGATATTCTTCCCATAATTAGTCCCATGTATATCATTTGTAAATCTATGAATATTGGATCCTTTTCAATTACCATCATCGATAAAGGTTTAGGATCCTTTCTACTTAGAGCATATGACACCTTGTTTGCCTCATCGGGATGGTAGTGGATTGAGAAGTAATAATCATTAATGAGATCTGTCAATCTTCACTGGTTAATATGAAGATATTTTTGTGTTAATATATATTTGAGACTATTTTGGTCAGTATATATCTCACATTTCTCCACATAGAGATAATTCTGCCAGATTTTTAACTCAAATATTACAGATGCTAACTCTAGATCATGCGTAGTATAGTATTGCTCATGGATTTTCATATGCCTTCAGGAATAGGCTATCACTTTATTATTTTTCCTCATCACATAACCTAATACCTTCTTTGAATCATCACTATACACCACAAGTATTTCTCCACTTATTGGGAGTGTGAGTACTAGTGTAGTAATAAGCCTCTTTTTCAACTCCTTGAAATAGCCTTCACATTCTTGGGTCTAGAAAAAATTTACTCCCTTATATGTCATATTGATCATTAGGTTTTAAAATCATGAAAAGTTCTACAAAAATCATCGATAATACCCATATAGACCCAAGAGGCTATGGATCTCCATTATAGATGTTGGCATGGGCCACTCTTTAATCGCCTTTGTCTTAGAAGGGTCCATAGATATCCCGTTGTTAGTGATAACAAGCCCCAAGAATGATACTTCCTCCATCCAGAAATTTTATTTACTATACTTTTCATATATCTTATCCCTTCACAAAATATTTAACATAGTATTAAAATTTACCTCATGACCATCCTTACTCTTGGAGTATATTAGAATATCATCAATTAAGACTACCAAAAAAAATTCAAGGTAATTTCTAAAGAATTTATTCATTAAATCCATGAAAATATTTGGAGAATTAGTGAGTCCAAAGGGAATCACTATGAAATCACAGTTTCCATACCTCATTCAAAAGGCAGTATTGGGAATATATTTCTTCCTCACCTTTAATTTGTGATATCCCGATCGAAGTTCCATATTAGAGAAATAAATGGCCCCATGAAGATGATCAAACAAGTCATTTATCCATGGTAGGGGATACATTTTATTTATCTTGATTTTATTGAGATCAAGTTAAACAATGTTGATGTTTATTGAACCATCCTTCTTCTGGATGAAGAGGACTGGCACACCCCATGGTGAAGCACTCAGGTGTATAAAACCCTTCTTTAGATTCTCTTGTAACTGCTTCTTCAGCACATCTAGCTATACGGTGGCCATTCTATAAGGGGTCTTTGATATAGTTAGAGATCCAGGAATAAGTTCAATTGGGAACTAAACCTCTCAATCAGAAGTTAAACCATGCAACTCTTTAGGGAATACATTAGTGTAATCCCTCAT
Source organism: Viscum album (assembly GCA_963277665.1). NCBI lineage: Eukaryota > Viridiplantae > Streptophyta > Magnoliopsida > Santalales > Viscaceae > Viscum > Viscum album. Next base: position 70,328,341 of record OY728133.1, on the reverse strand, counting down.
GATGGTCATCTCTTAAAGCACAATTCTCTCCTTTGTCACAGTCATTTATAAAAGATATGATTTATCCTAAGGAATTAATATCCACACTCAAGACAATGATTCTAAAGTAGATTCATCTTCATCCTTATACTTGTAAATAATTTTAGGATGCTTCAAGATGTGAAGGGTGATATCCCTTTCCCAATATTTAAGGTTGTCTTTATATAATGATAGTAATTCAATGCCTTGTATAGCATCAAACTCAACTAAAGGAAGTATGAAAAGATTTACTGGGAGGTTCAGTTAGAAAAAATTAACTGGGGAGGATTTATAAACCATGGACACAATAATTGCCCCATTCGTTGTTATTATAGATAATTTGTCCCCCAAATTCTGAGGTGTTGTATGAATAGTTCTACTAAACATGGAAGATATAAAAGAATGTGTAGAACCAGAATCAAATATTATTTTCACTATTCTTGAATGAATAACTAGCATACCATTCACCACATCATTTTATAGATCCACCTTAGTAGTAGTGATATCATAATCCCTTCCTTGTTTCCTTTGAGTTTGTTATTGATTTCCTCCAAAAACCCTTTTTCAGCCAAGGTAAATTGTTTGCATAATTCACATGATCATTGTAGTTTCAACATTGCACCATTGGCATAGCATTGATCTAATCCTTCCTTTCTTCTTTCACATTAGGGGGATTTTTCAAATCACTTCGGTAGTTCTTGGCCAGATGTCCTAGCTTTCCACATTTGAAGCAATTCCAGGTTCCCTTTAGACAGTTCTTAGTATGCCTCTTCACACAAATTTTACAAGTGGGATATTCGAGATTCTTTACATCTTGTGATTTCTTTATTGAACCACCCATGTTATTGTCTATTTTTTTGTTTCTTTTCACTAGGCCAACGAGACCATTGAGAGTCTCCAATATTCATTTCAACATTGAGGAAAAAATGGACAATTTCCTCATAACTATCAAAGTCTCAAATCGCCAACACCATCCATAGACTCGGCTTTATCCAACTAAAGAAGTGATCTACCTTGATTTCAGTGTTCATGAAAATGCAAGAGGCGTACCAAGCAAGCCTCGTAAAATTTTCTTCATACGCCTCGATGGACTCATCTCCCTTCTTCTTGAGACCGAGGAACTCTCTTTCAATATTGAGATGGAGAGTTGAAGGAAAATATTTATTGAAAAAAATCTTCTTGAATTCCTCCCAATCCATGGAATTAATTTTATCTTGGGACTGTATTCTTGATCACTGTCCACCACTGATCATATTACCCATCAAAATGATAGACTACCAGTACAACATTCTCTTATTTTGAGCACTGAAGGATAGAGAAAATCTTTTCAATGGAGTTAATCTACTATTCCATGAGGAGGGGATCAGAAGATCTATTAAACCTGGGAGGTCTTTTCCATATGAAGGATTATATGGCAACTTGCTCTTTCCTTGGAGGAGGATGGTGTTCCACATGATTCAAGTTATTATTCATAACTTGAGCCAGCTGAGCAAGTATTGTCATGTAGTATCGAGAACCCATTCCCATCATATCATGCATATCACTAGGGAAATCTTCACATTTCCTATCAGATTGTTTGATGGAACGGGTTCTTCAATTTCCCGCCATTAACTAAGAAAAATAATGTACAATTAGAGAACTTGAATACTTTGTAATTGAACATAAAAAGGGAACTTTTGAACATAAAATTATAAAATTGTAGAGGTAAACTATATCCTAACTTGTGATTCCTTTGGTTTATATCTATGTTATCCTCGATCTATTTCTTAACTTAATTCTTATGGGATTTTTTTTATTTCCTTGATAATGGTTCGAACTAAGCTCATGAATTTACCAAAGCATATCCCCAATGAGTTTCACACCAAGAGTAAAGTAAGGCCCGTTGTCATGTACCATGACACCCTGGTTCAAGCCTAAAACTCTTTGTCAATGTTTTCACTCCTTGGTACATCTATACTAGAGCTGCCTCTACATATTTGTTTCTAGGCAGGGATTTATTTGTTTAATAAACCACATAATCTATACTTACCAAAATTTATGGATGTTTTCTTATACTTCAACTCATCCTTATGGTTCTTAATAAAGTTCTCTATTCTAAATCTCCAAAAATAACTAGACCATCCTATAATACCAAAAATATAGATCCTAGGATTTTACATAAAACATTACATGATTTTAATCATAATTATACATCAGAGTACAATCCAAGGATCATAAATTCTAGTGTCTTGGAAGATTAGGTACATAATAAAACAGTATAAATACAAATTTTTATTTTAAAAAATAATGAGCTCATATCGTCCATTATGTTCATACATCTGCATAGGATAACCTGAGGATAACATGAACAAAGGGATGAACTAAAATCCCAATAAGGTAATAACCATAAAAACAAAGAATTAGCACATGGAATAGAATGCATGAAATGATGATATAAAAAGGCATATATCCTATGGAATCATAACATATAAAAATGGGATCATTTAAACATGGAATCATATAAATTTGGAAGAAACATAAAACATGAATTTATTAGGAGTAAATGCTAATTTCCATGACCATTTCTCATAATAGTACAATCTAAGGCTAATCGCCAAAACTGTTGCACATAGTAGCATAATCCAAGGCTAACCGCCAAGACCGTCACACATACATCTCATGAGACTCAACTTTACCCAATGACTTAGAGCTATATCTGTTTGAACCCATATTAACTTTTCATGAATATTTTTTCCACATAAAGAATCATACATAATCAATCTTATATAAACATAAGGGTTACCCATGGTAAGGATTGGGTACCACAATCATGCCATAAATCCTAACAAATAGGCATAACATAAAAGTGTCAATGAAAGAAGGGAACTAAAGTATACATGGAAATTAATAATGAAAAATATATATGTATCATAGTGAGTGATGTCAAGTATAATTGAAAAGATGTAAGAAAATTATTCAAGAAATTTTGGCATAAAAGCATTTTTGAGTGGTTTTAAGGAAAATAAAATAGAGCCTTTAAAATAGAAAGGGAAAAAATCCTTTATACAAAACCAGAAGTGAACCAGGAAGGTTTTAAAAATAAAAAAGAATTATTTTTTAAATACAATGGTGGCTTAAAATTTTATATAGAGTTCACTTGAAATTGGGTAAGAATTCAGGAAACTCCCTCAAAAACAGGATTGCTTATCAGGAAGTATTGAAGAGGACATCACTTAAAAACAATAATATCCCTAGGAGAGAATTATGAATGGAACTTGTTGCATGAGTGTGAAATATTCACATAAAAATTATAATATGAGTATAAGAATAATGGATAATCTAATTTAGGTAAAAAGAAAGATAAAGAAACCTAAAAGAATAAAGGATGTTCAGGTTGAATCCCTCGCGGAATATTGGCATGGTATCTTGTGTACTTAAGAGGGATTAATGAGAGAGAAAGGGGTTTCCCACCATTTAAAAATCATTAGGAAAGTATAGGGGAGGTTTTTAATCATACCCCATCACTATGAATTACACATAAAAGGGCATAACATAGAGGGAAATCTTGAATAAAAGTTAAATAGAGAGGATCTCTTACCATAAGTCCATTAGTGATCTTTTCTTGATCATAATGACCTGAATAATCAAATTAGGTTCATAAATTAATAATTACAGTACCTATTATATTTTTAAAATATTTATTATAACCTTTTTAATTTCATTTATAAACATTTTGATTGGTTATGAGGTTCAATTTCATTGTTCGGGTATGTTTGCTTGCGTGATTTTAATGATCGGGTCATGTTCAGATAAACATGTATGATGAAGGTGGTTGTCCAGAATTGAAGTTATATTTTATTATTGAAAAATAAATAATTTTACATGGTTTAAAACATAATTTTGTTACTTGGAGAAAGTTTATTCATTATATAAAACTTTAGTGACAACCTTTTGGGTTAATTGGCGGTTTTTGACCACAAAGAACATGTTTTGTTTTATAAACCAAAAGAATGTGTATAAAAGAATTAAAGAACCATAAATGGGTCGTAATACATATATTATTTTCTATTTAAACCAATAAAATGGTTTCATGACCATAATTGAACATGCTAATGGAAATTGAAAACCCATCGTCCTTGAATCTGGTAAATTAACACATCTCAGATGGGGTCTTTACTACTAAAATAAAATAATAGAAAATGAAAGATGATAATAACTTTTTCTATTATAATAAAATAATTATATTAAATGTAACATATTGATGTTTTCATAATATATTGATGAGTAGAGGTAATGATAGAAAAGAAAACAAATGAACTTGAAATGAAAAAGAAAGAAAAGAGAAGAGGAATTTACCTATTCATTCAATCTTCTTTGAGAGCCTATTAAGGGGAGAGGATTTGGTATTTTGAGGAGGCCAAGGGATGTTGCACATGGGGGAGGAGATTGGAGAGTGATTTGGGCAGAATATTGGTAGGGAACATGTCTTGAGATGATTTAAGAGAAGAGATAAGGATGGGTGGTATTTATAGTAGAGGAGAGGAGGGTTTTTGTAATATTGTAATCAATAGTGTATTATTTTTCCACAATAAAATCAATAGTGATGATTCCATGACCAAAAATAGTAATAATTTCATGTGAGTTCTAGATTTTGGTGCTTAAATAAATTATGATTTCAGGAATATTCGATTTAAATTATAATGTATTTATACAGTAAATTAATGTATTTTATTATTCACTAAAAATTCAAGTATTTCAGAAAAATCAAAAAATTAACCCTAACCATTTTTCAATGTATAAAATCCAAAACTAAAATCCATTTTTCCAAAATAATTTTTAAATATGATTAATTAAATATTTAATTAAAAACAAAATATACTCAAAAAAGAACAATTTTAATACATTTATTTTCTTATTCCCAGATAAAGGTATATCGTACTTCCACTTGAATCTTATTTATATACTATCATATGTAAGGTTATTATTAATTATGGTATCTTACAATTCATATGGGTATAATTAATATTCATAAGGGTGTGTTTCTATTCCCCAAAAAATTAAGTTTGTCATATTAGACTCTAAATAACTTACTGATCGCAACCATGTATATTATATTTTTAAAATTCAAATCACAGAAGTGACAAACTTATGTTTGATGGTCACATTCCACTTAGTAGTTCATTATGTTGTGATTTCATGTGATTATATGGTGTAATCATCGTAAGGAAATTTCCATTAAAAATCATTGGGTCATTACAGTTATAACTTATTTGATCCTCATCAAGTAGTTCACTATAATAGTACGCTACATAAAACTTATTATCTTTTTAGTATACAAGAATATCCCCCAAAAAATGTAACTAGAATCACACATGATTTCAAATGGGAGATCCCAGTCTAGTGCAGAAATAATGGATGGAGATATGATCTTCTAATTAAGAAAATTAAATGAGTATAAACACTTTTTATCAAACAAGAATAGTGTGACCATAATAAGAAAATAACAAATTAAAGTCATTGTTGAATCTCTTATAAAATCCAGCATGTAAAAAATTGATTCCACTGACATTTTTAAGTGGTGGTGGATTTTTAAAGACTTCAATTTTAATAGTATCAACCTACAATAAATTCTTGTAAACCTTATCACCCAACACAATTCCTTTAGTAACCATGAGTAGTAATTTTTTCTAAATCAAAACTAGGTCAGTATCTTCACATCTTGGTAAATTAGTTTCCAAATATTTAAAACAATCATTAAAATCAGAACCGATAATTGAAAATTAATTCATGGAAACTTCAAAAAATATATCAAACATATCATATGAAATATAAATCATTCACCTATAAAAAGTTGAACGAGCACTGCATAATCCAAAATACATTCTTCTATAAGAAATTTTCCCAAATGGATAAGTTAGTGTGTTTTTTCCTTGATCCTATAAGGTAATGGGAATATTATTACAACTAAAAAACCATACATAAAGTAGAAAAAAAATATTCCCAGATAACCCTTCATGAATATGATCTTGAATTTTCATTGAAATGTGATCATTTGTGGTAATTTAGTTGAGTTTTCTATAGTCTATAAAGACCCTCCATTTCTTTACAACTCTAGTTTGAACTTGTTCATTATTTTCATTGGTTACCACAACCACACCACATTTCATGGGGACTACCAGAATATGACTTACCTATGGGATGTCTAAAATGATAAATATTATTCCAACATCAAGTAATAAAATAACTTATTCTCAAACTAACTATTTCATATTTGGGTTAAGTCTTCTATAAACTTCCACATTTGGTCAACATTCAGATTCCATAGGTATTTTGTATATGAAAAGGGATGGGATAATACCTTTAATGGAAGATAAATACCAGACAATAACATAATTAAATTACCTCAAAATAAAAAGTAGTTTATCCTCTTTACTTCCCTCAAATTTAAATGAAATGATTACTAGTAGTGTTGATTTTTCACCCAAAAAAATATTTCAGATGAATAGTAAAAGGTTTTATCTCCAAAGTGGGAGGAACTTGACTCAAGGAAAGACACTTAGGTATGGTAGGTCCAAGATCCTCATTTTTTCTCTTAAATAATGTTGGGATAAAAGATTCATGTTCCTCGCTAGTTTTTTCCATAAAATAGTTCCTCACTCTCAGATTATTTTTTGGTATTGAAAAGTGTCCCAAAGAAAACTCATCAAGGCATTATAGGAATTGCCCCTAAACCACATAGAATGTATCTTCTTCTTTACTAGAAAAAATTATCATATAGGTTTCAGTCGATACCTTAGGTTGACTAAAAATTTCCTCAAGCATCCACAAAAACTCCTCATCATAATAAACTACTTTCTCAACTTATAAAAGCTCGTTTCTTGGGAAGATGAATTATGGGGATGTTTCTTTAATTTTTCTGAAGATATTAAATTCCTCCTTTGGGTCACTAAGGTAAAATATAAAATTTCCATTTGAAACATTAATAATTATCCACCGATGTAAAGAAAGGTCCTTCCAGGAATAATAGGGACCTTTTGGTCACACTCCATGTCCAAAATGAGATAATAGGATAGTAAAAACATTCTCACTACCCCTACTATAAGGTCATATACCCTACCGAAATGGTGGATTATAGAGAGATATGTGAGTTGAAAAACTATAGTAGTGGGTATTGTGAAGTTCCAAAGGATCAAATAAAAATTGATAAGGGGAGGTTGAATCAGTTGTTCACTTTTATATGTTTTAATTATTTTCAAAACGTAACTCGTGTAACTTGTTAAGATTTATAACCTTACCAAAATTTAGTAAATACTCATGCACGAAATAGTAGTAAAGTAAGTAAGTCACAAAATATTTTCAAGGTTCGGCCTTAGTGTGAGAACCAACATCCTTTCCATAACCACTCTTAAGGGTCTATCGAAATCAACTATTTAAAGAAGTGAATACAACATATTCCAACTCCCATTAGACACATTCTATTTCTCGATATGAATTATTATACTAACTCTATTCAGTTTACAATGTTTTCTTGTAATAAAATTGAGTAAAAAAAGAATAAGGACTTTATCAAATCAACTCTATAACTGATCAGTCTAAATCCTTAGTTTAATTTGGTTGGATCCTAATTTTTCTCAATAAAATGATGATGGATTCTGGTTTTGATTTTCTCAATACAATGATGTTGGATACTAGATACGATTATATAAATATGATAAGTCTATATAGTGGATACAATTCTCTAAATACGATAATTATGGATATTTTTTATGATTCTCTAAATATGATAATTCTTTATCATATTTCTTGAATATGATAACTCTAGATCCAATTTCTTAAATACGATAATGTTGGATCTAATTCTTTGAATATTATTAACTCACTCTCAATCTTCAAAAATTCGAACTCTGATATAATTCTCAATTAAATACTTCTTCGATCATATGGGAACATTAAAATTCTCCAGCACTCCACCTTTTTCACATGTAAAAAATTTATAAATAAATGAATGATCTAAGGAATTATTTATAGGTGACTTAGGTGGAAAACATGGAAACATTCCCCACTTCCTCAAATCTCAAAAATATTTGAAAATATCTCGCATTTTAAACTTCAACTTTGACTTCTTCAAACCTTCTAATATTTCTCTAAGATTTACGCAAAATGGAAATTCAAGTGTGACCACCTCAATTCATTTTACCTTTCTCAACTTATTATGATTTTTTGCTTTCTCATCTCATTATGATATGTTTCTTACTTATCTATATTATGATTTGTTTCTTTCTCTACTTCATTATGATTTATTTCTTTGTCAACTCATTATGATTTTTTTCTTTCTAAACTCCATTACGATCTATTTCTTTCTCATCTCATTATGATATTTTAATTTCTGATCCTTTTCATTATCATCCCATTATGTTGAAATTTTCATTATAATAAATTTCACATTACGATGGAATTATTGACCCTATAATTTTGAATTTCTTCAAAATTCTACACCATTTCTTCAAAGGAATTTATCATTGATGTTTTCATGATTTTTGAGAACTTCTTGATCATAAAATAATCATATTATTTTGTATTAAAAAGTATGAAAACTGTATTACTCCTGAATTTAATTTCTTATTTCAAAACATTTCATAAAATTCATTATTTCTCCGATTAATTTGAATTATATTATTTTCAATGTCATGTTGATCAATCTGAATACAATTCTCTACATCAAGTGTTTCCCAGTACGATTATTCTAAATATAAAAAACAACATTCTCCCCCTTTTGGTTTGGATCTGGTCATTTAGCATTCTTTAAAGAAACCTCATTATGATGAATCTGAAATTGATTCTTATAAACAGAACATTTTGATAAAAAAAGGTTATTTGTCAACAAATACAAAAACATTGTTAAAACAATTTATGACAAAGGTTCCTCAATACCCCCCTTTGTATTTGTTGACCACAATTATTAAAAACATTTCCAACTCTCGTAATTTATCACAACTCATGTTTTTTGAATTTTATCAAAACATAGACTTTCTCAAAAGAGAGTTTTCTAAAAACACACTACTTGATAAAGTAATGGTTTTGAAGGAATTTAATCCCTTGGTGGAAAAGAAAAAAAATGTCCACGTAAAGATAAACTCTCATCACTTTTATTTACATACTTTCTTTTTATTTTTCTCTCACTTTATTTTTTTCTCACTTTCTTTTTCTCTCCATCATTATATGATAACCACAACATCATATTAATTAAATAAAGATACGTAAAAACTTTATAAAAAGTAAAAAGTTTTTTACTTTCTCTGCCACATTGTAAACATAATCCAAATTTTGGTGGGGGTATTTCTTATGAGGTTTAGGAAAACATGGGAGGAGTATGAACATGAAGTTATAACCTCAATTCAATAAACCTTTACTTTAGTATTACTTTTTTAATGATATCAATAATATGATACTTTTTTGAAATGTATTCCAAAAAAAATCTTCAATAGAAACTTTATCTATTATTAAGTGTATCTTTATATCAATGTTTTTTTATCATGAATGTTTGATAGGATTATTAGAAAGATCAATTTCACTATGATTATCATAAATTATCTTCAATGTTTAATAAAATTTTACTTTCAAATCATCTTATTGAACTTTCATCCATAAAATTTGAGTACAATCTTGAGTAGATGCAACATATTCGAACTCTGATATTCTCAAAGATACTAATTTTTGTTTATTACTACGAAAACTTACACAAAATTATCCCAAGAAAAATGTTCCTCCAGAGGATGATTTTATATCATTACAATCTCCAGACCAATTAGAATTAGTATAACCATGAAAATTCATCTCACTGTATCTTTTTTATAACAACCCATGTGCAGTTGTTCCTTTTATATATCTCATAATCTTCTTTTCTGCTAATATATGTGATTATTTAAAATTACTTTGATACTGGTAACATAAATTCAGAGCATAAACAATATCAGGCCTTGACGTTGTTGTTGGATATGAATATATAGATTATACACAAGAGGGGGGTGAATTGTGTCTTTTGAAATTTTTCAATAACTCTTTGATTGAACGAGTCTTGTCCTTTATACTTTATCAGATTTGATCGTGCAGTAGAAAAATTAAAAACATGAACACAAAGATGTATAGTGGTTTGGGGAACAGAAGGCCCCTAGTCTACTCCACCAATGCTCAACTCCACGAGCTTGGTGATTTTCACTATCTAGTCCTCTTTTCCACAGACCGGTTCACAACTGAGTGCAGGAAGTTGACACCTTTACAATCCATGGAAAAACAAATCCTTATGGTTCAAACATGAACCTACAAATCTTATAATGAGAATCTGGTTACTCAAGAATAAAAAGAATTTCAGAAAGAAATTTTCCATTTGATCTTCACAATTGCAACAGAATGAAATTGACAGCAGATGGATCGAAGTCTCTAGAAATATTAATTTTCAAGACGAAGAAGTTCTGAGTCAATCTAGTTGCAATAGATATAGAGATATAGATCACAACTTCAGCGGTAGTAGATCCATAGTAGATATTCAATGCAGAACAAGTGAATCTTCTATCGAGTTCCTTCTTCTTAAACAAACAGAGCTTTGACGCTCCTTTTTGAAATAGCAGATCAATCGTGAATTTCTTCAGTCTCTATTTTCCACCTTTTTCAATAATAGATCAATCACCATACACACACGTACCTAGTGTTTCAGAGAGAACATATATAATAAAGCTAATCATATCTCCTATACATTTAGATCCATAAAAGTCGCCTTTTGATTCGTGATATTCAAAAATTTGAATTTACAGAGAAGTCGTAACTTCCCTTAAGACTCGGAATAAAAATCAACTTTTAATTTGATCTTAAATCCATTAATAAAATGGATTTGAATCAGTCAAAGTCGTTCTTTAAAAAACGACTTTAATTCAGGCTTGAAATCTGCCCAATAATCAGCTTACTGATCGCTGCACAAAAATATCATCTGTCAAAATTTCTGACGCTAAACGTAAGGTTGATGACGTGGCCTCCAAACGTAGGTTTGGTGACATGGTCTTCAAACGTAAGGTTGACAACATAAGGTTGAACATAAACGTAGGGTTGATCATCCATACTTTTTCTTCAACTCTCAAGCGTACGGTAAAAGATCCAAACTTTTACATGATCCATACTTTTCCAAGAACGTATGGTTGTTTACAAAAGTAAGGTTGATGAACCATAATTTTGAGACACAAACGTAACGTTTATAATTTATGTATGGTTTTCCTTCCATACTTTGCTGATAACCAAAATATAAGGTTCCTTCCTAACGTAAGGTTCTTCTTACATACTTTACTGAAAACGTATGGTTGTTTAACCATGCTTTTCTCTTATCTCAAAAAGTATACATACTTTTCATCCTTATGCTATGTTTATCCACGTAGGGTATGAACAGTGATTCCAGAACGTGCTAAAGTAGATTCTGCGGTATATTTATCCACGTAAGGTATGAACAGTGATTCCAGAACGTGATAAAGCAGATTCCGAATAAGTAATAAATTCTCATTATATCAAGAGTAAAATAAATTAATAAATTCCTGCAAAATACTAAATAAAATCATTAGAAAATAACTAAGGGTATTTGTGAGCATCAAAATTATCATAAAGAGACATAGTATTATTTTCAATAATCTCCCCATTTAAATAACATTAATATGTATTTCTGAAAACAATACTTTGCTCAAAAATCTCTCCCTATTTTATGATCACAAAACCCATAAAATAATTAGAATTATTTAAACAAAATTAACTTTCAAAATTAGTTACATAAAGTTTTAAATAAAAACTTCTCCACCAAAAAGATAATTATAAATCCAAATTTGTCATTTAATTCTCCCCCTAAATAAAAATAATTCTCCCCCTTTTTGATGTTGTGTTCATCCAAATTCTTCCCTTTTTTATGATATCAAAAAGAATGAAAAATCATGGATTTTAACACATTAAATGTGGCACTGAACTGTAGGTAAATTCTTATTATTAACTATTTATCAATAATTAAATCTGGAGTACTGGTATATAAAAATTAAATTTAGTAAAAAAAATAGAGATAGAAACAAATAAACAATGAAGGAAATTTTCATTCAAAAACAGCAGTATATACATGACAATGAGATACATAGGAATCAAGGTTTGGGTAAGATAGGAAATGGGGTCTATCTCCTCTGGATTATAGACTTGATTTCTGTAAACTATTCTCGAAGTCTCTTCATCATCCCATCTCCACGTTTGATAGTGAGCTCTATGTTCTCTTGAGTCATATGAATATCCTCGATTAAATTGACTCTAAAAAACTGATGCATCTTTTCATCTTTTTCAACAAACAATGACAGCTTCTATGACAACTGATTTAACAGGATTCTGACCGATGGTTCACTAGATGTCAGTTGATCCACTAAGAACTTATGATTGTCCAGAAACACTGATAAAGAAACATTGTTACATTGAAGATCTTGTAAACTGTCATTCATGTTTCTCAATATAGTTGTGATAGCTTGAAACCTTTTGATTAAATCAGGTGAAGTACCTGATCCACTAAACGCACTATTTGCAAATGATGCAAATTGGTTCTCCATAAACAACTTCAGATCTGATAAATCTTAATTCAAAACCATTTCAGATTTCAATTGTGTAATAGAAGTCAACATATCCTCTTTAAACATTTCAACTTCTTTCCTTGAAACTCTACACTCCTTCATCTTTTGAAATTTCAAATGTTCTAAGTCTAAGTATTTTCTCAGAGAAACATTATTAGATTCCAACTGAGATAATTTTCTATACAGTTCTTCAACTTCTTCTTGCCTTGAATCAGATTCACCCTGTGCTTGATTCATATTTACATTCTCTGGTTGATGTAGCAGTACCAAAGGAAATGATTCAGTATTAGATTTTTCTTTTTCTCTTTCCTAAGAATGTTAGTCCACATATTTTTCCTTAGAGTTCTCAAACTCCTCCATAGAAAAATCCTCTTGAAGTGCCTCTGTGTGAGCTTCAGAAGCATGCTCATCACAAACATCATAATCTAGGCCTTCTACTGGGTTTTCAAGAACAATATCATCAGTGGTTTCTTGAGGTCTGTCCACTTCTTCACCAGGCATTTCCTCCATCTCTTGTTCCTGTTGAAGTGCAACTTCAACATCAGCTACAATTTGTTCCGGATTCTCCCTATGAGCTTCTTCTGGAAGTCTTGATCCCTCTAATGGTGATATTCTTTTAGTAACATCTTCCATGGTCTTATCAACAATAGCTTCTCTTACAAAATAATAAGAAAATAAATCTTCTGTTGTTGTTTCCAAAGCAGGGGAAGTAACTTCCTTATTGAAAGGTCTCTTTATTTTTTATTGAAGTCCTTCCCGACTTCTATCTTCCTCAACATCTTCCACTTTGAAGTGAATCCTTCTTGCTAAATTGTTGACTTTAGATTCAGCTTGTCCCTCCTTGGACTTAGCAGGTTGAGCCTAAGCACTCTCTGAGTCTTCCTCAGCTCCTACTGGAAAAAAAATTCCTTTAATTGTGCTCCAGAAATATCCAACCTTCCTTAAAGTTCCATCATTAAATGTATTACTGTGATGATAGGTAACTCGGGAATCCACTAATCTCACCATGTCTTTCTTAAGTAGCAGTTTAGAAATAAATTGACCAAAAGGGTAGAAATTCATCTGGGCCTCGCATTAACAGCAGTAATTGAGATATCTTACCATGTATCTTGGAAAGTTTAACTTAATATTGCTTAATATAAGAATCATTATTTACATATCAGGGTACAAAATCTTCTCCATTTCTTCCATTCTTAGAGCTATTCTAGTCTAAATAAATTTGACCAAAATCTTCTGATTAGGATCCAAATCCTTGACAAACATTTTCTTCATTGTCTTAGTACCAAAAAGAAAAGACATGATGTCCTCAGATTTATGCATAGAATCTTCAATATTTTTCAAATCGAAATGAAGAACTCCCTCATGAGGGCAGTTAAGAATCTAACTAATCTCTACTGATGAGAGTGTGAAATCCATATCCTCTATCTTAGCCATCATACTGTCCCCGGTATCTCCCAGGCTAAACTGTACAGATTTGAAGAAGTATCTAAGTTCTACTTCATACAGAAATTTTGTATTTTCACTATTGAACAGTTGTTCAAGATTCTGAAATGACAGCACTTGCTTCAACAGCAGATTTGTCTGAAATAACCAGTCGAGATCGATTAACTTGCCCTGTAAAATTTTTCATCCCTCGGTGCGTTGTCTCTTGGCATTGCTTGGCTCGGCTTCACTGGATCTTTTAGTTCTTACCATCTTTTCAAGAATCTCTGAGGGTTTGAAGGTTAGGGTTTCAGAGGTTCGAAGATTAGGGTTTAGGAGTAGAAGTGCGATTTTCGGGTTTCGAAAGGGTTTTGATAGAAGTGAAATGGTTTAGAAGATGAAAAGGCTCTGACAACCTTGATTCCCGTGTAATCACTAATAATTACATATATTTAAAACAAATAAAATTTTCATATGGAGAGATAAAAAAACATAAACAGTATTCAAAAAAACAAAATAAAAGTAAATAAAAATAAAAATTATTTAAAATTAAATAAACCTAGCTCCCCCTTAATAAAATCAAACCTTGTAGTGGGAAGTGGTTTAGTAAAAATATATTCTAATTGAATTTCAGTATTTATAAATTCTAAAAATATATCCTTTTTAATAACATAATCTCTTAAAAAGTGATGCCTTATATCAATGAGTTTAGTTCTAAAATGTCTAATAGGATTTTTTGAAATATTAATTGCACTTGTATTATCACATAAAATAGGTGTATCGGTAAAAATAAATCCAAAGTCCATAAGAGTAGTTTTCATCCACAACACTTCTGCACAGCAACTGCCAGAAGAAACATATTATGCCTCAGCTGTTGACAGGGCAACTGAATGTTGTTTCTTACTAGACCATGATACTAAGGAATTTCCTAAGAAGTGACATGTACCTGATGTACTTTTTCTATCTAATCTAAAACTTCCAAAGTCAGCAACTGAATATGAAATCAAACTGAAATCAGAAGTTTTAGGATAAAGAAGAGATTGAAAAATAGTTCCTTTTAAATATCTAAAAATCCTTTTAACAGTAGTTAGATGATATTCTTTAGGATTTGATTGAAATCTAGCACAAAGACATACTGAATACATTATATCTGGCCTACTAGCAATAAGATATAACAAACTACCAATCATACCTCTATATAACTTGTTGTCAACTGATTTTCCAGTTTCATCCAAATCAAGTTTTATATTAGTACACATAGGAGTTGTAAATGACTTGTTGTTTTCAAGTCCAAATTTCTTAAGTAGATCAGTAATGTATTTTCTTTGATTTAAAACATTTCCAAAATCTTTTTGAAATATTTGAAGACCCAAAAAGAAATTTAATTCTCCCATCATACTCATTTCAAATTCTTCTTGCATTAATTTTGAAAATTCATGAGAAATAGTTTTATTAGTCGATCCAAATATTACATCATAAACATAAATTTGACCCAATAAAACACTATTTTTCACAGTTTTCTTAAAGAGTGTCGAGTCTTCCATTCCAACAGTAAAATCATTTTTCAAAAGAAAATAACTTAATCTTTCATACCAATCTCTAGGTGCTTGTTTAAGGCTATAAAGAGCTTTAGTATGTTTAAAAACATAATATGGTTTTTGAGAATTTTCAAAACCAGGAGGTTGCTCAACATAAACTTCCTCCATTAAATAACCATTTAAAAAGGAAGATTTAACATCCATCTGGAATAATTTAAAATTCATATAAGATGCATAAGCTAAAAGGATTATAATGGATTATAACCTAGCTACATGTGAAAAAGTCTCATCATAATATATTCCTTCTTCTTGATTATATCCTTTAGCTACTAATCTTGCTTTATTTCTAGTTATTGTGCCTTGGTCATCTTGTTTATTTCTGAAGACCCATTTGGTTCCTATTATAGGATAATTCTTAGGTCTTTCCACTAATTCCCAAACTTCATTTCTTTTAAACTGGTTTAATTCATCTTGCATGGCTATTACCCAGATATCATCATCTAAAGATTCTTCTATAGTCTCGGGTTCTTGTTGAGATAGGAAGGCAGAGAATTCCACTAGGTTTCCTAAGTTTCTTCTAGTTTGAACACCAGTTTCTAGGTTACCTATTACAGTTTCTAAAAGGTGATTCTTTAGGGTTCTAGACTGTCTAGGTAATATATTTAAAGGTTCTTCAGTATCATGTTCCACTGAACTGGACTGAATTTATTTTATATCATTTTCAAAATCATTCTTTAAGTTCTCAAGTCTCATGTTATCATTAGATTCAAGTTCATCCATTTGTTCTGTCCTTTTCTTAAAAGGATTAGATTCATCAAATTCACATGAACTGATTCTTCAACAATCCTTGACTTATTATTATAAACTCTATAAGCTTTGGAGGTAGCAGAATATCCCAAGAAAATACCTTCATCAGATTTTGGATTGAACTTACCAAGATTATCCTTGGTGTTTAAGATGTAAACCTTGCATCCATAAAATTTAAAGTAATTTACTTTAGGTTTTCTATTATTCCATAGTTCATAGGGTGTCTTTTTCAAAATAGGTCTAATTAAAACTCTATTAATTATATAACAATCTGTATTCACAGCTTCTGCCCAGAAATATATAGGTAGGCTATATTCATTTAACATAGTTCTAGCCATTTCTTGGATAGTTCTATTTATTCTTTCTACAATCCCATTTTGTTGAGGTGTTCTTGGTGTAGAGAAGGTGTGTTTAATACCCATATTTGAGCAAAAGGAATTAAATTCTAGATTCTCAAATTCCCCACCATGATCACTTCTCAATGAGATTATATTGAACCCTTTTTAATTTTTAACGGATTTGTAAAAACTTTCAAATAAAGTAAAAGCATCATTTTTAAATTTCAAAAAGAAAATCCATGTAAATCTTGAATATTCATCAACTAAAACATATACATATAATTTACCATCTAATCTTACTACTCTTTAGGGTCTAAAAAATCCATATGAATAAGTTCTAGAGGTTTATATGTAGAAACCTTATTAAAAAATTTGAAGAATGATTTGTGTTTCTTGCCAAGTTGACATGCATCACAAAATCTGTCACTTTCAAATTTGAGACAAGGTAAATCAAAAACTAAATGTTTCTTAGATAACTTATGTAAAACATATACATTTCAATGTCCAAGTCTTCTATTCCAGATCCAGGATTCACTTATTTTAGCAGTCAAGCAGTTTACTTGTTGTTTACACAAGGAATTTAAATCCAGATTATAGACATTTTCAGTTCTTGGTGCTTTAAATTTAAATAGTTTATCTTTAGAAACAGTACAGCAATTGTTAGTAAAATCAATAGTATATCCATCATCACAAAGTTTAGAGATACTTATAAGATTGTTTCTCAATCCTTGTACATAAAGTACTTTGTTGATTGAGACTGTTTTTGGATCTCCAACAGTTACAATGCCAATGATTTTTCCTTTGGCATTGTCACCAAATGTAACAAGTCCTCCATCCTTTTGAGTGAGTGAAGAAAAATTCAATGAGTTTCCACTCATATGTCTTGAGCAGCCACTGTCCATGTACCATATATCTTTTCTTCTTTGCTGTCCTGCTACCTACAAAGACATTCAAACATATTGCTTTGGTACCCATATTTTGTTGGGTCTAAGGGTGTTAGCTAGCAATGATCTGGGTATCTAGATTTGCTTTGTTCATTTAAAATTAGCTGAATCATATAAGTATTTTGAAACATAGGCTTTCTTAATACCACAAATTTGAGGTTGTCTTAAGAAACAGTTTTTAGCTATATGTCCCTTTGTCCCACAAAAGTTACAATTAACCTTTTTAGAGATAGGAACAAAATAATTTTTATACAGATTTCATTTTTCTCCTTTACTGCCAATTCCAAATCTCTCTTTTTTAATGACAGTTTTTCCAATAATTTCATTTAATGAATTCTCTCCTTTTGTAAAAACCAATGCAGCCATTTTGTAAGATTCTACTTCATCCTACAGTGTTATTATTCTTGTTTCAAAATTAATATAGTTAATGTTAATTGAATTGTATTTATCAGTTAATTACTTATGTTTTTTCAGCATTGTATTTATTTCATCTGAAATGGATTTATGTTTATTTTTTAGTGACTTATGTTTCTTAAATAGTGAATCATATCTTTCTTCAAGCATATTGCAGTAGGCTGTAAGTTTTTCATTTGTGTAGCTTGATTCAAGATTTGATTGAGAGGAGTAATATTATGTACCTCATCAATTTCCTCCATAAAGCACATATTTTCTTTTAGATTAAATTCTTCTTTCTCTGAGCGTGATTTAGAAGAGCTACTGGAGTCTTTAGATACACTTCAAGTGGCTTTCATAGCTTTCTTGTCTTTCTGCTCAAAGTCATTACTTTTGAAGAATTTATTCTTCTTTGCATCCTTCAATTGTGGGAAATCTGGTCTGATATGCCCCATCTTCTTACATTCATAACATTTTACTTCCTTATTATCTCCCTTAATGGATTTTTTGAAGCATCTTTTCTTGCTGTAGAAGTTTTTAAATTTCCTGGCTAGCTGAGCCAGTTCTTCATCTGAGTTTGACGAGTCAGAGCTTTCTTATTTAGCTTTGAATTCTCTGTTCTTCATCTTTCTATTCTTTTGTTGTGAAGTTACCTTCAAGGTAGTATCTTCTCTTTTGGTAAGCACTTTATGTTCATTAGCCTCATCTTGAATTTCAACTTCATACATCATCAGTGTACCAATCAGCTCTCTCATGGTTAGATCTTTGACAGGAGTTGATTGTCTGATTGCAGCAGAGATACCATTCCATCGAGTAGGAAGTACCCTCAGTACTTTTAAAGCTTGATCAGCCTAATTGATAGGTTCTCCTAGAGTTGTTATGTTATTGAAAATTTCTTTCAATCTCCCATTCATTTGGGTAATTCTTTCACCTTCAACCATTCTGAAAGTATCAAATTTCAATTTGGCAGTTGCATATCTCATTTGTCTCACAGTGTTTGTTCCTTCATATGCTACGGTTATTGTCTGCCACATCTCATATGATGTCGGGCACTGAGATACTCTATTAAATTCATCTGGTTCTAGACCGAAGATAATTGCATTCATAGCCTTCAAGTTCATATCGTACTCTGCCTCTATAGAAGCACTCCATGTCTCCGGATTTTCAGGAATTTCATAAGGAGTCATAATCTTTGAATAGACTCTATATCTGAGGTTTTTCAGATATATTACCATGCGTGATTTCTAGAAACCATAGTTGTCTCTATTAAAATATGGTGCTCTTACCATTGACATCCCTTCTCTTGTATCAGTCATGATGCTCTGTTGTATAATCCTTAAATGCTTCTAGCTTGCTAAGGCTCTATCAAAATCTCCACCTTTGATACTAATTATTGGATCTGAATCTACAGATTATACACAAGAGGGGGGTGAATTGTGTCTTCTGCAATTTTTCAAAAACTCTTTGATTGAACGAGTTCTATCCTTTATACTTTAGCATATTTGATCATGCAACGGAAAAAGTAAAAACAAGAACACAAAGATATATAGTGGTTTGGGGAACATAAGGCCCCTAGTCCACTCCACCAACGCTCAACTCCAAGAGCTTGGTGATTTTCACTATCTGGTCCTCTTTTCCAAAGACCGGTTCACAACTGAGTATAGGAAGTTGACACCTTTACAATCCAAGGAAAAACAAAGCCTTCTGGTTCAAACAAGAACCTACACAACTTAGAACGAGAAGCTGGTTACTCAAGAATAAAAAGAATTTTAGAAAGAAATTTTCCAGTTGATCTTCACAATTGCAACAGAATGCAATTGACAGCAGATGGATCGAAGTCTCTAGAAATATTGATTCTCAAGATGAAGCAGTTCTGAGTCGATCCAGTTGCAATAGATATAGAGATATAGTTTACAACTTCAGCATTAGTAGATCCATAGTAGATATTCGATGCAGAACAAGTGAATCTTCTATTGAGTTCCTTCTTCTTAAACAAATAGAGCTTTGACTCTCCTTTTTGAAATAGCAGATCAATCGTGAATTTCTGCAGTCTCTGTTTTCCACCTTTTTCAATAATAGATCAATCACCATACACACATGTACCTGGTGTTTCAGAGAGAACATATATAATAAAGCTGAGCATATCTCCTGCACATTTAGATCCATAAAAGTCGCCTTCTGATTCACGATATTAAAAAATTTGAATTTACAGAGAAGTCGTAACTTCCCTTATGACTCGGCATAAAAATCTCCTTTTAATTCGATCTTAAATCCATTAATAAAACGGATTTGAATAAGTCAAAGTCGTTCTTTAATAAACGACTTTAAATCCGGCTTGAAATCCACCCAATAATCAGCTTACTAATCGCTGCACAAAAATATCATCTGTCAAAATTTCTGACGCCAAACGTAAGGTTGATGACGTGGCCTCCAAACGTAGGATTGGTGACATAGTCTTCAAACGTAAGGTTAAAAACATAAGGTTGAACATAAATGTATGGTTGATCATCCATACTTTTTCTTCAACTATCAAACGTATGGTAAAAGATCCATATATTTACTTGATCCATACTTTTCCAAGAATGTATGGTTGTTTACAAAAGTAAGGTTGATGAACCATACTTTTGAGACACAAACGTAACGTTTAGAATTTATGTACGGTTCTCCTTCCATACTTTGTTGATAACCAAAACGTAAGGTTCCTTTTTAACATAAGGTTCTTCTTCTATACATTGCTGAAAACGTATAGTTGTTTAACCATACTTTTCTCTTATCTCAAAAAGTATACACACTTTTCATCATTATGCTATGTTTATCCACATAGGCTAAGAACAGTGGTTCCAGAACGTGCTAAAGCAGATTCCGCACTATATTTAATCACGTAAGGTATGAACAGTGATTCTAGAACACGCTAAAGCAGATTCCGAATAAGTAATAAATTCTCGTTATATCATGAGTAAAATGAATTAATAAATTCATGAAAAATACTAAATAAAATCATTAGAAAATAACTAAGGGTATTTTTGAGCATCAAAATTATCATAAAGAGACAGAGTATTATTTTCAATAATCTCCCCCTTTAAATAACATTAATATGTATTGTTGAAAACAATACTTTTCTCAACAGTTGTATGGTAAATAAGACTTCCTATCAGCTTCCAAAAGTCTTTTTGATTCACACTTATTTCAGATTCATCTTTACTCATCTTTTTGATCAATGAAATAGGAGTTTAAACTTATTTGGATTCATTCATCCCAAAATTCTTTAACAATTCTCAGGCATACTTTTCTTGAGATAAGAAAATATAGTTTTCTTTTTTTTAAACTTGTAAGATAATGAAGAAATTTAATTCTACCAACATTGAAATTTCAAAATTCTTCTTTATTTATTTATAAAATTATTCACAAACCATTTCTTCATCCAAAAAAAATATATCATCTACATAAATAAATATAATTAATGTTTTGGAGTCAATATCTTTCACATGCAATTTTATATCAACTTTTATTTTTTAAAATTACATCATTCTCAAACAATTGTCAATATTTTAATACCAAGAAAGTGGATCTTGTTTCAACCCATACAAATATTTATTTAAATTATAAAATTTGTTTTCATCCTCCTCAAGTATAAACCCACAAGGTTTCTCATTGTAAACTTCTTCCTCAATCTCTCTCTTTAAGAAATTTGACTTTACATCCATTAGATAAATTTTTTAATTTGATGAAAATCCACTACAAGAAACATTCTAATAGTTTCTATCCTTATAACAGGGGTAAATTTTTCATCAAATTCCACACCTTCCACCTATGCATAACCTTTACAAACAATTATTTCTCTATTTCTTAAAAATTCTCCATTCTCATTTAATTTGTTTCTATAAACCCAAATTATTATGATAACTTTTTTATTTTATGTCCATGGAACAAGTTCCCATGTTTCATTTTGCTTAATCTAATCCATATCTTCATTCATAGAATCCACCCATTCCTTATGATAAATAGCCTTTGAAACTAATTCTATTTCAAATTTTGAGATAAGTGAAGTTTGATTTTCTAATCATAACATTCTACTTGTTTGAAATGGATCCTTCTAATTACCAATAATGTTTTCAGATTCAACATGTTTTCTTAAGGTATGAAATTTCAAAGTTTCTTTCCCAGCTATAATTTCTTCATTGCATGATTCTTCTGAATCTTGAAAAGAATATTTTTAATTACTTTCACATTTTTTGGAAAATTCCAATTTATCCTCCTCAACATTATCAACAACATTTGTTAAAGAACTTTTATTTTCAATTTACTTCACATCATATGAGTACACCAGAATTTTTAAATGTTTTTTCCAACATTTGTAACTTCTCCCATTTAGTGAATAACCAATGAAAGTTCCTTCCTCAGCTTTCTCATCAAACTTTCCCAAATACAGATATTTTATTTTGAGAAAAAATGGACTTCTAAAAACATTAAGTCTTTAAATGATGGTTTTATATACCACATTTCATAAATATTCATGTTGGTTTTTGGTCTCAATAAACATCTATTTTGAACATGTACAGCAGTACTAACAGCTTCTCTCTAATAGAATATTGAAAGTTCGTATTCTTCAAACATACTTCTTCCCATTTCAACCAAGATTCGATTCTTAATTCAACTAATCTGTTTTTTATGGAGTATATGGAGCACTATATTGATGCTTTATACCATGATTTCTTAGATAGGTTTCAAAGTTATTGTTTTGAATTTATTACCATTATCTTTTCTCAACTTGTTAATGGAAACCCCAAATTATTTATCAACATCTTTTTTGAATAATTAGAACATTTCAATAGTCTCTGACTTGTGCTTCATAAACATGATGTTTTTCATCTGATTTAAATAAAAAATAAAAGTGATAAATTATAAGTCCCCTTTTTTTGATTGATATATCATCAGTTTACATGGATCAGAAAGAATAATCTCAAATGGTCTGCTATATTGAATGTCAACTCTTTTATAACTTTTTTTAGTCATCTTTCCTTTCTGGAAAGTAATACAAACATATTCATCTCTTGTTTATTATTCTAGAAAATTCTAGATAGCATCAACATTGAGAGTTTATTCATGTTTTTCTACCCAAGATTCCTATGTCTTCGGTGCCATAATTTTTTTTCATCTTTATCAGTCAAGTAACATGTGTTTTTTAATTCTCCTATTTGAAATAGATTTCTATTGGATCATTCGCCTTTTGTAATTACTTTTCCATCCTTTGAAATTTAAATGATACAAAAATCCTTTTCAAGATTAATTTTTTTACATCATTATAAAGTTGGATTACAATAAGTATGTTATGTTTTAGATCATCAAAAAGTAATACTTCTTTAGATTTCAATTTCTCTTCTTCAATCACTTTCATTCTGATTCCTATGATTTTTAAGGAACTATCATTACCAAAAGTAACTTCTCCTACATCATGACTTTCAACATGTTTCAAGATTTTTATATCACCTATCATATGTGAAGAACAAAAGCTATCAAGAATCCATGGTTTTTTCCTCTTAATTACTTTCAAATATTTCTCAACAATAAACGCTCTTTCCTAAACCTTATTATTTTTATCTTTATTTTCTTTTATATCATAAGAAACTTTTTCTATAAGGAGTGTCATACATATTTGGGAATGATGACTAGATTGATCACATCTTCCACAAACTTCTTCTAGATATTCAAAATTATTCTTTGTTGGAATGTTTTTAACATATTGAGTATTCACCATTCCAATAATTTGTGAGTTCAGAAAGTTTCTCATTATTCTTTCACTATTTCTTCCACTTTGCACAAACCTTCTTCTAAGTAGAGATAAGTTGTGAAAAAAATTATATGTCATGTTACCATAGATTCCACAACACTAAAAATAACCATAAAATCTATATTTTTCTATTGAAATAAGATCCTTCTATATTGAAATTTTTTTAAGGTTGGTAATTTCATTCAAATATAACATACTCAGAACATAGACCATCTTTTCTATTGATTTAGTTTTCTACTTTTATAGATTTTATAGGTTTCCCACATTATTTTTCCACCCAATATTTTCTAATAATTTTTCTGGAACCATAAATGTTGAAATAATCATATGAAACATTATTTCTTGTAAGAGAATATTTCACCAAATTCATGTATTGAGCCTTTCCATCAACTTTAAAAGTATCTGCTTTTATTTCCATAGCTTTGTTGAAGTTTTTATGCATCTTTATCAAGGTACTTTTGGAATCAAGAAGTTTTTATTTCAACTTGTTAACCTCTTATTCATTAGCTTCCATATTCTTTATAAGATCTTCAATCATATTCCCTTATTCAGAAATTCTAATATTGTAACTTAAGATCTCTTGAATGTATTAATCCTCCTACTAGATGAAATATTTTCTTCTATCAGCAAAATATTCCTGATATTTATTCATTACTCTAATTTATTTCTTTATAGTTTTGTTTTTTTCAAGACATGCAAAATTTTTGGTTCTGAGTTGATGCTCTCTATAATATTTTTTCCACCTTCTTCACTCTCTGAGGAATATTTTGTTTCTCAACATTCTCAATGATGGTTCTGAATTTTTCTGAACAGTTATATTCAAATTAATTGTTTTCAGTTGAGTTTTATTCAACTTTCTTACTCAAAATACTTCTTATGCTTCCTATAAACTACTTCTTGCATTTTTTGGAAGAATTTTCTTCTTTATCATTTTTGTTCCATTTCTTCCATCGATTTTTTCATCAGAATCATCTCAATATTATTTAACTTTCTTCTTAGGGAATTTCATAGTAAAGTGTCTGATTCCACCACACTCAAAACATTTGAGAGGAATTTTACCTCCATACTTTCCTCATCCACTTCGATAGTTCTTGGATATGAGAGACATGATTTTTTCATTCCACTCATCATCTTCCTTATCAAGAGACTCATAAGGATCGGCTTCATCAGCATCTTGGATTTTCATCTTTCCCATGGCTTCATAATCCATTTTATATTTAATATTATTTTTAAATATTAGAGATTTCCTCATTTCATAAGCAACAAGAATGTTATGAAATTCATCAATATATAAATTATCCTTATCTTCTAAAGAAAAAGTTTTAGAATCAAACCTATCTAGAAAGTTTCTCATAAGTTTCTTTACAATTGTATAATATTCCAAGACATCTTTGAATCCACTGATGTTTTAAAAAATGTCATTTACTCTAGTAAAGTATTCATCAATTATTTCCCCATCCCTCATTCTGATGTCTTCATACTTACTACACCAAGTTTGCATCTTTTCTTCCTTGAATGTTGTATTCCCTTCAAAAACACTTTCCATATTGTCCCACATAATTTTTTATGTTTTGATACACTTTAACTTCTAATAAACATTCTATGATATGCACAAAAGGATTTCATTTATATACTTTCCATAAACTTATATATTTTTCTTATTAGTAAATTTCATGGGAGAATCATTCTCAATAGGTGGAAAACCAATAGGTTCAATATCAAAAAATTCTAATTCAAGATATGGACGATAAGGAATCATTATATTTTTCAATGCATAATAATTTTTCCATCGAATGTTGTAATTACTATACTTTTGACAGAATTGATATTATCCCTGATAAGGATTCATTAAGGGAACCTAATTCTTTGATACCAATTTAAATTAAAAGGATTTAATAACAACTAAAAAGGGGGCTGAATGAGTTGTTTGCTTTTATAAGTTTTAATTCCTTTCAAAACATAACCCCTTTAACTTTTTAATATTTATTTCCTTCTCAACTTTTAGTAAATACTCATGCATAAAATAGTTGGAAAGTAAGTAAATAATGAAAGATTTACAAGGTTCATCCTCAGTTTGATAACCTACAACCTTTCCATAGCAACTCTCATGGGTATATGGAAATCCACTATTAAAATAAGTGAATAAATAATATTCCAACTCCCATTAGACACCTTTTATCTCTCGATGATAATGATTATACTGAATCCCATCAGTTTATAATGTTTTATTATAAAAAATTTATCTATACAAGAGAATAAAGACTTTTTTGAATCTAGTCAACAATTTCTCAGTTCGAATCCAAAGTCTGATTTGACTGGATCAGATTTTATCTTAATACAATGATGCTAGATTTTGGGACATATTTTCTCAATACAAATATGTTGTGTCATAGATATGATTCTTTGAATATGATAAGTCTAGATCTATGATATTATTTTCTGAATATTATAATTATGGATCCTATATATGATTTTATAAATATGGTAATTTTGAATATGATTTCTTGAATACAATAATTCTAGATCCGGTTTCTTGAATATGATAATGTTGGATCTGATTCCTTGAATATGTTGAACTCGCTCTCAATCTATAAAAACTCAAACTCTAATATAATTATCAATTCAATACTTCTTAAATAATATGGTAGAATTCACTTTTAACTTCTCTAATGCTCTGCCTTTCTCCCTTGTGTGGAAGTTTTAAATGAATGAATGATCTGAGGAAGTATTTTTAGCGACCTAGGAAGGAAACTTGGGAACATTACTCTCTTCCACAATTATCAAAATCTACAAAAATTTATCACATTTAAAACTTCAAATTTGACTTCTTCAAACCTCCTTATATTTCTCTGAGATTTACACAAAATTGAAATTTAAGTTTGACTGGTTAAATTTATCATACCTTTTTCAGCAAATTACAATATTTATCTTTATCATCTCATTATAATATTTTTCTTTCTTAACTTTATTTTGATTTGTTTCTTTCTTAGATTCATTGTGATCTATTTAATTATCAGCTCATTATGATATGTTTCATTCTCAGCTTCATCATGATATGTTTCTTTCTCAGCTCATTATGATCATTTTCTTTCTCGTCTTTTTCTTTCTTATCCAATCACAATATTTTTATTTCTCATCTTTTTCTTTCCTAGCACATCAAGATGAAATTATCATTATATTGAAATTGCCATTATGATGGAATTATTCACTCTTAAATTTTTAATTTCTTCAAACCTCTCCACCATTTATTCAAAGGCTTTTATCATTATGGTTTTCATGATTTTTGAGAACTTCTTGTATGACAACCCTGCTTTTAATACAAACTTAAACATGATTTATTACATAAAACATCACTTGATACAACAAAGAAGATCTAGAGGTTTAGTGTATTTGGGGATTAGTATCATTACATAAAAACTTAAAACATTAAATACAATATCTTTATTGAAAACTTCCTTTACATGACCACTACATTCCTTCATACTTAGCCTTGCATGGGATAACCTGAGGACATGCATAAGAAAAGGGTGAGCTATAAAGCCCATTAAGGGAGTACACATGGAATAACATGAGGAGTACAATACATTTTAGACAATAGGAATATAAATAGAGCATAATAAAAACATGAACATAAAGGCATGATAAAGCATGATAATCATAACATGGAAATGTGGCAACAACACTTAAAATGGAATTAGCATGAGCCAAGGCTCATTGCACATGGAGCATGAGTAAATCCTCATTGCACATAAAGCACGAGTAAACAATTGTTGAACTTGAATTAGCATGAGTCAACACTCATTGCACATGACGTATCATGATACTATACTTTACCCAATGCATTGGAGCACTATAAGGGAGCACCCTTCTTAAACATTTTATTTCATGCATAAGTGTGCCACATGGATCATAAAACATGGATTCATAAAACATAATCATTTATTCCACGATAAAAGAATTTGGAATTCATACATGAAACTTTATAATCAATAAGTAAATGCGCATAAAGGTGAATACCCTTGATGGATAAATGGGCATGGTATTCACTACACAATTGCATTGGCTTAGAAAATCGGTGCAATTCCGGAAGCATAACGACGTGACATAATAATTCATAAAAATGGTTGATAAGAGAGAAAGGGGTTCCTCATAATATCTACATGTAATGGACAGTAAGAAAGTCATATAGATACATGTCCCAACAATTTTAAATGAATTTAGATTCGTGATACAAAAGTATTGCTTGAATGTAAAAGAGCAGAGAGAAGTTCCTTTCATAATTTCGGCATAGTAACGGGTGTACATGGGAGGCATTTAATGAGAGAGAAAGGGGTATCCAATTATTCAAACATAAAAAGGGAAGTATGAGGGAGGTGAGAAACCATACCCCAACATTCATAATTTAAATTAAAAGGACAAAACAACTTAAAGAAATTGAACAAAAATGAGAAAGAAAGAAAAAACCCTTACTTGGAATTGTGCTTCCAAAGGCTAGAGAGAGGCTTGTGAGAGGCTCATTGGGAGCTTGGGGAACCTTGGTAGGATTATATAGAGAGTAGGGCTGAGGTTGGACGAACTAAAAAGGCTTTTAGTGATGAGGTAGTGGGAGATTGGGTGGGTTTATATAGGAAAGGTGAGGGAATTATTTATTATTTAGGTTTGGGACCCCTTATATTAAATTAATACAAACCAAAAACCAACCCATGGTTTTTTCCCATGGTTTTTGGAAAAGGGAAGAGGTAAAAAATATTTTATAAGGCCAAAGTCCTAACTTCTTAAAATATTATGGTTGCTTATGTGGATGTGAGTCACACTCCCATGGAAATTAATTTAAAAAGACAAGGTGTTTAATAAGCCTTGAGGGGTCCATTATTGCTTTGAAAAGTAAGCCAAACAAGCCCAAAATAAAATTATTTTAATGGTAAAAAATATATTTTCCGAACATTAAGATTATACTATTTTATTACATCACTATTTGGTCATTATGATGTCATAGAATACATTATACATTTAAACGGTATTTAATTTTTACTCAAAAATTTGACTGTCTCAGAAAATTATGAAAAATTCACCATTGGATAATTTCGACATCCTAATTCCAAAAATAACATTTATTTTATCTAAATTATTTTCTAAATATGTTAATTTTCACTTTTAATATAAAAACCGACATTTATCGAAAATTCACGGGTTTTGACAAAAATGGATTTCAAACCTTAATAAAAATTATAATTGCATTCATACAATTATATGATCATTTATATATAATAAAATTAATCTAATAATAATAATAATAATATTTAATTCAAAAATCCCTTAATTTAATAAAATAGATTTCTTAATTAAATAATAACTAAAAACACCATTTGTACTTTAAAAACTATTTACAATGTATCAATAATGACAAGAAATTATATTCATTATTATATAAAAAAATAATGTACATGAACACAGTACTATCGATTAGTTACATAACACCTTAAAACAGCCACATAAGACCTAAGGGTAAGGTGTGCGATGGTGACAAACTCTTGGGGTGGCTCGGATAACATCGCTCGAGTGGTAATTTCTATCAACTTCCACTTCTCCCGTAGACGGTCCCATTCGATCTTGACATGGTGAAGCTTAACTTGGGATTGGTCAAGAGCAAAGCCCAAGGATGCGACCTCTTTTTCGAGCTCTGATAAATGGGCTTCAAATGGGGCAATTCTACCGGATGAGGCCATCGCTTCCTTTGTCTAAGTAAAATTGGATGTGTTAAAGCCTTATATTTATACTAATCATGTGATCACTGTTCAACGGCTATAAAAGTAACGGTCACAATTCTTATCATAAAACCAATGAAGTTAAAATTTTATAAAAACATTTTATATAAATAGACATTTAATAAGATCAAGAGGGATTTTCCATTAATGAAACTTTGGTTCGTTACAATATTCCCCCCTTGAGAAATTTCTCCCTCAAAATTTTCCTTTTCCCACACTAAAATAGATGTGGGTAACTCAGCTTCATCACTTCCTCTGATTCCCAAGTTTCTTCTTCAAACTTGTGGTTTCTCCACAACACCTTGATGAGGGGCATTATCTTATTTCGTAGAATGTTTTCTCTACGATCTAAGATCTTCACTGGTTGATCCCCATAGAAAATATCGTCTTCCAATTGTACCACCTCAGAAGAGAGTACATGTGAAGGGTCTGGTATGCACTTCCTTAAGAGGGATACATGAAAGGCATCATGTACTTTGGCCATAGTAGGCGTAAGTGCTAGTCTATAGGCCACAGCCTCGAAACGATCAAGAATATCTAAGGGGCCGATGTACCTTGGAATTAACTTTCCTTTCTTTCCAAACCTCATGACCTTATTCCATGGAGATATGTGTAGAAAAACCATGTCTCTAACTTTAAACTCAAGGTCTCATCGACGATTATCTGCATAACTCTTCTGTCGACTCTGGGCTGCCTTGATATGCTGCTGAATGGTTTTCACCTTCTCCACCATTTCCCCGACCATTTCTGGTCCAAGCAGCTTATGTTCACTGACCTCATCCCAACATGCTGGTGTTCTGCACCTTTTCCCATACATGGCTTCATATGGTGCCATTTGGATGCTTGAGTGGAAACTGTTATTATAAGAGAACTCAACCAGAGGAAGATGTTAATCCCATCCTCCTTTAAAGTCCATTGAGAACGCTATCAACATATCCTCAAGTGTTTGGATAGTCCGCTCGGATTGGCCATCAGTTTGAGGATGATAGGTCGTACTGAAGTTCAGTTCAGTATTCAGAGCATGTTGAAGACTCTTCCAAAACATAGAGGTGAATCTTGGATCTCGGTCAGACACAATAGATATTTGTACTCCATGAAACCTTACCACTTCCCTGATATATATATGTTCCAATTGATCCAATGAGAAATCCTACTGAATAGAAATGAAGTGTGTAATCTTTGTAAGATGATCCACAACAACCCATATTGCATTTTTGCCTTTGGATGTCCTCAGAAGTCCGGTGACAAAGTCCATGGTGATGTTTTCCCATTTCCATTCTATTATAGGCAATGGTTGCATCATCCCCTTATACTTATGCATCTCTGTCTTCACTTTCTGAAACACCAGGCACTTTGATGTATATTCAGCAATCTCCTTCTTCATATTATGCCACCAAAATTTTTCTCAGAGATCTCAATACATCTTTGTGCTCCATGGGTGAATAGAGAAATTTGAACTATGTGCATCATCCAAAAGTTCCTTCTTTAGCTCCAGACTTGATAAAACACATAGTCCTTTCCCAAAATACACAATTCCTTCTTCATTAACATTAAACTCTGAGAATTTCCCTTTTTCGATAGCTCCCACTTTTTCTTGAATTCCCACATCATCTTTTTGATCATCCTTTAACCTTTCCAAAGGAGACGGTTGAGAAATCATTTGTGAAAGGATTGATGATGTTCCCTTCTATATGATTTCCATGTCCATATTCATCAAGTCTAAGAAGATTGGATCCTTCTCAATTATCATCATTAATAGAATCGATGGATCCTTTCTACTTAGGGCATCCGCCACCTTGTTCGCTTTCCCGGGGTGGTAATGGATTGAACAGTCATAATTCTTGATGAGCTCTATTCATCTTATCTGGTGCATATTGAGCTCCTTTTGTGTGAATATATATTTAAGACTCTTGTGGTCAGTATATATCTCACATTTCTCCCCATAGAGATAATGCCGGCAGATTTTCATGGCAAAGATCTCCACCGCCAACTCCAGATCATGCGTTGGATAGTTTTGCTCATGGATTTTCAATTTCCTTGAGGCATAGGATATAACTTTATCATTCTGCATCAACACACATCCTAATACCTTCTTCGAAGCATCGCTGAATACCACAAAAATTTCCTCATTTGTGGGTAAAGTGAGCACGGGCACAGTGATAAGCCTCCTTTTCAACTCCTTGAAGATTTCTTCACATTCATCACTCCAAGAAAACTTTACTCCCTTTCGAGTTATCTTGGTAAGAGGGTTGGAAAATTGTGAGAATTTTCTCACAAATCGTCGATAATATCCAGCTAACCCTAAGAAGCTACAGATATCTGTTATCGATGTTGGCCTCGACCATCCCTCAATTGCATCTATTTTGGAGGGATCCACAAATATCCCATTGCTTGTGATGATATGGCCCAAGAATGAGACCTCCTTCAACTAGAACTCACACTTGATGTACTTTTCATAGAGATTCTCCTTGCGCAAAGTCTCTAGTACAGTTCTTCAATGCTTCTCATGATCCTCCTTGGTTTTGGAGTATATTAGAATATCATCTATAAAGACTACCACAAATTTGTCTAGGTAATCTCTAAAGACTCTATTCATCAAGTCCATGAAGATTGATGGAGAATTGGTGAGTCCGAAAGGCATTACTATGAATTCATAGTGCCCGTATCTTGTAGGAAAAGCAGTCTTGGGGACATCTTCCTTCTTCACCCTTACTTGATAATATCCCAACCACAAATCTACCTTGGAGAAGAATTTTGCTCCACACAGCTGATCGAACAAGTCATCAGTTATTGGGAGAGGATACTTGTTCTTTATCGTGATTTTGTTAAGTTCATGATAATCGATGCAAAACCGCATTGACCCATCCTTCTTCTTGACGAAGAGGACTGGTGCACCCCATGGTGAAGCACTTGGGCGTATAAACCCTTTATCCAAATTCTCCTATAGTTGTTTCTTCAGCTCTTAAAACTCTACAACATCCATTCTATATGGAGTTTTAGATATTGTTAAAGCACCGGGTATAACTTCAATTGAGAATTCAATATCTCTTCTAGGAGGAAGACCGGGCAGTTCCTCGAAAAACACTTCAGCGAATTACCTCACAATAGGAATTTCTTCAAGGATGGTTTCTTCCTTGGACTCAATAATCTGATCCAGATACACATGGTCATAAGGCAATAATATCCACGCTTGAGATGATGGATCTAAAGGAGATTCATCTTCCTCCTTACACTTGTAAAGAATCGGGGGTCGATTCTTCATATGGAGTGTGATTTCCCCCTCCCGACAATTTATGTTGTCTCTATATAAGGAAAGCCAATCCATGCCAAGAATTGCATCAAATTCCACCATAGGAAGTATGACGAGGTTCTCTGAGAAGTTCAATCCACATATTATAACAGGGGAGGACTTATATTCATGGGATGCAATGATTGCCCCATTTTCTGTACTCACTGACATCTTCACTTCCATGATTTGTGGTGGTGCTGGGATTGTTCTACTAAACTTTCGAGATATAAAAGAATGCATAGAACCTAAATCAAAAATTACGTTCTCTATTATTGAATGAATAACTAGCATACCTGTCACCACTTCGTTGTTGGGGTTCACTTCGGTTGAAGTGATGGCAAAATCTCTTCCTTGCTACCTTGGAGGTTGTTGGTTGTCTCCGAAAACCCTTGGATTAGGGCACTGATTTGCAAAATGACCTGGTTCTTTTCATTTGTAGCATTGAACAACGCATTGAGGTTTGAATGGAGTGTTCCTTTCCTCTGTCACAACCGCGGGGCTTTCTTGTCGATAGTTAACAGCTTGGTTCCCTTCTCTTACACACCTGAAGTATTTCCTCATCCCCTTAAGGCAATTTCCAGGGTGCTTCTTTCCGCACTTTTGGCAAGTGGGGTGCTGGATCTTCTTAGCACCGTTGGATTTATCCATCGGCCCACTAGCATTGAAGTCCACCTTACACTTCTTCTCCCCATGATACCCCTGTGATTCTCTGATCTCCATTTTGACCTTGAGGGCGCATCGGAAAATTTCCTCATAGCTGTCGAAGTCACGGATTGCTAATACTTTTCGTAGGCTAGGCTTCAGCCCACCAAATAAGCGGTCAACCTTGCATTCGGGGGTAACGACAAAGCTGGAAGCGTATCGTGCAAGCCTTGTGAAGTTTTCCTCGTACGCTCCAACAGATTCTTCATATTTTTGATTGAGGGAAAGGAAGTTCCTTTCCATATTAATCCAGAGGGTGCGCGGAAAATATTTATTGAAAAACATCTTTCGTAATTCCTTCCATTCCAACGCCTCGATATCCTCCTCAGGCTTCATATTTTTTATCAACGTCCACCATTTATCAAATTCACCCTACATACGATAAGCTACCAGGATAACCTTCTCTTTTTCATAACATTGAAGGATGGAGAAGATCTTTTCAATGGAGTTGATCCATTGTTCAGCGATCGTGGGATCGGATGATCCACTAAAAGTAGGAGGCCTTTGTCTAATGAAGCTCTCGATAGCGACTTGTTCTTTCTTAGGGGGGTTTGGACGTTCCTCTTGACCTGTGTTTCTATTCAATGCTTGTGTTAGCTGAGAGAGAAGCGTGACAAAGTTCGTGATTCCCACTCCCATTGGATTGGTCATCTCATTAGTACAGTCATCACACTGATCTTCACATCGGTTGTTAGTCTAAGTCCTCCTATTACCGACCATTGGCTGGAATAAAAGGAATGTTAGGGGTAACACATAAAGGGTAATCCAAAGACAAAAGTTGATGACTTATAAATAAAATTTCATTTCCTTAACTCATGAGTCTATAGGCTTCAATCTAGGCTTTTCATGATCTACTTTCTAACATATATTCTTAGGGGAATTTTTTTAATTCCCTTAATAAGGGTTCATACTAAGATTGTGAATTTACCAAATCATATCCCCCAGGAGTGTCGTAACCAAGAGTGCATCAAGGCCCATTTTTGTGCATCAGTTCCCGTTCGAGTCTAGCTCAAAGTGGTGTTTTCGGGTTTTAACCATAGGATACATCTGTGCCAAAGCTGCCTCTACCTGCTCGTATCCAGACAGGGATGTATTTTCTTGATAACCCACTTACTCAATACTCACCAAAACTTAGGGACGTTTTTATTGTACTTAGTCTTGTATCTAAGGCTTTACTCGGGTTTTCTAATCCTAATCCAAAAAATAACCAAACCTATCCTTTGATACCAACTATGACAACCCTGCTTTTATTACAAACTTAAACATGATTTATTACATAAAACATCACTTGATACAACAAAAAATATCGAGAGGTTTAGTTTCGTTGGGGCTTATGATCATTACATAAAAACATAAAACATGAAATACAATATCTTTATTGAAAACTTCCTTTACATGACCATTATATTCCTTCGTACTTAGTATTGCTTGGGATAACCTAAGGACATGCATAAAAAAAATGGTGAACTATAAAGCCGGGTAAGGGAGTACACATTGAATAACATGAGTAGTACAATACGTGTTAGACAATAGGAATATAAATATATCATAAGAAAAACATGAACATAAAGTCATGATAAAGCATGATAATCATAACATGGAAATGTGGAAACAACACTTAACATGGAATTAGCATGAGCCAAGGCTCATTGCACATGGAGCATGAGTAAATACTCATTGCACGTAAAGAACGAGTAAACCCTCGTTGCACTTGAATTATAATGATTCAACACTCATTGCACATGATGTATAATGATACTATACTTTACCCAATGCATTGAAGCTCTATAAGGGCGCACCCTTCTTAAACATTTTATTTCATGCATAAGTGTGTCACATGGATCATAAAACATGGATTCATAAAACATAATAATTTATTCCACGATAAAATAATGTGGAATTCATACATGAAACTTTATAATAAATAAGTAAATGTGCATAAAGGTGAATACCCTTGATGGATAAATGGGCATGGTATTCACTACACAATGGCATTGGCTTAGAAAATCGGTGCAATTTCGGCAGTGTAACGACGTGACATAAGAATTCATAAAAATGGTTGATGAGAGAGAAATGGGTTAATCATCATATCTACATGTAATGGAAAGTAAATAGGTCATATAGATACATGTCCCAACAATTTTAAAGGAATTTAGATTCATGATACAAAAGTATTTCTTGAATGTAAAAGTGGAGAGAGAAGTTCCTTTCAGAATTTAGGCATAGTAACAGGTGTACATTGGAGGAATTTAATGAGAGAGAAAGGGGTCTCCCATAATTAAAACATAAATAGGGCAGTATGAGGGAGGTTTGAAACCATACCCCAACATTAATAATTGAAATTAAAAGGGAAAACAACTTAAAGAAATTGGACAAAAATGAGAAAGGAAGAAAAAACCCTTACTTGGAAGTGTGCTTCCAAAGGCTAGAGAGAGGCTTGTGAGAGGCTTATTGGGAGCTTGGGGAACCTTGGTAGGATTATATAGAGAGTAGGGAAAATTTTGGACGAACTCAAAAGGCTTTGAGTGAGGAGGGAGTGGGATCTTGGGTGGGTTTATATAGGAAAGGTGAGGGAATTCTTTATTATTTAGGTTTGGGACCCCTTATATTAAATTAATCCAAAACACAAACCATCCAATGGTTTTTTCCCATGGTTTTTGGAAAGGGGAAGAGGAAAAAAAATATTTTATAAGGTAAAAGTCCTAACTTCTTAAAATATTAGGGTTCATTATGTGGAGGTGAGTCACACTCCCATGGAAATTAATTTAAAAAGACAAGGTGTTTAATAAGTCTTGAGGGGTCCATTAATGCTTTGAAAAGTAAACCAAACAAACCCAAAATCACATTATTTTAATGGTAAAACATATATTGGCCGAAAATAAAGATTATAGTAGTTTATTACATCACTATTGGTTCATTATGATGTCATAAAACACATTATATATTTAAATGGTATTTAATTTTTACTCAAAAATTTGATTGTCTCAGAAAATTATGAAAAATTCACCATTTGATAATTTCGACATCCTGATTCCAAAAATAAAATTTATTTTATCTAAATTATTTTTTAAATATGTTAATTTTCACTTTTAAAATAAAAACCGACATTTATCAAAAATTCATGGGTTTTCACACAAATGGCTTTCAAACCTTAATAAAAATTATAATTGCATTC
This sequence comes from Viscum album, assembly GCA_963277665.1. NCBI lineage: Eukaryota > Viridiplantae > Streptophyta > Magnoliopsida > Santalales > Viscaceae > Viscum > Viscum album. The sequence goes on along the minus strand of OY728133.1, from coordinate 70,291,554 downwards.
AGAAAATTATATGATCATTTATATATAATAAAATTAATCTAATAATAATAATAATAATAATTTATTAAAATGTTATTTAATTCAAAAGTCCCTTAATTTAATAAAATAGATTTCTTAATTAAATAATAACTAATAACACCATTTTTACTTTAAAAACTATTTATAATGTATCAATAATGACAAGAAATTATATTAATTATTATATACAAAAATAATGTACATGAACATAGTACTATTGATTAGTTACATAACCCCTTAAAATAGCCGCATAAGACCTAAGGGTAAGGTGTGCGATGGTGACAGACTCTTGGGGTGGCTCGGATAACATCGCTTGAGTGGTAATTTCTATCAACTTCCACTTCTCCCATAGATGGTCTCGTTCGAGCTTGACATGGTGAAGCTCAGCTTGGGCTTGGTCAAGAGCGAAGCCCAAGGACTCCACCTCTTTTCTGACCTCTGATAAATGGGCTTCGTATGGGGAAATTCTACTGGATGAGGCCATCGCTTCCTTTGTCTAATTAAAATTGGATGTGTTAAAGCCCTATATTTATACTAATCATGTGATCACTGTTCAATGGATATAAAAGTAATGGTCCAAATTCTTATCATAAAACCATTGAAGTTGAAATTTTATAAAAACATTTTATATAAAGATACATTTAATAAGATCAAGAGGGATTTCCATTAATGAAACTTTGGGTCGTTACATCTTGATCATAAAAGAATCATCTAATTTATTTGAGAAAGTATGAAACCTTTATAACTCCTAACTTAACTTTTTCTTTCAAAACTCTTTAGAAACTCCATTATTTCTATTATTATTTTGAACTCAATTATTTTCAATGTCATGTCGATTTACCTGAATATGATTCTCTACATTGGTGCTTCCCAATCTGATTCTTCTATATATGGAAAAACAATCTACCCATTTTTTCTTGGATCTGATCATTTAGTATTCTTTATAGAAACCTCATTATGATGAATCTAAATATGACTCCTGGAAAACAAAACATTCTAATAAAAAAAGTTTAGTTTTTAACAAATACTAAAACTTTTATAAAATAATTTATCACAAAGGTACTTCATTATGGAAACCCTATTATCAATTGTTGAAACACGTATATATGAAAAAAATCCATACCACCACCAAGGTCACAAAGACAATTAAACTCAATAATTATATCACCAAAGGTACATGGAATAATAATTCCCCCAATATCTTGATGTTTGTGAGGTATTATTTTTTATAGGATAGCTCTAAAATCCTCTGTTAGGTTTTATGTAAAAATTTATTTTCTTATTCAAGAATATTTTCCTTATATATTTCAATGAATAATGGATTTTAATAAGAGCCTCAATAAAATGAATATAAATATTCAATTTCCTAAAAAAATTCAAATATTTAAAAATTTTGAATAATGATTTTCCATCTTGATTCTTTATAGAAATGGGATTTTTGGGGAAAAATTACTACTAGAGGTATCTTCTCAACTTCCTCAACAAATTTATACTTTCCTTTATTTTCCTTTATTTTCATGTCTTTTTCTTATGATTGGGAACTTGGTAAAATTGGTTTTGGTTGACATTCAATGGGGTTGTTCAGATATCCAAATTGGATATCTTTAAGAGTTTGATTTTTAATTTCATATAAATTTCTACTTGGAGCATATTTGGGATCTTTATTGACCACCTATTGATTTTTTATACCACTCTGAGTTATGGAAACTATAGAATTTTCCTTATGATTTTACTCAGTAGTTCTGAGAAGTTTCCCCTTATCGTTAGACCTTGAGTTCTGAAATAGTTTTCCCACTTGTAGATATAAGGTTTTAAGCCTAGATTATTATTGTTCCTTGTTAAAATAAACTTTTTTTACCATAAAACAATACCATAAATTGTTATAACATTCCTTTAACATTATCTTGTGAACATTAAGGTTCATCCCTAGGCTAGGGTTGAAATTGTTGCCTATTTTGTGGGAAATTGGGGGGAGAAGAAGGTCTCAGCACACCTTCCTCCCTCCAAGAATGATATGGGTGTTTTTGATATCCATGGTTGTATATTTTTGAAAATTTTAAATCTATTGGTTGAATTCAAGGATTGTATCTACCAAAATTCCCATTTTCATAAATTTGGGAAAGAATGTCAAATTTTGGATGGTAAGATTGTGATTGGAAAAACATACCACATTGGTGGCACTTCTCTGAAAGAGTGTGTTTATTATTTTCACTATACTGACCATAATATTTTGATCTATATTGAGGAGTTTTCCTCATTTATTTTTTAATTATAGTTCTCCTTTTGGAACATTTTTGTTGAGAATTTCATGCTAAGTTAATGAAAATCTGTTTGATCTTATCAGTAGTTTTATCAAAGAAATATCCTCTAGAACAATGATCGACCAAAATTTGATCATATTATATGAGAATATTATAGAATGTATCTATAAAAAATTTTAATTTACAATGGTGGTTAGGTAATTTTATAAGTATTCACTTGAATATATCATTGGATCCATAGAACAATTCACCCTAATCTTGTAAGAATCTTGTGATTTTATATCTCATTTAAAAAATAAATCCCCTTAGGTGTAATTTTATAAAAAAATAATTGTACAATAGGACCCATGAATCAAAAATTTCTTTATACATATCTTGGAATCAAGTTTTTTTATTTCCCTTCAAGAAAAAAGGAGTCATGGCTTTAATTAAACCTCACTCAATCCTCTAAGTGAAATTTATTGCACTATTTTATAGAAGTCATGAATGAATTATGCGTAATATTTATTAGTATGTCCATGGTAAGATGGTAACATATAAATGTGGGGTTACATAATATCATAGTTTATGAAAATTCAGGTTTTTCTAAGTTGGGATGGATTTTTTGTCATAGTAGACATCTAAAACTCCCTAAGTCACACTCTATCCAATATCTTGTTAGTAGGTAGTGGGGGGTTGACCTTAGAAGATTTGTTAATGATTTGATTTTATTGGTTATTTAGATATTCCTCAAGATTTTACATTTACAACTTATATTTTATTTTTTGGTCACTCATATATATAATGATTTCAAGGATGAATTTCTAAATGTTTTCAGATGAGGACATAGTTTTTATTCACTAAATTTTCAAAAAGAATGATTGTTTTTGTTTTTTTTTATACTTGGTAACACATGCCATTATCTAGAAATGGTACCAAAATTTGTTCAATACCCAATTCGTTACTAGGTCCTGGAAAAAATAATTATTTATAAACTCTATTTAAATCTAGTGTAGTGGTGGGTAGGGGTCGAACTATAAGGAAGGAATTCCACATAAAGTGTCTCGAGTAGGACAGAGTAAAAGAGAAAACAAACAAAAACACAAATAAAAAATAGAGTACTAGGGGGAAAAAGAGTAATAATGAGGTTTATGGAGGTAAGTGAAGTTCAGAATACATCAAGTTATTAGAATCATTATTAGGATAACTGGTCAATATAGAGTAATTATAGGGATAGAATACGGTAATTTGGTTGGCTTGATGGTTTTTTCAAGAGTTTTCATTATTTTTTTTTTTTTGAGTCATCACTCAAGGTAAAATGTCACATTACCAAGAAAATTGGCTAGACAATTCTATCAAATGTCCAACCTATGGGTGAATAGATTCTTCAGTTTCTCAACAGGGGTCCCCACTTTCCCACTCAATAAATAACTTGGAAACCTACCATGGAATAGACTTTCCACTTCTTATGAATACTTCTAAATGACATGTTTAACATGTCTAAAGCAACCAAAATTGTTTTCATTGAGTTTTGGATGTTTAAAGATAGGGATAACTCATTTAGTGAGAAAGGTTGGACTCTTAAAATTCATAATACTTAAGTGAAGTTAATGAACCTAACATCTTAACCTAAATCCCTAATTGAAATTTAGCCAAACATCATAACATGAATATTTATGAAATCAAAAAAATTGAACAATAGAGGATTGAAAAGAAAACAACAACAACAACAACAAAAACAATAACAACAACAACAACAGTAATAATAATAATAAAACCCATGTAAGGTCTTTAAAAAATAGTGAGATTTCACATCTCTATCAGAGTACTCCTTCGTTTCCTGGAGTGTTATATGTATCCGGGTCTCTACTCCTCTATCTCTCCCCATCTCTAAAATTTCATCTTCTTCTTTTAAAATAAAATATAGACTTGCCTATGAAATTTATGATATAACCTACATCCTGGAAGAAAATACTCCTTGGAATAAGTACACCTACTCTAACCCCCAATTTAAGTCCTAAAAATTTGAGCCTAGTCAAACATCCTATTGGCCACTACATGCAAGTTTCAATGGTAGAAATTATATCTAGAAAATGTACAAAATTTTAAACTTGAAAAGTGATGTAGCTGATTCTACCCACATGGAAAATTTTATAGATGTAACAAAATAGTTGATGTGGAAATTTTTAAACATAGTGGATTCCCTTCACATAAGAAATTATTATATGAACACAATTTCCTACAAAGTATATTTGGTTCATGTAGTTGATTCCTGGCGTATATGAATCCCTTTATGTAGCTGATTATCGATGTAGTTGATTTGATCACATAAGAATTTGGCATCCACATAGTAATTTCCTGATACGGTTGATTATCTCTGTAGGCGTATCTTTCACATATATGACAGATCTAACATAGTCGATTCTTCCAACATATGTTATTAACTTTAATTAGTCATATAAATCATGTAACTAATTTGGCCCATGTGACGACCCGTCCTCAGGGCCCATGTCGTGACTACCCCAAGCCCGCCTTCCATAGGCCAGGGCCTGGCGACTAGCAACAAAGGTGTAAATCCCAATAAAAGGGAAGGTATTGCCTTTATGCAACATAAACACACACACCCCCCCAGAGTACAAGAGGAAGTAAACACTATGTAAAACTGAAAAAAAATGTAGTGCTGAAAGTAAGGGGCCGGAAATACAAGCCCAACTGTAAAGTACAAGTAAAAGACAAAATAGTTGGAAGGTGACAAGTACCTCCTTGATCGTCCACCACGGATCCTACCTGAAGGGTAGGTACAGATATTCTTCCCAGCACCCTCATCCATCAACCTTCTTCGGGTACCGACTCGTCGTGTAGTCCACCTCCGGGTACCGACTCGTCGTGAGGTCCACCTCCAGGTGTCGTCCAGTCCATGTACACTCGGCCTCCGTCAGCGTTGTCCGTCATATGCATCCAACACAATGAGGTGTGGGCATAGCCCGTGAAGGGGTGAGTGTAGAGACCCGAAGCTTATCGTACATGGAAATTACATTACTTTTGCGGAATACTTAGTACATAACAAAAACACACACACAAGGATCGTAATAGTTTAGTGTCTTTGGAAACTCGGAACGTAATCTTCTAAACGTGGTGAAAGATCTTCAATATCTCCCATAAAGATCTTCCCCTTTTTTTTTACCTAAAACCATTCTTTATATCCTGGGGAAAGAAAAACAAAAAAGGGTGAGCTCAAATGCTCAGTAAGGGTAAACAAAAGAAATATCAATCACATCATATACATAAGAACGTAGCTTTTGGAAATCTTGACCTGCAAAAGAGCTCATAATATCATAACATGGGATAAATCATAGAATTGAAAATGAGATCCCCATAATCATAACATAAAACTTGAAACTTTGTGGCATGCACACATAATCATGGAAAATCATTTCTTGTTAGTCATGACTCATTGCCAAGACTATCTTAGTGGACAAAGTCCCTTTCTGAACCGAGTTCACTCCTCGTTTCAGTCCTGTATCACTGAACCGAAATAACCTTCCGTTCCAGCCATGTCTATCTCATGAGATATAAAATCTTTACCCAATGCATTGGAGGGAGATATAGGTCCCACCCATCTTATAATGAATCCTTTCTTATGTGTGCCACATAATCATAAACCATACATCATAGCGTAACCCATGTAATAAAAATGGGATTCTTAAACAACATGACATCATAAAACCATTCATATAAGATAAAGGAATTCATAAACATAAATCCATCACAACATAGTCAAATCAATGTAAAAATATGGATAGAAACAGAACCCTTTATTATCTTAGATGGAAAAGAATTTTGATAATACACTTGAATTGAATTCTTGAGGAAAATATCCTTTCTTCTTCAAAATCAATTTCCTTTCACAAAACATCATGAAATTTTAAAAGAAAGAGATTTTATTGAAAATATTCATGAAATATTTTAGAGGAAGCTTCATGAAAATAAGGCTTTATAAAACAGTAAAAATCCATTCGTGCCATATAAGTTAGAAAAAACATTCTTCGTACTTTTGTCGGAAAAGTCAAAAAGTACCTCGTACGAAAAACGACAAAAGATTCCTTTCATTTCTTTTACTAAAAACTCACCGAAGGGTAAAAATGGATTTAAAAAATTGTAGGTGGATGGAAATAATATTACATATTGATGAAACATGGATGTGGATGATAAAATACACCCCAGTAAATGCCAAAGTATAAACAATCTCGGATAAAAATGAGATTGTGATATTTCCCTTACCTTAGGTCCGACTTGCTTTGTAAGTGTCCGAACCTCCTGTATAATGATTTAAATCATGTTATTGACTTATTACAGAATTATATTAATTGTTATGATATCATATATGGTTCACTTATGACATTATATTACCCGTTCTTTTGTAAATTCCATGTTAAAGAAGCGTTTTGGGTAAAATCGTTTCATTTATCGTAGGTGTTTTGACTTGTTGTTCTTGACATCATTATTACTTATATCATGATTTACTTACTTCCAGAATATAAAATATGATTTATATATCATATATATTCAGTATATATATATATATAATAGGTAGATAAATAAAATGAAAAACACTGTTCATGGAGACGGTAGTCCGTACGTACGCATGAACGCTGTTTTCCTTTCCTTATTGTCTTGAAATGGAAGTAAGTAGATGACATACATATGTATAAATATACATAAATCCAGTAGATTTATAATGTCATATATTTCATTATTATTTCTTATATATACATTATAATCATTCTTAAATGGTTAACATGGAGAATGAATCTCATCGCGTCGTGGAGACGGTATTCCGTACGTACGCACGAGCGATGATATCATTTCTATAAATATTGAATTGAATTGGAGTGGATTATACAATATATCAGAATCAATATGATGTTTTAATAACTATGTATAGTTATTCTTTACACCATTATACCCATCCATGTAAGGTGGTGGTGGAAAATAGATTACACCACGGCGTGGAGACGGTATTCCGTACGTACGCACGCGCGGTGATTTCTTTTTCCGTAGGATGGATAGATGGTGAAATAGGGTTGTTTCATACTTATAATAACATATCAGTATATGAGTGATACTGATGTTATTACTTCATAATGAAACAACCTAAGAAGAAGAAGTGGAAGAAGAAATAAAGATGAAAGAATTGGTAACGGTAATTACCTCTTCTTTGAAGTGCCTCTTTGAGACCTCCTCTTAGGGCACTAAAATTGGTCTTTGAGGAAGACCAGAACCTCTAGGATGTTGCTAGGGAAGTGGAGAGGAGAAATTGGCAGGGGTTGGCCGAGCTTTAGTTCTCAAATTGGTGTGAGGAGGAGGGGGAGGAGGTGTCCTTTTATAGGGGAGGAGAGGGGCACCTTAGGAATATCTCAAAATATTATTTTATATTAAAGTCAAAATCGGTTAATAATGGTTCCAAAGGGTCTTATTTAGAAGCTAAAGTGGGGATGGATCGAAATCCTATCAACCAATAGGATTTAGACAAGTTTAGGGTATTATTTTAACCTTATCAATTAGATTTAACTCTAAGTTAAATAATTTAACTTTTACCGTGTCTTTTTGTTTTCTTTCACTATATGGTTAATAAACTTACTATAACATGTAAAACGAACCCCAAATTGTATATTATTAATACATATATACTTATCTAAGTCATTTTGCCGAACCTTAGATTTTTAGGAATAAAATAACAATTAATAATATAATATTTTATTTAAAAACTATTTTGTGTCAATTTTGACACTATTTGATATATGATTTTTTTGAAAGTCATAACAGAATTATATGTTCAAACCAAGTTGGTTAAATCAACACTAATATATTATAGTAACCTAGAAAATTAGTGTAATTCATAAAAAGTCTTAAATTACATTTATTTTGGTATTTATATTATCAATTATGTCAATATTTCATTAATAAGATAATCACTGCATCATCTTTGTGTCATAAATAAATTATATTATTTGATGTCTAAAAATTACAAATAAAATACCATCATGTAGGAAATCTTTTTATCTTTCTAATGAATATTTATAGTCTAATTTATCTTATGTATAACCCCATATTAAAAATGATTTACTTATTAAACTTTGATTTTAACTATTTTAACCCTTCTTTAAATAAATTAATAATAAATGTCCTAATCTAATCCAAGTGGGCCTAAATGGTCATATTTTATTCCTAAGTTTGTTTTTGGTCGAATTACACTTGTCCAATAGAATTAGGACATGTGTTAGGGTAATATTAATATCATATTTACCCTTAGTTACCCTATTTACTATTAACCGTGGTAAAAAAGTAAAAAGTTACTATTCACCAAAAAATTATTTTCATCTCATTGAACCACATTTTAGTCCTTGATATTAACCGTGTCTCTCGGATTTTCGAAATTCCATTCACATAAGCGGTAAAATTAAGTTTTATGCAAAATTCAGTTTTTAACCTACCACTTAGTAGTTTCACTATTCATCAAAAATTGATGTTTTTCAGAACAATGCCAAAATTTCATCCCAAGCTATATTTCATATTCCGAATTCAAAAATGAAGTCTATTTTACCAAATTCATAACATAAAAGTTGCATTAATTAATTTTATAATTAAATCCCGCTGTTAAAACAAATAGCATGTTTTTAAGAAACAATATCTATCAAAAGATTGACACTTGTTTATGTCTAGTTTAAATGTTAAATTACATCCAATGACCAACATTGTATTAAATTGTAAAAATATATTCTAAATATACTTTAAAACCACTCAAATTAATGATTTATCACTATTAATTATTTCGATTAAAAAAGTTGTTTTTAATTATAATTTAGTAATTTTCACTATTCATCAGAATATGAAAGTTATCCGAAAAGTACCAAAATTTCACCTTAGGCTAAATTCGATACTCCGAATCCAAAAATGAAGTCCATTTTGAGAGTTAAAATTTCTAAAATTTAAAAAGTGGTTATTACTATTCATAACGGCTAGTTTTAATAATATTTTAATAGCATATCATTGTTTCGTGAAACTCAGGATTACGTACCACACACGCTATCGAGGAAGGTTGCGATTGCGTGTAATGCAAGGCAAGTCAAGGATGCGTGTTATGCAAGCTCCTTTTGGTGTAGCGTATAACACAAGACATTAGTAAAATAAAAAAGAATATTTTTCATAAAATCTCGGGCTGTTACATTCTACCCCCCTTAAAATGAATTTCGCCCTCGAAATTCGTCGGGGTTATAAATGGTTTACTGTTCGAAAGTTTCTTTAATAGAAACCCACATCGTAAAAGGGAATACCAAAACATGGCTTTAAAAACTAAAGTATGAAATGTAACGATTACCCAAATAAACTAATCACTGGGTTTCCACATAGGTGAAAATATGGATATGGAAGAGAAATCTAACCATCATGTTCTGATGGAGAGTGGTAGAGAACATGGCTATGGAAAAGCCAGTAATCACAAATCCATAGATTTGTGATGATATAAGGTACCATCTGATTCATCAGGTATAAGATCACTAGGACAACATTTTTGGTTTTCAAGATCATTTCCCTAAAGTTGAAAATTTGCTTAGAATAAATACTTACTTTATTTTGGTACAATCTCACTTTTGTTCGTGCCTTGAAAAATTTCTACTTCATCTCTTAAATAAATGAAGTTGAATTTGTTATTTGTGAAGTGTTAGCAGATCATGTGATAGAATGACTGTTCATTCCATCTGTCTCAAACAAAAGGTTAGCAAAAGTTATTAAATATACATAAGTCATTCTATAGTGAGATTAATCATATATGGTTCCTAAAATGGACTTATACTTCATATATCATGATGCTTAATATAATAAAACTAGTTTCTACTAAACAGGGACTTCCTGTAGGCCAGTGGTAGGCGATAAAGGCCAGTCGCACTTCGGTTGTGGGTTCGATTCCTACAGCCTTGTCCGAAGCGATGGGCTGTCGCCCGTCCTGCAGGTTGTCCCATTTTCTAAAACTACGTTACTATAACATCCCATCTTCTATCCTTAAACAATACTAACTTATGTCCAACATAATCCAGTCTAATCTTTAGGCTTATACATAATACTGCAGTCCACTCTCATAATATAGTGACATCGATTACCAGAGATTTAATACTGTCGTTGATCCCCACATATCATAAGATATGTCTTATTGGTCACATTCCAAACATTCAAAGTCCTTAATCGTGTATTCTCTTGAATACCTTAGTGAAAACATGACTGCAGTTAAAAGTTAACACTTTCCACATACCAAAATTCTCAAAATTCTATATACTCAAACCATGATATCACTTATTCCTTATATCAATCATGAGCTCATGAATACTATCAAACATTTAATTTTCTCCTTATCCCTTCATTATGCGCATATCATCTACATTCCAAAAATATCTGAATAACCTTTCATGGATACTGGTAACATTAATCATACACTTTCAAAACACAAGGAAAGACAACAGTGTAACAATCCATAGATGTCTCTTTATTCCAAAATTACACATGATAAACATGTAATCATTCCACTACATTCTCAAACCATTGACCGAGCTTCAAAAATTCTTTCATCTCACATATCATTTGTAGTCTCTTCATCATCATCCACATAAATACTACCCATATGACCATACTGATTCTCTTCATGAGTCTTTTCCTTAGGGCATTTGTTTGCATAATGCCCATACATTCCACATTTAAAACACTTAACCATTTTTTATGTCGTAGCAATACCATTATCCTCATCCATGGTGTTAACCGACCCTTTTCCTTTGCACTTACTTGCTTTGTGTCCTTCTTTTCCACACCCAAAGCATCTTCCAGTTCCCTTGAAACATTCTCCTTGATGCCTCTTCCCACATGATTTACATAGGGGAAATTGAACTTTCTTTCCTCTATGATCATCATGGAACTCCATCTTTCTCTTATTAGTCGAGTCAGGAAACTTACCAAATTTTACTTTATTGATCATGTTGTGAGATTGCTGATTCGGCATAATAATGATGTTTGGACATCCAAATCCCATTTCATTTGGTTGCTCATGAAGAATATCATTCCATTGTCCATCATATCCTCCATTATTGTGAATCATCTTGTTTCCAGCCATTTTCTAAAACCCAAACAGAATAGTGTTAGATGAAAAAATCGTAATAAAGGGGGAGTAACTTAAATATCTATCATCTTTGGTTTAATCTAATATCGTTACCATAGTTCTAGAACTATATCCTATACGTATACTTATCCTTAGGGGCATCCCTAGACATACCTTAGAAATATCTCTAGGGATCTCACTAACGTTTTCGCATCCTAGTTTCCAAAGGTTGACTAAACCTTTCCTCTGATACCAACTGTAGAGACCCGAAGCTTATCGTACATGGACATTACATTACTTTTTCAGAATACTTAGTACATAACAAAAACACACACACAAGGATCGTAATAGTTTAGTGTCTTTGGAAACTCGGAACGTAATCTTCTAAACGTGGTGAAAGATCTTCAATATCTCCCATAAAGATCTTCCCCTTTTTTTTACCTAAAACCTTTCTTTATATCCTGGGGAAAGAAAAACAAAAAAGGGTGAGCTCAAATGCTCAGTAAGGGTAAACAAAAGAAATATCAATCACATCATATACATAAGAACGTAGCTTTTGGAAATCTTGACCTGCAAAAGAGCTCATAATATCATAACATGGGATAAATCATAGAATTGAAAATGAGATCCCCATAATCATAACATAAAACTTGAAACTTTGTGGCATGCACACATAATCATGGAAAATCATTTCTTGTTAGTCATGACTCATTGCCAAGACTATCTTAGTGGACAAAGTCCCTTTCTGAACCGAGTTCACTCCTCGTTTCAGTCCTGTATCACTGAACCGAAATAACCTTCCGTTCCAGCCATGTCTATCTCATGAGATATAAAATCCTTACCCAATGCATTGGAGGGAGATATAGGTCCCACCCATCTTATAATGAATCCTTTCTTATGTGTGCCACATAATCATAAACCATACATCATAGCGTAACCCATGTAATAAAAATGGGATTCTTAAACAACATGACATCATAAAACCATTCATATAAGATAAAGGAATTCATAAACATAAATCCATCACAACATAGTCAAATCAATGTAAAAATATGGATAGAAACAGAACCCTTTATTATCTTAGATGGAAAAGAATTTTGATAATACACTTGAATTGAATTCTTGAGGAAAATATCCTTTCTTCTTCAAAATCAATTTCCTTTCACAAAACATCATGAAATTTTAAAAGAAAGAGATTTTATTGAAAATATTCATGAAATATTTTAGAGGAAGCTTCATGAAAATAAGGCTTTATAAAACAGTAAAAATCCGTTCGTGCCATATAAGTTAGAAAAAACATTCTTCGTACTTTTGTCGGAAAAGTCAAAAAGTACCTCGTACGAAAAATGACAAAAGATTCCTTTCATTTCTTTTACTAAAAACTCACCGAAGGGTAAAAATGGATTTAAAAAATTGTAGGTGGATGGAAATAATATTACATATTGATGAAACATGGATGTGGATGATAAAATACACCCCAGTAAATGCCAAAGTATAAACAATCTCGGATAAAAATGAGATTGTGATATTTCCCTTACCTTAGGTCCGACTTGCTTTGTAAGTGTCCGAACCTCCTGTATAATGATTTAAATCATGTTATTGACTTATTACAGAATCATATTCATTGTTATGATATCATATATGGTTCACTTATGACATTATATTACCCGTTCTTTTGTAAATTCCATGTTAAAGAAGCGTTTTGGGTAAAATCGTTTCATTTATCGTAGGTGTTTTGACTTGTTGTTCTTGACATCATTATTACTTATATCATGATTTACTTACTTCCAGAATATAAAATATGATTTATATATCATATATATTCAGTATATATATATATATAATAGGTAGATAAATAAAATGAAAAACACCGTTCATGGAGACGGTAGTCCGTACGTACGCATGAACGCTATTTTCCTTTCCTTATTGTCTTGAAATGGAAGTAAGTAGATGACATACATATGTATATATATACATAAATCCAGTAGCTTTATAATGTCATATATTTCATTATTATTTCTTATATATACATTATAATCATTCTTAAATGGTTAACATGGAGAATGAATCTCATCGCGTCGTGGAGACGGTATTCCGTACGTACGCACGAGCGATGATATCATTTCTATAAATATTGAATTGAATTGGAGTGGATTATAAAATATATCAGAATCAATATGATGTTGTAATAACTATGTATAGTTATTCTTTACACCATTATACCCATCCATGTAAGGTGGTGGTGGAAAATAGATTACACCACGGCGTGGAGACGGTATTTCGTACGTACGCACGCGCGGTGATTTCTTTTTCCGTAGGATGGATAGATGGTGAAATAGGGTTGTTTCATACTTATAATAACATATCAGTATATGAGTGATACTGATGTTATTACTTCATAATGAAACAACCTAAGAAGAAGAAGTGTAAGAAGAAATAAAGATGAAAGAATTGGTAACGGTAATTACCTCTTCTTTGAAGTGCCTCTTTGAGACCTCCTCTTAGGGCACTAAAATTGGTCTTTGAGGAAGACCAGAACCTCTAGGATGTTGCTAGGGAAGTGGAGAGGAGAAATTGGCAGGGGTTGGCCGAGCTTGAGTTCTCAAATTGGTGTGAGGAGGAGGGGGAGGAGGTGTCCTTTTATAGGGGAGGAGAGGGGCACCTTAGGAATATCTCAAAATATTATTTTATATTAAAGTCAAAATCGGTTAATAATGGTTCCAAAGGGTCTTATTTCGAAGCTAAAGTGGGGATGGATCGAAATCCTATCAACCAATAGGATTTAGACAAGTTTAGGGTATTATTTTAACCTTATCAATTAGATTTAACTCTAAGTTAAATAATTTAACTTTTACCGTGTCTTTTTGTTTTCTTTCACTATATGGTTAATAAACTTACTATAACATGCCAAACGAACCCCAAATTGTATATTATTAATACATATATACTTATATAAGTCATTTGGCCGAACCTTAGATTTTTAGGAATAAAATAACAATTAATAATATAATATTTGATTTAAAAACTATTTTGTGTCAATTTTGACACTATTTGATATATGATTTTTTTGAAAGTCATAACAGAATTATATGTTCGAACCAAGTTGGTTAAATCAACACTAATATATCATAGTAACCTAGAAAATTAGTGTAATTCATAAAAAGTCTTAAATTACATTTATTTTGGTATTTATATTATCAATTATGTCAATATTTCATTAATAAGATAATCACTGCATCATCTTTGTGTCATAAATAAATTATATTATTTGATGTCTAAAAATTACAAATAAAATACCATCATGTAGGAAATCTTTTTATCTTTCTAATGAATATTTATAGTCTAATTTATCTTATGTATAACCCCATATTAAAAATTATTTACTTATTAAACTTTGATTTTAACTATTTTAACCCTTCTTTAAATAAATTAATAATAAATGTCCTAATCTAATCCAAGTGGGCCTAAATGGTCATATTTTATTCCTAAGTTTGTTTTTGGTCGAATTACACTTGTCCAATAGAATTAGGACATGTGTTAGGGTAATATTAATATCATATTTACCCTTAGTTACCCTATTTACTATTAACCGTGGTAAAAAAGTAAAAAGTTACTATTCACCAAAAAATTATTTTCATCTCATTGAACCACATTTTAGTCCTTGATATTAACTGTGTCTCTCGGATTTTCGAAATTCCATTCACAGAAGCGGTAAAATTAAGTTTTATGCAAAATTCAGTTTTTAACCTACCACTTAGTAGTTTCACTATTCATCAAAAATTGATGTTTTTCAGAACAATGCCAAAATTTCATCCCAAGCTATATTTCATATTCCGAATTCAAAAATGAAGTCTATTTTACCAAATTCATAACATAAAAGTTGCATTAATTAATTTTATAATTAAATCCCGCTGTTAAAACAAATAGCGTGTTTTTAAGAAACAATATCTATCAAAAGATTGACACTTGTTTATGTCTAGTTTAAATGTTAAATTACATCCAATGACCAACATTGTATTAAATTGTAAAAATATATTCTAAATATACTTTAAAACCACTCAAATTAATGATTTATCACTATTAATTATTTCGATTAAAAAATTTGTTTTTAATTATAATTTAGTAATTTTCACTATTCATCAGAATATGAAAGTTATCCGAAAAGTACCAAAATTTCACCTTAGGCTAAATTCGATACTCCGAATCCAAAAATGAAGTCCATTTTGAGAGTTAAAATTTCTAAAATTTAAAAAGTGGTTATTACTATTCATAACGGCTAGTTTTAATAATATTTTAATAGCATATCATTGTTTCGTGAAACTCAGGATTACGTACCACACACGCTATCGAGGAAGGTTGCGATTGCGTGTAATGCAAGGCAAGTCAAGGATGCGTGTTGTGCAAGCTCCTTTTGGTGTAGCGTATAACACAAGACATTAGTAAAATAAAAAAGAATATTTTTCATAAAATCTCGGGCTGTTACATTCTACCCCCCTTAAAATGAATTTCGCCCTCGAAATTCGTCGGGGTTATAAATGGTTTACTGTTCGAAAGTTTCTTTAATAGAAACCCACATCGTAAAAGGGAATACCAAAACATGGCTTTAAAAACTAAAGTATGAAATGTAACGATTACCCAAATAAACTAATCACTGGGTTTCCACATAGGTGAAAATATGGATATGGAAGAGAAATCTAACCATCATGTTCTGATGGAGAGTGGTAGAGAACATGGCTATGGAAAAGCCAGTAATCACAAATCCATAGATTTGTGATGATATAAGGTACCATCTGATTCATCAGGTATAAGATCACTAGGACAACATTTTTGGTTTTCAAGATCATTTCCCTAAAGTTGAAAATTTGCTTAGAATAAATACTTACTTTATTTTGGTACAATCTCACTTTTGTTCGTGCCTTGAAAAATTTCTACTTCATCTCTTAAATAAATGAAGTTGAATTTGTTATTTGTGAAGTGTTAGCAGATCATGTGATAGAATGACTGTTCATTCCATCTGTCTCAAACAAAAGGTTAGCAAAAGTTATTAAATATACATAAGTCATTCTATAGTGAGATTAATCATATATGGTTCCTAAAATGGACTTATACTTCATATATCATGCTGCTTAATATAATAAAACTAGTTTCTACTAAACAGGGACTTCCTGTAGGCCAGTGGTAGGCGATAAAGGCCAGTCAAACTTCGGTTGTGGGTTCGATTCCTACAGCCTTGTCCGAAGCGATGGGCTGTCGCCCGTCCTGCAGGTTGTCCCTTTTTCTAAAACTACGTTACTATAACATCCCATCTTCTATCCTTAAACAATACTAACTTATGTCCAACATAATCCAGTCTAATCTTTAGGCTTATACATAATACTGCAGTCCACTCTCATAATATAGTGACATCGATTACCAGAGATTTAATACTGTCGTTGATCCCCACATATCATAAGATATGTCTTATTGGTCACATTCCAAACATTCAAAGTCCTTAATCGTGTATTCTCTTGAATACCTTAGTGAAAACATGAGTGCAGTTAAAAGTTAACACTTTCCACATACCAAAATTCTCAAAATTCTATATACTCAAACCATGATATCACTTAGTCCTTATATCAATCATGAGCTCATGAATACTATCAAACATTTAATTTTCTCCTTATCCCTTCATTATGCGCATATCATCTACATTCCAAAAATATCTGAATAACCTTTCATGGATACTGGTAACATTAATCATACACTTTCAAAACACAAGGAAAGACAACAGTGTAACAATCCATAGATGTCTCTTTATTCCAAAATTACACATGATAAACATGTAATCATTCCACTACATTCTCAAACCATTGACCGAGCTTCAAAAATTCTTTCATCTCACATATCATTTGTAGTCTCTTCATCATCATCCATATAAATACTACCCATATGACCATACTGATTCTCTTCATGAGTCTTTCCCTTAGGGCATTTGTTTGCATAATGCCCATACATTCCACATTTAAAACACTTAACCATTTTTGATGTCGTAGCAATACCATTATCCTCATCCATGGTGTTAACCGACCCTTTTCCTTTGCACTTACTTGCTTTGTGTCCTTCTTTTCCACACCCAAAGCATCTTCCAGTTCCCTTGAAACATTCTCCTTGATGCCTCTTCCCACATGATTTACATAGGGGAAATTGAACTTTCTTTCCTCTATGATCATCATGGAACTCCATCTTTCTCTTATTAGTCGAGTCAGGAAACTTACCAAATTTTACTTTATTGATCATGTTGTGAGATTGCTGATTCGGCATAATAATGATGTTTGGACATCCAAATCCCATTTCATTTGGTTGCTCAGGAAGAATATCATTCCATTGTCCATCATATCCTCCATTATTGTGAATCATCTTGTTTCCAGCCATTTTCTAAAACCCAAACAGAATAGTGTTAGATGAAAAAATCGTAATAAAGGGGGAGTAACTTAAATATCTATCATCTTTGGTTTAATCTAATATCGTTACCATAGTTCTAGAACTATATCCTATACGTATACTTATCCTTAGGGGCATCCCTAGACATACCTTAGAAATATCTCTAGGGATCTCACTAACGTTTTCGCATCCTAGTTTCCAAAGGTTGACTAAACCTTTCCTCTGATACCAACTGTAGAGACCCGAAGCTTATCGTACATGGACATTACATTACTTTTGCAGAATACTTAGTACATAACAAAAACACACACACAAGGATCGTAATAGTTTAGTGTCTTTGGAAACTCGGAACGTAATCTTCTAAACGTGGTGAAAGATCTTCAATATCTCCCATAAAGATCTTCCCCTTTTTTTTACCTAAAACCTTTCTTTATATCCTGGGGAAAGAAAAACAAAAAAGGGTGAGCTCAAATGCTCAGTAAGGGTAAACAAAAGAAATATCAATCACATCATATACATAAGAACGTAGCTTTTGGAAATCTTGACCTGCAAAAGAGCTCATAATATCATAACATGGGATAAATCATAGAATTGAAAATGAGATCCCCATAATCATAACATAAAACTTGAAACTTTGTGGCATTCACACATAATCATGGAAAATCATTTCTTGTTAGTCATGACTCATTGCCAAGACTATCTTAGTGGACAAAGTCCCTTTCTGAACCGAGTTCACTCCTCGTTTCAGTCCTGTATCACTGAACCGAAATAACCTTCCGTTCCAGCCATGTCTATATCATGAGATATAAAATCTTTACCCAATGAATTGGAGGGAGATATAGGTCCCACCCATCTTATAATGAATCCTTTCTTATGTGTGCCACATAATCATAAACCATACATCATAGCGTAACCCATGTAATAAAAATGGGATTCTTAAACAACATGACATCATAAAACCATTCATATAAGATAAAGGAATTCATAAACATAAATCCATCACAACATAGTCAAATCAATGTAAAAATATGGATAGAAACAGAACCCTTTATTATCTTAGATGGAAAATAATTTTGATAATACACTTGAATTTAATTCTTGAGGAAAATATCCTTCTTCTTCAAAATCAATTTCCTTTCACAAAACATCATGCAATTTTAAAAGAAAGAGATTTTATTGAAAATATTCATGAAATATTTTAGAGGAAGCTTCATGAAAATAAGGCTTTATAAAACAGTAAAAATCCGTTCGTGCCATATAAGTTAGAAAAAACATTCTTCGTACTTTTGTCGAAAAAGTCAAAAAGTACCTCGTACGAAAAACGACAAAAGATTCCTTTCATTTCTTTTACTAAAAACTCACCGAAGGGTAAAAATGGATTTAAAAAATTGTAGGTGGATGGAAATAATATTACATATTGATGAAACATGGATGTGGATGATAAAATACACCCCAGTAAATGCCAAAGTATAAACAATCTCGGATAAAAATGAGATTGTGATATTTCCCTTACCTTAGGTCCGACTTGCTTTGTAAGTGTCCGAACCTCCTGTATAATGATTTAAATCATGTTATTGACTTATTACAGAATCATATTCATTGTTATGATGTCATATATGGTTCACTTATGACATTATATTACCCGTTCTTTTGTAAATTCCATGTTAAAGAAGCGTTTTGGGTAAAATCGTTTCATTTATCGTAGGTGTTTTGACTTGTTGTTCTTGACATCATTATTACTTATATCATGATTTACTTACTTCCAGAATATAAAATATGATTTATATATCATATATATTCAGTATATATATATATATAATAGGTAGATAAATAAAATGGAAAACACCGTTCATGGAGACGGTAGTCCGTACGTACGCATGAACGCTGTTTTCCTTTCCTTATTGTCTTGAAATGGAAGTAAGTAGATGAAATACATATGTATATATATACATAAATACAGTAGCTTTATAATGTCATATATTTCATTATTATTTCTTATATATACATTATAATCATTCTTAAATGGTTAATATGGAGAATGAATCTCATCGCGTCGTGGAGACGGTATTCCGTACGTACGCACGAGCGATGATATCATTTCTATAAATATTGAATTGAATTGGAGTGGATTATACAATATATCAGAATCAATATGATGTTGCAATAACTATTTATAGTTATTCTTTACACCATTATACCCATCCATGTAAGGTGGTGGTGGAAAATAGATTACACCACGGCATAGAGACGGTATTCCGTACGTACGCACGCGCGGTGATTTCTTTTTCCGTAGGATGGATAGATGGTGAAATAGGGTTGTTTCATACTTATAATAACATATCAGTATATGAGTGATACTGATGTTATTACTTCATAATGAAACAACCTAAGAAGAAGAAGTGTAAGAAGAAATAAAGATGAAAGAATTGGTAACGGTAATTACCTCTTCTTTGAAGTGCCTCTTTGAGACCTCCTCTTAGGGCACTAAAATTGGTCTTTGAGGAAGACCAGAACCTCTAGGATGTTTCTAGGGAAGTGGAGAGGAGAAATTGGCAGGGGTTGGCCGAGCTTGAGTTCTCAAATTGGTGTGAGGAGGAGGGGGAGGAGGTGTCCTTTTATAGGGGAGGAGAGGGGCACCTTAGGAATATCTCAAAATATTATTTTATATTAAAGTCAAAATCGGTTAATAATGGTTCCAAAGGGTCTTATTTCGAAGCTAAAGTGGGGATGGATCGAAATCCTATCAACCAATAGGATTTAGACAAGTTTAGGGTATTATTTTAACCTTATCAATTAGATTTAACTCTAAGTTAAATAATTTAACTTTTACCGTGTCTTTTTGTTTTCTTTCACTATATGGTTAATAAACTTACTATAACATGCCAAAAGAACCCCAAATTGTATATTATTAATACATATATACTTATCTAAGTCATTTGGCCGAACCTTAGATTTTTAGGAATAAAATAAAAATTAATAATATAATATTTGATTTAAAAACTATTTTGTGTCAATTTTGACACTATTTGATATATGATTTTTTTGAAAGTCATAACAGAATTATATGTTCGAACCAAGTTGGTTACATCAACACTAATATATCATAGTAACCTAGAAAATTAGTGTAATTCATAAAAAGTCTTAAATTACATTTATTTTGGTATTTATATTATCAATTATGTCAATATTTCATTAATAAGATAATCACTGCATCATCTTTGTGTCATAAATAAATTATATTATTTGATGTCTAAAAATTACAAATAAAATACCATCATGTAGGAAATCTTTTTATCTTTCTAATGAATATTTATAGTCTAATTTATCTTATGTATAACCCCATATTAAAAATTATTTACTTATTAAACTTTGATTTTAACTATTTTAACCCTTCTTTAAATAAATTAATAATAAATGTCCTAATCTAATCCAAGTGGGCCTAAATGGTCATATTTTATTCCTAAGTTTGTTTTTGGTCGAATTACACTTGTCCAATAGAATTAGGACATGTGTTAGGGTAATATTAATATCATATTTACCCTTAGTTACCCTATTTACTATTAACCGTGGTAAAAAAGTAAAAAGTTACTATTCACCAAAAAATTATTTTCATCTCATTGAACCACATTTTAGTCCTTGATATTAACCGTGTCTCTCGGATTTTCGAAATTCCATTCACAGAAGCGGTAAAATTAAGTTTTATGCAAAATTCAGTTTTTAACCTACCACTTAGTAGTTTCACTATTCATCAAAAATTGATGTTTTTCAGAACAATGCCAAAATTTCATCCCAAGCTATATTTCATATTCCGAATTCAAAAATGAAGTCTATTTTACCAAATTCATAACATAAAAGTTGCATTAATTAATTTTATAATTAAATCCCGCTGTTAAAACAAATAGCGTGTTTTTAAGAAACAATATCTATCAAAAGATTGACACTTGTTTATGTCTAGTTTAAATGTTAAATTACATCCAATGACCAACATTGTATTAAATTGTAAAAATATATTCTAAATATACTTTAAAACCACTGAAATTAATGATTTATCACTATTAATTATTTCGATTAAAAAATTTGTTTTTAATTATAATTTAGTAATTTTCACTATTCATCAGAATATGAAAGTTATCCGAAAAGTACCAAAATTTCACCTTAGGCTAAATTCGATACTCCGAATGCAAAAATGAAGTCCATTTTGAGAGTTAAAATTTCTAAAATTTAAAAAGTGGTTATTACTATTCATAACGGCTAGTTTTAATAATATTTTAATAGCATATCATTGTTTCGTGAAACTCAGGATTACGTACCACACACGCTATCGAGGAAGGTTGCGATTGCGTGTAATGCAAGGCAAGTCAAGGATGCGTGTTGTGCAAGCTCCTTTTGGTGTAGCGTATAACACAAGACATTAGTAAAATAAAAAAGAATATTTTTCATAAAATCTCGGGCTGTTACAGTGAGTATAATGATACTTAGTAGGGACCCCGAGACCCTAAAGATCTCACTAAATCCAACAAGGATAAACCACAAATAAAGATCTCAACATATAAACTTTACTTAGTTATATGACCATACATATGCCTAAGTTATCAAATAACTCATCTCAATCTTGAGGAAAACACAAAGTACATTGACTCAGATCAAACCAGGATTTTCATTATCGAAACCAAAACTATTGAAGAACTCCTCCCCAGTCAATTACAGTGCCCCTGTCACGACTCTGAGGCACTACTCACTAACCTTAGACTACTAAGGTACTCCTCTTGTCGAGTATCGTGAGTCTACTACCAAATACCGGGCTCTCCATCCGCTGAGGGTCTGCCACCAAATACCAGGCACTCTCCCTAATAGCCTACGGAGGTAATCCTCCTGTCGAGTACTTTGGGTCTGCTACCAACTACCAGGAGCTCCATTCGTCGTGGGTCTGCTGCCAAATACCAGGCGCTCCATCCACTGGGCTAACTGAATCACTACGAGTCGAATCGGTCAAGCAGTCATTAGGTATAAAACTACTCGGTATCTGCACTCAGTATGCTCGTATCTAGGAGGGTCCACTCCATGAGCTACTAGTCGTTACTTCCAAGTGTCATGAAGTCTCACGTAGAAGTATCACAAAGGACTGCCTTGTCATAGAGGTCTCAACACAACAGACAGCGCGTCAATCAGACGCCCGGTCTGTGAGTTATTAGCATTTTAGTCCCAGGGGCCTAGTTGGTTTCGTGTACAAATCAACCCGGATGTATCTCAATTGTACCTCGAACTCTTATCGGTAAACTAAAAGGAACTGTTTCTCAACGAGATTACCAACACCACTGACAGTTCGCCAAAAGGACGTTCGGTCTAAAAGTTATTGGCTTTTCCGTTCTAGGGGCCCAGTTGGTTTATAAGCTAAACCAACCCGACCGTACTCTATCTACATACAAACCTCAAGTGGAGTATGCCAAAATAATCATCTCATCAAGATGAATCCAACGTAGTCAATGGCACGTCAATCTGACGTTCGGTCCCCAAGTTATAAGTGGTTCCGCTCCCAGGGCCCGGTTGGTTTCGAGTTCGAACCAACCTAGACACTCCCAAACATCTCTGAAACCTTGAGTGTAATATACTGAAATGACGGTCTCTATCCAATGAATCCTACACAACTGACGGTGCGTCGATCGAAAGTCTGCAGCTCAAGAAAAGGTGGTTTAACCGAAAATGGTCCGGAAATAGGGGGTCTGGGCCCGGTCTGACACGGCCCAACACCCCCTGGGTCGGCCCGAACCAGGTCGACCCGACTCGGGTCCGGGTCCGGCCTAGTTGGGCGTGGCCCAGACCGGCTAGCGCGGTCCAGCCCGGCCGGCGCGGTCCGGCCCGACCGGCGCGGCCCGTCCCACATGGCCCGCCCCGGCCCGGCCGGGGGAGCTAGCTCGGCCAGTTGGCCGAGGGCGTCGCGCCGAGCGGGGGGTGTGGCCACCCCTGTTGATTGACACTGACGACGCCGCTGGCGCCCCCTCGCCTCCCGGATATCACGCGACTGCGGGTTTCGATGCTTCGCCACCGCAGCTGTTGCTGCGGGGGATTTCCTCTGGCGGTGCGCTGGGGCGCTGCCACCGCCAAGCGGCCAGACGGCTTGGGCCGCCGCCTCCGGTCGCTGGTGCTGCCGTGCCGGTGACCTGCGCCGCCATGAGCTTCCGTGGGCCACCGAAGTTTCTCCGATGGTCCGTTTTAGCTTCCGTTTCCGCCGGTGGTCTTCTCGGGTCTCGAACTTTACTACGAAGGCTTTCAAATGCCGTTGTGGTCACATTTCATCATTTTCCATCAATCCGCGCACAAAAGAACAACCAGCGGAGGGTCCGAGCTTGTTCATTAGCCTATTCCCTCCGCATTAGAGGCTCAATCCTTAATTCATCAACGAAAAGGGTATAATTTATTCAAAATAAATTATACAAACACCCTGCAATTAAATGACCATGCACGAGGGTACAAATCACATATACACTATAAACGAAAACCCCCTACCTCGAGAAAGATACACGATAGCCGAGCATCGTGGATAACGGTGTCGTGAAAGGGTGGACGTCAGCTCGTTGATTTTGTCAAAAGGTAAGAGATGAAGGTGATGACGGTCGTTGGCGTTTGTCGCTTCCATAAGTGCCTTCGATCCCGGCTCGAGAATCATTTGTTGGATACGACACAGGGAAGAAGTCGAAGTCAACGTAGTTCATTTCACCCACACCATGCTACTGATCCATACTCTTCCATCGGTGTCTCGTCAGAGAAGATGGAACCTTAGTGGTGGTGCAACAATGGTGGAAGGAGAGGAAGTTCTCCAACGGATCCCCCTCCCATCAAAAAGGCTCATCCCTTAATAAAATATTAGGCTTGGCTAATATTGTTACTAACATTTCCATTTCAAAATTCAAATACCTCATTAATTAAATTGGAGGATTCAATTTATTAATTAAGGTTTTTTCATGAATTAATGGGAGAGGAGAAAGTGAAGAGGTCTCATAAATGGGTGAGTTTTCAACATTAACAAGTTAATTAAAAAGGGGGTTTAAGGGAGATGTTTGGGGAGTTTAAAGAGGGGTTTGAAAAGGGTTATGGAAGGTGGAAGGTGGGGATCGTGTGGGACCCACCTCCCAAATATCCACACAAGGGTAGTTAGGTGGTTTTGGGTCCCACTCTTAACTCCCCTTTGTAGGATTTAACCACCGTAGATATAAATAAAATTGTACACACAAATTTTATTTATTTTTAAACTAATTCCCCAAAACAATTCTCAACCCGCTTAAAACTCAACTTCTCTAAAGGTCCCCTTAAGAAATTACCGGCATTGCGAGTTCATCGGTGCCCTTGGATTTCAATTCCGATCACCAGTTCAAAAGATTAAAAAACCCTCTCGTTCGTTTACTGAACCTACTCGAGCTAATCTTCGAAAATTGATTTCAGGCACACCGGGCCTCAAAATCAAGTGCCATTAGAAGCCACAAACTCGTAAAATTCCAAAGAATTTAAGAAAAAAATTCCTTGAAATTTCCGGGCCTTTACATTACTCCAACATCAGGGATTTACGTCTTCATAAAGCTACAAGACAAACTAGGGCAACTAAAGAAGATATTGAGCACGCAACTAAGCATCCCGATCCCATGTGCTCTCCTAGAGGTTCTTGTGCTGCCAGTGAAAGCACACAAGAGGAATCGACCATCCTGGTAGTACCCGCTACTGTGGATCCTCAATATCTACTAGAATCTCCCTAAAGGTCGCCCTGTCATCGATATCTAGCTCCTAGTGGTCGATGATGACGGTTAGGTCATGCACGCATCTCCTCAGCTGAGATACGTGGATGGCATCGTGCACCTGGTGCAACTGAGGTGGAGGAGTCAAGCTATAAGCCATGTCGCCTACACTACTGAGGACCTAGAAAGGTCCAATGAACCTTGTAGATTACTTGTTGCCTCGGCCAAAACTCCGTAGACCTCATCGAGGTGAGACCCATATAAAGATGTGGTTGCCATCCTCGAACTCCAGTGGTCTCCGTCTCATATCAGCATAGGACTCCTTTATGCTTTGTGTAGTCTTCATCCGCTCCTGGATGATCTGCACCTTCTCTTGTAGCCTCAAGTTGGGTGCATTGATCAACCTATTCCTCAGATCCTGTAAATATCTGTTGGCATCTCTCTGACCAAACTAATAGTTTCCCCTTCTTCGTCAAAAAGCGGTAAAGCAACTCTAGAGAAGTCTGGCACAAATCTAGGTCTAGCCGACTCATGAGTGATCGACTGCACCCACTTATGCATGATTCTATCCTGTGCTGCCTGGGGTTTCCTTTTCACCGACCAGGGAAAAACCCATCCCAATTTTGTAGGTAAACCACAACCTTTTTTCCTAATACAGTCAATCTATGTATGAACTATGGTTCCCAGTTCATTCCCAAACTAATGTCGTAAGGCCTCGATGCTGCCACCAAGAGGTTCCAACCGAAACTCTCGCCTCAAGGGTTAGATCACACCATCGACGTAAGGGTGATTATCGAGTCTACTCCCAAAAGTATCTCTAGATGTGAGGGTCAATTCAACAGCTTAACCGGAAACTCTAGGTCTGGGACAAGATTCATGGAAGGAATGAATGATTTGTATCAATATCTATTGTTACGGCAGCTAGTATTAGACACAGACCGTACCTCGAATCATTCCTATATCCCTTGGGTCACACTCCTTGACCGAATGCAGCTACTCTCTTCCCCTGCCCTCCTACTCCCTGAGCCTGACGGGGACTACAAAGGTGGGTGGTTATAACATATCGAAATGTACATCACCACATGTTGCCCTCCTAGCTCTGCTTCTACATCTACTGCTTTGAGGATTCACCTATCCTTAACACTGCCTCTTCTTAAAATAATTTACACTCCCAAGTCTCCGATACTGGTGCCAGTTTTCTGCTTTTCTACTACTAACCTTCACTGGTTGTATCCACTCAGCCAAAGAATTCTCAACCACAAAGGTTCTCTCTAACACCCTAACATAAGTAAGAATGCATAGGGGAAAGGTGATGGCTCGGATGTCCTTAAACACACGTCGCTCTGAAGTCCGAGCCCTGGAGCACTAATCATATCGTAGTCATCAAGTACTAGGAAAGATCGTTACGCCTCGATGATTACTCAGCTACCAACATGTCATCCTGCTGAATCTGTATAAGCTCTAGAAAACTCTTAGCCACCTCCTCAAGCCAGTCCTCATCCACCTGTGAGTCGGGCTCACCTCGGAACCTGAGGGGTATCTGATGCTGAAACACATGTAAGGCAATGAACCTACATGTGTCATCTACCGGTACCGCCGGTTGAAACTGGTGACCAAAAGGTAGTGATATAGATGGCACACTACCCGAAGGTACTATCTCAGGCATCGGTCCACGTACCAAAGTATCATCACTATGCCGACCATCCTCATGGTCACTCACTGGGAAACACCAGTAGCTAAGATCACCATCTGCTCTACTAGTGTCTAAACTAGGTGTAGAACTCTAGAAATCACCTCCATCCAGTCCACTACTTCCTCGGAATCTATCTTTCCTCGTAACCTCGGATGCCTCTGCTGCTAGAACTCGTGCAATGCGCTCCGTCAGCGTACACCATCCGCTAGTACGACTAGTGGCATATTCTGCCCAACGGGTGGTGGTGCTACTAGTACACCACCCGAAGGTGCCAACATAGAAAGAGGGCCCTACACCGGAGTCTCATCGCTCGGTGGTCCTTCATCGAGTACTCTCTCAGAACTCCAACTGACTATCTGCGTGGAGACATCCTAAACAGATGAGATACGGTCAACCGATTTAAAACTAGCGAGCTGACCAGGTTGAGCTGACTTTAAGAAAACTTTTGAAAACACACACGTAATCAATGTTTTCATCCACTGAGTCGGAAATCAGAAGTCTGGGTCCTAGTGTATGGATATGTCGGTCACTGCACCAACACTGGACTCCCTAAACTGAAAACCACACTCGGTACGCTTAACACTATTTCTTCACAGAAAGAAAATATCAGAGTCATACGTTCTGCGGTAGAACCGACTCCTCTGATACCAATTTGTCACGACCTGTCTTCAGGGCCCGTGTCATGACTACCCCAATCCCTCCTTCCATAGGCCAGGGGTTGGAGACTAGCACCAAAGGCGTAAATCCTAATAAAAGGGAAGGCATTTCCTTTATTAAACATAAACACACACACACACCCAGAGTACAAGTGGAAGTAAAAACTAAGTAAAACTGAAAAAAAAAGTAGTGCTGAAAGTAAGGGGCCATAAATACAAGCCCAACTATAAAGTACAAGTAAAAGACAAAACAGCTAGAAGGTGACAAGCAGCTCCTGGGTCGTCCACCATGGATCCTACCTGAAGGGTATGTACAGATAGCGTAGCTCCTAGATCATCCACCACAGATCCTACCTGAAGGGTAGGTACAGATAGCCTCCTCAGCGCCCTTGTCCGTCAACCTCCTCCGGGTACCGACACGTCATGTGGTCCACCTCCGGGTACCGACTTATCATGAGGTCCACCTACAGGTGCCATCTAATCCTCATACACTCAGCCTCCGTCAGTGATGTCCGTCGTCTGCATCTAATACAATGAGGTGCGGGCATAGCCCATGCAGGGGTGAGTATAATGATACTTAGTAGGGATCCTAAGACCCTCAAGGTCTCACTAAATCCAACAAGGATAAACCACAAAGAAAGATCTCAACAGATAACATTTACTTAGGTATATGCCCATACATATGCCTAAGTTATCAAGTAACCCATCTCAATCATGAGGAAAATACAAAGGTCATTGACTCAGCTCAAACTAGGATTTTCATTATCAAAACCACAACTGCTGGAGAAATCCTCCCCTGTCGAGTACAGTGGCCCTGTCAAGACTCTGAGACGCTACTCACTAACCTTAGACTGCTGAGGTACTCTTCCTATCGAGTATCGCGGGTCTGCTGCCAAATACTGGGCGCTCCGTCCGCTGAGGGTCTGCCGCCAAATACCAGGTGCTCTCCCTAATAGCCTACAAAGGTAATCCTCTTATCGAGTACTGCGGGTATGCTGCCAACTACCAGGAGCTCCGTCCGCCGTGGGTCTACCACCAAATACCGGGCACTCTGTCCACTTGTCTAACTGAATCACTATGAGTCGAATCGGTCAAACAGTCATCAGGTCTACAACTACTCGGTCTCCGCACTCCGTACACTCGTCTCCGGGAGGGTACGCTCCACAAGCTACGATTCGTTACTTCCAAGTTTCAATAAGTCTCACCTAGAAGTATCACAAAGGACCGCCTTGTCATCGAGGTCTCAACTCAACAGACAGTACGTCAATCGGACACACGGTCTGTGAGTTATTAGCATTTTAGTCCCGGGGGCCCGGTTGGTTTTGTGTACGAATCAACCCGGTTGTATCTCAATTGTACCCTGAACTCTCATGGGTAAACTCAAAGGAACCATTTCTCAATTAGATTACCAACTTCGTTGACGGTTCGCTAAACGGACGTCCGGTCTAAAAGTTATTGGCTTTTCCGTTTGAGGGGTCTGGTTGGTTTATAAGATAAACCAAACTGACTGTACTCCATCTGCATCCAAACCATAAGTGGAGTATGCCAAAATAACTGTATCATCAAGAAGAATCCAACTTAGTCAATGGCACATCAATCGGACATCCGGTCCTCAAGTTATAAGCGTTTTCGATCCCAGGGCCCAGATGGTTCCAAGTTCGAACCAACCCGGTCATTCCCAAACTTCGCCGAAACCTTGATTGTAATATACCGAAACGACCGCCTCGATCCAAGGAATCCTACGAAGCTGACGGTGCATCGATCAGAAGTCTGCATCTCAAGATAAGGCATTTTAACAGAAAATGGTCCGGAAATAGGGGTCTGGGCCCAGTCCGACCCGACCCAACACCCCCTGGGTTGACCCAAACTGGGTCGACCCGACCCGGGTACGGGTCCGGCCTAGTTGGGTGCGGCTCGGTCCGGCCAGACCGGTGCGGCTCGGCCCACGTGGTCCGCCCCGGCCCGGCCGGGGGAGTTGGCCCGGCCAGTTGGTCGAGCGCGTTGCATCAAGCCCCCCCCCCCCCCCCCCCCGTTGATTGATACTGGCGCTGCCCTGCCTCCCGGATCCCACATGGCCGCAGGGTCCGATGCTTCGCCGTCACGGATATTTCCACGGTGGATTTCCTCTGGCATCTTGCTGGGGCGCCGCCGCCTCCGGTCGCCTGCGCCACCACGCCGGTGACCCGCGCCGCCACAAGCTTCTGCGGGCCACCAGAGTTGCTCTGGTGGTCCGTTTTAGCTTCTGTCTATGCCGACAGTCTTCTCGGGTCCCGAACTTTACTACGAAGGCTTCCAAATGTCGTTGCGGTCCTATTTCATCATCTCTCGTCAATCCGCGCACAAAAGAACAACCAGCTGAGGGTCCGGTCTTGTTCGTTAGCTTGTTTCCTCTGCATTAGAGGCTCAATCCTTAATTTATCAATGAAAAGGGTATAATTTATTCAAAATAAATTATACAAACACCCTGCAATTAAATACCCATGCACAAGGGTATAAATCACATATACACTATAAACGAAAACCCCCTACCACGAGAAAGATCTAAGGTAGCCGGGCATCGTGGATGACGGTGTCGCGAAAGGGCGGACGTCAGCTCGTTGATGTCGTCACAAGGTAAGAGATGAAGGTGACGATGGTCGTTGGCGTTTTTTGCTTCCGTAAAGTGCCTTCGATCCTGGTTCGAGCGTCGTTTGTTGGATCCGACACCGGGAAGACGTCGAAGTCAACGTAGTTCGTTGCGCCCC
This sequence comes from Viscum album, assembly GCA_963277665.1. Lineage (NCBI taxonomy): Eukaryota > Viridiplantae > Streptophyta > Magnoliopsida > Santalales > Viscaceae > Viscum > Viscum album. Next base: position 70,260,920 of record OY728133.1, on the reverse strand, counting down.
CACCATGCTACCGATCCCTGCTCATTCGTCGGTGTCTCGTCAGAGAAGATGGAACCTCGGTGGTGGTGCAACAATGGAGGAAGGAGAGGAAGTTCTCCAACAGATCCCCCTACCATCAAAAAGGATCCTCCATTAATAAAATATTAGGCTTGGAAAATATTTTTATTAACAAATCCATTTCAAAATTCAAACACCTCATTAATTAAATTGGAGGATTCAATTTATTAATTAAGGTGTTGTCATTAATTAATAGGAGAGGAGAAAGTGAAGAGGTATCATAAATGGGTGAGTTGTCAACATTAATAAGTTAATTAAAATGGGGGTTTAAGGGACATGTTTGGGGATTTTAAAGAGGGGTTTGAAAAGTGTTATGAAAGGTGGAAGGTTGGGGATCATGTGGGCCCCACCTCCCAAATATCCACACAAGGTGGTTGTGGGTCCCACCCTTAACTCCCCTTTGTAGGATTTAACCACCGTAGATATAAATAAAATTGTACACACCAATTTTATTTATTTTTAAACTAATTCCCCAAAAAAAATTCTCAACCCGCTTAAAACGCAAATGTTTTAAAGGTCCCCTTAATCAATTATCAGCACTGCGAGTTCATCGGTGCCCTCAGATTTCAATTCTGAGCACCGGTTCAAAAGATAGAAAAACCCGCACGTTCGTTCACTGAACGTACCCGATCTAATCTTCGTAAATTGATTCTGGGCACATCGGGCCTCGGAATCAAGTGCCTTCAGAAGCCACAGACTCGTAAAATTCCAAAAAATTTAAGATAAAAAAATTCCGTGAAATTTTCGGGTCTTTACAGCCCATCATATTGGTCAACTTATCCAATTGGATTCTTCTCTTCAATTCCCAACCCATCCCTCCACCAAAATTGAATCACCAAGTACCATAGGTTCTATAAGGCCATATAGGATTACTTCTTGAGCATTTATTCTTAGCTCATGCATTAAAAATTTCCCCCCTCATTCTTCTATTTAAACACCATTTTAAAACCTTCACAAATTGTGTCATATAAAGATGTTGGGAGTAGCATTGAGCTACGATAAAGAATATTACCTCTATATCTTCAATATCAACTCATTATGCAATTTAGTGCAATTGAGTTCAAATATTGGTAATGATAATTTATCATCCCTATTTATATGGGGAATCATGCATCAATAAAGGTGAAAAAGGATTCTCCCTCTATATCATCGTTGGGTCCTTCACAGTCGTCCACAATAAGAGACATCTTCAAATAGAAACTGAATGAGAGTGACACCATTGACAACCTTTAGCTACAAACTAATTTCAAGGGAACTCAGATTTCAGATGTTCCTGGTCCAATTCCATTATATAGTTGACTCAGATGATCAACCTTGAATAAGAAGTGAAAGAATTTTTCTCTTTATTTTTATGGACATTATACAAGTTTTTCTAAAATCTTCCAATTTTTTCTAAAAAAAGGTTAATTATCTCACTTGATAAATGTGTTCTTCATTATAGAATTTTATATCAATTCAACACCTGTAAATAGTTCTTTTCATTATAAAATCCAATTAATAACAATTTCTAAATGATTTATTTCATATTAAACAATTCTCTATTATAGGCTCAACATAGAAGTAGAAGCACATTTAATTCATCAAAAGAGGTGTGGAAAATTGTGCTAAAATGGTTTCAAATCAACGAAAAATTTATACATTAAATATATAAATTTTTAAAAACATTATTTTGATGATTGATAGTATAGGGTTTTTCGATATAAAACTATACACTCCATATGATATTTTACATAAATTAATTTGAGAGATTGGGGTTACTTATTAGGCTTGATCTAGACAAATAAATCATTATTCAATCGCTACTAAAAAGGTTAATGTGGTTTATAGTAAATTATAACATTAATGGGTTCAAAAAAGTTTAATTTATCTCATAAATATGATGAGGATTATAGAAAATGACATGGGAGATACAAGATCAAGTATCATGAGATGGTATAGAAATAAAATATTTAATGATTTTTCTAGGAGGATAAGAATATATATTAATGATGGACCATGAAAACTTCAAGACTAGTGAAATTAGAATTTAATTAAGCTAAATGATTCTAATGTATAAATTTTTTACATTGGATACTAAAATTTCTAGAATACCTAAAGGGGTGTAAGAAACTTTCTAGATAGTCCATGTTAGGTATTAATTTTATGAAAATCAATTATAATATTTTAAATGGTATATAAATCAAATTATACATTAAACAAGTTTTTTAGTAAATTATAGGATTTAAATATTGGAGAAGGACTTATTGTTAAAGCCTAAAGTATTAATTCAAGTGATAAATTATGGGATTGTTACATCAATGTGTTAGATGTGGTGGACTACTTTAAATCTCTAGTAGATTAAAATAAATATTATATATTTTCAAATTTTTTCTTTTTTATGATAAAAGGATTTATATATAAGAAAAAAAAATTATGAATAATATAAGATAATGGTTTTAAAACACATAGTTATGATTGATCTAATTGTTTAACAAGGTTTAAAAATGGATTAGTAAATGGAGTTTTATCTAGGATAAAAGATATTATCTAAGTGATTGGTTAAAATACAATGGATACAATCCCACCACCATTTAGTGTAATATTTTTAATGAATAAAATCATTTTTAAGAATATTTCTTAAAATCCATAAAATACCATGTGAGATATGGTTTTTGATAGTTTATTTGTTTAATATTCACATAATGAAATTAAATTTTATTTTCTAATACAAATTAATTTGGGTATTTGAAATATATATTGGAGAAAATATAATTTTTAAGAGATTTTTGGGAGTATGTATAATAGACCATCTTGGGTCAACCCGACCAATCACCCAAGTTAGTCCATTATAGGGTGAGGTAAACCAAAGATAGAAAAAAATCTCATATATAAGGATAACAAGACAAAAAAATTGAGTACTAAGAAGAAAAAACAAGAGATAAAACAGATCCAAATAGGCCAAAATAAAAAGTAAGACATATCTAGAAAAACTAGTCTCCAAGTGATCAATTGTCACCTCCAAACCATACCCAAACTAGAAAAGTGATGTAAAGAGAAGCCAGAAAGCTTCAAAATTCCCTTACCTTTACATGTATCCTACAAAAAAAATTTCTACAGTCACCCAAAGGTAGAAGTAGGGTGTAAGATTTATACCTAGTAGGATACCACCAAAGAATCTATAAAAGTTATAATAACAATAATGCATATTTTCAATCTTTAAAACAAAATAGTTTTATATGAATTTATTTAAATAAAAAAAATTTAAAACCTTTTTCAATTGATCCTTTAGTTTTCACATGTTTCATGTAATATTTTCCAAATCCAAAAAACAGATCTAGTAAATAATACATGTGAGCCGACATCCATGAAATAATCAATAATGAAATAAACAATTATAAACAACAATTAACCTGCCATCCAAGCTCTATCATGTGGGAAAATACATATTATACACTCACGAACCAAAAAATAAATAATTTTGGATCTAACTAATATCAATTATTACCACATTCCATTGATATACAAGAGGTTTCCTCCTAGTGGTGCCACACACATAAAGGCTACATGTGACTCTCTCAGCAAACCCAAGGTTCCCGATGAGTAATGTTTTTCAATTTATTTTTCTAAAACCATGCTCACATTTTTATAAAACCATTTAAAATCCAATCCAATATACATTAGGGATTGAAAATACATTTTCTATTTAAAGTTAAGGAAATTTTATTTTTAAAGAAAAAACCCCTTTTAAAACGTGAATCCATGCCCATTTTAATTTTAACACATGAAATTCCATTTCAAATCTCAAGGAATCAATAAGAACAACAGGAAATTCAAGAAATTAGAACACTTGAATAGATATACCTACCTTAAGGACATATGAAACCAATCCGCCTTTGAAAATGGGGATTGGAAACCACAATATTTTCCTCTAGAAGATAAGGCACGAAAAATTACAAAAACTGATATAGAAAACATAGTCTGATTACCTATTTCCAAAATAAGGTGTCACAACCACAAATAATAGAGAAACTAAGAGGAAAGATTACCCAAAGATTCATAATTCCAAACCATTCTGATCAATCACTAAATATAGTTATTTGGAGGGAATATAGTCACCCAAAAAACACCTAGCACATGAACTCTGGTTGAGATAATAAGGCTTCAAAAATCAATCAAGACTCAAACACCTACACATTATCATAAAAGCTATAACTTGGGGAATGACATGGAGTTTAATATTTTATAGATCACAATCTTATTTTATTTTAAGTTACACCAAAAAAAACACATCACATTTTTAATTAAAAACTTATTTTTAAATTATATGATGTGTAGCCCTTAAACTGACTAAAATTTTCTTTTTATTATTATGCAATAAATTTTGAGGAAAAATTGAGAAACAATGCATGACTTCACCATTTCACCACTTCACCACCTCACCACTTCACCAATGTGTAACCCTTAAACGAAATTTAAATTATCTTGATATGTATTCAAATGATGGGATGAATATGGAGGCCATCACACATCATGTAGTCTCATTAGAACTCATGTAACTTCCCATAAAACAGCTGAAACTATAGGTTTATACTGAAAATTACAACAAATTTTTGACTTCTCCATATAGGTATCCTCTAAATTCATGGTCATAAATACATGCTCATTGATAATGGAAACCAAAAGAAAATATTATAACATACCTGATAGAATGGTAATGGGAATTACATTTTGTTTAGACTTATAAAAGTTCAAAGAAAAATAAATGAAGGATTATATAATTTTAAAAATACATTCAAGTTTATAGGGATATTGAATATCCTTTGATAGTTTAAGTAAGTTGATGAGAAATTCAAGATTAGAGAATCCCCTAACGAAATTAATTGACAGTGGAGAGATATGAATTGATATTAGTTAATATATAGTAATATAAAATTTATCTTACATGGATAGTTTTAGTAATCTCATAAATTAAATTTGATCCTACAGTGTGGTGTTTAGATAACCTTTAAATTTGAGGCATGATATAATTAGTTTCTTAAGGAAATTCATTCATGAGTTATGAAGGTGATTTCATGTTTTATTTATTAAGAACATTCTCATGGATAAGTTGGAGGATCATTAGAGTTGAGTGGGATTGTAAAGGAATGAATCTCTATTGAGTAATATCAAATAATAGTGTGAAGGTTGATGATCATATCCTAATAATATGATGTAAAAGAATATTTTTATCCTGATCTAGAAACCTCACACTATGGTGGTTTTGGATTCACTATGAAGCAGTTGAGGTGGAGGAGATCCATGCTGCAACCCCAAGGATTGGGTCATGAAGATATCTCTAAAGAGGTTGTAGGGAGATGATCATGTCATGAATTAAGGACCATTAAAAATTAGTATTGTTTTTTTTGGAGATTGGGGGTCTCTTCCAAAAAGATTTATCTCACACTATAAAATATACATTCACACTACAACGGTCATGAGATGAAAATTTGGTACTTCACTGGATCTATGGAAAATAAATGGATCACTCTATAAGTCAAGGAATCATTACACTATGGTGGTTATACAAAAATATAAAACTATTGAGATTCTATTTCCATATATATTAGATTTGATAGTTATTTTACAGTCCATGTTATAACACTACAACACATGTAGTAACTATAAATAATATGTACCTCACTAAAACCAAAGTGTGAGTGATTTATAATTTAAAATAGACGGTTCTATAAAATAACCAATAACCAACTCTAAGCGGATATTGGATGGGAGGATAAGAACAATGGTGGAAAGATGATCCAAATTATAGAGGAACTTTATGTTAGGGAAGAAAATATAGAAAAAATTATTGTAACTCATTGTTATTTCTTGTAATAATAGTTTAGGTCTATCTCCCTACTTTTTTTCTAATTATTATTGGTAATAAAATCAGATTGTGAATAATGGGATCTCAAACATTGTTCATTGGGGATTAGCCACTTAAAATAAAGAGTTAGTAAACCTTGTATCCACCCTTTTGTAATGTCTATTACTTATCAATCTATCTCTCTTCACTAAATAAAACCATTTGGATCCAATTACACTAACCGATAAGGGGAAAAACTTTGTGTTTGAGGGTTGGTGTTCCAAGTCAACCATGGATTCACCCCCCCCCCCCCAAACCTCTTAGTGGTGGTATAATCTATTCTAATACTATAATTTATTATAAGATAATTATTTAAATATTTCAAAGTAACTTTTTATAGTGAATCTATGTTAGATTTTATTTATAATATATTTTGATCAATGATATATAAACAGTACATGAACAACATCAAAAATAATAGAATTATTATATTTGATGGAAAGAGATTCCATATATGAAGGGAGAGGATGGTTTGAAATATTTTATCACTTGGATTGAACATTATTGAAATATTAAATAATGGTTTAAATCAACCTCAAGTTGGGAAAACCTATACCCAACATTACAAGAAGGATATTGAAGGTGATAGGAGAGTGTGAAATATAGGAGTTAATATGAATCATAGGATTAAAAATGAAGTTCCTTGTGGTGTGTGTGATTGTATTTATTGTCAATGAATAATGTAAATGTATAATTATGGATATTTTAGTGATGGATTAAATTATCCACCCAATGAATCATTTCTATATATGATCATGGATATTTGGGTGATGGATTACAAATCCACTTGTTACATGAACAAAGTGTCACTGATGAATAATGGGAAAAAAGGTTGATTTGGATACCATTGATATTACAATGTAATATTAATGTGTTAGTAATGGAGTATAGAAAGTGGTGTCACTACCTAGGAATACTTGGTTAAAAAACTTCTAGGTTGTAGCTATTGAAATTAATCAATTTTATAAACTAATCGTTATGGAACATCATGAAAATTGTTGATGGAGATGTTCAATTATTTTCTATAATTGTTTATAAATACTTAAGAGTTCTATTTTGACATCCCAATGTTAATTTTATGTGTATGTATTCATTATATATCTTTTACCCTTGTGTTTGAGGTGTTTTGGGCTGAAGAATATGAAAATTTTGATCTTTTTCTAGGTCACATAAGTTTCACTTGGTTTTTCAAACTATGTATCCTAGGTATATTGCCTCGTATATTTTTAAACTATGAAATTTCATATAGATTTTTCACAATTTGGTAAACTCTGTAGGTAAACCATGCATCCCACTAAAAATGGGGAAATTTTTCTTTTAGAGTGTTTCTATTTTGGGTTTCTTTCTTCTCCCCTACCACTTCAAACCAGCTAACTGAGACACCTCTCCCAAATTTATCCATTATTCTCCATGCCCTTAAACAAGTATTTGGGATGATTTATTAGGTTTTTCTTCCTTGGATAATTATTTTGGGGGTTCTCATTCCATATCCACTAAGTTTCCACACATTTATTCTATTTTCTATAACCATAGTGGTCATGGTTGGCTAATTTTGGTTTTATATAATTGATATATTTTTGGGTTTGGTTTCTAAGGGCTTTAATCCATATTAGGATACCTAATTTGGTGATTTACATTAAAGGCGGAATGGTTTCATTTATTAAGGTAGGTATTTTCATTCTAATTCTATTTATTAAATAGTTTCAGGTATAATTGGTTTTTTAAATGTGTGATTGAAAAAAATTAATGATATATATTTTACTTAGTTTGAATTTTCTAATGTTTTACATGATTGGTTGTGTTTTTCCTTTTTCAAAAATGGGTATATTATGAGATTCAATATAACTTTTTTTTAAATGTTGATTTATGAATTCTTATTGTTTGAAAAAATTTCATTAGTGGTTTCCTTCAAGAAAAATGATTAGTCCATGGTGACTTGGGAAAACTTAGATTTATAACATATGGCATCTATTTTTTAAACTTTTTTACATGTTTGTAAAAAGTAGTGTTTTTTTATCTTGTGTTGTTTGTTTTGGATGAAGCCTCTATTTGATTGGGCATATTGGGGATTTGATTTTTTTATGTGTTTTTTAGAATTTACCTTTTTGTTAAATGTGACTTTTAAAGAGGATTTATAATGTTGTTACTTGTATTTTATTTTTTGTTATTTGTGACTTCCATTATAATTTTTATTGGGTTATAAATGGTTTTGAAAAGGTATTTCCAAAGAATATCATTTATATGTAAAAATAGAAGGTCTGGTTAGCACCTTATGTAATGTTTTTTGTTTGATTGATTATTTACACCCTAGTTTAGAATAATTATTACATGTTTTCTATGATTTTTTGTATGTTTTTTTAGTTATTTGAATTTTTATTCATGTTTATGTGGCTTGGTTTGGGTCACGTATTTTAAGGGGGTGCATTGGAGGTGGTATTTATATGATTGTAAGGTTATGTTTCCTTTAGGTTTAGTGTTTTTATGTAATTTAAGTTGTCTTTATATTGGACCACCTTCATTAGATATGACATAAGAAATACTAGGATTCTATTTGATAATTCAAGGGACATCATATATAATAGTTATGATTTATGAAAATGCTAGTGACCCTTAGTTAAATGTTATTACCTAGATAGGGTGTATCATTAATGAGACTAGTTGAGAGTCATTCAGGTGGTGGGATGTGATAACATTAACCTACCTGAAGTTGGTTCCATATTTTTCATGTCTGTTACATTTTCCATTAGTCCTAAAGAAGTTTAATTGTGATATATATCTTTTTTATGGATCTATATTATTTATTATAATTTGTGTTATTTATTTGTTAGATTAAGCATACTTTGATGTATTAATAATTTTATTAATTTATTCTTAATGTTGACTAGTTTTTCTCTATTTTTTATTGTCATTATTTTATGACCTTCCATGGATTTTCATTTTATTATTTTCCCCCTTTATTATTTACCCATATTTGTGAAGTGTTTGTGTTGAAGATTTAATGGGTAAAATGGGTGGATTTAAATGAAAGGTTTTGTGAAATGTTTATTTTGGAATAATTTTAAACCTATGTGATTAGTTTCTTTTAAAAAAGTGACGTTTTAAATGGAAATTAAATATTTAACTTAGTTTCTTTAAATTAAAATTTTTTAAAGGTAAGGGTTGGTTTCTGAATTTTCAATGCCTTGGAAAGTCCTTGTTGAGGAATGTTTAATAAATGTCATGTTTTGAGAAAGATAATAAGGAATTTATTGATTATTTCCACTTTTGTGAAAAAAGGAAATGAAAAATTATTTTTCAATTACTTTTAAACTAGTAGACTTGGTTTCTCTAAAAAATAATATCCTATTAGTTTATGTCTCACACCCTAAATACTCACATTAGTGGATATTTAATCTCTATACTTTATTAATGTTCTCTAGTTATATCTTACAATTTGGTTACCACTTATCTCAATTGAGAAGTAAGTATTATTGGTTATGGAAATGACTTAAGAGTCACATGGTGGTATTGGTGTTTTTATTCCATGTTTGATTATCTAGTTGGTTCAGGTGTTGTATTTCCCTTTCCATCCTCCTATTCTATTTTTGTTTTGTTTCTTTTATATATTAAAGTATATTTTTATAAAATTATTACAATTATGTTGAAAAGAAAAGTTTTAAAAAATCCTTTTTTATCTTTTTTATTATTCCATGTTTGGATGTGGTTTTTTTATTTTATATTTATTTACTTATATATGATTTTTCAATGTATGTATATCTCATACTAATTTTTCAGTAGGAACCTGATGTTGATCCTAGATTTCATCAGGGTGAAATTATTCCCATGTGTTCACTTGTGATACCCTAGGGGTTGTCTCCAGCTTGAGGCAATCAGGATCACACCTTGAGACCTATAGTGAGTTGACTTGGGTGATGTGTCAGTTTTACCTATGCGGATTCAATATAGCTATCTACAATTTATATCTTGTTATTTGTTATTATTAAAGGTAAAATCTATTTATAATGGTATATTAAAGTGATTGAGTTATGGAAGAGTAAATATTGATGTAATAATATGATTTACTACTAAAATTAGTGTTTAAAAATAGTTAGATGAAGTTTTGAAATTATTTGAGATGGTTGGAGTATATTTGAAGTAACTATAAAATAAGTGGAAAATACTCTATCTCAAAACCGGTAAAGTCTTAAAATCATATGAATTCTATAATTTTATGACTTAAATAGATCAAATTACTTTAATATTGATCAAATAACATAATTATATTACTTAAAAAGATGGTTTATTATGACTTCATCATCGTATGAATTTGAATGGGAACATACAAATTTTATTTGAGGTTGAAAATTAATAATGGAAAGAGCATATGAATTCATTGTATAACTTGTGTTCTATCATATGAATCACCCACAATATAAGAATTTATCATAAGAATATATCATTATACTTCTCTAAGGATTCAATATAGAAAAGGTATTGAGAGTAAGTCTTTAAAAGTTGAATTTACCATAAGTCTTTATTCCAACTATATGACTTTATCCAACTTAAGTCTTTGAAGTATTGAGTGTATGACTCTAGAATATAACTTGAAGATTATATGACTTCAAATTCATACAAATTATAGTCACTCATAAGAAAATCTATATGACTTTAAAAATCGTGATAAATGAAGTACCTTGTTAATTATTTTTCTTTTAAACTTGGAAATTTTTTAGAATTCTACTAGAAAAAAGGTGATTTATGTAAAGGTCACATTGAAAATTAAGAGATACATAAGGGTGGATTGGAAGTTCTAAAGGTTTTGTAAAGGTCATATGGACATATGTAAAGGTTATCAACATCTACATAAAGTCCATCTTGAATTTTATAAATGTAATACTCTAGGTCCAACAAACTATGTAAAGATTATATGGACTTATGTAAGGGTAACATCTAAAACACATAGGATGTGTAAATGTATGGTGAGTTTCTAGAATCCATTTCTAATGAATAAAACAATAATATGGGATGATTCAAGAGTTGTTTTATCATGTTTAAAACATCATAAATCATTCTTATTCTATAATTCAAGACTTTTTTGAGAAGTATCAAAGGAGATAAAGATGATACTCACTGTACTTGATTAACTGAAAATGATATTACTAGGTTTTCAAGAATAATTAAAGTTAAGTTACATAAGATCTTGAGTTATTATTTGATGTATGAATATTTATTATTCAAGATTATAATTAGAATAAAAAGTGTAGTTTTATGATTTTTTTTCAAAATAATAATTATTAATTCCATAATCTATAGCTTCAGACCACAAAGTGATTTCCAAACCATAAGACAATGTAATGAAAATTTATTATACAACTAAGGATATTGAAGTATTGATTTTTTAGATATCTTTTAGGAATATTAAGATGATAATTTTAATAATAAAATATCAAATATATTTATATAAGTGATATTTAATTATTAAAGATACTTCTAGAATATAACTTGAGTTAAAAAATTGAACTTGAAATAACATGGGGACCCAAAATTGCATATTCTATAATGATGAATTTTGTTGGAAGTGAGAAGGTACACTAATTATTCTATATAAGGATTATAATTATGATGGTAGAAATTTAATAATCATAAATGAATTTATATTTGGATTATTGGATTGAGGATAAAGATAGAAAATTAAGGATAAGTTTATGTTTTGGGGGTTTTTTAGAGATCTGATAGTAATTGTTATATTGGAGAGAACCAGAGAATCTTGAGGAAAAATAACCTGGAGAAGTCATTGTATGTTTTAGTGAAGAGATACAGATAAACTGAACTAGTGATAAGAATATTATACCTATGTGGTTCTGAATAAGGAAAAAAATAAGAAGCTGAGTGTGTCAATTGGTATTGTTAAACAGATACAATTGAGGAATAAGAGGATGAGAGACAAGATTTTGAAACTTAATATTTTTCAAAAAGTTATAAGACAAAAAAAATTGACTAGAGACCGACCTATTTTTTACATTACGATATTAGGTGTCAATAATTTTAGAGTTTAAGAAGTGAGTAAGAAATCTAATTGAGCGTTATATTTTGAAAATCTATGAGGCTGAGTTGCAAGTGGAGACCCAGTTTCGTGTATCATTCGTAAAGAACCTATGTCATTTAAATAATATGATATGAGTTAAAGGATATTATTCCTGGTCGTGGAGACAAATTATTATAACATTTTTATTAACTTTAAATAATGATTTGAAGGATAAAACTTGTGTATACATGATGGTAAGTTCCAAAAATGGTATGACTCAGGGTATATAAGGAGAAGACAATGTGAATATACAAAATGAGTGAGAATCTGAGTTTAAAATAATTCATGTGATAAGTAGGTAATTATATGCATGGTGAGGTATTATGTAGGTGTGGGAAACACCAAAAAGTTTAGTCAAAATTTAGTTATAGTGGAGAATACTTGATTAGGGTGAATAATCAATAAAGGAAAGGATAATTTATTTCTTTTCAAAACATGTAAATATTTAATGATCTCTTTTTTTGTTTTAATTTAATTTCATTTGGTATGATTTCATAGTTAAAAGTAAAATAGATCTAATTGCACTAAATATAAATAAAGATTAAATTCCAAAGAGGATAAAATATTCTAATAGAATTTTTAATTTTGTAAAAAAATTCAACATATGATTCACCCCCCCCCCCCCAGTGTCTACATCGATCCTATGGTGAATTTTAAGTGGTATCAAGTCAGGGTTCCCTATAGTCAGATCTTAATTTATTTGTACTAGTATTTTTATCAAAGTTTGATGAAGTGTATATTTGAGAAGTTTGAATTGGATTGGATGGATATATTATAATATATTCATATTCTCACTAAATTTTAAGTCTCTCCAAATACAATTGAACATAATAAAAATAAATATGCTAAGAAGCTAAGAAAAATCTCAAGGAAGAGAGAAGAGACACCACTAACTGAAGGTAATTAGGGTTATGTATTTAGTTCTTATTATGATGAGATATATGGGATTAAATTTTTCAATATCCTATATTGTGATGTTAGAATTTGTTTGAAGAATGTTCTAATTTAAATTTTTTCTCATGTATTTAGGTATATTCAAGACCTAGAATATGAAAAATCATAGGTGATAAATGAGGTTGAAGCCTTGTAAAATTCATTGGTGGGATAATTTAAAAAAATAAACTCTCTCATCAAGAAGATTAAAGCTAAGGGGAAATCACTAAAAATTAGAAGAGAGAAATATTTAATGGATATATAAAACATGAAATTATGAATTGGTGAGAAATATAAGATGAGTAAAATCAATGATAAGAAGATCCATGCATTTGAATAAACACATAACACTTTTATTATAGTCAAGGAAGCCTAATTGGATGTTAAGGCCAAAATAATTAAGGATCTTGATCATACATTACAATAAAATATCATGATTAATAAATAAATGTTTTAAAATATGATGTGTTGGTAGGAGAACATGCTAAAATTAATTATCACTAAGAATAATAATCTCAGTTTAAATTTTCTAGAGATGGATGTAAAACTGAAGAATCTAGAAGCAATGCAACCTCGAACCTCCCAAATAGTTCAGAAAAGAAGTTCTACCACTCAAATCACATAGAGTATTTTTACCTTAAAATAGACTCAAATCATCACTAAAGAGAGTGTAAAACATGTGGAGAATCCTCTACCTCATCCTCATAGAAGAAGATAACCCACTATCCAGTTAAATATAATAGTATTGAACCTATATTTTTTATAAGTTCATAAAAATATTAAATATGTAAAAATGTATAGGATTAAAAAAGTTGGAACATTTATTAATGTGTCAAAGAAGGAGGTTGGTATGTCTAAGAAAATAATTTCCCAAAAATAATCCCAAAAAAATTGTGTTTCTTATAAAAACCAACAAGTATGTTATGACGGAAAAACTGTACCCAAAATGAAAAGAACAAGGTTTATTGGAAGGTGTTGGTGATATTGTAGATTCAAGCAAAGATCCATTGATTTATTTTATAATATATCAGTGTTTATAAGTTCAATAGGGCTCAATGAAAGGGGATAAAATATAAAATCCAAAGAAAAACTTCTTAAAGAAAATAAAATCTATATAAAAACAAAAAACTATCTATGAAAAATGGATTTGACTTCTTAAAAAAAATTATCTATGTTTTGAAGCATTAGTGATCACTGTTATAATTAATGCTAGTAAAATATACCCAGGTATCATTCAAATGTTTAATAGAAGAGAACCACCCCTAATAAGAATTAATTTATGGAATGAATTTTATATATAATAGAAAATAAATTAGTGAATAAGGCTACTGAACTAAATCTTTCTAAGAACATAATGAATTATGTTGATTGGGTTTTTCAACACACATGGAAGAAATTATTCTATTGTGATAAGAAAGCACACATCATTTTCCATTGTTAAAATGGATATTAATCTAAAAAATAAAGGTATAAATATAAACACAAAAATAGAATCCATATAATATAGATAGTTGAATTATATTATTGGTTTATACTCTTCGTGAAGTGGTTGAGAAGTTACCCAAAAAGGGTATCTAAAAGGTGGATAGAAAATTGTGTTGATCGTGAAACCAGGATATCAGATGTATGATATTGTTTCCTATTCAAAGTGATTTGAAAACTAACAAAGGAAAAGAAAGTTTGGTTTCAAGTAAAAAATATATTTCAGCAAATAAGGGATCTACACCAATGATAATAATAGGCCTCCCTGGAGTGAAACTCTAGGGATAATAAAATATTATAAAAAGGGTAAGGATGTATTTTTACAAATTTCTTGAAATAGAATATAATAAATAAACTTTAATATATACAAAATATATCTATTTATAATGGATAAACATGAAATGAAATAATGTTTAATCATAAAAACGATCTTCTAGAAGAATCTATGAAGTTGGAGTAGGCTGGAAGCAAATAATGTTTTTTCTAGCTGAATAAAAGAAGGTTATTCCATATAATAATAATGATGAAAAAGTATAGAAAACTATTCTAACCCAAGATGAATATATTTTTAAAACCTATAAGGCTAAAATCATAATTAATAGCAGACATTTCATATCATCATAGAAGACTCGGTCCCAATTCTACAACTGAAGATCCATGGCATAACCAATTTATTCTTAAATCCTTGGTGAATTTACTTTATAATAGAGTATTGAAGGTGTTAAATGAAAACAAAAATTAATTATGGCTATGATGTTTGTAAAATCATTGTAGATGGAAATCATGGGGATTATTTCAAGTGGTATTATTAAATTTTTATTGGTATTAACCATTAGATTGGTATCAAGTTTTCTTGGAGTTCATTTATATAATAATATAACCATGGTGAATATTTATAGAGATAATCTCTTGAGGGGGAGATATCAAAGAATATCATGATACCAAAAATTTAGTATTTCTTATTAAAATTAAAAATATAGATATCCTTAACAAAATTTAATCTTTAAAGTATGATACTCACTCTCTTATCTTTGTTATGGATTATTCTTTTCATAATCATCAATGGAGAGTGATTATCTAACAAAATGAGGAAGTTAAATAACTTACACTTTAATGTTATGATTTGTTTGTTTAGATAATTTTATGTTCTCAAAAAAATTAAAATATGTTTTTAAATATCTTAAGAGTTGAATTCTGAGTTGGTTACACATTAAGAAATGTAAATGGATAGCCTTGATGCATTGGTAACATCACTCTTATTTTTTATAATGGGTTATCCCGTGTATACTTAGAGTGGACTTACTAAAGACTCATTACTATTAAATATGTTTTGTTATCATTCTATCAAAAGGAATAGATATAATCTCTCAAGAAATGGGGTGAACATGGAAATAGGAATAAACCTATAAAATAAGATGGTTTTTAAATTCAAATGAGTAAAGAAGAGAATAATTTTTCTCTTGTAAGACCTTACCAATCTCTATGGCATGAACAAGGGGTATAAATGGAATTTCCTATTTTTTATTTATTTTCATTAAGAGGGAGAAAAAAAGTAACTCAACTGTAATATTTAATTTCATTTATGTGTATTTTTATGTTCAATTAATTGAAGAAAAAATATATATGGGGAGATTAAATTTCCCATTGGTGTGTTTGATTTTATTTGATGTCAATGCTATTTTTTTCAATAAATTATGTCAATGTATAAGTATAGAGAGTTAATTGATTTATTGAAGCATCCACCCAATGAATAATTATGATGTATGAGCATTTATAGTTTGGGTGATGAATTGATTATCCACCCATTACATGAAGAAATTGTTGATCATGAATAATGTTTAAAGTATATTGTTGTGTTTTCCACTATTATTGCAATGGAATATTCATATGTTGGAAATAGAGTTTGGAAATAGGCATTGCTACCTAAGAAAAATTGTATGGAAAGATTATAGGTTATATCTATTTAAAGAATATGATTTTATGATATTATATACATATAAGAGAATGAAAAGTTATGATGGATATGTTCTAGTATTGTCTAAAATAGTTTAGAAACACTTGAGAGTCATAGCCATTATGTATAGTTTGTGATCTATTATTACCAAAGGTAAAATCTAGTTTGAAAAAGAGATTTAAGTTCTTAGGTTTTGGATGAATCCATCCTGGTGTATTGATTTCATTTACTTTTTAAATTGATGTTTGAAAAAACTTGGATAAAGTTTTTAAATGATTTTATATGGATGGATTTTATTTGAAGAATCCATGAATAATGTAGAAAATATTCTAGCATAAAATTATAGAAGTACGCAAATCCTTAGATTTATAGAATTATATGACTTGAGTAGAATGTATGAATTTGGGATGGATCATATGACTCCATTACATGACTTTATCATCATATGATTTTTACTTATATCATAAAAGCAGTAAAAATGAAAAATGAAATAATATATGAAATTTTCATATGAATTATAAAACATCATAGGGCTTCATACATAGTGTAAGTATTTATTATAAGACATCATCTTCCGACGTCACTAAGTTAAGAAAATAAAAAAGGAATTGAGCATAATTCTTCAGTATATGACTTCATTGTATGTCTTTAAGATGATTGTATAACTTTAGATAGTGTAAGTCTTTGAAGTAATGAGTGCACAATGTCTACATATGACTTGTAGATTGAATGAATTTAAATTCATACGAAGTAGATTCAACCATAAGATAGAACATATGAATTTGTAAATGTAGAATTTATATGGATTTTAAATTTATATGAAATTAAATACCCTATGTATAATATGTATTTTGGGATTAAAATTTTTTTAGAATACTACTAGATGAAAGGTGAGCATCGTAAAGGTCACACTAAAAATAGGGATCTTTGTAAGGGTAACTCAAAATATAAAAAGGCTATGTAAAGGTCATTTTGACATAAATAAAGGTAAACATCATATGCATAAATAGAATCCTATCTCGCATATAGGTAATCATTTGGATTCTATAAACTATATAAGGGTCATATGGACCTACATAATGATAACATTAAAAAAATAGAGAATGTTTAAATGTATGCAGTGTTTTCATAATTAATTTTTGATGAAGAAGATAATAAAATGGGATGATGCAAGATTTTATCGATCATGTTTAAAACATCTTTAATATTTCTTAAGCTATGATACAAGCCTATTTTGAGAAGGATCAAATGAGATAAATATGAGACTCATTGTTTCTAATTAATTGAAAATTATATTACTGGTTTTTCAAGAAAAATTCATATAAAGTTAAATCAAAGATTGGTATATTATTTTTTGTATGAATATTCATGATTCAAGATGAGAATTTAAAGATATATATGAGTTTTGATATGTGATTTAAAATAAAAAAAATCTTGATGCCACAATATACTACATCATACCATTGATTTTGTTCAATGCCCAAGTTGATGTATTGTATATTTATTATTTAGATAGGGAGATTAAATTTCATATTTTGGGAAATATTTAAGGAATATTATATTGATACCTTAAAGAATAAAGGAAAAAATATATTCAGCCGTGTAAGATTCATTTATTAAGGGTTTTTTTAGTATCCCTTGGAATTGAAAAATCATCACTTGAAATAATATGGGAACTCAAAATTGTGTATTCTATGGTGGTGTTTTTTGATAAAGGTGGTATGGTCCAATAGGTATTCCATTTAAGGATAATAATTATGATAGGAACAATTTAATTCTCTTAAATGATGCTACATGTGGATAAGAAGATTAAGGAGGAAGAAATAGAAAATTAAGAAGGATATTTTACTATGTGTTTGGTTTTTGAGAGAGATAAGAGCATGCTATGTATTGGATGTAACTAGAGACTCTTAAAGAATAAGAACCAATTGAATAAAATTCATGTTGTATTAAATATATACAAATAAACTGAACCAGTGCTAAAATTATTCTACATTTTAGGTTTCTAATAATATAAGAAAAAGATGAGTGTGTCGACCGGTACTACTGAATAGATACAGTCGAGGAAGATGAATAATATTGTTGAGAATGTGAAACATTATTAGATTCAAAGAGTGAGTTAAAAAAAAGAAAAAAAGAGTTGAGAATATATTGAATTGTTGTCAAAATTTTGAAATTTGGTGTCAATAATTTCAATGTTTAAGAATTTAGTGATAAATCCATGATATAAGGATTTGTTGAATAGCTATTAGGATGAACTAAAAGTAGATACCATGTTTCTTGTATCTTTCTTATAGATACTATGGAATTTAAAAACTCTGTTTTGAGTTGAAGGAGACCATTCCTAGATGCAGAGACATATTGTGATAACTTATTGATCAAATTCAATGAAAGAGATAAAGTAAAACACTTATGCATACATGGTAGGAAGTTATAGAACCTATACAACTTAGGGTGTAGGAGGACATCACAGTGTAAATCTATGAACTTAGTGAGAGGTTGAGCTTTAAGGAAGTCCTATGAGAAGCACTCAATTGTATGAATGTTGATATATTTTTTGGGAGTGGGGATCACCATCCATTGTAGTCAATATTTTATTATAATATAAAATTATTGATTGTGGAGAAACATTAATCAAGGAAAGGAGTAATTATTTATAGTGAAAACTAGTAAATATTTTTTGATATATTTATTTTATTTACATTTATTTCATGTGGTATGATTTCTTGGTTAAATATAATATAGATCTAACTTCCCTAAACAGCAATAGAGGTTAAAATAAAATGGGGGTAAAAGATTCCAAGAGAATTTGGAATTTGGTAAAAAACATTCCAACACTGATTCACCCCCACTTGAATGTCTACACTGGTCCTAAGGGGTATTTCAAAAAAAAATTGAATAAAATCTAGAAAGAACTCCAATATAACTATAAAGTATATAAGAAATTGTAAAATTCATGTTTCAAAATATAGTGGTCTCAATTTGAGGATATTGATATGGGAGAAGATGAAATAGTGGATGAGTTCTTTATTTTGGTCAACAAAAATATTAACATGATTCAAAGTTGTGGTGATATTCTTGAAGATCCAACCATGGTGAATAAATTTATGGGAATAATTATGAATATTTTTTTTATAAAACATATTTTCCCTTTAAAATATAGGATTGTATGAGTGTAAAACTAATAAACTCAACAACATTTTTATTTATTATGAGATGAGGAGAGAGTTGGACTTAAGGATAAAATAAAAATATTAGAAGTATACTTATTTCAAATCTTTAAATGGGTCTACATATATTAATCCTAATAATTATTATTAGGATGAAACTGACGATGAACATACTAACACATATTTTGATGAGTTTATCATGTTCTATTCAAATGTTATAAAATGAGGTAAAGGTAAATGTAAAGGTAAAATTCCATTCAATTTTTTCAATTTTCAGAAGATTGTATGCTTTTTAGATAGTTTCCCTAAAAAGAAACAAGAAAATGAAGATGATGATCAATCATAAATATCATCAAGAAATAGAAACATGGTGGAAAGTGGTTGCAATGGAATAAAGTCTTTCAAATGAAAGGGTAAGGCCAAAATAGTAAAGAAAAGTAACTTTCACTCAAAATATAATGTCATATCTTATAATGATAAAATTTATAAAAGTAATAAGACTTTCAGAATAAAGGGACAATGGATTTTATGATTAAATAAAATCATTCCAAAGATAACTTGAGTAAATAATAAATGGGTGGTGAAAATGAATTAAGTAGTGATAAGGAAACACCAATATAGTTCTAATTAATAATTGATATTTTGTTATTCATGAAATAAAATTAGAATCTTTAAATAGAAAATAAAACACTAAAATATAATAATGATTCATTTATAAAATATCTTGATGAATCAAGATTAAAATACATTATCACGATTTAAATAGATTTTACATAAATGTGTGAGATTTAAATTAAAACCTTAAATTAAGGGATAATATTCTTGATACTAATAGATAAAATCTCATTTATAATAATTAATAAGTAAAATATTTTGAGTTGAAATTGGTTGATACTAAAAATACCTTGAGAATAACACACTTTGTCTTTTAAAATTATTCCAATGAAGTTTTTGAAAGATTGAAATCAATGTAAAGGTTTCTAATACTACTAATAAACTTGTAATTTGTCCCATGGTTTTACAAATTATTATTTTATTTACTGAAGAATGTAACTTAATTGGTGGTAGTAGAGATCATAAGGAAAGAAGGTTCTTGAACCACCTAAGAAGATAGACACACCCATTTCTAAATTCAGTAGGGATTCAAAAAATTACAAAATCAATGAGGTGTGGGAGAATAAAAATGGTTATTTTTATCCAAAAGGAAAGGTTAATGTAAATAGAAAATATCCTATGAAAGAGAATTTTGAAAACAATTAGAGAATTTAAATTTAAAAGTCGAAATAATGAGAAGATTTTAAATAATAAATATATTATCCAAGGATGTTATTCTGTAAAGGATGAATTGGTGTTCCAAAGATTGTAGACACAAAGCATATGTTTATTGGTAAAATTAAAAATTTACCTAATTAGATATTTTTTATGAATTATAGGGGAGTCAACCTAAACTTCCAAGATCCTATCCAAAACCAAAACTTCCAAGATCCAATCAAAAATCAAAACTTCCAAGATCTCATCCAAGTCAATATCCAAAATCAAAAGTACAATTGCATAATAATTTAAATTATTTTGTGGAAATATATGGGAGGTGTGATAAAACTTGACACATTACCAATACTTTCCTGACTATTATATTGTAGAAATTTTAGTAAAATTCCAATTAAAAATATATAAATAGGATGAATAATACAAATAATTAAATAGTAATTAAAATCTCTTATAAATCTAGAATAAGGGAGAATCCATGGATACTCGATATTGGTTTCTCATAACACATGTATAGAAAAATGAATCCCTTAAATAACACCCAAAGGTATTCTAGAGGATCTATTACTTCCAATAATGATGGATCACTATATATGAAAGTATTTTGATTCACCAATATCTATAATAATAAATCATGTAAAGCTCATGTTGTTGATGGGATAAAACATAATATTTTAAATGTTTCTTAAATTTTTGGAAATGGGAATGAGTTAATATTTTTGAAAGGATGGATTCTTCATAATGAGATTAAAGGATGGTAAAATATTAATGAAGGTATAGTGTACAAGTGGAAATTTATTTTAAATTTCCAATAATTAAGATACATTCTGCATGAGTATGAAGGAGTAAAATTAGTTGTAGAATATGTGACTTGTTCATTTGGGGTAAAATAAGGTGGAAAAGTTAATTATACATGATGATATTAGGAATATACCCGAATTTCATTATAAAATTATTAACACTTATAACACATGACACAAATAAAAAATGGTGAACAATGTCCACATTCTATTTGAGATAAATACAAAGAAACCTATTGGGTTGATATATTCTTATTTGTGTGGTCTGAAGAGATAAAAGTCAACCAATGAAGATAAACATTTATTAACTTTGTTGATGATTTCACTCATATAGCCTATGTTTATTTTATGTCATATAATTTCTGGGATCTTGAGAGATTAAGAAATATTTATAGGAATTCTAAGAATCAAAAAGGATTTTCTATCAAAATATTTCATCTAAATAATGGATCTAAATACAAGAATAGAGAGTTTGATGCATATCTTGAGAAGAATGGTATTTAGAATGAATATAGTTCTCCACACACACACCCAACAATATGAATTTTCATAGTATAACAATCAGATATTAATGTACATGGGAATAACCATGTTATTTGAGCATGGAACTTTGAAATTATTTTTAAGAAAAACCACCACAACTATTTTGTACATTCTTATTTGAATCCTACTTTGAATGAATTCAACCAATACACTGTATATGTGGTGTTTAAGAAATAATACAAGCTTTAGTATCTTGAAATTATTTTTAAAACCTTATTATATCAAGATAAAAGGTAAACATTTGTGAAAATTTGATGATAGATAAAAGGAAGGAATATTTATTGGATACACAGTTGGTGTAATGAGTTATATGTGTTGGAAAAAGAATTTGAGAAAAATAATTGATATATTTGATGTAATTGTGTCTCAAAATCAAAATACATCACAAAAATCATTTATAATTTATGATGAATTTGATAAAGCTCTTAGAGAAAAAATTATACATCATGGGAATATTATGGATACACAAGTAGGTTTTCAAAAATATCATTATGATTATGAAATATCAAGCATTAAAGAAAACCCTGGGTATAGAGAAACTATGTTCTTGAGACTTAGGAATAATGTTGAAGCTAATAAAATCCTTGGAGATAGTATAAAATGGGTTTAAACATGTATTATTTTGATGAATTCTAATAATACTAGATTTCATTTTTAGTTTGAACCAAATATTTTGAAAAATATTTAAAACATGAGGATTGGATTGTTGTGATGTAAGAAGAGATGAATCAAATTGGGAATAATGACAATTGGGATTTTGTGTCATGTCATAAAAATAGTGAGATTTATAAAAAGTGTGTTTTCATTAATAATATCAATGAGAAATGTGATTTATTATTAAATAAGTATTGTCTTTTTAACAAAGGATGATATCAAATTATGGACATTGATTTTTATGAGACCTTTGCTCCAGTCGCAGGGCTTGAAATGATAAGGATTTATCTTGTGATATGTGCTCAAAGTAACTATATAGTTTTACAAATAAATGTGAATTTAGAATTTATAAATGGTTATGAGAGGTATTTTTCATGGATACATCAACTAATAAATTTTTATTACCAAATAATGTGGCATATTGAACACCCTAGGTTCGATCTCTTAAGGAGAACACTTATACACATTGATTTTCTATTTTCACTTTTTAAAACTAGAATATACTAATATAATAAACTACTTGTATAATGTGGGGTTTTTAAAATTCATGTGATATATAAATTTATGAATAAAAATGAAAAAAAATAATAAAACATAATGAAGTCAAAATTGAAAGATGTTAGTAAAGATAAAAGAATTTGTTGTTCTTGGGAGTTCACGATGATGTTGTCAGTGTTCTTTAAAATATTAATTTTCAACAATTTACTCAATGTTGATATTAATATAGTTACTCAATACCATTAAATTAAAATTTTTTATCCCACACAAACCCTATAAATATGGGAAAAAAATCCCCCATATCTTCACCACAATGCTACTCCATCCCCCTATACAAATTTTTGACGATGAATGTGAGGAATAA
Source organism: Viscum album (assembly GCA_963277665.1). NCBI lineage: Eukaryota > Viridiplantae > Streptophyta > Magnoliopsida > Santalales > Viscaceae > Viscum > Viscum album. Next base: position 70,237,254 of record OY728133.1, on the reverse strand, counting down.
AAATGAACAGGAAGAAGAATACAATAGTAGTTGAAATTAGGTGAACCTTACACGAAAATCATTCTCACCACTACTGAAATTATTATAATATAATAATTAAAAAAAATCAGTGCATGAACTCGAGCATCATCGCTCCCCCCCCACCTCAAACAACAGATAAAGTCAGTTCTCTATTTTCATGGATTTTAGAAGATAATGGTGTAAAAAAACAAAATAGAAATTAAAATAGAAGGGAGGAATATGAACTAAAATATATTAAACATGTAAAACACTATTATAGTATCATAAACCATAATTCTACTCAAATTTTTTAAACAAAATATCCAATTATTGACATGGAAGTGTAGGTGTACATTTATAGGAAAAGTGTGGATAGATTTCCCTCTAAAACTATCCTTTGAATGTTGGATTATTTTTTAGCCACTTAATGGATGAATATAGGAATTTTTTATTTAATAATTTTTTTTTATATTTATACTATCTCCACCCAATACATTTTAGCTATATTTTCCACATAATGAAGTATTTCCTTATGAATCATTAATAATAGATTTTGTGGCCTATTAGTCTATTCATATTCTCATGTTCTAATTCCTATGCATTTATAACATTGAGAGAAGTAAAATTTTTCATAGATATAGTTAATAAAGTTTTTACCCTAACTCTTATCTATATCCATGTAAAATTTAATATCATTTGGGTGAGTAATTTTTTATATATGGGCCCACATTCAAAATTCAATAGATCTACGTATAGATTCCCAGGCCTGAATTGTGATCTTGATTTGGGCCTCAAAATATTGGATTCAATTTTGGTTCCAATTAAATCAAATGTATACCATAATTTTTTTAATCCTAAAAAAAATAATTTAACAATTTTTATTATTGTATATATTCTTATTGTCACGAACCAACCTAGGTCGACCCTGAACAGGTCACCCAAGCTAGTCTGCAACATGGACTGAGGGGCATTCCTGATCCCTATGGGCTTGAAAACAGTTTTGAACATCTAAATTTAATTGTTGGGAATGATTTTTATAATAAAATATAAATAGATAAATAATAATAAATATAATAATAAAACTTAGTTCAAGCATTGGAAAAAGAAATAAATAGAATAGTTCAACATACCTCCACATGACCTTCTGTGTCACCTCCAAACAAAAGTATTACCTTACTCGAATAATGATCAAATCAGCTAAGAAAAACCTGAGTAAAGGAAACCTATAACTAAAATGATAAAATATGTGTGATAATAAAAATTCTCAGTAGGGATTCAAAAAAAAATGAACCATGGAATCCATGCATTTTCTAATTCCAAGGCAGACCAATAATACTAGTTTGAACAAAAGTTATAAAAAAATTAAGGTTTTCATATATACAATGCATTTTGAAAACTAAAAATAACAATTTCATTGCCCTTGTAATTCAAAAACAAGGAAAAGAAATTAAGAGGGGCTTACACAAATTTTTCCAAAATAGCTACTTTGAAATCCTTTTTAAAACCAACCACACACACTAATTATTTCCAAGAGAACACCAAAAACAAGTTCAAGGGTATGATTCCACACACACAGTAAGGGAAATGGTACTAATAGTGCTTGTATCAAAGGATCACAGAAAACCTAGGAACTCATAGGAAGATTAGAACATATTATACATGTGACTCATCCGAAAGGCATGCCTACTCTCGATGATGTCATAACTCCCAAACACTCGGTGTTTCCCTACCTTGCCTAACCGAGGGGCTCAATCCCCTAGCAGAGAAAAATCTATACTAAGGGCCACTAGCTAGTGTAAACTCTAAAATAGTGTAGCAATAATTCTCAGTAAACCCCCTTTCTATGCTAAGTTTTCATGCTATGTTCAAAAAGAGGTGTACTATACATTCAAACAACAAGCCATGCAAATATAACCAAGAACGTGGCACAAGATGGAACCACCCTGACCACCTCAAGATTAGTCTCAAGCCTTAAAATAAATATTCTCAAAAGGTGGCCCATACCGTGGACCCTCTTATCTCATGATAAATCAATGATGCAAGAGACCTAACCAAAGAGGGGTTTTTCCAACATACTGTTTCAAAATATTCCTAACTGGCCTTTATCTTTAACTAATTTACCCATTTACAAAAACATTTAAGAATGTTTTCAAAATAGTAATAAATTTTAATACTTACAAATATGGTTATATGGACCAAAACACGCCAATATTTTTTCATGAAAACATGAATTTACCAAAACACGCATGTACCGAAACATTACGAAACAATAAACATTTACAAACTATTTTGAAAACAATCATAAACACCAAAACATGTTTCAGACCAAATGGTCAAACATTAATGAACCCATTAAAAATTTTGTTTTCCAAAACACTTAAAGAAATGCTTTATAAGACCTCATTTAAAACCCTCCTTAGAAACCACTCAAGGGGACCAACTTTTTATGGAAATTTAAAATCCATTTAGTAAAAACAAGAAACTATAGAAAACCTATAAAATGACCCCTTAACTAGATATTACCAAGAACACAACCAAATACCACACATTTTTCAAGAAAATTGTTTTCCTTTCCAAACTCACACCATACTATATTCAATATGTCTTTCAAAAAGTCAAAAGTAATGGAAACTTTATAAAACAAACCAAACAATTTCCCAATAATTAAACGAACAAGAAAAACAATTTAAAAAAAATTAATAAACAAACAAAATTATTTATAAATAGTTTTATAATTAATCAAACAATTAATAAAAAAAATTATAAACAAATCCAGAAAATTACACAAACTAGAAAACACTATACACACTACTTTTAACAAAACCAACTTATAAGAAAACACTATAGCAGATTGACCAATTATTTTACAAGATGAAAATAAAGTAAAAGAATTAATTAAAACACGCAAGAATCAAATGGACATATTCAGAAAGTGAAATGAGTATTTTCCTAACTCAAATATAGTGCGGATGGAGAAAAACTTCTACAGAAGATGGGACAACACCCCGTGGACCAACCGCACATGCTAAACAGCAAGAAAAATACATGAAACACACAACCCTCAATGGTATTAGGATTTATCCTAAATAAATAAATACACCAAATATGAAATAAAGGGGAAAATAAAAAATACAAAACAACAAGTAAATAAATAAATATACTTGAGAAGGGGGTATTGGGGCATCGTTGGCCGAAGCAAGGGAGAGCGAGGAGGGCGGTGGTTGGTTGTACTGCTAGCTAAAAAAAAGTCATGTGAGAGGTATACAGGTATGGAGAGTCCAATGTATGGAAGAGATAGACTTTTCAGAGTATGTTGAGCAAGATAAATCACTGGAGCGGGCTGGCTGGAGGCATGCCAAGAAGGGAAGCTTACCATAGTGGGCTGGCCGGAGGTACGCTATGTAGGGAAGCTTCTCAGAGTAGGCTGGTTAGAACTAGGGAGGCTGGATAGGCAAGCAGCTGAGTGAAGGCAAGCTGGAGGGGGCGAGAGGCGAGGCAAGAGAAAACTAGGGGTGATGGCCTTCTGGATCATGGAAGTTCGGAGGCCTAACTGTTGGGTGACGGTGAGGCCAGCATAAAGTAAAGGCTGGCACGGTGAGGTAGGCTGGGTGCACGTCGTGTGAAGGAGGGGTGAAGGGTGAGCGGATGAGCGGATGAGGGTAGAGGCTGGTGCTGGGCACGGTGAGGTAACAGGGAGGGCAAGGTTGGCTAGTGGCTGGAGGGGTGAAGGGAGATGCAGGGTAGCGGCCTGAAGTAGAAGGGGAGCATGGGAGGCAGTGAGGCAGTGAGGTGGTTGGGGCGTGGAGGGAAGGAGCACGGAGTGAGGGGCCAAGGTGTAGGGTAGGGTATGTGCTCAAGAGAAAGAAAAAAAGGGGGAAGGGGGTGCACTGCTGGGTAGTTAGGGTTTCATAGTTTTTTTCTCATCTCATTATAATAATAATAATAATACCAGAAATAATAAATAATAATAATAATAATAAATATAATAATAATAATAATGGTTATAATAACAAAAAAATAATACAAATAATATAAATAATAAAAATAAAAATAATAACAATAATAACACCTCATTAATAATATTATTATGAATTAAATAATACTATTATTAATATTAAAATTTAAACATTTAACTCGCTTTATTTATGTAAATATTTATTTATTTTAATCATTATATGTTTCGTGGAACTTGGGCTGACCGCGCACAAATCTAAAACCCACTAAAATTATTAAATAAAAAATTTAAAATCGGGACCCAGCACGGACCTTGGAACGAGGACCCGAAGCCAAGAAATAATAAAATAAATATTAATTTAAAAATCCAGGTGTGACACTTATGGCTGAAATTAAAACCTGATATAAAAATATTTAAATTCCAAAATTAGTTCACTTTAATGATTGAGCTCAAATTATTAATAAATAATAAAATTGTGACAACTACCCTTAAAATATAAAATGTTTTGGATTAAAAAAATTGAATTAAAGAATAATATATACTAAATTATGGGTTTCATAAATCCCTAAAACATAAACATTTCAATCTTGGGAAATCATCAAATATGAGAATAAAAATCCACACTAAAATCAAAAGTGATAAAATTTCCAAGATCTTTTGAAAAATGTAATTTCATCATGTATCATCTATGAAAAACAATTCTCTTCAATTTTCTTATCTCATTTTTAAATTCATTCAATCTCAAAAATCCATCCATGACCCAAGCACATCTACCTCACATTAAAATTCACAACATTCTTCAGTCAAGAGAAATGAAATATATAGTTACAATCATTCTCAGAAAATTCATGTGTCCCCATAGGCTTATGAAACTTAAAATATCTCCACATCATGAGAAAAAAATATATTTTAAATCATGAAGAATTTTTTATGGTTAATTTTATGGATATGGGTTGGTTTGTACAAAATTTTAAAATTCAAGCTAAAAATATGATTTTAAACTCATAAATTCCAATGAATAATTATTCAAATGAAAAAATAGGAAATATAAATCATTAAATTCACTATACATTTGAAACACAACACCACTTTTTTACATGTTCCATGAGACAAAAATTGAATATAGTAAAAAATTTCATCCTAATTCTCCCTTTCTCATTTTTATTTTATTTTTTTTTGTTACCTCCCTTTTTTAAAAATTTTGAAAGGAGGATGATATGACAATAAAATAAAAATAAATAATGATAATAATTATCTCAATTTTTTATAGGGACATGATTCATAAATTTAATAACAAATAATAAATCAATATCACTTCCATTTTTTCAATTTCCTTTTTTTCCTTTTATCCTTTTTTCATTTTTTTGGAGAATTAGATGATAAAAATGAATTATAATGATATAAGGTGTCTCATTCACACTATTTATATTCCTAGAATAATTAAACAAGCCTCAAACACCCAAAAATGATCTATATACTAAAGAACACACATGAAAATCCCTTCCCCCACACTCAAACTTGAGAAATTCCTGTGAAAATATTAATAGTGATGGAAGGTAATGATAAATTTGCTTATAATGTGGCATAAATATATAAGTAAATTCATAGATTCTAAGGGATAAACAAGGGTAGATGTAAATGTGGGTCTCAAGTTAAAATATAGATTAAAAAATGTATCAATCATATTAAAAACATTTTATGAACTCTAATGATTTGAAAGAGTATAATCACATGTTCTAGTTTGCACAAAAAATTTAAGTTCCTATTAATAAAGTGTGAGTATTAAGAAGAACATATCAAAATAGTTCAAAATAACTCAGTGGATGGGGAGAATAATTTCAATCAGTCTTTCATGGGAATGGATTTCAAAAATTGGACAAACTCCTTAAAATTATTGAAAATCAAAATCCAAGAAAAAGTTTCCGCATCAACAATGATTTAAAATTTATTTTATTCATAGTCAAGAAAACAGAGTCATAATCAATTCAAGTGTGAAAAATGTAAATAGATATTCGTTAAACCTAAAAGTTTCTAAAAAAGAAAAGGAACCCGCAAAAAATAAAAATTCCCTAAAGATTTTTGACACTCCTCCCACACTTAAGATCTTACTACCCTTTATTCAAGATCAAAAAAATAAGGGTAGAAAAAACAAATAAAAGGAAATATATAACTTAAATTTATTTTCTAGTGGTATAATTGAGTTAATATTTTGTATTTTACCACATAAACCCAGAAAGAAAAAAAACAAAACATAAGAAAAATATTTAAGAAATTCTGATAAATGGAAAAGAATAGGGATCGAATTTTGTACCATAAAGTGAGTACTAGTTTTTAAGAACCTCTAGTTGGTAGTTCCAATGGTCACCCAAAGTATGAGGGTGTATGTGGATTGCATTATTTGAACCACCACATTTTTATCATTCCAAAGTATAATCCTTCACACATGTATTAGAGGATTCCATGGATAGAGTAAAACAATTCTATCCCCTTATAAATATAGTATAGCTTTCTTGGTGGGGGAAAGAGAAAGAATGGGTTCTATTTATATATTTCCACTACTTCTATGGTCTCTTCAACTTCAACATCCAGTTGATTATCATGTGATGTTATTTTAGAAAATTCATAAAATGGGAATTTAGAAAACAATTAAATATGAATATGATTAAAACATAAAGAATCAATAAATATATATTCCCCTTTAAGTTTTTCATCTTAAAATTTTATTTCGTCAGACGGGACTATTAGTAATATGGTCTTAGCTGGTGTATCATATTCTTTATCATCATCCTATAGGGAGATCCATGTATTATCCAAATCTAAAAAATTAAATAAGTTCTAGTTAATAATCAATTAATTTTAAATAAAATAAGAATAAAAATAGTTTAGGAAAATATTATCTCCCTGAGTAAGATCGAATTTTGATAATTATTCTTTTCTCAATGCCTCTTGGAGTAGATTTTTCGTGGTTGGAAGAAGGTAGTCCCCATCCTCAAATTTTTCTACAAATTCTACCACATGGGGGTGTATTATTCCAAATCTAGAGAGAGGTAGGGAGGTATTGATTTTTTATTTTTAAATATTGGAGAGTCATATAACATTTATATTATATAGAGTCTCATAATTATTCATCCAAAACATATTGATCTCCCACATCTGCATCATCTTGCATATATTTTTTTAGAAACTTCCTCTAGAAATTATTGTTCAAGGATAGATGGATATTCTATGAATTTCTTCAAGACCTCATTTGGTTATTAAATAATAAATATTTTTGGAAAATGTTTTACCTCATCATCAATGTTTTTTTCTACTAAAACCTAAAAGTTTTTATTTCTTCATGATAATTGAAAATAATAAATATTTGATATTTCACTTTTTCAAGAATCTTGAAATTTTCTTCAATCAATTTTTTTTTAATTTAATATATAAGGATTAATCCCTAAAAAAATCATACATTTGATTATCAATGTTTCATGTATTATAAGAATCACTATAAAATCCATCTTTTCGAAATAAATTAAATATATGAAATAAATTTGTTTTTTAGTTTTTGAAATTTATTTTTTTTAAAGGCATTTGAAAATGATTGGACTCCCCATAAATAGAGATAAATTTATGAGACATATTTTTCATGTATCCTTCATCAATAAATTTTTATTACCTAATAATGTAGTATAGTGTGCACCCTAGGGTCAGTCTCTCGAGGAGGCTACTCACAAAAACCATTTTTATATTATCACTATATAAAATTATAATATAATAAAATAATAAGTTAAAAATATAACATAGGTTTTTAAATATTAATTTTATATATATTTACATACATTAAAATTAACAAAAAAGTAAAAAAATAATTAATTTATAATAATAGGATGTTAGTTAAGAAAAATGAATTCATTGTTCTCGGTAGTTCACAGCGATGTTATCAGTGTTCTTTAAAATATTAATTCACAATATTCCACTAGATGTTGAGATAAACCTTATCACTAAACACCCTACAATGGAATTATTATTATACCACACTAACCCTATGCATGTGGGTAAATATTACATCACATCAACACCACAATACTACTCTACCCTGTATATAGTGTTGTGATAATGAATGAGAGAAATAAAAATGAACATGAAAAATAATAAAATTGCAGTGAAAATGAGGTGAACCCTACACTAAAATCAGTTTCACCACTACTAAAATTATTATAATATAATAATTATAAACATTATAGTTCATTAACTCAAGAATCGCCAATCCACCCTCGAATAACCATTGAATTTATTTCTCCTTTTTTATAGATTTGATAAGGGAACGGTGGAAGAACACCAAAGAAAAAATGAAAATAAGATAGGAAGATCAAATAAAATATATTAAACATGAAAAAAACTGTCACATCATCATAGAACTTAATTCTACTCAAAATGTATGAACAAAATAGTTAACCCTTCAAATATAGGTATAGGTGTGAATATATAGGAAAAAGTATATCCAGATTTTCCTACAAAACCACCCTATAAATTGATGATTATTTTAGGCCCACTTAATGGTAGAATCACATAATTATGTCTTCAATGATGTTTTTCTTCTATCTATCCAGTCTTCACCCAAAAAAAATAATGCTCATTTTCTAAATAATTATGCATTTATGGTTAAATCATTAATAAAAACTTTTCTATCCTGAGAGTCTATTTGTATTCCCGTTCTTCTAATTACAATAAATTTATGACCATGATAAAGGAAAATTTTCTCATAGAAACCATTAATTAATTTGTTAACCAGACACTAATATATCTCTATTTGAAATTTAGGATAATTTTGGTCATTAATTCTTAATATATGCGACCATCTTCAAAATTTATCATATTTGGAAATAGATTTCACAGTCTGACTTGTGAACTTTATTTATCCTTCAAAATGATGGATTTAGCTATGTTTAAAATTGAAATAAATATATACCATGATGTTTTTAAGCTGAAAAAATTAATTTCAAAATTTTTATTAGTCTATAGGATATTTTATCCAAAATACAAATATGATATAAATATATTTAAATTCCAAAATTCATCCATTTTCAAAATTAAGCTCAAATTATTAATAAAACTAAAAAATGTGACAATTCCCCTTAAGATATGAATTTTTTGTGATTAAAACATTTATTTCTGGAATAATATGTGGGAAATTATGAGTTTCATCACATGGTAAACTTTAGGAAGAGGTTTAAATTGAAAAACCATAAGGGTTTTCCTTGATGCTGATGGCTCTCAAGTTTACAAGATGGATAAGGCCTTGTATGGGATGAAACAAGATACCTATGTATGGTATATAAATATAGATTAAAACTTAATAGGATTAGATTACAAGAAATTAAAATTGGATTCCAATCTATATATCAAGGAAGATAATACAAAATTTCTCATAGTGATTTTGTATGTCAATGAAATAATTTTTACTAGAAGAAAAAAAGGAAACTTATAAAGGATTTAATACCCAAATAAGGTAACATTTTTAAATTTAATGGATTATTGAGATGAAATATTTGGGTTTTTAATTAAAAATATATATATGTTCTATCTTTCTCTAACAAGATAAGTATTCTTATGATTTATTGAATAAGTTTTCTATGGAAGAATCAAGAGGGTATCTACTCTTAGAGAATAAGAGACTATATTATCCAATGATGATATAACGAAACAATGTTAACCAAATAGAGTTATGGAGGATTATTAGTAGTATAATTTATTTGGGAGTGTCTCGACTGGAAATTAAATTTATGGATAATTTATGTGCATGATTCCAAATAAATCATAAGGTGTTGAATCTTACAGTGGTGAAACAGATCATACACTATACCAATGGGGGTCTATATTTTTGTTTTAAATTTGAAAAGAATATATCATTTAAAATTTATGGACACACTAATTTATGTTGGGAAATTTTTGTTTGTGATCAGAATTAAACTTTTGGAGGTGTATTCTTTAATAGAGGAAGGTTTATTTCTTGGCACTCTAAGAAGAAAACTTATATCAAGTATAATATATCTAGGAATATTAAAAAATGAAAAAAAAATGTTATGGATGAAGTTGTATCTTGAAGAAATGAGGTTGAATTCCATATATACATTGATAATTAGGTGTGAAAAGTCAACATTTTATCAAGTTGTTAAAAAACCTAATACAACATTCAATATTGAATCATATTGACATAAAGTACCACATCATCAAGGAGAAGGTGGAATATAATGATCTTTTATTGGACTATGTTTTAAAAAAGGATAAATTCATGGATATCTTGATGAATTCCTTAATGATGTATTATTTCCAACACTTAATAGTGTTTATAGGAGTGAACTCTCTCATAAAATATAGATAAATTTTGTTTTATGTTTTCCCTCTTTTAATCCTTTTCATTTATTGACCAAGAGTGAGAGTAAAAAAGATATATTATTGTTAATGGGGTGAAACTATTGTTTTTTATAGGTTATAAGGAGTTTGGGAGAAGATAAAAGATATTTTATATGAAGGATGAGAACTGATAAGTTGGCATCTAGATTGTGGATAAGATTTCATGTATTGATTTGAATATTTCTAAGAAATACAAAGTAGGGGATTGAAGATACCTTGAATGTAACACCTTGAGCTCTTAAAAGATGAAAATCATATTTTATAGCATGTATTACACAAATCACCAAGCATATAAGAGAATATAAAATCCCAATAATTTAAAATATTTTATTTTTAAATCATTTAAATCTCTTTTATAGCTTTCAATGCACGCAACATCCGGTTTGAAAGAAATGTGATACACTTTTAAAATGTTATTATTTAATCCTTACCATTTTAACCTACATGTTAAATTTGAGGGTATGAATAATATTAACTAAATTATAAAAAATATATATATTACACACATAAATATTTTTATCTATTTAATGGAAATAAAAATAAGAATCACTTGGAAGAAGAAACAATGTTTTTTGAAAACAGTATTTTTTTCTAAAAGGCATTTTAGTCATGTTTCGCGCACATAATTTAAAATTAATTTTTATGACTTTTATAAAAAAAATTGATAAAATGAAATTAAAATTTTAAATTATAATATTTAAATTATCTTAGCATGATTTGTTTTGTATTTTTTTTTTTGAAATGTTTCATTTTTCTATGAATTGTGAAAATACAAAATTTTAATTCAAAACAGCCTTTTCATATAAATTATTTATATGGTTAAATTATATTTTTAATTATTTTTAAAGTAAAATTGTTTAAAATATATTTATATTAATAAAATTTAGGCCATTTTAAACATTTTCATATTGATTTTTGATATAAAAACTTTGTAAACTTTTTAACATTTTCTCTTTGAAACCCCTCTTTCGCATCACATCTACATGATTAATTTTAAATTAAAATTTTTCACTTATGGGAATTAAATTTGGAAAAATGTATACAATATTTGGAATCAGAATAATTTATATTATTTAATAATTTCAAGTTAATTTTTTACCATAATGAATAGAAAAAAACATTAAAATTTATTTATTGTGGTTAAGGTAAAAATCAATTTACTGGGAGGTTAAACAAAAGCGAAAAGGGTTTAAATGACCTAAAAACATGTATAAAATATTTTTTATGGACAAATTTAGAGATTATAATGTATAAAAATCACTATTACTCCATTTTTTACCCTTTTTCATGTGAAAAATGTGGGAACACCATTTTCTTTTCAAAAATTACAGGTGCGACACTCACCTCACATATAAAAGGTCACCCCCAATCCTCTCTTATTCACACCTTAAAACCCATTTGGATTAGACATTACATGTTCTAATAACTTCCATAATTCCATACCCTCATAATACAATACTTATTTCATAAATATATTCTAGTAATACTTTAGGTATAATTCTAAATACGTGGTCTGCAAAGAGGTAAAATTCCTAACTATGTGTTTTTTTTATTCTTACACCTCCTTCAATTATTATTAATTTATTATTATATAATAATAAAATTATCTCTAATATAATAATATATTTTTATGTTAATCTAATTACCTATATCCATATCCTCTTCATTCAAATGGTAAACGATAATGTTTCCCATGTGTACGGTGGACTATCGCCTTGCGAACCGATGTGACATGTTTTCTATAATCACATCTCATGGTTGGGTACGATGATGGTTATAAAGTATATATATGATATTTATAATATAATTATAAATATTTATTTATAATATCATCTATAAAAAAATTTATTTCTATTTTTTAGGGTATACGATAATGTTACTCGTGTGTACGGTGGACTACCACGTCACAAAGCGATGTGATTCCTCTTTCGCTAATGCTTTACATGAAAGGTAATATGGATAAATTTAATGAATATATGTTATTTTAATTAAATAATTATGATAATAATAATATATTTATAATTTTTAAAAGATAAAATATCATTCTCTTTTTTACATTGAAAAATGATAACATCATTCATGTATGTGTGGATTATCACCTTCATGAAGCGATGTGAATTTATTTTCATCACCACACCACATAGACAATATATATAATTATATTTAAAAAATGATATAGTATATATAATATTATGATGATCTATAAAGATAAAATATTACTTAACTTCTTTCTATAATGATCATTGAAAAACGGAAACCTTACTTATGCGTGCGTACGACCTATCATCTCTATGATTGTAACATAGTTCATTTTTCATAAAAATATTCTATGATTGGTTTTAAAAGTAAAATTTATGTATAAATATGATAAGTATTTCATGATTAGTATTTTTAATTTGTTTAAATAATGACCTTTTTGACAATAGGAAACCTACCAAAGTCATTTTTGATACATAATCCAAATATCATTGAAGCATCTGACGTAAACTTAATTGATTAAATATTAATATATAACTTGGTGTAAGTTAAATAAAATTAATAATAAACTAAAAAAATTTATTATTCAAGTAAAAAAATAACATAATTTTATTATTTATGATGATAAATAATTTTTGTTGCAAGTCGGACTCAAGGTAAGGGTTTCTCATCTCACTTTTACTTTTGTGAGACATGTGCCATATTCACAACTTATTTCTTTTGTTTGGTGTATATAATAAACTATTTGTATGTTATATAATGAATTAAATTATCTTAATGGTATTTAATATTTAATCTAATGTTATTTCTTTCATAGGGCTTATGATATAAAAGTTACCAGAGTTGTATGGGTTTATTTCACAATCTCATCATTATTCAGGATTATTTTTTCCTAAGTCTCCATTAAAGTAATTATTTGATGTTTATATCTAAAAATTATTCTATTTTATTATTATATGTTTATTCATGAACTTTATCAAGTAATATTATCATTTATTCCTCTCTTTGGTACATAAAATGATTAAGTAAATGTTTTAAAAAAATCACTTTATTTCTCTCTTCGGTCAAAAATCATGTTTTCTTCCAAAACTATGTTTTCTAAAAATGTTTTCAAAAATGTTTTAGAATTATATAAATGATTTTTTAAAGAAAATTTTTATCCATGTCTGACTTTTTAAAAAATGGTTTGAAATAAATATTTTTGTTATTTTCCAGACAAGGAACTTTTC